>OY856409.1:73260221-74460221 GCA_963693085.1 Alisma plantago-aquatica | reverse complement strand
ATTGAGTCCAAATGGATTTCACATAACTACTGTCCCTTAGGGCATGCATGGTGGTTTCCTATTCGTGATTGCATTGAGAGTAGGTGGTCTTATCAGTGAAATGTCTCTCCTTCCTTCTTTGGTTGGTCATGACCACCTTACTTCTAACATGCCATAGGAAGACTCAGACCTTGTTGGGTATTTTCAGCCAACAAATAGATCCCCAGGGGCCTTCCTACATATTGGAGTTGGCTTCATGAATAATATTATAGGCTGATCTTACTGAATAGATCTTATTGTCCTCTTGAATCCATGCAAAAGTATCAGGGGGCTTGTTTGATATAAGGGTGCTTGATTTGTGATCTGCATGATGCGGTCTGAAGGTAGATATTCCTATAGGAAGAGCTTGTTCCAATTGCCATCTAGAGTAATATGTGTTGAGACCTTCATCTCCAGTAAACTGGTCTCCACCTATTTAGTACATATATCAATCAGCCTCCTAGATTTGGGCACCCACTGATCGAACCAAATAGATGCATCTTCACCATTGTTGATTATTCAAATATATTTGGTAGTGATGAGTTCATTGTTATCTTTCATAGCTCACCATAGGGGGGTTTCTCGTGCACCAGGTTGACCTCTAAAGTTTTGGTACTTCCTTAGCAGGCCTTCCTTCC
Organism: Alisma plantago-aquatica; assembly: GCA_963693085.1. Taxonomy (NCBI): domain Eukaryota; kingdom Viridiplantae; phylum Streptophyta; class Magnoliopsida; order Alismatales; family Alismataceae; genus Alisma; species Alisma plantago-aquatica. The sequence goes on along the minus strand of OY856409.1, from coordinate 74,459,565 downwards.
ATAGTGGTTGTCTTCTAGAGATCATGTCCCAAATGCTCTTCCCAATCACAACTTTGTTCCAGTCTTCCATGGACTTGATTCCTTGACCCCCTCCTCCATGCTCATGGTAACAGTATTCCAACCCACAAGGGAAATTGGTTTGGGTTTTTGGTTCTCCTGCCCAAATGAATTTATGAACAATTTTATCTATATTTTTGTAGATACTAATCGGAAAAATAGCTATTTGCATAGAGTAAGTGGGGATAGTAGCAAGCACTGATTGGCTAGGCAAATACATCCTACAAGGGACAAAGTTTTTGTCATTCACCTGTTCACCCAACATTCCATATTCTCTGGAATGCCAACGTAGGTAATTTTTTTCACACAATTGTGTAGATGGGAACTCCAACGTACATACCCATATCATAATTTTCCTAGATTCCACTGTAGTTACATATGTTGGTTCTAGTTTGCTTGTCCACCAAGTTGGCGAAGAAGATTCTTATTTTATCAATGGAGATGAGATACCCAGATGCATGCTTGAAGCTTTTAAAACATTCATGAATTACTATCATCTGCTCCATTATAGCTTTGGAAAATATTATCATGTCATATGCGAAGTAGATGTGTGAGATTGTGAGGCCTTGTTGTGCAATCTTGATAGGTTTTGGTTTCTTGCTACTTACCCTCTTGTCGACCATCTATGACAATCTTTCCTTGCAGAGGACAAAGAGGTAGGGGAATAATGGGTCCCTTGTCTCAGGCCCCTTGAGGCTGTAGAGACCGGAAGGCTTTCTCTGTACAAAAAGATGCTGGTTGTCCCACATGCCAGTGAATTCATTGCATAATTTTTTATGTTTGCTGGCCAATTTGCTTTGCAGAGAGTATCCTCAATGAACTGCCATGACACACGGTCATAGGTCTCGAAAAAATATACTTTAATAACCATGAATGGAATTTGCCTCTTTTCGGGACATGTTGTGGATAATCTCCTGAATGAGAATGATGTTATATGAGAATTTTTTTCCAAGAACAAAACTCGTTTGAGTTGGGGCTATCCATTTGGGAATATGCCTCATCATACATTCAACGATGACTTTAGAAGCTAATTTGAGGAAAGAATTATTTAAGGAGATAGGTCATAGCTCATTGTAGGTGGTAGGATTCTTTACCTTGGGGATAATCACTATGCATGAGTCACCTAATTTGTCTGGGATTGGGTTTCAAGAGGTGTTTGATGGTTTTGATAACAGAAGGCCTGCTTATTTTCTAGTGTTATTTAAAAAGCACATTATCCGTTCCATCATGACCTATTGTTTTGTAGGGATTTTAATTTTTAAGGATGTTCCAGATCTCAGGTTTAATGGGTACTGTAGATAACTCCCTCAGCTGTCGATGTGTCAACATTTGGAAATGCCCTGGAAGTGCATCCATCTTCGCTTGGGAGGGTAAGGAGGTACTTGTGAAAAGAGATTGGAAATGTTTGTTGACGTGTCTCTTTAGATTGTCACTGTCGACCTAGGCGCCATCTGGGTGGTATAGAGTAGAGATGAGGTTTGAATGTCTTCTGTTGCTAACATATGCATGGCAGAATTTCCTATTGCTGTCTCCATGGACTAGCCAGTTGATATGACTCTGCTATTTCCAGTTTTCCTCCTTGTCTTTGAGAAACTCATCTAGTTTTTCTTCCAAGTTGAAGATGTTATTGTCTTTCCTTCGACAATATTTATTATCAATGTCTGTTTGCAGTTTCTTGATGTTATCCATAAGAAAACTTTTCGCTTTGTTTGTCTCTTTAATGAATTGTGTGTCCCAGTTCATGATTGGCTTCTTGGCTTTTGACAGAGTTGTGTGGAACTTGTCATTTGCATCTAATGTGATTCCATGACTCTATGGAAAGCCTTTTTAGAATGTCAGGAGGCTTTGGTTTTGAAAGGGGGGGGGGTTGTTTCCCTTGATGCTCCGAGATAATGGCCACTTGATTATTATCCTATCCAACATGAGGAAGAATTTCATAGAAAATATTGGTGTTAGATTGGATCCGCTTTGCATTGTCTATCGATCTATCTAATTTTTCATTGAGGATCCCCTTTTTATAGGTGAATTTGTAACCAGATCTACCGATGCCCGCCAAATTGGAAAGAATGAGAGCATTATTTAAATTGGTAGCCTTTTTGTAATTGAATCTCCTACTCCCTAACTTTTCATCCGGGGAGAACATACAATTGAAATCCCCCATGACGATCTAAGGTTTGATAGTCATTTGACTAATTCGATGAAGATCTTGCCAGAGAATGGGACGACCACTAGGGATGAGACATACATAGACAAAGGTGAAGAAAGTATTACCATTAATGCATCATTGAACATTGTACTTATGGCTCTCAACAATATGGAGATTGCACTCTTCTTTTTCTAACGGACCCAAATTCCTCCTAAGAAACCCCTTGTTTCCACTCAGCAAGAACTAGAGGATCGTGGGTCTTTGATGGTAGTAGAGGATTCAACACCTAAAATGTGTGGTTCTACAATAGAGACCACCTTGATTTTCAGATCATGGATTTAGAGCGCGTCGGGCTTTGTCTTTACCAACACCTCTTATATTCCATACAAGTTTAATAATCATCAGCCATAGATTGGATTAGGGGGGTTGTGTAACATTGCTTACCTGACGAGCCTTCTGGCTTGTCAGTCCATTTCATCATTTTCTTATCATATTGTATGGGTGACTAATCGGGATGGATGAGGATCCACCTCTTGTTCATTTCTTCTACACTTTTCTTCTTGCATTAATAAGTTGTGTGTTTGTGTCTTCGTCACCAACATTTTCTTCATTGACGATCAAATGTACCTTCAAGACATTTAGATTTTCACCTTCTTTGCCTCTTCCTTGGATGGCCTCATCTCCCTCAGGGTTCACCACAATATGATTATTCTATTTATCTATATTTTTGACTACCTTCTGGGTTGAATTGATAGGGAGCTTGGTTGTTGTGTTTTGGATGCTTTGAACAACATGGTTCATCCTATCCTTTAGAGCATCCTCTGTTTCCATACTAACATTTTATTTTTTCTCTAGATCTTCGTACCAGCAACATTGTCCTTTGTGTTGTTATCCTGCTCTTGCTCGACTTTAACCACTTCTTCTCCTTCTTCTTTGTAATACCCCTGACCTGGGTTATGGATTAACCCTAGAAGTTTTGCTTAAGTAAGTTACTTACAAACTTGTTCTAAAATTTTGAAAAGTAATTAAGGCTCTTGGTGAAGTTTATTTTCAAGTATGAGCTTAATTGGAAACTATTTGTGCATTATATGATAGTATGAGTGAAAAGTGCAATTTTCCCAAGATGAGGCGTTACATTGCAATATGCCACATGTTGAATGTGTTCTAAGTGTTTTAGTATCATGAGATAGAGAATAATGCTAAATGGTGGCTTATGGAAAGCCTAAATCCCAAGTTATAACTTGTTTGAACAATGCTAATACTTTGTGCACCAATTTTGGTACAATATGTAATTTACCCAAAATATGGGGTTGGAATACAAATGACCACCTCTAGAGTGTCCCTACTCCCTCTTTGTATATTTTAGAGGAAAGAGAAAGAAGGTTACACTATGTTTGAATCACCTTTGAGTGATGACACTCTTGGTGATGTAAAGACCAAGAGAGAATTGATGGTAAAGCCTTATATGTGTTGTATCGAGTTGTAGACTTGATATAGGAGCCCTAGCTATCAGCCAAGTAGCCATAGTAGAAGTCTCCTATCAGTTTGTTGAGTCTTGTAAAAGGCCATGACGGGAAAAGAACCTTAAGGGGGTGGTCCATGACGAGTTGCAAGCTCCTTGTAAAAAGTATATCAGTTTGCTTTATTGATAAGATAAATATGAGATAACTTACCCAACAAGACAAGGAATGACCGAGATATTGTCTCTAGATTATCCTCAAGACTCTTGGATGGAAATATATATATATATGTGTGCATTCATGGACATGTGTCAACTATGCATGTCCATGTGTCATCTAGTAGCATGAGGTGAAGACACCTCTTATATACTTTATCTCATGAACCCAAGTATATATACTTCACCTTCCACCTACTTATGGAAGTTTACGAACCCCACAACCCTCTTCCTTGGAGATATCGTGCATATCCACTTAGGTATCATGCAAAGTAGCTCAAGGAGAAGGGGGAGATAGAGCACCAAGCTTAAGGTAAGGCTTTGGTCATCTTCAACCTTGGTTGAAGTGGGATTTTGGGTTATGGATATTCCTCTCTTTTCTTCTTCACCAAGTTCTTAACTATCATGATTCCTTGTATATGGCGGAGTTTTGAACGAGCCTTGGACCTTGATAAGCTCATCTTCAACCATACGAATGTAAAGCTTTGGAGATTGGAGCTTTGAAGTTGTTCATAACGTGGGTTATATAACTTGAACCCAATCATGTTATTATTCACCACCTATCTTGTTATACTTGATGATCTACTCTCAATTCTGAGATTTTCTTGAATATTTGATGAATCTATGAGTTCTAGTAGTTTCGTAGATCTACTATCCATGTACTATAATATTTACAACAAAGGTATAGAGCTTGAAGAAGATAGTATCACCTTATAAAGTGATATCAGGTTCAAGCACACAAACAAGTACCTCTAACCCGATATGGTTATGTACATACCACTCTAGCATGATATGCATATGATATTATATCTAATTTCATGATATGGAGATGAAGTTCACGTCTTGGACATGATATGGTGTTAACCATACACCTTTTTCATGATAGGAAGTCAAGCAAAGACTCCATGCACGATATAGGGACAAGTATATACTTCTAAATCGATATGCTAAAACCCTAGTATGAGTAACCTGATATGAGTGAGACAAACAAGAACTTCTTGCATGATACGATCATGAAGAACACAGTCTTGTGCATGATATGATTGATTGAGCATACAATTATGCACAATATAAGACATGGATTCAAATATATGGTATAACCCGATATGGGTTGAAATACCTTAAACCCGATATGAAACCCAAGATGGCGGTTAACTCAATATGGAGATAGATGATAGCTCATACATGATATGAGACATGTCTCATGAACAAAATGGGAGATTCCCACTTACACCTTATACACGATACAAGTCTATGTCTATACCTCTTACACGATATAGAGACAGTGAACACTCTAAACAATATAGAGTTGGGAACCCAAGGTGATGGGTAAATCGATATAAGTGGTGAGTGATACCACATGGACGATATGATTAATATTCCTTGGATGATAGGAATAGTACCTACTTCTACCTTGTGAATGATATGAGGTCCAATTCATACCTCATGGATGACATGGCCCATTCTACCCAATATGGTGGAAAACCCTAGATGAGGGATTGAAATCTGATATACCCTATCCTTCGTGTAATGGCTTGTGGTAAGAGAATTCAACTAGACACCTAGCTTGTCATGTAACTATATGATAGGGATAATACTTGAAGGTATAAAGAGGTTATGAGCCTAAGGGTCTACCTAACATGGTAACTCGATATGTTACCCAACATGGAGACCCGATATGATAATCCTAGATGTGAAACCGATATGGTACCTTGTATATATACCACTTAAATGATACATGTTTAGGCATAAATTCTATGCCCGATATAGTGCACACCTTGTGAAAGATATGGCACCAAGCATATAGCTTATACCTGATATGGGGTAAAGCACCTAGCCCGTACCCGATATGAAGCTAAGTTGAGATGATAAGAACTAAGTGATAGTCAATCTGATATGGGTACACGATATGATGTTAGGGGATACACCCTAAATCATGACACGGTGATGTGGTTATACCACATGCCCGATATGGATACACGACATGAAATAAAGAATGTATCTTAAAGCATAATATGCTAATATACACACATCTTGATACCCGATATGGTAGGGACACTTCAATCATATGTAATTGATTGAGTGACATATGTTGTGTGTTGTGTTAATTGCAATATAAAAAATGATGAGATTTGTTAATGGTGAATTAATGTTCCTTAAGAGAAGGATTGAACCAACTTGGTAAAAAGTATGATGCAATTAATATCCTAATAAGGATAAGAGAGAGACTTTTACACATGTGATAAACATGTTGATAAACATGTATTGATACTCCTAAGATGAGTGGAGTATGATTTAGGGTTTTATTCTAGATATTATGATCTTGAATCCTTAATTGGTTAATAATAAGAGAACCGAACCCTAATAAGGGATGATGGTATACTCTTACAACCCTAATTGATTAAGAAATCCTAATCCTAATAATGGGAAGGATGTACTCCCTTATATCACATGGTGATGATGTAGACAATCCTAACCCTAATAACAGGTAGGATGCATTTATCTTGAATGGCATTATGATATCATGTACTACTAAAGTTTCTACCATGAAGTGCAAACTTCAAGAAACATGACATGATGAGCATAGCCCGGAATGAGCTATGATGTTATGTATGTTACATTTTTAAATAAGCCTTGTGAGCCATGTTAAATAACTGTACAATAAAGTATAATGATTCTACAGTCTGATATCTTAAAAGATAAGTTGTTACCTAGTAAGAGGTGACAAGATGTTTAATGAAACCATGAGAGCTATGTGGAATACTTGTACAACAAGTGAGATGAATACCTTGGTCTAAGGACCAAGAGGTAATAGTCACCTGTTACAGAGGTAACAATGCTATGTGGTGATCTAAGGGTTTGAATACCCATATCCAGTAATGATGATGATGATGATGTAAAGGGATGATAATTCCCAGTGATGTGATAAGGGACTGAGATTCTGAGTGTTATGTATCTAAATGTGTTCCAAAGATTAGAAAAGTACTTGATTGATGTATTACACCTTTCTTTGTAGCATTTGTTTATGATTGATTCTTATAACTTGTTTGATGCTAAGAGAATACTGTAATGCACTTAATATATCATTAGAAACCATAAAATGTAGTTTCCCTGACCATAGATCCATCAACGTCAAGATTTGCTGAATGGTGAAATGGGTTTTTCCCATGGGATAACCTGGAGCACATATTTTTGAATATGTGGGGGTGTAAGCTTGGACAGACATATGTGAGCTGTTCCCATTATGAACTCAAAAAAATTTGGGGATTGGCTATATGCCATATCCTGGCATGAGTGTGACTGTAGTTGTAGATTCAATAATGAGCACGGTGAATTGGCCCGTGGCTCAGAGTATGGCTATATGCCATGACTCAGTAATTTTATAACTGGGAACGGTTGTTAGTCAGTGTTCCCCTAAGAGAGTGCATGCTGCGACTGTAGCTCTGAGCGAAGATGCCACTATACCCTGGAATGCTCTTTTTGCAGATTGACACGAGATGTCACTGCATGCTCTTTTTGCAGATTGACACGAGATGTCACTGCCAGTGGTCTCGTACTGATCGGGACGGCAGAGGTCTTGGCAGCCAGCTCTTGCATTGACCTTGTATGGTACTGACTTGTGAGAAGTTTGTGGTCGGTTGGAGCATGACCGGTATACTTCATCTCCTCAGGGCATGAGTGTGATTGTAAAACATAATCATCCATGTAGTGTATTTGCTTAAGGATCGAATACGGAAAACATTGGTTGATGCGTACTTCAGTTATACATTTTGGTTGATAGATGCTATTTATGTTTCTTTACATTCCTTGTAAAGTGGATAGATGGTTTATTAGTTTACCATGGATAAATGCATCATTTTATTAAGTAAAAGAGATTACTCTATCCTTTTCATACAATGACTAATCCTGCTAGTTAATACAAAAGAACCTCTGCTCAGTGTTATAATGCTTATCTATTATAATAATATGGTCAGCGATGAGTTATATCTCTCACTGGGACAATTGTCTCACACCATGGGATCCACGATTTTTAGGTGTACGTGCACGAGGCGGTAGAGGCCTTCTATAGAGGGAGAGCATCAGCTGGGGCAATAGTAACAACTCAGGTTGAGTATACTGTCTGTCATGTCTTGTTGATAGAAGTCCTTTGTGTCGTCTCTGTACTCTCAGGTCCTTGGAGTCAGTTCATAATGGTTTCATGAATGATCTGAGGATTTTGGCTTGTATGCCTCGAGGTTTTATGTTGCTTCAGTATATGTATTGATAGAGAAATTGTTACGAGATGAGAAGAAATAGTGTTTGTATAATGTGAATCATGATATATATAAGTTTTGGATCTTTCAGTAAGAGTTTCCTGGAAGGGGATCTCCTTGCAAAATGGTTTTAAATTTTAGTGATTTTTATTAATCCGTTGTTTATGTTTATTCCGCATAATTAGTAATGATTTGGCTATCGGTTTGGTGGCGGTCATTACATTCTTTATCCTCTTCTAGGATTTGGTATTTATTGACAATCCCTTTCCCTTTTTGCCGAGTCTTCCTAGTACCTTTGTTGCATGTCGCCTGCTCATAAACATTTTCTTGCCACATTATACCTTTTATTTCTCCCATTGCTCGACCCACCCAACCCCTGCATTATCATTGCTCCCTTCTTCTTGTGTGTTGCATGGGTCTCCTATACCTTTGTCCTAGTTTTTACAATCATTTACCATGTATATGATTTTCCCATAGTCAATACACAGATTTGTAAGAGATTTGTACTCTATCTTGTACTCTCTGCCATTTATGATAATGGTCAGATGAATTGGTTTGTTGGTGTTTATTTCAACTGCAAGTCTTGCAAATTTTCTTCTTGTATGGTTTGTCGAGTGGTCATCAATGCACACCAGTCTACCGATGGCCTGACTGATATCTTTGAAGATTCTTTGTGATAGTAATGCAATGGCAGTCCCACAACTCTGATTAGGTAATCATGTCATCTGATATGCAATTAGAAGGCTCAAAGTAATCTTTCCACAAGCACACCATGAGGAAGTCACCAAATAAGGACCAAGAACCCTTAGTAAGGGCATTGACATGATCTCCTTTATTAGAATTGCACGATGTAGTATTGGTTTGTAAGTTTGAACAACTCCATCCATCCATTTGGTCTATAAAGGAGTTTCAGACACTCCTTCATAGTGAGAAACCCCATGGATCTATATGGGTTTGGTTATAACAACATACTTGCATAGTTTGCTTAGGATTTCTTCTACTTCTGGTGCTATGAATATTTTAGGGAAACCCCTATCGTGCACCAATTCGATGTCTTCTGGGTTAATGAGTTCTTATGGTTAATCTTCAATGAAGTATGGGTCATTCGATCCTCCTTTGTTACAACTGGTTACAACTTGTGTGAAGGTTTCTTCCATCTGCAATGGGGCATATTCCGTCAAGAACGAGTTGCCATCATCAGAGAGGTACTTTTCATTCTTGCATACAAGAGATTCCATTTCCATATTGATCGTGTTCTCATCGTCATGTGATGCAGATCCACCTCATAGACCTACGTATGTTAGATTGAGTCCAAGATTTTCTAGATGTTGGTGATGGAGCTTCTCGCTCCCTTCCTTGAGGACGGTGCATGTCTGCTGTCTTCTTGATCTTCAGTAGTTGATGGTACACGCTTTGTGATATGAGTTTCTTTTCCATTGTTTGCCTTGCTCTGTCTCCCTCTGTCACCATCTAAGGTTTTCTCTAGCACTTTATGATTGTCACAACTGCCTGTCTCGTGCCCCCATGATTTTGTTGTCCTGCACAATGTGAAATTAATGAAACTCTATAAAAGATAATAAATATATATGTAGATAAATTGTCTAAACCATAATTGTGATATAAATCAGAAAAGGAAATTCCAAAACCCAAATATAATGATCAAAACATGATTTTTGGTCCCCAATTTAATTGATTGTCTAGTTTCACATTGTTTAACCAGGTACACTAGATTGGTCCATGCTATACAATGCATGTTGGACAGCAGAACGGGTTGGCGGCTACGATTTTCTCAAAGAAACAACAATATGGCAACTGATGGGCTGGCCAAGTTTCATCTAAGGAACATGTATGGTCACTTTCATTACACCAGACCACCGGAGGAAGTTACTGAGTGGTATAATAAAGATCTCTGTAATGGTAGTAGTACTACCATGTTTAATTCTGCTAGTGTATCCTGTAATCTATCGTTCAATATTTGCCTGCATGAGGAGAGCGGGATGAATAGATGATCTCCTGACTTTGCTAAAAAAATGATAATAAATATCTTAATTTCATTTAGAAAAGAAAATGTGAGTTTTACTACAAAATATTAAATAATATATTTAAAAAATTCAAAAGTGGAGATAGCCCCAAATTTTAAATTCACATACCAAAATTAGTTTATGTGTGAATTTCCACATTAATTGGACAATCTTATGTTTCCTAGTTTAGTTTAGGAGAGAGAATATACCTTAATGTATAAAATATTAAATAAAATAGTAAACATTCCCAAAATGAAAAATTAATGACAAAACCAGACTCCTCACATTTAAGTTTTCTTATAGGCTAAGTTTCACATCTTTTGAGTGTTCTATATGCCTCAAATTCATTAAGAAAAGAAATTGAAAGATAATGACAAAAATATTAAATTTATTATCTAAAGAACATTTAATATATTAAATGAATAATATAAACCAGCTTGTATGGATTATACATATATAATTTATGTGAAGTTATATTAAATAAATTTATGGTGTAACATAAAGGGAATATTTTTGTACATGCATGTCAAATCTATTGAAATTTTTTCATGGCGGAAAAATCTAGAAATGTATTTACTTTCCAAATACAATGTGACCGAGGTAATTGCAACAATGTGGAATATGTAAGACATTTTAATAAATAAGAAAAATCTTTGAAGAACTAAAATCTATCTACCTAATGTTTCAAAATAATAAATAAATGAAAACAATCATGTTAACATATCATAAAGGAAACAAATATTACAAGTCAATTATATATTTGTTTGGAAACAAATAGACATTATCAAATTTATATAATCAATTAGTTAGATGAAATAAAAATAATAATAATCTTAAAGAAAAGATTTCCTTATTAAACCTCACCATTACCTCCTAAAATCGTTAACAACAAGGAATAAAAGGAAAATAGTTCGATGGATAATTTTACACCCTTTAGATTTTGAATTCATGTGATTATAATAATTAGTTTAGGATATAAAAATTTGTTGGCCTCTATGTACTCCATAGATAATTAATGTAAAATATATTATCAATATATTTGGTTGTCTCAAATTTAGAAATTTGAATCTAACTTAATATTAATTAAATAGATGCCTTTTATTAAAATAAATTTGTTATACATGTTTTCAATGACTCTAATGTGATAAACGAAACATTGTGAAAAAGCATTTTATAATGGAATAAATAAGTGGAATGAGATGATTATAGGAATAATAAAAAAAGAAATTCAATAAGTATATCCTACACAATTGTACATTAACTTACTATACTCATTTACATTGAATAAGTAATTACACAATGACAAATTTATGTCTCTTGATTGAAGATTTAGTAGTCAATATTTATGTGACTAAGTTGTAAAAAATAAGGAAATATATGATAAAATGTAGATATAAAAAATAAAGGGAAATGACATTTTTATGTTTATGCTTCCCTATCATTTGTTAAAGAATGCTTAAGTTTTCTCCTTTTACAATATATGTTACATATTTTCCCTTGTAAATAAAAATATATAAGTTTCTTGCTACCCAAGACGAATAGTTCTATATATAGAGCCCTCCCCATGGCCTTCATGTGCATAGTAATCACTTGACCTAAAGGGCACGACTTCTAACATTCTCTCCTATCATCCTATTCAAGTCCCTTGGATGAGCCGTCAAAGACGTGCAATATAATGGTGATTTGTTCTCAACCATCAATGTTACAAACCTTAGAACCATTTCTAACCCTGGCTTTGATATAAGATTTATATCTTGACAAGTTGACAAACATCTTGCGGTATGTTTCATCCTCTTACATCTATATTGAGCAATTACCTATATTTCCTCTATCTCTCTTTGTACTCTAGGATAATTTACCCTACACACTTTTGTCTCTTCATTGAGTAAATGACGTATGTGAGAAATTATGTGCTGATATGGATCTTTTGATCATCTTATTCCTTTGGATATTCTTGTTGGATTCAAATTTGTATCTTATTCATCTTATTCCTTGTGATTTCAAGTTGTGGACTTTTGTGACCTTGTAAAGTATCTAAATTATGGAAAAGTTTGAATACTTATTTATAGGTCCTATGACCCCATTGATATATGTTGCATGATCTCATCCTTTATTTGAACATGACTATACTTTATCTTACATGCCCTATTTGCATGGGTGACTGACTAGTAATAACTAGAAGTAGTGACGCCATATTTATTTTAGGAACTGATGTTTTAGTCCTCCTGCCCTTACACTGAGAGTTTAGTCCTTTTGTAAAAATTATATTTTGCGCATTGAGGTTTTAGTCCTTCTGCCAGGCATTGAGGTTTTAGTCCTCCTGCTAATGCACTAGGGTTTTAGTCCTCCTAGAGAATATTATATATGTTTGGCACTGAGGTCTTAGTCCTCCTTCCCTTAGGTATCGAATACATATCATCTGCTATCTTGCTTTTTAGTTTATGCTAGTTTGATTATTATTCATCATGAAACTATTTATTTGTTATATTATTATGGAGACATTGTTTTAAGGAAAGAAATCTCTTAGTCTTGATTACCATTATATTTTAAAGTCATATTCTTTTGACACCCACTTGGGTGGTTGTTTCCTGTTCTATGGGAAGCCTTGCTACATTTGATATCCTTTATTTCATAATGCCGCTCAATCTTAGATTTAGTATGCGCATACAAGAGTTTATGCTTATGCATCTACTTTTCTCCTTTTTGTGGGGTATGCTTCCAACCCCAGGTGTATAAGAAGGAGGACAAAACTAGGCTTGACTAGGACAACTTCGAGAGTACTTGAATCTTCTTGGGGAGATAGATTTGAGATGGTTAGATAGCCCTGTGTTGATCCTATGTTTTAGTTTTTATATGTATCACCCTACGTGGTGAAGGATAGTGATAATATCAAGATTTGTAATAGTTAGATATTTTACATTCCACTACAACATGTGGTGTCTTGAATCATACTTTGAATGAAGTAGTTATCATCCCCTTTGCGAAAAAATTAGCAGTGTTTGGAATATGGGATGTTCCCTTTTATTTGATTTAGTAGGGAGTGGATCCCCTCTTGGGTCCCACTCTTTATAGTATGGTATCAGAGCCATTAGTGGTCGGTTAATCTAACTATTTTAATCTTTCCCCCCTTAGTATGTTTACCCTAGAAAGATATGACGTGTACAAAAATTAGTTTAGTGGACCTTCCCTCCTTAACCCTCTAACATGTGGAAAGTTGTACTAGGTGAATCTTTAGTTTTTGAGATGTGAAACTTAAGGTTTCTAGTTCGGGATCATAAGGACCTATAATTTAACCCTATGTGTATATGACATGTTAGTTGGATGCATGAACAACAATAAAAACAACAAAAATGTTCATAGCTAAAAGATATATAAGTAACCATAATATCTATAAGAGTTGTCTTATTAGGTTAAATGTTTTAAGCTGTGAAGAGTAATTGTATGATAATATGTGGATGTTTAGAATTCAAGGACGAAATGCTTTGAAGGGGACGAAATGTCTTATTAGAATACCTATATTTCCTCTATCAAAACTTAGAATTTTACCCTATTCCATGATTAGAAATCTAGTAATATTGATTACTTAGATTTGACCAAACAAGGATAAAAATTAAAACACATTTACATTATGACTTAATTATGTGCCAACATGTAAATAAAATCATGAAATATGTTACATATATTTTCTTTACTTACATAATGGCTAAACAAAAACCAATAAAATGTTTTGGAGTAATAATTGGCAATTCCAAGTCTATAAATATTAATAATTATCTATTATTTAAATAAATATGAAATTAATGGATTAAATATGTAAAATATGTAAAATGTGGAATTTCTTGTATAATAATAATATATATCTCTTTTTGTAACAATGTCAATATAATGAGACTCTAATTTAAGATAATCAATATACATTTAAATAAATTGTGATATTCATAATTGTGATATAACTCATAAAGGGAAATTCCAAAACACAAATATAATAATAAAAACTTGTTTGTTGGTCCCTAATTAACTTGGATACAAAGTTTCACATTGTTTAGATGATAATAACTATCATAATTTCATTTAGAAAAGAAAATGTGAGTTTTCCTCCAAAATATTAAATAATGTGTTCCTGTGTCATCGTGCCTCGGGTTCCTTCATGGGCAGACGGGGAGCGGGAGCCCCTTAGTGCTTTAGGTAGAGGAGGAGGAAGCTGGGTTTTGTGCTTTGTGCGGGTCTTCTGGTCCCTGCTCACAGTGGTAGTCGGGAGTGGTGGTGGGGTTCGCGACACCCTCTACCCCCCATCGTTGTACCCGCATGAGCCATCCTTCCTTTATATATGCATAGTTGGGGTTTGGCCTCATTCTCGGGTCTCTTGGTTGGTGGACTCCTAATGCTCGATGTTTGTCCTGTGCTTGTTTTTCCTTTTGTTTTCTTAGTCGGTAGTTGTGTCTCTTGACCAGTTTGTGGGGTTCTGTGTTTGTGTTGGTTGTTGGTGGTCAAACTCTTTTTCAGGTGACCATTCGTTGTCTTCATGATGGTAATCTCTTCCAACGGCTATGCAAACTCCTATCCCGATGTACTCATAGGCTCTTGTAGATTGACGAATTCCATCCCAGATACCTATTTGAGACAGCCACTACAAGAGGTGGACGGAGCAGAAGTGTACCTTTCGCATCCAAATCTGAGCCTTGTGCTGTCTTTCTGCAATAGGAGTTGCTTCTTGGTTATTTGTTCTGAGATGTCTATCTTGTAGATGCCGTATTGCTTACTTTTAATGATATTGAGCTATTTTCAAAAAATGTGTTTAATGCCTTCAAAAGTGGAAATCTGAAATGTGAATTTCATATACTTTATGTGAATTTCCACATTAATTGGACAATCTTATCTATCCTAGTTTAGTTTAGGAGAGAGAATATAACATAAAGTCCAAAATATTAAATAAAATAGTAAACATGCCTAAAATGGAAAATTTTATGACAAAAATTCAGATTCCTCACATTTTAGTTTGCTTGTAGGCCAAGTTTCACATCTTTGGGTGTTCCTATATGCCTCAAATCCATTGATAAAAGAAAATGAAAGATAAGGCCAAATGTATTAAATTTATTATAAAAAATAAAACATCTAATATATTAAATGAATAATGTAAACAAACTTGTATGGATGATATATATATAATTTATGTGAAGTTGTAATAAATAAAATCGTGGGGTAACATAAAGCGAAATAATGTTGCACATGCATGTTAAATCTATTGAAAAAAATTTCATGGTGGAAAATCTAAAAATGTATTTACTTTCCAAATATAATGTGATTGAGGTAATTTCAACAATGTGGAATATGTGAGATATTTTAATAAATTAGAAAAAACTTTAAAGAACTAAAGTCTCTCTACTTAATGTTGTAAAAAAATAAATAAATGAAAACAATCATATTAATATCTAATAATGGAAACATATATTTTAAGTCAGTTATATATTTTTGTGAAAAGAATAAAATTACAAAATTTATATAATTAGTGTAATGAGAGGTTTGTAAATGGAATTGTAAAAAAGGGAATTTAATAAATAAGTGTAATGAGAGGTTTGTAAATGGAATTGTAAAAAAGGGAATTTAATAAGTATATCCTACACAATTGTACATTAACTTATTATACTCGTTTACATTGAGTAAATAATTGAACAATGATAATTTTATAAGTCTCTTAATTGTGGATTTAGTAGTTAATATTTCTATGACTAAGTAGTAAAAGTTAAGGAAATATATGATAAAATGTAGGTATAAAGAATTGGAAGGAAAATTATGTTTTTATGTTTCTGCTTTCCTATCATTTGTTAAATAATGCTTAATTTTTCTCCTTTTGCAACATTTGTTACATATTTTTCCTAGCAAATAAAAATATATAGGCTTCTTGCTACCCAAGACAAATAGTCCTATATATAGACCCCTCTCGATGGCCATCATGCGCATAGTAATCACTTGACCAATAAGACATGATTCCTGACATTCTCCCGTATCCTCCTATTCAAGTCCCTTGGATGAGTCATCAAAGAGTTGTAATCTCATGGTGATCTGTTCTCAACCATCAGTGTACAAACCTTGGAACCATTTCTAGCCCTGACTTCAATCTAAGATTTGTATCTTGAAAAGTTCACAAACATATTGAGGTATGTTGCATCCCCTTACATATATATTGAGAAATTACCTATATTTCCTCTTTCTCTCTTGGTCCTCTGAAATGATTTACCCTACACACATTTTTCTATCCTTTGAGTAGACGACTTATGTGAGAAATTATGTTTCGATATGGATCATTTAATCGTCTTATTGCTTTGGATATTCTTGTTGGATTTAAATATGTGTCTTATTCATCTTTTTTCTTGTGATTTCAAGTTTTGAATTTTTGTGACCCTGTGAAGTAACTAAATTGTGGAAAATATTGAATACTTATTTTCATGTCCTATGACCCCATTGATATTTGTTGGATGATCTCATCCTTTAATTGAACATGACTGTACTTTATCTTGCCTGTCCTATTTTCATGGGTGACCAACTAGTCATAACTCAAAGTAGTGACACCATATGTATTTAGGGCACTACGGTTTTAATCCTCCTGCTGCTGGACTGAGGTTTTAGTCCTCTTACAATATATTACAGTTTGGGCACCGAGGCTGTGTCCTCAAATAAGGCACTGACGTTTTAGTCCTCCTGCCAATGTACTAAGGTTTTAGTCCTCCAACAATATACTATATATGTTTAGCATTGAGGTTTTAGTCCTCCTTCCCTTTGGTATGGAATAGATATGGGTTCCTACCCTTCTTTTTAGTTTATGCTAGTCTAATTATTATTCACCGTGCAACAATTTATGCTTTTTTATGTGATTATGGTGACACTGTTTTAAGGAAAGAAATATATTATTCTTGATTACCATTTTATTTGAAATTCATATTCTTTTGATACCCACTTGGGTGGTTCTACTTTTATCCTTTTGTAAGCATGTTGAAGGGTAGTGATAATATCAAGCATTGTAAGAGTTAGATATTTTATATGTCATTGCTACATTTGGTTTCTTGAATCATACTTTGAATTAATTGGTTATCATTCCTTTCGTAAAAAAAATAGTGGTGTTTCACATAGTTCCCTTTTATTTAATTTAGTAGGGAGTGGATCCCCTCTCAGGTCCCACTCCCTACAGTGAACGTGGGTGGGTTTGCTAGCATTCAATGTGGCTCTGGGTAGCTAGGAAAATTTCCTTGGCTTCAACAATGGTCATAGAGGGGTTTTTGATAGTACTCAATTTGTTGTTGGTGGGTGTGCATGTTCTCCTAGTTGGCCAGGAGAAGACACTCATTGGTGTAGATCTCCTACTACTGCTGAAGTAGCTGCTCTTGAACACTGTGAATCTCAATCAAGTTGGTTGATTGTTGTTACTGACCCTACTGAACAGACTGCAACATCCCATACATACCCACCACAGAGAAAGAATCTCCTGATGGTGGAGGTGGTGGTGGTACCATAGAGCTTGATGTTATGTAACAATGTGGGATGTTGTGGAAACACCTCCTATAAGTAAAAGGCATGGTTTCCTCCTCTTCATCTTCTTATACATATTCTTCTTCTTCTATATTGGTCCTAGAAAGCTCTTCCTTTTTTTGATATATTTATGTAATATGAAATGATAGCATGAGAGGCAAGTAAGAGATTACCTACCTATCTAGATGTCATAAAAAGAAAGAGAAAATCTTTAGAGTCAGAAAGCTAGCAAAGAAGAGAGTAAGGAGAGAAAGAAAAGGGGAAAAGAATAGAACAATTAGAATTGAAGGTTGTCAAAGTCAGTCTTGATCAACTTTCAAAGAGACAAAGGAGAGTTAGATTTCTCATCATGAACTCTACTATTCCTCTTGTGCCAGAGCTAATAGATGATAATAACACAGAGAAGGTAATGTTCTCTGGATACATAACTGGGAAAGTCATCTACTGATCTTGGAATTGAAGAAAGTGGGAAACTCTTAGCTTTAGTCCAGATCAAAGTGGAGAAAGAGAAGTTAAGGCAAATGTGCCAAACATCTTCAACATCCTGTCGATAGAGGAAATATACAAAAGGCATTTCATTCCCAAGCTTCATAAGATAAACTGGCGTGGGAAGCTTCCCATGAGAAACCTTCCAGCAGTGAAGTTGATATATTCTAGGAGTCTTAAATTCCATAGCCAATTGAATATAGGAGAAAGTATACGTGCAGATCTAGTATCATTCTAGATGTCTTTAATACTGATGTGAGTACTCTTATCAAACAATATTTCAAGGCAAGCATCACTTAGACTATGAATCTTATCTAGAAGATCTATTAGAGAAGCACAGAGTCTAGAATTTTCAAAGCACCAAGAATTACCAGAAAAAGAGAACTAATTTTAGCATTCGCATTGGTACCCAACTTTATAGTACTATCTCTACCCAAGAAGTCAACAAGAAGCTTTCCACTAGGATTCCAAGGATCTTTCTCCACCAACATATATTCACCATTGCCAATGGTATAAGAGAGATGATATATGAGAAGATATCTAGAGCAAATGATATGAATAAAAAACCACGAGAAAGAGTTTCTATTATAAATAGACCAAAAAATATCTTTGTTGAGGATTTTTTCATGGATCTATCTGATCCATATATTATCCTTGTTCACCGTAATGTTCCGATCATTAAATAAGAGGCAAGAAAAATTCATTTCTCCAACTGATCTGATGTTTAAACCACCTTTAATATTGGGTTTGGTAACTTTTGCCTAGCTGACAAGGTGTAGAGATATCTTGTTATCAATTTGTTCTTAGATGAAATCTCTGCATAATCTATCAATGTTATCACAAATAGATAAAGGTAGGGGAAAAGATGATGACCAATATTGATGAATAGCATTAAGATTGGAGCGAACAAGCTCGATGTGAGCTTCCATAGAAAGGCACTTAGCTTACTACCCATCAAGTTTACTCTTAAGTTTATTCATGAGAGGATTACAGTGCACTTTGGTTAAATTGCCAATGAAAAGAGGCATGCCTAAATATCTTTGAGGAAGAGACCCCTCACCAATACCCCAAATGTTTGAGAAAATATTTTTATCAACACTTGAACTAAAAATCATAGAACTCTTCTCAAAATTGATTCTAAGCCCATTAATAGAATGGAGATCATTAATGATGTTTTTGATACATACAACAACATCTAGATCTTCTTCCATAAAGATCATAAGGTTGTCCGCAAAGACGATATGTGAGACTCCAAAATTGTTAGAGGCTCTGAGAGGTTTAATACTATGTTCCTTCATAGCACTACTCATCAACTGAGAAAAGGTCTCCATAACCAACACAAACAAGTAGGGAGTAAGGAGATCTCCTTGATGAACTCCATTAGAGGGTTTGAAAGAACCAATGGGTTCCCCATTGAATAAAATTTCATAAGAGGTGATAGAAAAAAATTCTTTGATTTAAATGAGCCAACATTTAGGAAAACACATAATGTCAATAATGTTAAAAGAGAAGCCAAGGAAATAGAATCATATGCTTTAGACAAGTCGATCTTTAAGCACACTTTAGGTGTCGATCCTTTCTTGTTAAAGTCATAGATATTTTCATTGGACAAAATGATGGAATCTTGGATAATGCAACCTTTAATAGAAGCACACTAATTCACACTTGCCAAGGAAGGGAGCATGATTTGGATTATGTTTCTCATTATCTTAGAGATGATTCTAAAGGTGACATTGCATAGGTCAATAGGGTGCCATTTTTTTTTTCAAGTCATAAGTATTCTTGTTCTTTAGAATAAGAGTGATAACATCCTATTAGACTCCTTGGACAGCCTACCACTTATAAAGAAATTCAAAAGAGCCTCTGTAAATAAGTGAGATCACCTCTCTACTAAGAATTATAAACAAAATCCAATGAATAGCAGTAGAAGTTAAAAATTTGACTATATTCAATTTAATAAAGAGTACATCAAAATTTTCCCAATAAGAGTGTAAATGCTTTATACAAATAAAGGATCTAAGTAGAGGGAAACTCAACTACATCAATGTGTTTCCAATTAAGATAACTTAACATATAGTCCATATTGGAAGGATGAACTCCTTCTCCTAGGCTTAGGCCGGTTCACCTTGCTCTTGTTGCGCACTCTGATCCTAAACTTGGGTGGTTGGGATCACCCAACAAGAGGAGATAAAAGGGTATGAGTTAATTGAAGAAATAAGGACAAATAAAGTATAGCAAAGAGTAAACATGGAGTAATAAATCCACTATGCTAAAATAATTGTTAAAAGTATGAGGCATATAAAAGAGATTACTTGCAATAACATCACATATTAATATTGAAGTATGCATGATAAAAGTATGACTATATTATCAAAAGTAGGGATGAGGCACCTACCAACCTCAACCTTTGGGTGAGGGAGAAATAACACATTCCCAAGCACCCAAATATATATAAAATGGGGAGAATTACCACATCCCCCTGGGCAAATTCACACATGCTCACTATGGGTGGCTAGTACAGAGGTACACTACAATAGCTAATAAGTCATCAAGTTATCAAACTCAATAAATAAAATGGAAACATTAAACAAAAAATTAATAGTGACATGGTAGGGGGTATAAAACGCAAAAAAGTAGTGAAATAAATGTGCCAAAAGAGTATAAATGAAGAACAAGTTATAAATTGATGCCTCATTAGGAACATTAGGATGGGATATCAAAATGCCCAACTGAAGGACAAGTGTTCAAACTCATATATAAATAGGGTTGCACATACCTCACTTGAGTTTTCCTAGAGAAGGCTTTTCACCAATTATGTATGTCCAATGTCACTTTTGTCCTAGAGTCAAGGTTTCATTACATAGATTAGGGTTTTGAAATAAGTTAAATGTTGAAACCCTAATTTTTGGATCTTCTAGGTAAATCCTCGTTTTGGAATTGAAAACCAGGCCAAAATATTTTTTATATTTTTATAATTAGGAAAACATATTTATTGAGTCAATTTGAAGTAAAAATGAATTATTTATACATTTTAGGACTTTTTAATTAGACATTTAAGTTTCCTAAAAACCCTTCCTTAAAAACTTGGAAATCAGGTTCAAAAAACATTTTTTTTGGATAGGGTTTGTTTTTTTTGAATCCATAACATATTTATTTATATTTTTTTGATAATCAAGTAATTAGTTATAAATTTTCCAAAATCAATGAATCAGAAGAAAAATGCCATGTGGCTAAATGATTTTCAAAAGAGACTATCACGGGGGCTGATCCCACGCTGACCTGGGCCAATCACACATGGTTAGGTCACGGGTTTACATTCACGTGGCTTAGTCAGACTTGGCTTAACAGAATGGGGAAAAGACGAAATTGCGCTTAGGCAAAAAACTAAAGGAAGAAGGGAGAGCGAGGGTGGAGTCAGGAAATCACTTAGGGGATTCATCCCCATGCTCACAACTCATCATGGTCACAAAGTAGGTCAGAGGCAATTGAGCATTTTTGCAAATAAAAATAGAATTGTGAGGAATCGATCTCAAAATGAAGGGGAGAAGGTGGTGAACTCACCTGTGTGGTCAATTTCTCTACTAGTCTCATTGTCATTCCAGGAAGAACACTGCTAGGTCAGGGTGAAGGTTGAGGTGTTGGTGGATGTGGGAAGAATCTTTGACCAAATTGAGGGTAGGGCTCGATTACTTATTCTTTGGCGATGCCATTGGCATTGGTATTTATAGGTGTGTTGGTGACTCTTGGCCTAGATGAGTTAGCCGTGAGAAGGCTTCTTCCGGCAACTAGGGTGTTTTGCCATCCGGGGGAGTTAGTAGGTGAGTGATGGCTCTAAATACATGGCGAGAAATGGCGGACTTTATGGCAAAGAAATGGGCCGGAATGGTTAGCTATGGAGGGAGATAGGATGGATTTTTAGAGTCTCACGAATCTGCTCCCAACCGCATAACAGTTAGAGCTAAAAGATGAGGCCAAAGCCGTCAGATGTTGGATCTATAGTCCACGTCTCGTATGTATCAGTCGGGTTAAGTAACTGTCATGCATGACGTGATTAATGTGGTGACTGTAGGTTAAATGTGTGATATAAATGAAATTGTACTAATATCTTACTAAAACCTTAGTCAATTCGTTTAAAGTCAATTTGAGGGGTCGAACCTTGGTCAATAATTCTAAAATTTGAACCATAGGCCCACATACATGTCTAGAACATTCCTATGCCTTTAAACCTTGTTTTTATTCACGTTTTGGCTCTTAACCACCATATTGTTCATTAATGTGTTTATATTAATGCATTTAAAGGGTGAATTAACTTGAAAATTTTCTCTAATTAAATCTTTGGGTGGAAATTTGAGATATACAATATATATTAATTTCCAGAGTCATATCTCACCATATTGCTCTCTTTTAATGTTTTATTGCCACTTAGGAGGAGAGAGATTACAAAAAAGGTTTACTATCCCATTAACTAACTTAGTTCCACATTATTACTCATTTCTTGCCCCAAAATCCATAAAAACTTTAAATTAATATAATCCACTATTTATCTCTCATAAATGGTCATTTTGCTTTATTAGACTCTAGTTAACACACTAGTTGAGATAATTGTGCAAAAACCCATTCATTGAAATGAATGTTGGTCAAATGTAATTCAAACCATTGAGTATTGCTCAATTTCAACATCGAGGCCAAAGAGGATAGAAAAGATAGAAAAGTTTAGGAAAAAGGACAAAAAGGACATGAAGGAAATAAATCTTGAAAATGGGTTAACTTGCAAATAAACCATAGATTCAGTATGTTACAGCCTCCACTACATCATCAATGTCCCAACAACTAGAAAAGAATTTGCCATTAAACACATCAAAGCTTGGACATTTGTCATAGTTAATATGTTTTACCGCATATTCCATTTCATCAACAAAAATAAAATTATCCAGAGCTAGCTTCTAGACGTCATCAAGAGTAGAGAAGGAAAGATCATTGAGCTTCCAAAGCTGAGAAGAATGATTATTGTTGAAGATGTTATGGAAATATTCGAAAATATTACTTTTAATAGAATCGATATCAGTGCATAAATCTCCATCAACAACAATGGCTTTAATGTTGTTGATATGTCTTCTGACCTTCATTGAGTTATAAAAGAATCTAGTATTAGAATCGCCCAATTTGAGCCAATGAATTCTCTCTTTTTCCTGAAAAAAGATTTTGTAGCAAGGATAGCAGAATGAGCTTTTCTTCTACATTCAATAGCCAAGTCTTGTAAGGAGGAATTAGTAGGAACCTTATCTACATTAACTTGAGCATCAAGAGCCTTACATTCTAGGATCTTTGCATTTTCAAAAAGGTTGCCAACATGTAGTAAGAAAGGGAGGATGGAACATCCTTAAGCTTGGAGTAAACTCTGAACATAGGGAATCCTTCTTGAGGGGAATTCTAGCCTTTACTAACAATATCATGAAAGTGTTCCCTCTTTGTCTAGGCATTTATGAACCTAAAAGGGGTTTTTAGTCTTTTTTTATCACCAATAGTCAAGTTGAGGATACAATGATCACTAATAATATTCAGATGAAGAATACCTTTGAAATCAGAGAAGTAATTCATAAAGGAATTATTATAAAGGATCCTATCAATCTAAGAAGTGGTGAAATTGACTCCCCCTTGATGGTTATCCTAGGACAAAAGAGAGCCATTCAAGTTTAGCTCAAACAAAGTATAGTTCAGAACACAATTGTTGAACTCATTCATAGATTTACTAGAAGGAGGGTCTATACCCAATTTCTCGCATTCTTTTCTAACTACATTTAAGTCACCCAAAATGGTCCAAGTCCTATTGATCACAAAAGAAAGGTCATCAATTTATAACAACTAACAAGACCTATTAGAGTTAGGAATGTGACCATAGATAGCAGAGAGCAGGACATTATACTTAGAGAAAGAAACTTTATAGTGAACCATTTGGTCAGACTCAGAAATTTTAACAACAGAGCAATTCACAGATTTCTAGAGAAAAACAAATCTCCCTAACTTGTGAGAGACATGGTTCGAGATCCATTGGTAACCTTCAAAGTGTTTATTAATAAGCATCTTAATTTTATCCATTCTCACTGTAGATTCTATCATAACAACAAGGTGGGGCTTAAACCTTCTTATTTCATCATGGACCATAGATACTTTCAAGTTAAGGCCTCTAACATTCCAGGAAATTATGTAAAATGAGGGATTATCATGTGGAACTGGTGTTGACCAGTACTTCAATGGTTTCATAAAGAGAATTCACACTTCCATCAATGACTAGACTCTAAAGTCTGTTATCAAGAGAAGTAGTGACTGGAGAGTTATCAACTGATTTACTACCCAGTAGATTTTGACTTTTAGCCAACTTGGTTCTTTTAGAACTTTGGAATTTCTATTCAACTGAAACTTGTTTTGTTTTGAGTTTTTCATTCATGTCAGTGGAGTTTGGAGGGGGATTATTAGAACAACAACTAAAGTAGATTCCACTAAGATACAATTCTTGTCCCAAACAAAACTTTCATTTGCTCCACGGAATTCTTCTTTTTCTTACTCATAATCCTTATCAGAGATCATCTCTTTTGTTTGTAGACTAGTTTGAGGAATCTCATCTACTCTTGTAGGCATTTTTTTAGATGTAACCTCGGTAGACTTCTTCTCTACCTAGACCTATTGAGGGGCTTCTTTAGGTTTCTCTTTGCAATCATTATGTCCAAAAAATTTACACACTGAACAACATTGGGATTCCAATCACATTCAAAGAACATTGTGTGAGAAGAACCATTATTACTAGCCACCTCTAGATGTTTAGGGAAAGAGGAAGTCACATTCATTATAATTGGGAGATGAGAAAAGTTAAGCATCTTCATATCAATAGTAAGCATGTTAACATGAAGACGGTTGCCAAGAAATGATTTGAATATCACAAACATATTCTTGTCCCAGAGTTCTAGAGGGAATGCATGCACTCTAGCCTAGATAGGAAAAACTGTGAGCTTAAATTGCTTAATAACATCCCTTTGCTTACACCTCATTAGAACGAACAATTTCCCTCTGACAAAACAAACGCCACCATCAAGTACATTCTCCATATCAATTTCATTAGAGAAGTTTATTAGTAAGAATCCTCTGCCATAACTCATTACTTCAATTGAACCCTTGATAATCTAGACCTATGAGATGTATTTTCATAGAGTAGGAATATGGACAATCAACCTGAAAACAAATCCTGCAATATAGAGTTTTGATCGCTCAACATTCTTCTCGGCTTCCTCATGTGGGTATATGAGTGTCTAATCATGTAGCTCTACATCCACTTTCTCCAGGGATGTATCCCCTTGTTTGTTCTTTAGCAAATCCACCCAAGACTTAGTGTTTCCTCTTGAAAGATTAGCATTGTTGAAAGAAGGAGACTGGTGGTTAGTGGAGGAAGAAGGGAACTAGAAGCAGCCATTTTTACCTCTAAAATTGCAAGTGTCGTTCTGCATTAGGTATCTTGGTCTTGGATTCTTCTTCTTGCTCCTCTTCAACATCCTCTCCTTCAGGTACAAGCTCAGACATCATCCTCCGACCATCAAAGATGGAACACTCCTCGGAGACAAAAGATAGGGTTCAGAGGGGCCCTTTGCTTCATATGTTCATTGATAGTGTGGTAGGCTTACACTCTAACGTGGCGTTTATCTATCAAGTGTACCTACTTGAAGTTCTTGAAGTCCAGTACTGATGAAGTCTTCAGAGTGATGGCTTTAGAGAGGTCAAGGTTGAGGTAGAGTGTGAGTGGTGTAAGTAGTCCCCTAAAATGGATTGGGGGTTTCCTCTAAGCTTGCCACTTTACCGCTAGCACGTGTTGATGGAAGAATGATCCCAGATTGATTGTTTCCTTTTACAAAGAAAGGAACACCCATAGAACAAATCGGTCTTCCTTCTAGACCTTCCCCTGTCCCTGAGCAGACTTCAAAAATATAGTATATGTTAGGTAGAAATGTAGGATTCTGGAAAATGGGTGCTCGATGTCCATCACTAATGGATGGTTCTAGTTAGTGGTGAATCCTAAGGCAAGTCTATCATCTACCTCCATTCCAAGGTATAGTCAAAATAGGCTGGTGTGAGATGACACCCATCTATTGGCCAACCGTATATGGAGTTGAACTTGGCCAGAGTGAGATGGTGGTTAGTGTTGTTCAACTGAAACTTCACCCATCCAGGCTGCTATCCTTCCCCATGCTCGGGGATGTAGTAGATCTCCAGACTGGCTAAAAACTCACACATGATCTCTTGGTATGTGGGTCAATTTCCAAGCAAGATGTGATCGACTACCATACCTTGCCTAGTGCAGACTTGGCACAAATTGTCGATGAAAATGGTATCATTGCGGAATGTTTGGTCATCATACCACATTGGTATGATCTTCCTCTTCATCATGGCAACAAAGAGTTTCTTCTAATCTTCATCTAGAAAGGTCATTCTTGAAGGCTAGGGTACCGTATAGTCAGAAGTTCTTGACAATGATGCTTGCCTCCTTGAGCCATGGTTTCTGAAATAAAAATGAGGGCAAGGAAGGGAGCTCAATGTAGACTCAGGGACGTAAAATAGTTGTGGAAGTCCTTAGGATCATCTGGCGCTTCCTCTATTGCAAGGGAAGTGATTTGGGTGTGAATGAATAACAACCATTTCCTCTCCTTATAAGATGTTGAACTGCCTGAGAACATCAGTATCAGTGTCATCTATTGATATCAACAGTAATGAGACATATATGCACTGATCCGCAGATCATCCCATCCTGGTAGTACCAACAGAAGTCGGTGGTACCGAGCTGTGTTGATTCTTTCATCTGGATTCGAATGAGTTGGTATTACTGAGCAGCCTCTCGGTGGTATCGACTATATTTCTTTGGGATCCTATTCTTTCTCACCAAATCTCGATGCAACTGAGTTGGTTGTTGGCAGTACTGACTTCTTGAAGAAATCATACTACAAAATATTTAGTGTCATTGAATCCCATGTCATTGGTATCAAAATTTATAAAATCCCTACCGCAAATTTAATTGCAAGTCAGTGCCACCGACCCAGATGATAGTGGTTCCTAGTTTTTCTCTACCTGCACACCAAACTGAATGCATCAAGGAACCTTTTTTAAACTTATAAAATTCTACCAAGATAAAATATGATAAATCTATTGAAAGATGGTAAACAACATATAAACAAAAATTTAAAAGTGAATGGGTTGCCACTCATTAGAGACATTGTTTAGTGTCCTAAGCTTGACAATCTTTTCACATAAAAGATTAATGAAGCTTAATGAGCCTCAAAACATGTCATTCATGGACCACCTATCCTCCATAGTAATGCTTGAGGTGCTATCCAGTTGTCAAGAAAGAATTGACACCATCACTTTTCTCGACGACTCCTTGAGGGATTTCCTTGATTACACACATGGGGTCCACTCCACCGGGACCTCAACTTACTAGGATGAAGTTTCTTTATGGAGTTAAATAATAACACCCGTTGACCTGATAGGAAAACTCTATGGAGAACGTGGCGATCATGCATTTGGTTCGTACTATCTTTATAGATACTAGAACTCTCACCTAGCCTAATTTTAAATAGTTCATTAAGTTCTAGTATGGTCTTCTTCCCTTAATTAGAAAGATCAATATTTAGTTTCCTCAAATCCCATTTGGCCTTGTGCTGTAATTCCACAGGTGAATGACATGTTTGTCCATAGACTAGCCTATTGGGAGTAGTGCCTATAGGTGTCTTGAAAGTCATCATATAAGCCCTAGAGCACCCATTTAGTTGGATTCTCCAATTAGTCCTATTGGTTGTGACAGTCTTTTCTAAAATCATATTAATTTCCCTATTTGGCACCTCAACATGGCCTTGCGTCTAGGGTGATATGAGGTTGCTACCCTATGCTTCACTCTGTATTTCTCAGTAAAGCCCCAAATTTCCTATTAGTGAATTGGGATCTCCCATCACATATGATCACTCTTGGCACCCCAAACCTGTAGATGATGTGATGTTTAACAAATTTGCACACAATTTGAGCATCATTGGTACAGGTACAAATTGCTTCCACCCATTTTAATACATAATCAACTACTAGTAAAATGTACAAATTTGAATTAAAAGACAGAAAAGGATCCATAAAGTCAATGCCCCTAAGATAAAAAATGTCTACCTACTGAAAGTATTGGGGGTCAGTAAAATCTACTTTCTAATGTCTCTTAGAGATTATTTCGGCCCATTGACATGCATCCCACCTCCGTAAGTAATCTTATGCATCCTTAAACAACAATGGTCAGTAAAATCTACTTTCTAATACTTTAGCCACAGTTCTTGAGCTTTCTTGTAAAAATTGAAATGAGAAAAAATGTTTTCAAATGCACACTCTGAAACACACTTTCTCAACATACCATCCTTACATTGTTTAAGTAAGATAAGGTCACCCCATACATATATTCTCATATAATGGAAGAATATTTTCTTCTCTTGATATTCCCAATTCTCAGGTATCTTTCCACACGCAAAATAGTTTACTATGTGTGCAAAACAGGTATCCTTGTCCCTCATGGCAAAAAGTTGCTAATAAGGGGACTCCTCAACAATGGGTACCTCCAGCCCAAATTCATCCACCCTCTCCAACCTAGACAAGTGATCAAATACTATAATTTCGGCTCTAGCCTAGTCCTTGGTTTCTATTCCTATAGTAGCAAAATCCATCTAATTGGCCTCAGTTCTACATCCTTCTTTTGCAAAAGACACTTAATAGTTGCATGATTAGTCCATACTATCACTTTTGCCCCTATCATGTATTATTGAAATTTATCAAAGGAAAAGATTACAACTAGGACTTCTTTTTTTATTGTGGTATAATTTAGTAGTGCATCATTAAGGGTTCTAGATGCATAGTAAACTATCGAATGCAACCAATCCTTACATTGGCTTAGAACAGAACCCACTACAAAATTTGATGCATAAAACATCAACTTGAATGGTTGACTCCAATCTAAAGTCACCACCACGGGTGTAGAATCCATTTCTCCTTCAGAACTTCAAAAGCTTTTAGGTAGCGATCATCAAATTTGAAATCCACATCATTTTCTAACAGTCTGTTAAGCATCTTAGCAATTTTCAAAAGAAAATTATAAAGCATCAATAATATCTAACATGTCCTATAAAGCTTCTAACTCCCTTCACCAATGGTGGAGGTAGTTTAGAGATCAACTCTATTTTTACTGGGTCAACTTCCATCCTTTTGTTGGACGCCTTGTGTCCCAACATAATTCCTTCACTCACCATTATATGACATTTCTCCCAATTTAGAATGAGATGAGTGTCCTCACATATTTGTAAAAGATTATATACACTGGCAAGGTAGTCCTTCAAATATTCTCCATACATCAAAAAGTCATCCATAAAAAAGCTCAAGACAATGCTCCATATATCAGAAAAGATTGCAAGCATGCATCTTTAAAATGTTGTTGGTGCATTACAAAGACCAAAGGGCATCCATCGATACATAGAAGTACCATAGGGGCAAGTGAAGGTAGACTTCTCTTGATCTTGCAATTTGAGAGAAATCTGATTGCAACCAGAATATCCATTAAGAAACAAAATAATGTGAGCAGCCAATGAGACTCTCAAGAATTTTATTGATAACACTAGTACATAACCGGCCTTTAGTGTCGGTTATTTAAGGCCTTTAGTGTCAGATTTAAAGCGACACCTATGTGGGCGCTGCTAAAAGACCAACCGTTACGTGTCGGTTCTCAATCCGACGCCACAATCCTTCGCACGCCACAAAAAACGCACCAGCAGGGGGGTATAGGCGTCGGTTATTAGCTTTGACACTGACGCCATAAACCTTCGCGCCACAGAAAGGGAGCCATATTGGGAATTATCAGTGTCGGTTTATTAGTAAAAACTGATGCCATATCACCCGCTGCCACTGTCGTGCTGGCCACCACAGCCGTGTTGTTTGGCCCGCTGCCACGATCGTGTTGGCCAGCATGACCGTGGTGTCTGGCCTCATTAGGGAAATCGATGTCGGTTACTAGTAGGGAAACCAACACTATAATCATTTGTCGTCGGATTTATACAAATAACCGACGCCTATTGCAAGTTTTTTTTTTCTGTCAGTCTGTAGACCTGCTGTGGCTGGTCGCAGGATGAGAAACCTATAGTTCAGTTATGAACTACAGGTTTTACGACATCCATTGATATCATCCCACAACAGGACACAAACCACAGGTTTTACGACATCCATTGATATCATCCAACAACAGGACACAAACCTACAAAATTAACAACATAAATGTTCACATATTTAGCAACCTGTAGTTCCATTCGATTTTCACACATGTAGAAACATTCATGTAGAAATATGTAGTTCCATTCATTTTCACTTTCACACATGTAGAAACATTCATATAGCAACCAGCAGTTTCATTCATTTTCACTCAGACACATGTAGAAACATTCAGACATGTAGAAACATTCACACATATTATAATTTAGAAATTAATTTACAAAATATCATTCTTTAGTCATTATTCGCTAACAACATCCCAATTATATTTTAAAACCCCCACTACTTGTATGGTTGTTTCCCATTCTTCTCTTCCATCATTTAATTCTTCCATCATATAGGGAGAATGTACATCTGGTAAGGCCTTTCCTGTAGTGTGGTCAGTTTTAAACACCTACAAAGAGAATGATGTATATATATAATGAATAATATATAAATAAGATTGATATATTTCATATTATCTAATGAGACTATATATAATACCTCAGGAATGGTATCGATATCCACTGCGGCATATTTGATAATCATGTGCATAAATCACATCACATAGTATGCACATGCCCATCCGTTGTCTTGTGTAGCACACTATAAATTGAAACATACAAAATATTAAAAAATACAACTAATTAAGCACTGTTCACATAAATAATATATACATTGCAGTCGGGAACTTACTTCCACATTTTTCCAAATTATTGGCTGGTTCTTTTTCCTGGGGACCTTTCCTCCAACCTTTTTCAACTCATCTAAACCCCTACATGTTAATGTGATACAATACATGGCATAATTAAATAGTAATGTAATAACATATGTTAACAGATATGAAAATGAAATATTTCTCATCGGAATAATGCCATTTTCATTTTGTGTCCATATTTTAAATTCAATTTAGTCCCCTTAGGAACTAGATAACAGACAATGAATGTCTCGGGGACAATAACTAGTAACTCCCAATGCATACCACTAGAGGTAAAAAACTTAAAAAATAATAACTCAAAATCCACAATAAAAATGTAATTTTCTTAAGTCCAAATTATAAGCAAAATAAACTTACTCCACATTGAATGGAGCTATTATCAACGTCTTCTTATTTTGAGCAAAATTTGTAAAAGCCTCACAATAGTATTGTTGAACTGACGGAGGGTCTTTAGCTACTAGACTAATCAAAGATGGAATAAAAAATCCTACATGTTCGAATGAAAAATCTGCACATATCTTGTCTAAGTAGCTGCAAAACGTGTATTACGTATGCATTAATAAATAAGAAACCAGATCACCAGATCCTACACAAGGTATATGGATGTATAAAGAAGATCTCACCTTATCCATAGATCTATCACCGATGTATTCAGCCAATCATATCGAAACAACTCCAAAATATCTTATATAAATAGTTTGCTTTCGTATGATTGACCTGCAACATCCGCATCTATAGAAATAGTTATAGGGAAATTTATATCATGTTCGCCTAACCATATTGGCATACCCCTACAATTAGGACATAACGGGACAGGTAGGTCCTGTGGAACCCAACTTGGTAATGTAGGAGGTGGAGGTGGAGTCTTAGATGCTCTGAGTGTCTTCTTTTTAATATGTATATATATAATTTTAGATCAATTGACATCTTATACACACACTAACAATTTAACGTAATGTAAATTTACCATACAGTTTCAGTATAGAGGACATCCACTTTTGGCCACAATATCACTCTGCCTTCTGCCTCACCAAGCGTTTCACAATCTGGGTGGGCATATGGTAATGGAAGATTCATCCAATTGGGAAATATACGTACTGGGCTCACACGAACCCAACTAGTTGGTAATGGAGACCCATGAAACATTTCCCCTAGTAGGGATGGGTAAGCCGACGCCTCTGTAATGACAAATTCTTTACTTTTTAGATGACATGGCTTCAACCCCTACAAATTTTTGTGTAATGAATGTTATATACATATATACATATCATCTTGAAAAGACTAGTTACTATGTCATAAAAATATTTACAGTGGATGTGCTAGGTGGTGGGTCTACAAGACTACTCCCAACCTCTACAGTAGGAGTAGAGCGGGATGCCATAGGTACTGTCTGCTGAGTGGCAGTCAGAGATGCCTGCCACTTGCTCATTGCTTCTTCGAGTTTCCTATCAACTAACTTATCTACCTATACATGGATAAAAGAAATGTTAGCTTCTGATTATTGAATTCTCTTTTAGAGTAACATTATAAAGAGAGAATAGGTTACCTCTTCTTGTGAAAGTCCCGCTTTTGGGACATGTTTGTGTTGGGATGGCCCAAAGAACGCTTTGATGCCCACACCAGCACATGCAGCCCTAACACGTCTAGGATGCTTTGGGTTACCCAGAGCAACTGTCAATTCATCCCTTGTGCCCTCAGGGATGAACTTGCCTTGTTTCCTCAACTCGTGCAGATCCCGCTAATCGCCAAAACAAAAATTTGTAATTAAGTAAAGACCACAAATAATCAATATTCGAACGATTACTCTAAGAGTTGTATTTTACAATTTTTGCAGCTGCCTCAGTAATTGCGGGCTTCCTTATTTCTCCCTTCTTATTTTGTCTCCCAGCTATCCAGACATCATGGTGAGGTAGAGGTATGGTACCTATAGTAGAGGACTCCTGAGTAGAAATAGACTGAGCAGTAGACTCAACCTGTAGTCTTTGGCAAATGCCTGCATACCCCTTTGGACCCATTGTGTGGTCATGCACATTCAGTGCACGCCTTGTTTTTTGCGCCTCACTGAGGGCCTAGTTAGTATGCACATTAATGATTTGGTTAGTAAATCTTGAATAGGTGAATACAATGTATATTAATTAAATTGGGAGTGACGCCTAATACCTTGAATTCATTAGTTTATCTTAAAGCAACAAACGCGTCCCATTCTTCTTGGTCCAGGAAGTTCCACTATTTATTGGCTGTCTTCTCCCTCTTGTCACCTTCTTTTATGAAATCTTGGGTGAGAATTGTCCTATAGTTCCTTAGGACTCTACCACAGCGTTGCATCACGCATTTACGATGCAACTTTTCATCCAATTCAAATATACTCTGCAAAATAGAATTGCTATTAACTAGTATCCAAAAAATTAGTAATCTACAAAATAGAATTGCAAATTAATAATAACTCATGCATAAATCCTTCCATATTACATCTTTCTTCCACTTAGGAACTTTATGCCAAGAATCTATCTTACAATCACAATGGCTACGAGTAACATACCCAATATATGAAACAAATGAATTGCGATTCACTCCAATTGCATTTCCTGCATTATCAAAATCCACAACAAGTTTGGGTCCATTGCCCCTTTGCGCTATTAACTTCTTCGTCATAGTGATGCCCCTTCTCTTGTCAACTTTTTGGTGCTGCTCATCAAGTGCCTCAAGTGCTTCAGAGGGTACATGTGCATCATCAACCTAAAATTTGACAAAATAAACACACTTACAAGATATAACTATAAATGGACATGTAGATATAAATATATGATATATTTTTCAAACTTATATTGTGAGGCGGCGCATTGATGTCCTCACCCTCATGGTAATCATCAGCATGGTCATCAGGAGAATGCTCAGCCATCTGAAAGTTCACATTCACATTGTAAAGTTCACATTGTAAAGTAATTCATATTGTAAAGCTCACATTGTAAAGTCACATTCACATTGTAAAGTAATTCACATTGTAAAGTTCACATTGGAAAGTAATTCACATTGTAAAATTCACATTGTAAAGTTCACATTCACATTGTAATCACATTGTAAAGTTCACATTCAGAAAAATAAAACATATAAAAAATATAAACATGCCTCTAATATTGCGATTTTTTATCAATTAACAATCCTTCATTGTGATCTCCGCGGACATACAAGTCATCATTAGCTTCAATACTTGCTAGTGTTGGTAACCCAACTGAGAGTGGATTGGAGTCATCATACTTATCATAGTACTCTTCTTCATCTATAGGATCTTCAATGAACTGTCTTTTACCATGAAGAACAACCGACCATTTATCATTTACATAATCATCGATATAAAATACTTATTTCACCTGTGATGCCAATATGAATGGTTCGCCCTTCTCGCCAATCTTTTCAAAGTTCACTAATGTGAAACCCAATTCATCCACTATAACTCCTTTGGTGTTATCAACCCAATTACATTTGAAGAGCGGAATTGTGAAATCTATGTAGTCAAACTCCCATATGTCTTCAATGACACCGTAATATGACATTTTAGCTTCACATGGACTCTTATCCTTTGCACTTGCAAAAAACATAGTCGCCGCTTGAAGGGTGACCCCACTATTTTGGACGACACTCTTACCATATTGGCGCTTTGTGTAATATGTGAATCCATTAATGTCATACCCTTCATAAGACATAACATTCAATTTTGGTTTAAAGGCGAGGCATTTGATAGTTTCAGTAATATCATCTGGTGTTTGAGATAGTTGATGTAAGACTTTATCTTCAAACCACTTAATAAATGTCTTGTTATGCTCTCTAGCAAGCCACATTGTATTGGATCGAGGATATTGTCTCTTGATGAAATTAGTATGTTCCTCGATATAAACTCTCACTTCATCCATGTTGTGTAAAATATACAAGTGACCTTGTTCCAACTTCTCACGGCTGATTACTTTCACCCGTGATCCCAAAATTCCTTTGCCAAATTGCTCCTCAATATTCTTGTCATTACCAGGAGTGTCATTACAACTGAGAAAGTCATTGCAAAAATCCATAACCTCTCTCTCCACATAACCCTCAATAATACTCCCTTTAGGACGATAACGATTTCAAACATCACTTTTAAAAATGCTCATGTATCGTTCAAAGGGATACATCTAATGCAAGAAAACTGGTCCCAACATTTTCACTTCCCTAGTCAAGTGGACAACAAGATGTACCATGATATCAAAGAACGATGGAGGAAAATACATCTCAAGCTGACATAGGGTAACAACCACTTCTCTTTGCAAATTATCGAGAGTATCAGGGTCAATAACTTTGCTGCACAGACTGTTGAAAAAGAAACAAAGTCTGGTGATTGCAAACCTTACATGCTTTGGCAATGTAGATCGAATTGCCACAGGAAATATTTTTTGCATTAGAGTGTGACAATCATGGGATTTAAGCCATATCAACTTCAGATCTTTCATTGATACCAATCTACAGATGTTGGATGAGTAACCCTGTGGCACCTTAACATTTACCAAACATTCACAAAAAACTTTCTTCTCCTTACTAGACAATGTGTAACAATCAAGAGGTAAGTATGTTCTCCAATTTCCCATTTCATGAAATTCTATTAATTCTGACCTTATTCCCATTTCACATAGGTCCAGTCTGGATTTTATCCCATCTTTTGTCTTGCCTGGTATATTCAACAAAGTACCAATGACACTATCACAGACATTTTTCTCAACGTGCATGACATCGATACAATGCCTGACTGTTAAAGAACTCTAATAAGGAAGATCCTAAAATATTGACTTATTCTTGAATAAATATTTGCCACTCTGTGTGGCCATAGTACATTGTGATATCTTACCAAATTCATTGACAAAGTCTTTTACTCTTTCATAAACAACCTCCCCTGGTATAGGTTTAGGTGCACTCTGTTCCTCATTCAATCCATTGAATGCTTTGCGCTTCCTACGATACAGATGGAATTTTGTAAGACACCTTCAATGACCGAGATATACAGTGTTACCGCCATGTTTTAGTCTTGTTGAATCTGTGTTCTCTTTACATATAGGACACGCTTTAGCTCCTTTGACACTATATCCAGACAAATTCCCATATGTTGGAAAGTCATTAATAGTGCAAAATAACATAGCATGCAAACAAAATGTCTCTCTTTGTGAAGCATCATAGGTCATCACACCTTCACCCCAGAGTTTCTTTAAGTCATCAATCAGTGATTCAAGATAAACATTGATGTCATTTCCAGGTTGTTTAGGGCCCGATATCAACAACGACAACATTACATACTTATTTTTTATACACAGCCAGGGAGGAAGATTGTATATAACAAGCATGACAGGCCAAGTGCTATGTTGGCTGCTCAATGTCCCGTACGGATTCGTCCCATCTGTACAAAGCCCAAGTCTTAGATTCCTATCTTCTTCACCAAATTCAGGGTACAATATATCAATCATCTTCCACTGTGGGGAATCAGACGCATGTCGTAGGATCCCATCATTATTTTTATTAATGTCTGCATGCCACCTCAAATTCTTCGCATCTATCGGATTGGCAAACAAGCGTTGAAACCGTGATATTATAGGTAGATACCACATCGCCTTGGCAGGAGAACCAATTTTGGACTCCCCCGAACTTGTCAATTTATACCGTGACACACCAAATTTTGGACAATCTTTCAAATCCACATAGTCCTTTTGAAATAATACACAATCATTTGGGCATGTGTATATCTCCTTGCCATCCATTCCCATTGGGAACAACAATTTCTTTACCTGGTATGTTGAGATTGGCAGCTCGTTTCCTTCAGGAAGCATTTCTTTCAACAAAGACAACAATGGCGTGAAGCTTTTATCGCTCCATCTATTGTTAGCTTTCAGCTTATCCAATCTCAACACAACGCTAAGCTTTGTAAACTTAGTACAACCTATATATAATGATATCTCAACATCATGCACAATGTTTCTAAAAATGGGAGGTGGATCAGTGTGCTCTACCCCACAACTATCCAACATCATGTCAACGATGTCTACTGGAACTGGTTCATTCACATCTACGTCATCTGAGGCAATTTCTTCTTCCACACAAGCACTACTATCGACATCCACTTGTTTTGGGTTTGAAATCTCTCCATGCCAGTGCCATTCTATATAGCCTTGTATAATCCCGTTGCACATGACATGACTTTTGATTTCGTCACCAGTGCTGACTTTCAAGTTGTTACCGCAATGCCTACGTGGACAATAGAACCTATCTCCAGGTTGTTTCCTATGTTCCTTGGAAAATCTAATAAACTGGTCAAGACCAGAAATAAACTCTGGGGTGCAGCGATTGCGAATGGACATCCATGATCTATCCATTCTATAATCAAAGAGAAAACAAG
Organism: Alisma plantago-aquatica; assembly: GCA_963693085.1. Classification (NCBI taxonomy): domain Eukaryota; kingdom Viridiplantae; phylum Streptophyta; class Magnoliopsida; order Alismatales; family Alismataceae; genus Alisma; species Alisma plantago-aquatica. Next base: position 74,421,985 of record OY856409.1, on the reverse strand, counting down.
TATATATTACAACAAGATTAGGGTCTAGGGTTAACAAATACATGTGATGTCATTCTTATATATAATAAATGTGTACCACCTATCCCATCCTTGAACACATAATCCCAGAAGTAAGTGTATAATGTGTATTGGGTTTTCAAAAAAATTTCGACAACATTTCCATGCTGTCGAAAATCCTACCGAAATTTTCTCGAAAATCCAGTACACATTATACACTTACATCCTAAGTGAGATTAGCTGTTCAAGAATAGTCCCAAACTGGGGACTATCCAAGATTTACTCCTAATGAGTAAATCTTGGACGGGTTTCTAGGCCAAAAAAATACATGTGTTGTCATTCTTATACCTACAATCCTAGTTTCATCATTCATATCCTAAGTTTACATCATTTAATCATGCTTGTCAATAAATAATAAATAGTAAATATCCTAAGTTTACATCATCAAGATAATCATTACACACAAATTTAGGTATCCTATTGAGCAATATAGCACAAAATCATCAAGATAATCATTACACATATAATTGAGAAATATAGCACAAAATCAGCCACCACGGTCGTGCTACGCAGCACGGTCGTGCTACCAACACGGCCGTGCCAACCTGTGATTTCACAAGAATATGGTGGATAAGAGGAGGAAGCAAGCAAGAGAGGGCAGAGGTGGTGAACGGTGCTGGAGCAGTAGAGCAGGCGGCGCTGGAGCAGGAGAGCAGGCCGTGCTGGAGCTGGAGCAGGCCATCGGTGCTGGAGCAGAGAGCAGGCGGCGTCGGAGATGGAGTAGGAGAGAAGGCCGCCAGAGCTGGAGCAACGGTCAGAGCAAGAGGTGGCAGAGGTGGGAGCAGGCGGACGGAGCAAGCGGCGGTAGCGGTGAGCAGAAAATCGCCGGACCAAACCCTGGATTAGCGCGAGAATGAATGAAACAGAGAATGGGGAAGAGTCAGGCTCATGCAGGTGTTGTTAAGTTAACAATAGGTGTCGATTCTTAAATAAAACCGACACATAAACCTAAAGGTGTCGGTTCTACAAACACATCGACACCTATTCTCACTGATAGTCGTTGGTTTTTACTAGAAAAAAACCGACGTCTATCTACATATGCCGATTAAAAAAATTGTTCTTGGTTAGTGACCATAGTTGTCAGTTTCTTTTGAAAATCGACGCTCAAAGGGTGTGAAAATTTTCCCGGGAACAATGCGGGAAAACCCATAAGCATCGGTCATTGTAGCGAAATCGACGACCAAAATGTGCCCAATTTCTGTCTCGCGAATAACCTTTCGTCGTCAGTTTAATGGTTAATAACCAACGCCATATGTTAAATTTTGGAGGTAATTTTTTTCACTGGAAATTTTGGATTTGGCGGTTAATTTTAGGTGTCAGTTTATTATTCGGGAACCGACACTGAATAAAAGCGATACCCGTGTCTGGTCGCCCTTCACAGATAGATGTCGGTGTTTTTATTAAACTGACACGTTAGGTTTTAGGTGTCGGTATATTTATACAACCGATGCCTTTGAAAGTGACGTTATAAGCCATTTCTGTAGTATTGTAAATGGAAGCAGGAAATGATCTTTCAAAGTAGCAGCGTTCATATAGTGATAGTCAATGCACACATACCACTCAGTCACTAGCCTAGTGGAGACTAACTCACTAGCAACATTTGTAGCGATCGTGAGTCCCCTTTTCTTATGAACAACCTATGTAGGACTAACCCATTTAGAATTATAGATAGCATAAATTATACCTATCAATAGAAGTTTAACTACTTCTTTATTCACCACCTTCGTCATGAACATATTTAAACACGACTAAGGTTGTGGTATAGGTTTTGTTCCTTCTTTAATATGAATCTTGTGTTGACATAGACTAGGGGAGATCTCCTTTATGTCTGCATGGACCACCCCATTGCGGTTGAGTGATTCTTCAGAATTGTGAGTAGTTTCTCTTCCTCCCTCACACTCATAGATGCTGAAATTCTCACTAGAGTTTGTTTTCTTCTACCAAGAATGCATACTTCAGAAGTGGTAGTAGTGACTTAACTTCTAGCTCGGGTGGATGATGTAGAGATGGGACTAATGGTGGAGGTGGTGGTCCCATATTTTTATAGTGTATTGTAGAGAAGCACTATAAGCTCTTTCAAAAAAATACAGACTCCTCTAGTAAATGATAACGAGTGAAGTCATCTACCAGATTCATGAGACAAACTTCTAATGGTAATTGTGGATATGTTTGCATCATTGCAGAGGAACCATGTCTGTGACTGTCATCTAGTACTCCTCTTCCTCTGGATAATCATGGTACTTCATAGTTCTTGCCAAAGAAAATTGTTTTGTATGGTCCATTATATCAGCAATAAGAGTACCCTTGTCTACCTTTATCATGACATGGGCCATGTCTAGGAATGATATTCCCAATAATACTGACACTAGATTTCCCTATTGCTGCATCATGTGACATTGTGTGTTTTCCTTGTCTGGCGGTTGATAATCGGGTAGCTTAAGCTCAAACTGGTCATCCTAGATTCCCAATGAAATCTTTCTCTCCCTGTTTCTAAGATGACATTTGTTGTAGCTCGGATGGCCTATCTTGAAGTACTTCATTGCCATTGTCAATCTGCATCTCCATGACAACAAAATTTAATGGAAATATGAATCTGTCAACCATTACTAGTACATATTCACATAATACCAAATTTTCTAACTATATAGTTATCTACCAGTTGAATAGTGATATTGCTCTTCCTAGATTCTTTGAGTCCTAGTTTTTTTAAATGTAGTCAATAGAATCAGATTGATGATTGCCCATGAACTGCAAAGTGCATCTCCAGACTTGACCCTACAAATGTAGCATGCTATGTTGAAACAACCTAGATACTATCTCTTCTGTGGCAGCTTTCTTTGTATCAACATAGTAACTTCCTCTTTTAAGATGACTACATCAGAATCATGTATCCTCCTCTTCTTATTGATGATGTCCTTCAAGAACTTTCCATAGGAAGGAATTTTGTCAAGAGCATCAACTAGTAGTAAGTTGATCTGGAGTTTCTTAAATGTATATTATAAATTTCTTGAACTACAGATCAATCTTCTTGGCCTTTAAGATATTAGGAAATGGTATTGGAATCACAATTTTTTACTAATGGGGTAGAATGTAAGAATCCTTCACATTATCCTTTTTCTCAATTGACTCCTCTTCTAGGCTCTCATCCTGTGGTGTGGTGACATGTGGTTTCCCTAGAGGAACAATCTCTATCACCACCCATGTGTCAGTTGTGGTGGTGTTTTTCTTTAGAGCCACCATTTGATATTTCATCAACACTTTACCACTAGGGAGAAGCACAACTTTCACCTATTGATTGCCAGGTGGGATATCTGTGTTCCCTGGAAATCCTTGCTAACTTGGCTTCTATGGGATGTAACTTCTGTTGTTTGCTGAGTTCTATGCTACGAATTTGCACCCCTTGATTTTGCTTCTCTCTTTTCATCTCATCCAAAAGTGCCTCATTCCAAGTCACCAACTTGCCCGAGATGTCTTAAATTTGGTTTATCTTACTGGGGGGCTATGCTACAGATACTGCTAAGACATGTTTCCCTATTGTTGTTTAGGTTTTTGTACATGTGATAGGTCTTACTGAAAATTATTAGGATCTTTCAATGAAAACTTGGGATCCTTCCTCCATCCATAATCATTTCTTCCCTGGTTGTTCTCTTGTTCCATATGCATGCACTCTTCCTCTTCACCTCTAGACGAGGTTCCAAATTTTCTCAAATCTCTTTATGAGTGTGTCCATCTTTTCCTTCAAGGCTGTGATCTCCTTTGATTCCACAACACTTTTGACGATTGTTGGCAAGTCACGCACTTCTCCTCAAGATTAATTCTTTTCCATGTTCTTCAATATTTCATGACACCTTATGGATTTATTATTTAGAAGGAAACTTGCTCCTTCACTGTCAAGATTAGTATTCTCCCCCTTGTGTAGCCCATAATAAAATATTATTTCCTGGACATAAAGTTCAATCCCATGATGAGGGACCTTTCTGGGCATGTTCTGAAATTTCTGGAAGGCTTTGAAATAGGTTTCCTCAGCTTATTGTTTGAAGTTGGACATGTGCCCGACCAAGTCTTGTGTCTTATATGGTGGGAAGGAACTCTCAAAGAAAGCATCTATCATCTCACCCCATGTCTATAGATTCTGAAGGAAGACTGAGAAACATGCTTTTGCCTTGTCTGATAGTGAGTAGGAGAATAGCTTCAAGTAAATCACTATAGTTGGGACCCTGTCAATCTTCAACATATTACAACTTTACACAAAGTTGTTTATGTTCTCCATCGGGTGCTCCATACTATGGCCATGAAATGATTGAGATTTAATAAGTACCACCAGTCCGAGATCTATTTCATAACTACCCACATTGACTGTCTTCCATTTAATCGACCTTAACTGTGACGTGATTGAAGATGACATAAGTTTTCCCTATAGAGTTTGTTCCTCAAGTTTGCCTCAACATGCTCTTCAGCATTAGGTTCCATGTTCCCTACTAGATCCTTCTTTGCTTCTGATGGTGGGGTTTGGATAAGCTTCTCTGTTGAAGCCCCAAAATCTTTTTCACTCAACAAATTTCCTCTAGACGTGTACCCATTAGAGTGGATTCCCCATAACCAGTGGTTCTTGCATGAACCATGCACTAGAATCTAAAACCGAGGTAACAATGAGTAACAATGAGTACTAGATATTTTTTTGTAAATATGGGATTTTCAATTTATGTGCAATTTCAAAGAAGGGATTTGAAAAATAATTTTGATGTAAAATAAAATGGCCTAGAAGGGATAGTCACAACAATCATAGTGTTGGAGTTGATGTTTCCCCATCATCGAAACCAAATACTTGAAACGCCTAAACTGTGTGTACAAAATGCAAGTGTACACATTGAGTAGTATAGGCCTATGATGCACTGATCACTCTTTTTCATGGGTCAAAAGTGTAAGTACAATTTGTCCAGTCAAAGATGTCAAACCTTTTTATTTATATCTGACTTCAAGAGACATCCACAACTCAGTATGGAGTTTGTTGTAGTAATACGGGGTAGAACATAGAGACAAGGAGAACAATAGAATAAGAACCAGAAATATTATCTTAGCTTAGTCAAATCAATGGGGTGAAATAAGTATCCCAATTAAGGAATACTTTAATTCAGAATTAAGGTAGTAAATCTCAGTTATGAAAAATCAAATGAAATGGAGATAATGATAATAAAAAGGAAACTTGGATTGGATTTCACCAATCAAAACCAGCATCAACCATACAAAACCTTCTCTTCCAATTCATATATATATACTTAAAATATTTTGTAAATAGTCATAAAATATATCCACTCCTTCCTTCTCTCAAGATCTGGGTAGATCTTTATACAAAGGTATTTCTCTCTCAAGACGATAGCCAAAAGACCAATAATAATTGTATGACCATTGTTACAGAAATTCCCCACTTTTGTGTCATCATATTGTATACTCCCGATCTTACTGAAATCATTCTCTTGAATAAATCCATATCAAAAGTCACAAGAGGTATCTAATCAACATGTGACATATTAAAACAAGAGTAAAGACACAAAACTGTAGGAATATATGTAACAAATAGAAAAAGGAAAGAATACAGGGTTGGGATGACAAGATATCTACTCCCAACCCAAGTTATGGACTCTACCCTCCCATGGAATGAATAAGAAATAGATTACAACCTGATTAGGTCATCATAAGTAAAAGATAGGGAATAAGTCTATACAAGGGTAGATTGAATGATTCATCTACCCACCTTTTGGTGTAAATTCGACAAGGAGGTCGATGGACAATGCTTGCTGGCCTCCTTTATTTTGTACAATCAAGATTTGAAGTAAGCAAATCCATCAATCTATCAATGGAAGTAGATGAATGCCAAGTCTAGAGGTCGATAGTCTAACTAGGTCGATGACACTAGCCCGGTTGATGGTCTATAGACTTAGACTTTGAACTTAGCAACAACCTTTCATCTTGTTGACTCCAAAAACCCAAGATGCATAGAAATGATGGCATAGTGGCCTATTATAGGATTTCACTCGTGCTTTTTCAATCTCCAATTGGTCCACGTGGCATGTACTCTTGGTCTTCCTATTCTCTACCTTGATGGTCGATGATTCTTCGATTGATTGATGAGTCTTCATCAGTCTTAGAGGGTCATCAATATTGAAGAGACCAACATGCATATCTATAACCAACTGTCGACATGAAGATCAAGAGATGAGTCTAATAGCCTTGAGCTTGATGAAACTTTGTCGATCTCAGGTTTTTCTTCTAACAACCTCAGATATATCATCCTTTCTTATTGCTAGCCAAAATCTCGATGGGTGGATCCATCGATCTTTGGATGAAGGATGAAATGTCAACTTGATAGATCGATTATTTGTAAGGACTTTTTGAGGTTGATGCTTCAAAAAACTCATCCTTCTTGGAGGTTGATGGTTATGCCATTGGTTTTAATGATTTTGAGTTGAATATCAACAATTTGCAATGAAACTTGGTTAAAACTAAACACTTGCTGATTTAAGAACAAAATGAAAAAAACATGAGATCTAAGCATTGAATCAAATGATTTTATTTATGAACGAGACATGAAATATGCATGAAAATTGATGTTACCAACTCCCCAAACTTAGAATTTATCTTGTTCTCAAGATAATAGGATCATTGTGTAAATCAATGTGGGCGGGTTAATACTATTGATGTTAGAAAGAAATTTTTATATCAACCTCTTAATAAAACAATTTACTAATTCATAAAGCGATCTACCTCTCTAAAATATCAACATTCAAATGATCCTTATTTGTTTGTTCATAGATTGTTTTTCTCATAAACTTAACTTTGACATATATCTCACTTTTAAAAGTCTCTTTCACTCTCGTCACATTGTTGTTGGTGGTGGATGAAACAGGTAGGCAAAAAGCTTGTGGAGAATCCTTGCTTCTTTTTGGGTCACTCAAGTGTAGGTCAATTAGATGGGCGAGTGGTCCCTACATTCCTTACCAATTGGTTTTAGAGCAGTGATTGCACATCCTAAATACCACAACCTTGGGTTACTATACCTTAAATGAACACCACTGCAATTGGGGGGTGTATTCTTTATCGTTGTTTTTATCAAAAGTGATATATATGTGTTCATGAGCATTCCAATAGACCATTTCGATAGCTCATTTGACTAGAATCATGGAGAACTCTTTGATTCTTTTACTATCTACTTTTCGTCCTCACTCTTTTTGGGATTTTGAGTGAATTGGAAAGAAGAGGAATGGAAGATGAGGTATCTCTTTCTTCTTTTATGAGATTATGCCTTCAGCTGAATATGATTTTGTTTCCATTAGATATTTCGACAGGAATATTTTGATGGTGTTTTGAGGTTAAAATCAAAATAGAGGAATAAGTCACATTTTCTTGAGAGAAAAACATAAAAACAATACCAGTATTGGTAAAGAAAAGAATTGTCCTGCCTATTGTTCTTCTTTGATTGATTTGTAATGATACAACTTGAAAAATAGACAAAGTTCTTTAGAAAGGGAGATTTTGATCATCTTCATCTTCATTGTTTTTTACATGAAATATTTTTAAAAAGTTGATGGAAATAAGAAAAATTATAAAAATGATGCAAAGGGAAAAAAATAGGTTGGTTTGATACTATGAATACCTATCTCATGAGATTACATCCCCAAAAAGTTACAACACACACTGTCCTCAGAGTGTAAAAATAAATAAGAAAAGAATGTCAGAAATTGAGATTTTTGTCAAGCATCTGTTCTTTCCCACTCAGAATATAGAAGCATCATGGTGTAATTGCCACGTAGGTAGTAATAGTTATCACCAAGACATTTTTCATCAGCAGCATGGAGGACATCGATGGCGTGCATCCATTGGAGGATGTAAAAATCACAATCATTAGAAAGACAACCGTTGTTGTGGGTTGTGGTGGTAGAACTTGGGAACCTTCCATTTGTCTGGCTCTTCGTAGGCATATTTTCTTACCTCACTGACAAATAAGAGGGATTAGTGCCCTAGCACAAATATCAGTAATGTGTTCATGGTTGCTCTGAATCAAAGTAGAGTATCATAGGCCTTCTACATTGTAGGCAACATTGGAATTGTTATAGAATATGACCTGTTGTTCTCATGTGAAAATAACAAATAAGGTCTAGTGATATTCATGGAGTAGAGGTAAGAAAATACAGTGCATAATTAACGTTTGCAGGCACTAGATGAGTAACCCCTTCTCTCCAAAATCAGCTTAATGACAAAGATCCATTTGTAGATCTGGTCTAGCCATGTAGACATCCTCAGTGGTTTGGCTGAGAAGGAATTATAAGAAGCCATTAGGCAGTGTGAAAGATATCCCCCAGGATGGAGTGTTTCCAAAAGGTCATCCTTCATGACATGCATATCATCTCAGGGGAAATAACACAGTTGTCAATGTCGTTCTTGAGATGTTGCGTGAGAAATACAAGGTGATCTTGAGAAAGCTCGCATCAAGAACTTCTATCAATGTTTTCAAAACTTGATTCGATGAGCGCCATAGGCCCATGGACGGGGAGCGGTTTTGGGTCGTCCAGTAGATTTAGGATATCAATGGCCTCATGGGTCCATACAGAAGTAGAGATGGTTCCTGGTGGGTGAGAAGCCAAAGGTGAAGGCGTTATCTGATCTGCTTTCACTATTTCTCATTGTAAGACTTGTCGGAAAGGTTCCTTGTTAGGAAGAGAAATCAATGTATAGGTATTGTGTAGGGTATTAGGAAGCTCAGGATCTTCAAAGAAACTACAATCACATAGTGTCCACAAAGAGCAGAGAAACTATTATAATCCTGATTGGTGACAGAGATATGATCATTGAGTGATTCCATGACTCTAAGGACAATAAATGCACTATCACCTTTTTGTGATTCTGATGGTGGATTAGAGGCTCGAGGATGTAACTAGTCCATTATGAAACTTGATGTATACGTCATTATAGATAGATAGTGATGCAAGGGAGCTTTTATGTCATTGTGTCCCAAAAGTGCATGTCTGCATTATGTAAATCAGCTATGCAAGTGTAGAATAAAGTAATTTACCATTTCATTAGATCAACAACACATAGGAACCATAATCCTCTGAAGTGAAAATGGAGAAGAATCACTTGTGTTTATTGTAGAGCTTGGCAAGAAGCATCTTTATAGAGGCTACATCTAGATGATTCTTATAAATACAGTTGGCAAGGAAGGGTGTCACATTGTTGTACAACCACTCCTTGTCATTGGGCATCACATCCTCTAAGATAGTAGATTCCAAAACTATGAACAACCTTTTATTTATCTTGGTTGGGCTGTATAAAATGTGTTGAAACTTGTCGCGAGAGAGATATAAATCTATTGTTGTATATGATTTGATATCCATATCAATCATCATCCAAAATATCATGTAAAATGAAGACGTCACAAATAGGCATTCCTTGCAAGAAACCAGGGTCTAATTTGTTCATCTTGCACGGGAGCTAGTGTGGAAGATGTAAAGGACAGTCGGGGAAGATGGAGTTTGGAGGCCTTGGGCCAACTACTAAAAGAATAGTGGATAAGTCACCATTATCTTTGCCTGAAGTAGCATTCTCATCATAAGATGGACTGTCGGCATCCGCTTGTAATCCTAGATTATTAGTACGCAATCCCATAGAGATATATTCCCCTAATAGGATAACATGGGGCTCTATTAGAGAAAAAGGGAATCCCCATGGAGGGAAAGGTGTGGCGTGTTGTTGATTGACAGGATAAGAAATGGATGTTGATGGAACAATATTCAATCCATTCTTAGTAGATATTGTGCAGAGACGTGTGCGATTGATGCTTTCAATGACCCAACTGAATTCTTAGGAGAAAGACAAAAACTTCTTTGCTTGCTGTGTTTGGAATATATGAATTTCCATGGGATGAACATGACAATGAAGAAGAACCTTCAGCTGGGGACCATGCATGGAATTTGCAAAAGATACATCACTTGAGTGCATGGTGCTGAAGTTGGCTTTAGTTCACATCTTCTTTGTCATTTTAGTGGTTTAGGATTTGGTGTTGTAAATCCAATATTTCTTGCATCTTTTTGGGAAGATGAGTGATAGTGTCAACTTTACACCCGAGGGAAGGCACCTGTTGGGGGAGCTATTGTAAATATACCAGTTGTTGACAGAAGATATTGACTTTTTTTGACACAACATGTATATCATGTGTTATCTTGGGAATAGCAGACATGTAGCCAATAGTTACCTTATATATCATGTCTATTTTGCGGCCGAAGACACCACCCACTGTCTCAGGATACTCAATATCTAAATAGCGTTGTGAGGAAGGTGTAGAAGGGTGCTCAGACTAAGGTGGAGCATGGGAGGTGGATGCAGAGGTAGCTTGTTGGTGGCATCAGGGTGAACTGTAAGGGATATCATGGACTTCGTGATGGGTGGTGGAAGGTGGTATGCTTGGTGTAGTAGTGGGTTTGGGTATAGTTGGTATGGAGATGGGGACCTTGGTGGTGGCTTGAGGGGGTTCCCTAGGTACAGACTAGTGTGGCATGCTTTCTATAGTCTTCTTATGTATTTTTGGGGCCATGGAAGCAGAGGGATTATTGGTCAGATATGGAGGAGAGTGTGTTAAAACATCAAAATCATCATTGTATATTTCATAATCATTTTCCTAAGGGTGATGGGTAGGGGATTTTTAATGACTATTGTCACATCATATGTTTGGCAAGTTTTAGAGGAAGATGCGATCTTCTAGTGTGAAGAATTGGAAGCAGAATAAAAAATTTGAGTGGTGAATTGTATCAATTCTTTTTATGTGAAGAGAATTTTCTCCACATCATAATGATCTAGATCATATAGGGGTATGTAGATCAGCATTCACAAGAAGCAATTCATATCTTTCATTACAGTGTACAATGATACCCAAGTAAGCCAAATGTTTACTGTGAATGAGGTGTTTGCTCTTAATATATTTGAGAGTCTTGGGAGAATAAGGATGCCCATAGGCTCTATAGATGAGTCTGATCAGACTACCCATGAAACAATCTCGTTGGGAAGATGATGAGGTATATAGTCAACTATCAACTCAACAATCAACCAATGTTGATAGGCTTCCCTTCCATGACGATAGATAGAATGTAAAGTTCCTCATGATAAAAGTTGCCAGTTTTTGACTTTGAAAATATGATGATAGCGATTATCTTGTGCATAATTCTCCATAAACTAAAGTGCATAGTTGAAGTCTTAGAGGTTCTAGACTTGTAGGTGGAACTTACTTGTGAGTTTAGCCCAATAGGTACTAGTGTTAAAACAAGATTCATCTTTATCAATCAGCCTGGTTCATGCCCTTGTGGCCTATTTGTCTGAGGAATAGAAGATTTTATTTAGTACCATATCAGTAAGCACTTCATCAAAATAGTTGATATGGACTTTGATGTGTTTGTCTCTGCTTTCTCAGTAATGAGCTTGTTTGATGGATACCTTTTAGATGGAAGACATAAACTCCATTGTCTCTTCTACATACAATAAGTGGTCAGTTAAAGAAAATCAAGCCAGGTTTGAGTTTGCAAGCTGATTAGTCACTTGCTTCCAAATCCCAAGTTCTTTGCAAGTGGATTTGTGGGTAAAGCGGGTGGGTCCATATGTGATTATCTTCATCACTTTGTATGTTTCTAAATGTTCATCATTGTGAGGCTAGAATGTCCCAGAGTATGTGTCCTCAGATTGTGTAGCATGGGGTGTGTTCATGACTGAGTCAGTGACACATGCCTTTTTACCAGCCTTCATGATTAATGATTTAGGGTGAGTGCACTTCTCTCCAGGTTGGGAGGTAGTGTCAGTAGCATTTGTCTCATCCTCAATGCAAGCCATCACTGGATCATAAGAACATTGAAAAATTAGTATATTGATGTGAACATGGAGAATGAGGAAACAGTCGAGAAATTGGTTGATAGGGGAATTGACCTCTGTGTTTGAGGTTGACAATCATCAAAATTTAACAAGTTGATAGTGATAGATCAATAATGAATACAACTCTCATCAAGCTGTCACATTGATGGGTAGATTGATAGAATTTTGGGAAACATGATGATGATGTTTAGAAGAAAAGGAGGTTGACAAGGTAATAGGTTGACATGGTATTAGTTTGATATGGTCAAGGTAGATTTCGATAGAGTTTTAATTTATTCAAACAAATTGTCAATCTGTATTAGGAGTTGTTCAGTTGCTAGGTCCACGGGTATCGTTAGAACTGAAGGTTAATGGGTGAGAGTAAAAAGAGTTCGGGCTCCACTATAATTTAGAGATGGTGAAAGAAAATTATAGTGGGATCTTATATTTATAGGCGAGGAGAAATGATCAGTGAAAATAATTAGTAAATGGATACATAATCCAAGATCATGCAGGTCGATGGTAAGATCAACAGTCATTCAAGTTAGAGATCGAAGGGTAAAGGTCGACACCCATGTCGATAGCTTGTTGATGGTGAAAATTGTCAACGTCTTAAAAAGGTCAATATGTGTGGATTAGAATTTAGGTTGATGAATCCCCAAGGAAGTATTATCAACCAATCATCCCTTTAGAAACAACTATCCATGTAAGAGATACAATCTCTAGTTGATAGAGCATTTTACAAAGGAAGTTTACCTAAAACAAAATAAAACAAACAAACAAAAAAGGTAGACTTTGGGTTGCCTCCCAAGTAGTGATTTGTTTAGATTCATTTAACTTGATTATAGAGATGTCATTATTTTGTGGCTGGTGCATTGGATAGATCCATGTCCACCTTCTTAGTGATAACTTCATCTTCATAGTAGTGCTTCAAATGATTTCTATTGACTAAAAATGTCCAGACTTCTCTCTATGAATATCCATCATGCGGATGGGTAGATGGTGATAATGGTAAATGGTCTGGACCATCGAGAGCACATCTTTCCACGAAAAGTCAAAGTGTTGAGTTTAACAAAAGAAATTTAACTCCTTCTGAAATATCCTCTCCCTTGATATGGGAATCATGCCAGATTTCAGTGTGTTCCTTTTAGATTTTGGTGTTTTCATAGGTATGTAATTGGAGTTCTTCCAACTCTTTTAATTGAAGAAAACATTTATCCTAGGCAAGATTAGTCCATATTGAGGTATTTAATAGCCCAAAAGGCTTTATGTTCTAATTCTAGAGGAAAATGGCAGAATCTACCATAGATGAGATGATAAGGGGTGGTACCAATGAGAGTTTTATAGGAAGTCTGATACGACCAAAGAGAGTCATCGAGTTTTGAGGATCTGTCTTTTCTAGATTTTCCCACTATTTTATCAAGAATCTACTTGATTTGTCCGTTTGACACCTTCACCCGACCAGCGGTTTGAGGATGGTATGGGGTAGAGATCTTATGTTTTACCCCATATCATTTCAGAAGTGCCTCTAATTATTTTTCTATAAAATATGAACCACCATCACTTATGACTGTCATAGGGACTCCGAATCTTGTAAAGATGATTTTGGTGAAAATTTGCATTACTATCTTGGAATCATAGGTTGGTGATACCATGACTTCCACCCATTTGGAGACATAAATAACTACGACCAATGTCTATTTATTCCCAAAAGAAGGGGAAATGGACCCATGAAATCTATTCCCCAACATAAAAAATTTCAACTTCAATCTAATCGGCGAGGGCCATTTCATTCCTCTTATTAGTGTTTCTAGAGTGTGAGAGTCATTCATAACATTTGCCTAGTAAAATCCTAAATTTAGTATTTTTCATAGAAGTCTTTTTATCACCCAAATGTCCTCCATAAGGAGCAGTGTGATATTTCTCTACAATACAATGAGCTTTTTCATCAGAAACGTATCACTGATGGACATTGTTTACACATTTCTAAGTAGGAGTGGGTCATCCCAATAGTAATTTTTTAGGTCTGGAAAAAAACTTTTTCTGGTTATATATCATCTCAAGTGACAAATGTCAGAAGGCAAGAAAGTTGTAAAAATCTACATACCATGGTGTGAATAGCTAGAATTTTTTTTTATCCTTCTAATAGCTAGAATTGACTCATCTTGATAGGATATATTAATAGGACAGAGGATTATTTTCTTCTAAATGTATATGGGAAAGGTGATATGTGAACACATTCTCAGATCCCTTCTTGTATATAATTTTGTGATCAAATTATTACAACATGAGGGCCTATCTTAGGAGGTGGGATTTAGTGTCCTTTTGCATTAAATATTTTATTGCCCCATGGTCGGTGTAGACTATCATTTTTCCTCGAAAAAATATGATATAAACTTATGGAAGGCATAAATGATTGCAAGTTTCTCTTTCTCTATGGTGGTGTAGTTTATTTACGCCTCATCGAGAGTTCTGTTGGCATAATAAATTACATGATGTTTCTTAGCCTTCTTTTTCCCGAGGACTGCACCAATGGCATAGTCACTAGCATTGCATATAAGTTTGAAAGGAAGGTCCAAATATGGGGCTTGCATAATCGATGTAGAGGTTAGGGCATCTTTTAGAGTATAGAAGGCCTTAAGACATTCTTCATTGAAGACAAAAGGTGTGTCTTTTACTAGAAGTCTAGACATGGGTTTTGAAAATTTTAGAGAAGTCCTTGACAAAATAGCGATAATACATGATGTTCCCGAGGAAGCGTCAGACGAAAGAGATAGAAGATGTTGGCTGAAGCTTAGAAATAGCTTCCATTTTGCTTTTCTTGACTTCAATAGCAGCTTCAGACACCTTGTGTCCGGGAACAATTCCTTCATGAACCATGAAATGGCATTTTTCCCAATTGAGGATGAGTTCTTTTTCTTTACACTATTGTTGAACAATAGATAGCTTCTCTAAACATTCATCAAATGATGACCCATATGCAGAGTAATATTCCATTAATACTTCCATGATCTCCTCAATGAAATCAGCAAAGATGGTAGACATACACCTTTCAAAATGTGGTTGAATTATTATAGAGGTCAAATGGAATTTGAAAGAAGGCATATGTTCCATAAAGACAACTAAAAGTGGTTTATCCTGATCATCCTGATGACTTGGCACTAGTAGAACCTAGAGTAGCCATCTAGATGATAGAAGTGGGAGGGATGTGCAAGTCTCTCTAGAACTTAGTCAATAAAAGGAAGGGGAAAGTGATCTTTTCTTATCACAGTGTTCAACAATATGTAATGTAAGCACATTCATTAACCAATCACTGTGTGAGTTGCTAGCTTCTTGTTGTCACCTCCTTTCACAATTGTCATTTATCCTTTCTTAGGAGCTACATGCACTGGGTTGACCCAGTTATTATCGCTAATTGAATAAATGATTCTAGCATCGTCGAGTTTAATGACTTCCTTGTGCATGACCTCATGCATATAGTTATTTAGCTTTCTCTAACCTTGAACTCATGGCCTAGTAGTGTCCTCTAAGTTGATTTGATGCATGAAAATAGTAGGAATGAGACCTTTAATGTTGCCTATATAGTAGCCAAGAGCTTTTCATCAAAGTTTGAGTCTAGTTGGTAGTTGTTTCTATTCATCAAATGATACTTGGGCATTTATTATCATAGGGTTTCTTTGCTTGTCATCTAAGAATTCATACTTCAAGCCTTATGGGAGGGGTTTTAGCTCAAGTAAAGTTTTTTGCGTAGGCATGTTTTTTGGTTCTCTCTAGAGAGAAATATACTTGGTAGTTTTGGTTGATCCTTGTTTCTATTCTTCTTTTTTTTTGTGGCTTCTAAGTAATCTAGGATTTCTTCTACTCCATGATCTATGATCCCTGAATAAGAATTGGTAAGTGTGCACATCAATGGGTCCACAATTGCATTGTTTTCTTGAATTTTAGTGCACAATTGACTATAACAGTCAACAAAATAACTTGTCTCCATTGGGTAGGGGGCCTTCTTGTGATCTAACACATTTCAATGTGTTCACTATCAACCCTAATTGTAATCATATTATGTACAACATCAATTAATTAACAGGTTGTAGAGAGGAAGGGTCGGCCAAAAATCACCAGGCACATAGGATCTTCAACTACATTAATGATGACTATGTCACAAGTGATGAAGAATTTCAAATTTGGATAGGGACATCCTCCACAATACCAACTGTCTTGGTGTAAGAATTATCATATAACTAGATTTTCATATTTGAATGAACAATGTCAGTCAAACCCTTTCAAATTGTTAGGTTGTGTGGCATGAGGCTTATGCTAGCCCCCAAATTGGCAAGGCCATATCTTAGTGGTGTATCATATGAGAAAGGGTATGGTGAAATCTCCAAGATCTTTCTTCTTAGTTGGCACAGTGGATTAGAAAAAGGTTGTTGCCACCCTGGTGAATCACATTTCTATTTCTCTTCTTTTTCTCTTATTAATGATGAGATCTTTTAGAACTTGGCATAAGTGGGCATTTCATCAATGACTTCCATAAGAGGGACATCCAAATGTATCTTTTTGATGGTGTCTAGTAATTTGGTGTATCTTTTCTCAAGATGCGATTTAGTGAAGAAATGGAAAAAAAGTGCTCTAGATGGAATTTAGATGTCCTATTAGACATAATAGGTTTATTTGTTCCTTGGGATTTCTTGGTTGTAGGAATTTCTCTTTATTGATTGGATCATCACTATATTCAACTATGGGTAGGACTACTTGGGGTATATCTGAGGTGGTTCTAGATTGGAGTGTTTCCATCCTTGCACTTTCACTTTCGGGTTTTGATCAACACTTGAGGGAAACTACCCATGTGGAATTTTGATTGATGCATCTATACAGGCTAGTTGTTGACCAATCATCCTGTTATGATGTTTTAGGTCACTAATTTCAGTGTTCACATTCTCCATTTGTATGTTCATGCTTGACATTAGGTTACTATTACTCACCATGCATTCTCCCAATCTTTCAATGAGGGCATTTAACTAGTTTATGGAGTTTTATTATTGTTGTAACAAGCTTCCTCTTGGTTTTCCATTGAAATTTCCTTATTGTTGTGATGGTATATTTAGTAGAAACTCTAGAGGATTTTCTCTTACCATAGATTTTCCTCTACCTATCGGTTTAGGTGTATGATTCAATTTGAAATATTTTTATGCGGCTCATGTATTTCCATATGAAAACTTGGGTTGTCAGGTCTTTATAGCTGGCGTAAGACATGTTCTCCATAGGAATCATCTGATGACTATCTGACTCATGGGTATATATGTAATGGTATATGTCGTAGGCACCTTCTCCACAAGTAACACATTTTAGTACCACTTCAGTATGGTATCTAGAGTTTTCTTCTTTCAGATCATGTACATTCATTTCCATTCTATCTAGTTTGTTATTTAAACTTCCATGCAATTTCAATTTGAAAGAAATATTAATGGCGAATGCATTTTCTATAAAACCTCTGTCTTTGTCCCTTCTAGCTTGTAATTCAACCATATTGTTAATGATTTCTTTAGTAGTTTCAACATCATGTTTCATGAAGTCACTTCCTGCTTCCACGCTGAGAGATGCCCTTCTTCATCAACATTGTAATGTGCACAATCCAACAAATACTCATGGTATCTCTCCCATGACTCATACAAGTTCTCAAGAGGTTTTTATTTGAACCCCAATGATTTTGTGTTTGCATCTTAGGGTCTTCTCAATAGGAAATAATTTGTTCACAAAAGCTTCATATAATTTCTTGCATGTGGTGATTCCCTTTTCTAGATAAATACCATGGTAAAGACTTATCTCTTAGGGAGAAATGTAAGCCTTTCATATAGATCACATCTTGAGGGACCCTATTTATTTTAAGGGTGTCACAGAGGTTTTTGAAGGCATCAATGTGATGGTATGGGTTTTCTTCAATAGAACTACCTCCAAAAGTCTAATGTTGATTTATATTGAGGAAATCAGGTTTGAGTTCAAAATTAGCCACAGGTATGTAAGGTATGACAAGATGTTCTCAGTTATCATTGGTACAAGTTGTAGCCAAAGAACAAAGGTATAGATGGTTTTTAGGAGCTTTCCCTATGGCCTGTTGAGCAGCCATCAGATCGTAAAAGATGTGCTCTACTTCTAAAAATTCATTAAAAACCTCTAGTGTTGAAAAACAAAGAAATTTTACTACCTAAAGAGAATTTGAACGAATCAAACTCTAAGATTGGAAATGTAAATGATACTGAAAGGCAGATGTAAAAACATAAAAGTTTTGCAATTAAATATATTGCCAAACTTAAAAGCACATATTTTATTCTAAGTAGAACATGGGTTCTTAGTGATTATTCATTGCCTTGTCCTCGGCAATGGCGCCAACATTTTATCACTCTTTTTTGTGGGTCAAAAGTGTACACACAATTTGTTTCATCAAAGTTATTGAACATTTTTATTTATATGATAACCTCCCATTTTGCGATGTTATCTTGCTAGTTTTTCTCAGTTTTCCATACTCTTCCTTAGTTAAATTAGATAGAATCTTTAACTTTCTACCTTTTTGTAAATATACCATTAGATTAACTTCTCCTTTTCATTTCTTACAGAAAAGCACAAAAAATTACAAAACCCCCAAATGGTCCCAAGACCGAATGGAAGCCAAATGGTCCCAAGACCGAATGGAGACCAAACAGTCCCAAGACCGAATGGAAGCCGAATGATCCCAGGACCAAATAAAGATCAAACGGTCCGAAGACCGTGTGAAGCCAAACGGTCCCGAGACCATATGAAGCCAAACGGTCCCAAGACCAAATGGATATCAACCGGTTTTGAGACCGTATGAAGCCACATGGTTCCAAGACCGAATAAAGGTCAAAAGGTCCCAAGACCGTGTGAAGCCAAACGATCCTGAGACCGTATGAAGCCACACGGTCCCAAGACCGAATAAAGGTCAAACGGTCTCGAGACCGTGTGAAGCCAAACGGTCCCGAGACCATATGAAGCCAAACGGTCCCAAGACCGAATGGAGATCAACCGGTCCCGAGACTGTATGAAGCCACACGACTCCAAGATCGAATGAAAGAAAACAATTTCAGACCCAGAGGACTCAAATGGTCTCCAGACCGAGACAATCCACACAGTCTCCAAACAGTCTCCAAGACCGTTTGGACCCACATCCCCAAACTGTTTAAGGCTCACTCAAAATCCTATAAATAGAACCCAAAGGGGTCCTCACAAATCATCAAGTCTTAGACATCCAAAGGCTGCCTCTAATGTTCCAGAGCCATTCCATCCTTCACCCACTTCCCTGAGGATACCGGTCTGAGATCCATACTCCATCTCCAAGCTACTTTCTCTCTCATTGACAAAGAAGGTGGGAAGAGGAGGATTCATCATCAAGCAAGCTATGAAGTGTGAAGATCGTTGCTCTCTCTCCTACAAGGGGTCAACTTTCCTCCCTCCTTTGTGGAGATGATGCTCTCTCTCTCTCTCTCTCTTCTCACCCCCTTCTTTGTTCTTGCCATGAGCGAGTAGTCTCATACACTAGGGTGCGGGGAGTAGCCCCTCTACCCATGTTTTCATTTCATGCAATGTAATTCATGAGTTTGCAATAGAGATATACTTTCTTTTCAGTTCAACATCAATCGTTTAATGAATGCTTGTTTCTTGATCACCAACTTGTGTTACTTATTATCTATTAGTATGAATTGTCTATGTTTGTACTATTAGATTCAAATCTCGATTGAATGTTGGTTTTTGATTTATGTAGTCACCATGCATCTGTTTTGGTATCTAGGAGTGTTTTTCAAGGAGTGGAGTAAACTCACTTCCATCGTTGTACTTTCATACTACGAAATGGAATCAGTTGACGTATAAAAGTACAACCTTGATAAGTCGAGGAATACACTTTGTGAAGGGAATGATGCAAAGTAATTGACCATTCGTTTGGGGATGGCTTCTTTACAACATTCTCACACTTCTCATAATTAGTTCTCCGAAAGGAAACTAAATCGACAAAGATACTAACTGTTTAGACTCTTATTGCAGGCTATGTTACTATGTTGCATGTTTTGATCCATGTGTAGTGGTGGTGAAAGCCGATCACATCCTAGTGGTTTCTTAACATTATTTACAACCTTAAATTTACTTTCTTGCTTTTACTTTAATTGCACTTAGTTTAAACAACCAAACCAACTCTTTGATCTAAATACCAACTGTTAAGGAGTTAAATGAAATTCTAATGTTTTCTATCTTATTGATCTTAACAAGACCATTTTCCTATGGATTCGACCCTTAACTATACTACGATAAGACTTCCACGTATCCTAGCATATGTGGGTGGAGTTTTAATCTAGTATAAGCAAGGCTAAGCCTAAAGACTTACTATCTTTAGGATTTTTAGTGGTGCACGCAACACCACGCAAGTGGAAGCTCCATAAAAAATTGGCACCATTGCTGGGGACAAAAAAACATTTTTATTTCATTTATCATCTTGCTAGTTGGCTAGGGTTTTACACTTTTTATTTAAACATTACCCCAAATTCTCTTGATTTCATCATATCTCCTGCATCATCTGAAAAGTGTGTTTCTTCCTCTAATCAGGTAGAGGACGTGTATACAACCATCACATAATCTTAGATTCTCCCCTGATCCAGAGTACGACTCTGAGATAGAGAGAAGTTTCCACCGTCAAATTAGACTTAATCGTCAAAGAGCCAGACAAGTGATCGAAGATCAACGCCAAGCTACACTAGTGATGGAAAGGGTCGACGCTGCCATAGTAGCCCAGCGAGCACAACTCATTTCCGACATGTACGCCCAAGTTCAGGCTGAAGTACGGGCTGAAGAGCAAGTCCGCATCCGTGCTTAGAATGA
The DNA here is from genome assembly GCA_963693085.1 of Alisma plantago-aquatica. Taxonomy (NCBI): domain Eukaryota; kingdom Viridiplantae; phylum Streptophyta; class Magnoliopsida; order Alismatales; family Alismataceae; genus Alisma; species Alisma plantago-aquatica. Next base: position 74,401,162 of record OY856409.1, on the reverse strand, counting down.
AGCAGCCACGACTGCTGCTCAACTGTTGGTAAGAAGCAGGTAATTACGTGATTATGCTATTCCCAAGAACTACGAAGACAACCATCCAGTCCAACCACCACTCATCAACACTCCTAATTTTGAGATTAGGACACAATTGATCCAAATAATGTAGGGCATCTCATTCTCTGGAAGTGCCGAAGATGACTGCATGGACCATTTGAAGAGGTTCAAAGCTCTTTGCAGATTGGTACCACAAGCTGGAACAACCATGGACGCAGTCATGCTCAGACTCTTCAACTTCACCTTGTCTGGAAGAGCACTAAGCTGGTACAATTCTTTAGATGGGTAGCCCATCACCACCTGGGCTCCCTTGGAAGAGAAGTTCTTGGAGAAATTCTTTCCCCCTTCACTAACCTACCGAATCATAGGACAAATCAACCAATTCCTTCAACTATCGGGAGAGTCACTAGCTGACTCATGGGAAAGGTTTAAGGAACTCTTGAGGTAATGCCCTCACCATGGAATCTCGCAAAATTAGCTCATAGAAACTTTTTGTAGGGGATTAAGTGATGAAATTAAGAAGTTCTTAGATTCCTCATTTGGACGAAACTTTATGAGACAGAACTACGAAGAGGCCTGGAGGATCGTCACTCTCAGAGCCGAAAATCAATCCTATTGGGGGAGGGCGACCACATGAGGAGTTCTAAAGGTTTGTAAAGCTGAAGAATCTATGGAAATGAAAGCCATAGCCGAAGCTTTGAAAACCATAGCCAACAAACAACAAGCCCTCGAAGCATCATTTGGGGAGTATGATAGAAAGAAGAACCCCCAACAAGTTAAAGAAGCTACAGGAACTTGCGAGGCCTATCATGCATATGATCATCCCACATTATCAAGTGGTCTCCTATACAATGTAATGATTGATTTGCAACCACCTGAACCACAGTATGAGCCGATCGTTGAATACCCTGAGGATCATATGCCAGAACAAGTAAATTCCATCCATTCCATACCAGGACAAGCTTACTACAATCCATATCAACCAAGAAACCATCCTGGGTTTCAATATGGAAATCCTGCGAGGGCTGCTAACCTACAACATCAAACACAAAGTGGCTCTTCCAACATACTACCACATGGATTTCAAAGAAACTACAACCAAAATCAAGGGAATTTTAGAAACAGTTTCCAGAGATCCAACTACCCAAGAAATCCCTCTGCATACTACCAATATACTCACCCTCCTCTGCACCCGCAATTACAACAAACTCAGCCGCAACAGCCGCAGCAACCTCAGTTGCCATCACCTCAACAACAACCACCTCAAGGGCAGCAACAACTCACTCAATTTCAATAGAAGAATGCCCCACCACAACAGACTGATGAACTTTCCTTGATAAGGCAGATGCTGCAATCACAGAAAACCATGCTGGCTAACCAACAAGCCCAATAAAAAGCTGTGGAAACCCAGTTAGTACAGATAGCAGCTCAGCTAAAACCTCCAGTGGGCACTTTTGGCAATCCAGAAGCAAATCTAAGACACGATCAAAATAGACCAGAACAATTAAATGTTGTTACAATAAGGTTTGGTCGAGCTCTCACTTAAGCCATCTCGGTTAATCAAGAAGACAGGGATGTAACTGAAATCATCCCAATAGAAGAATCAGGTCAAGAAGGTGAAGAAAGGAAAGAAAAGTAACAAGGTACCAAAGAACAAGAGGTTCCACAATATAAGCCAAGGATACCCTATCCTGGCTGGTTAAAGGAAACCAGACTAGACTCTAGATTCCAGAAATTGAAAGAGGCAATGAAGAAACTTTATGTTGATATTCCCTTTCTCGACACCTTATCTAAAATCCCAGCCTGGTCCAAATATCTGAAGACCTTGCTGTCAAAGAAATATATGACAGAGGAGCATGAAACTGTCAAGCTAGCCCAAACCACTTTTGATATCATTTTGAATAAAATGCCGAAAAAACAGAAGGACCCTGGCTCCTTTGGCATAGAATGCTCTATTGGGAACACTTCTTTTAAAAAGGGATTGGCCGACTTGGGAGCCAGCATATCAATTATGCCATTTTCCATGTGCAAAAGATTGGGGTTCACTGACTTGTTGCCTACAACATTGACCATCCAACTCACTGATTCCACCATTACTGCACCCCTGGGAATCATTGAAGATATTCCAGTAAGAGTGGGGAGGGACTCTTATGTCCCTTTTGATTTCGTCATTATGGATATAAAAGAAGACCTAAGGTACCTGATAATATTTGGTAGACCCTTCCTCGCCATAGCTAGAGCATTAATTGATGTCGAGGCTGGCACAATGACCTTGAGGTTGGGTGAAGAAATCGTTCAATTCTAGGTTTTCAACAGCTTGAAGAGCCCTAGTATCCATGAAGAGGTTTTTCTGCTTGAAGCAATTGATAAAATGTCTCAACTCAAGAAAGCAAATCCAGAACCAACATATGCCCTAGAGGACGCTCTAATAAATCAGGAAGCTAAATTTTCAACCAATGAGTTAGTTCAGCAATGCCTGCAATACTTGGAGCAGGCTGAAAAAGCCCCAGAAGCTACTTTTGAAGAACTAAAATCTGTCACCATATTAGAGACAACAGAAGTACCCAGAGCCCCGGAAATGAAAACTCTACCAAATGGGCTCAAACATGTCTTCCTAGATGAAGAAAAATTACGTGCAGTTATCATTAGCTCCTCTCTAGTTGACGATAAGGAATAAAGGCTTCTCACTGAACTCAGGAAGCACAAGAAAGAAGTTGGGTACAAGATGACTGACCTAACATGCATAAACCCATCTCTATGCATGCATAAACTACCTGTGATAGAAGAGTTCAAACCCTTGGGGGAGCACCAGAGAAAATTGAACCCAAATATGAAAGAGGTAGTTCGCCTCGAGGTTCTTAAACTCTTGAAAGCAGGTATTATCTATCCAATTTCTGACTCTCAGTGGGTTATTCCTGTCCAAGTGGTCCCTAGAAAGGGGGAACCACTGTTGTCTTAAATGATAAGAATGAACTAGTACCTACAAGGATCGTTACTGGTTGGAGAATATGCATTGATTATAGAAAATTGAACAAATCAACAAGGAAATACCATTTCCCCTTACCCTTCCTTGATGAAGTCCTTGAGCGGCTAGCCCATCAAAAACTTTTCTGCTACCTCGATGGATATTCTGGGTTTTACCAAATCCCAATTCACCCCATAGACCAAGAAAAAATGACATTTAGTTGTCCTTTTGGAACATACGGCTTCAGAAGGATGCCCTTCGGGCTATGCAACGCACCCGCAACCTTCCAAAGGTGCATGACTGCTATCTTCGCGGGATTAACCGAAACCATTATGGAGGTGTTCATGGATGATTTTTCAGTATACAGAGACTCTTTTGACAAATGTCTACTCAACCTAAGTAAAGTCTTACAATATATATATATATATGTATGTATGTATATATATATGTATATATATATATATATATATATATATATATATATCCTAAACTGGGAAAAATGTCACTTTATGGTGACCGAAGGTGTTGTCCTCAGACATCGAGTGAGCGAAAGAGGAATTGAAGTAGACAAGCCAAAAATCGATGTCATCTCAAAGTTGTCACCGCCCAAAGACATAAGGGGAGTGCGAGCTTTCTTGGGTCATGTCGGGTTCTACCGAAGATTTATCAAAGACTTCTCGAAAATAGCTAAACCTATGACTTACCTATTGATCAAGGATGTTGATTTGAACTTTGACCATGAATGCCTGCATAGCTTTACAACCTTGAAAAATGCTCTAATCTCTGCACCCATTCTGAGAACGCTTGGCTGGTCACAACCTTTTGAAATAATGTGTGACACTAGCGACTATGCTATAGGAGCGGTGCTGGGGTAGAGAATAGACAAAAAGCCATACATAATATACTACACATCCAAGACGTTAGATGAGGTGCAAAAGAATTATACTACTACTGAAAAGGAATTCTTAGCCGTCATCTACGCCTTCGAAAAATTTCGTACTTATCTAATTAGATCAAAGGTCGTAGTATATACAGACCACTCCGCCATCAAATATCTTATTCAGAAACGGGATGCAAAACCCAGACTCATCACCTAGGTATTGATGCTGCAAGAATTTGATCTTGAAATAAAACACAAGAGCAGAGTGGAAAATGTCATCGCTGACCACCTAAGTGGCATCGAGTGTCAAGAGGATGACAATGTACCTATCTGAGACTCCCTCCCTGACGACCAACTTATGAAAATTACCACCGGATTTCCCTGGTATGCCGACATAGTGAACTTTGGCTTCAGGAATCATCCACCCTTCCGCCTCTCCCCAAAATAAAAAGAAATTTCTCCATGATGTTAAGCAATACTTCTGGAATGAACCCTATCTTTTTCATCTATGTGCAGACAAACTTTTTCGTCGCTGTCTACCAGAAGAGGAAATTACCCCTGTCTTAGTGCATTGTCATTCTGGCCCCACTGGGGGGCACATGAGTTTGAAGAAGACCGCTCTCAAAGTTCTACAATCGGGTTTCTTTTGGCCAACAATAGCAAGAGATTCCTATGATTTTGTAAGATCATGTAATAAATGTCAGGTTTCTGGCGGTATAACTAACAGAATGAAATACCTCTCACTTTGTGGCAAGAAATTGAACTTTTTGATGTTTGGGGAATAGACTACATGGGTCCCTTCCCCTCATCTTATGGATTCTCTTACATATTGGTCACTATGGATTATGTTTCGAAATGGGTAGAAGATATACCCAACGTATCCTGCGATTCCAAGCCAGTCATCAAGATGTTCAAAGATATCATCTTCCCCAGATTCAGAGTCCCCTGAACTATCATATCAGATGGAGGAACCCATTTTCAGGAAAGAAGCTTTGAAGCCCTCTTGATAAAATATGTGCTCAACCATAAGGTTGCCACACCTTACCATCCACAAATAAGTGGCCAAGTTGAAGTTTCAAATAGATAATTGAAAGCTATCTTAGAAAAAACAATAAATAGACATCGTACGGATTGGTCTACCAAGCTCCCCGATGACCTTTAGGCATACCGCACAACTTACAAAACACCGATAGGAACAACCATGTTCAGCCTGGTGTATGGAAAGTCGTGTCATCTACAGGTTGAACTAGAACATAAATCTTGGTGGGCCATCAAATAGCTGAACTTTGAACTCAAAAGTGTTGGTGAATATAGACAACTTCAACTACAAGAACTTGAGGAGCTTAGAATGACATCTTACCAAACTGCTAGAATCTATAAAGAACAAACAAAGATGTGGCACAACGGCCACCTCAAAAGAAAAGACATCGCTATCGAAGATAAGGTCCTCCTCTTCAATTAGTTTTACTAATTTTCTAATCTCTTCATTTGATTTAGACTTATCATCTTTAATCTAAAAATATAAAAATTCACATAAATAACCAAAACAAACATAAAAATATATAATCCAAAAACCTAATTAAATCTTAACCTAACGGTTTCGAAACCATTTGGACTCAAACGGTCTCGAAACCAATTGGTCCTTTCAATCTCGAAACCATTTGGTCCTTAAACCGTTTGGAACCCAAACGATCTCGAAACCATTTGGAACCCAAACAGTCCTGAAACCGTTTGGACCCCAAATGGTCTCAAGACCGTTTGCCCTTGGGAATTTGGAGCGACACCCAACATTTTCTATAAATATAACCCCCCCATCATTTTCTTTCCCTAGATTCTTGATTTCTCTAAACCTTCGTGCTAACCCTGTTCCATTCTGTTTCTCTGCTCCTGACTCCTGTTCATTATATGACCATCGCCGACGTCACTGCCGACGCTGCCATATCTCAGCGCCCCTTCGTGACTTCATCTCCTTTATTATCACCGTTCGTCGCTTCGTCGCCGTCATCGTCACCTTCACCCTCCACATCATCATCTTCTTTGTCCAGAGCAGCAAGGTAGAACCAGCCAAAGTTGTCCATTCTAACGCTAACGATGAGTTCTTCTTTCATCGGTGCCATCTTCTCCTCCGACGCACGCGCCACCGCCGTCGTCTGCTGCTTCCGCCTGTTTTCAACAGTCCAGACACTTCGCCTTCCTAACGTTCTTGGCTCAAATGGTCCTGAAACCGTTTGAGGTCGGGACCGTTTAGACCCAAATGGTCTTCAAACCGTTTAAACCCAAACAGTTTTCACCTTCACAATTTCTTCTATTAAGCAAACCAAACGGTTTTGCAAAACCCTTTGAAACCAAACAGCCATCAAAACGGTTTGTATCCAAACGGTCCTCCAAATCGTTTGGTTCCATCAAAAAAAAAATTAACTTCAAAATTCCTTGTCAACTTTTAGAATGGCATCACCTGCAAAGGAGATCACCACCTGGACTACATAACAGTTGATGGCACGCAGAACTAAGCTCCAATGCATCATCGACTCATGTGAAAAGACTACAAAAACTCCGACTGACCTACCCATGGTCATCCAAGACCTCGAACAAATCAACCAACTCTTAGTAGTCGATCCTGAGGAAGAGGCCCAAGATATCTCCTCATCCAATGATGCCTCGGAATACGAGCCAACTCCTGAGGAAGAATCCCCATCCACAAAGACAAAAGGGAAACAGAAGACCCAGGAAGATGCAAAAGAACAACCAACAAAGAAATGAGTAAGGAAGCAGGTACATCCCGCCACTGCAAGGGAACAAACCCTGGTAGGATACGTTCCATCAACCACTGCCGATCCTGCCACCACCGCTGCCCCTACTTTCACCACCATCACCACCATCAGCAAATCTTTTCATCTACACCCTGCCGTCTATTGACACGACCCTGAAGCCAACAAAGTATGTTTGCTCCAGCGTACTACTAAAGATGGGGATATAGGACAGAATCCTCACTCTGCTCGATAACGCCAACCTTTCAAGACTCTGCTTTGTCCCTGAGATTTCTTATGTTGAGCCCACAACTGAATTCTTCACACATCTCAACAAAGAAGTTGTGGACATTACAGATAGATCAAGGGGCGGAGGTGACCGCAGGATGGTCACCAAACTCTTTGGCAACAAGGTTGTCATAATGGAAAACCTACTAAATGAAATATTTATAGACAACCAGGATCAGCTGAAGAAGGCCAAAGTTGTAGGCGTAGAAAGCTCCGAGTTCAATAAGCATATCTTCTGGAAATCCCTAACAGGGATCCTGACCTACGAGGCAAAAATCTGCAAGGCCTCCAATATTCAATCTGGCCTGGTGCACTCATTGCACAAAATTCTTACAAGTGCACTTTTCTCCAGGACAGAGGGCGGAAATGTTAGCATTTTCGATCTTTTCATCCTCTGGTCTATTCTAAAAGGGTAGCCGATCAACATCAGACGACAATTGATACACAAGCACACAACTTACGCCCTCGGGAAAGAAATATGTATGGGAGGTCACATAACATCCATTCTAAAATATCTCAAGATGGACAGACTACTCCCCAGGTGCACAAAGATCAAGGGCGACATCCTTACCAATGAGCAGACCTTAAAAAACTCATACATCATCACAGAAAAGGATGTAAAGATGCACTATATCTTTTGCCCTATAGTAAAATCCTCAAGGACTCTGCTGCCGCTTCCGGAGCTTGCAGACTACGACAAGGAAAAGCTTCTCTTCACTGAAGAGGAGCTTGCAAACCTCCTAGCTTCAGTCAAAATACAAGAAAAGAAATCCAAAGCGGGGCAGACAGAGCACATCATCACCACCCTGGCAGCAAGAATAACAAAAATACCAGTGAAACGACCATCCAAAGGGCATTTGCAGATACAACAACTGTCGAGAACGCCGACATCAAAACCAAATCCAGAGGCAGAACCCCCCTCCCCGAAGAAAATATCATCACCTCATCACTATACTCCTTCATCATGAGTCTAAACATTGAACTTACCTCCACCACCACCACCACCACGCTACCATCCTCCACTATTCCACAATCCACAACTCTCACATCATTCTCCACAATGATGTCCACCACATTTCCTTTCTCTGCAACTACACCACCACCCGCATCTTCCGCTCCACCCTTTTTCTCTTCGGGCATCCCATTCCCCACTTCAACGCCCGACTTCACCTCCTTCGCCTCCACCTCCACCACTTTTCCCTCGACATTCTCGGTTCCACCCTTCTCTCCCAGAATGTCACCACCCTTCCCATCCTCCACCCCGAAACCGTTGGTGACTCCATCTAAAGTCACCACATAGTTCAAGGGACCATCCACAACGTCTTTTTCACAAGGCACGACCGCCCTTCCACCCCGACCCCAGCCACCACACCCATCCATAACTGGGGTCCCTTTTACAAATGTTGGTGAGGAATTTGGACGTCAATTTGACGCCATCTGAAACCTCCTCACCAACCCTTCTAACATAATGCACTCTATTTTCTCTTGTGTGCATGGTCTTACTAAATAGGTTGCCAAGATCGACGAGCAAAATTGTGCCTTACCAGGCATCCTCTCTAGTATCCACCAATGGCAGGAAGCATCATCCATGCAAGTCGAACACATCGACGACCACCTACAACAACTGCCACAGTTGGTGCTTGAGGTGAAAATCCAGCAAGCAGCATTGGTTCAGCAAGTTGACATGATCTCTGCACAGACTCAACCTCTTAGCACGCACTTGGATGACATGAACAACACCCTTACACAGCTCCATAGCTGCCAAGAGGAGTCGTGAAATAATGAAATCAACCAATTATGAGCCCAGGTGACAGATCTTACTGCATGACTCCTCTCTGCCAAGGCTAGATATTCAGATCTTACAAAAACCCACAACACACTGCTTGAAACACATAAGCATATGCAAGTGGCTTTCGACGAACTACAAGCCCTTTGCCGGCAGTGCAAGAAGACTACAACGTCGAAAACAAAAGATAAAGCGGTAGACGATGATGAAGAAGAAGAAGACAAAGATGAAGAAGATTATGACTCCTCCACTGACTCCAACGATGATACTTCCTCTTCAGATGACAAACCTAATGTCTCAGGACATGCTGGGGAGGGAACCAGCCGAGGAGCAGAACCTTCAAAGAAAGTAGATTTCAAAGACCACCACGAAGGTGAAAACGATCCCAAATCCCATGATCACAATGAAAACATTAACATGTCATATGGGGATCAATTCCTTGACTACTTAGCCATGGGATCTCTGGGGGAAACCGTCAAAGAAGCAGCCTTTGCTGAGTTCCAACAATGTATATTGGGAACTAGCATAAGTCAACCGACAGCAAACCTTCCACACCACTCCACCCCAGAGCAGTCTTCACCTTTTTCCCCAGACCACGAAGAGGAAGACAGAGTGAGTCTAGAAACGGATATTGGACTCGAATCTGATTCTGCATCAGAAAAAAATGAAGATCTGCAACATTATATGGATGACTTAGTGCAGACTTCTCTTCCACCTCTGTAAGAGCTTCCCCCACCGCCACCTCTACCTAAGATGATGCACGACCTAGACATGGTGGCCATCTCTACCGTAGATGTCTAGGATATGTTCATCCTGAACACTATCATAGACGACGCCAAAGAGGGGGGGGGGACATCATCTACATGAATATAAAAACTAAGCGTAAATTGACACACGAAGATTTACGCACCATCCTTCAACCGCAATCAATAGTGAAGATGGCAATCTTCCATGTCCTTCTTGCCAAATCTATCGAAATATACAAAATCTCAAAGCGACCGCAATTAGTTTTCAACGCTTCACTAGCTCTGGCTATGAGCCTATTAACAAAGACTTATGCAATAAGTCTATAGAGCAGCTGCGCATTGGGATCACTCAAAAGGTGTGATATCTCACAGTCCCCTTTCAAGTTTCCGGCCACTGGCTACTCATGATCGTTGACACCGTGGCCCACGATGCCCAGGTGTACAACTTTTGTGCCAGCGAACCAAAGGCCAGAACAATCAACTTTGCTGGAGAAGAAGCCAGAGAAGCAAGATGCATCCCCTTCCACCTTCTCAAACTAATTTGGGTTGCCCGCCCTTCTCTCAAGAATGGTTGGAACCAACCTTGGTTCCAAATCATCACTCCACCAGTCCAAACCACTAATGGATCCGAGGATTGTGCTTTCTGTACTATATGCCACATACAAGCGCTTAATCAACAAACCTCCTTCACCAAGCTGGCCACATAAGATTTTCACTCGCTATGAGAGCGTTATGCCATGGAGCTCATATGTGACAGAAGGTTCTTTAAGGACCCGACTATGGTGCCAGACGACGTCCCTCGCTATGTTTTCTCAGCCATCCAACGTCCACAAAGGTGACCTTTCCGACAAACATTAACGGAGTTGGAGAAGGAACAACAACCCACCACGGTTCATGAAAAAAGACAATGGGACCCTTACATTTTTTATTTGGCGGAAGACACAGGGGACATCGACTTGATATCAGGGGCCACCATCAACAGACCTTCCACACAAATGGTTCCCCTACCTGCCATAGAACCGACGTTTCCTAACTTCGACCTTATAGCTTGCAAGAGTCTTTATAAAAATGAACTCCAACTCATCATGTCTAGGCTATATGCCGAGAAAGATGAGCTCATTTTTCTAGACGGAGATATTCTAGTCATGGATGATACCCTCCATGAAACCGTACAATTACAAGGATTTCTATCTGTGAGCCTGATGACTGCTTATCAATATCTCCTCGAACGGAACTATCCTACGGTTTACATGGCGTCATCTTACATGAAGGATGACCTACTAAAGTTAAAGAACTTCGGAACCACAGAGGCGATTATCTCTTGCCTCCAGCATACAACTCCAAAGTTCATTATGCTTCCTTTCCTACACTTAGAGCACTAGCTGTTACTGGTGAAAAACCTTCCTGAAGGAACAACAATCATCTATAACAGTTCCGATAGCCAATTTGATCCTAACCAGAACTAGTATGTTGTGACAGCTAACACGCCCACAGAGGAGGTGGCAAAGGAATGTGCTGAAAAACTACACGATCTTTTAGGCAAGCCCACAACGGCGTATGATAAAGAACACTTTCATTGCCCAGCCTTCAGCCAAAGATGCCCCCAGCAGCTCCAAGAATCAAACGACTGCGGTTTCCACATCCTTTACTAGATATACACCCTCACTTTTCTTAGAAGACCAGTAGAGGACATGACGGACATGGATAACCATGCTCTACGTGGAAAGTTCGCAGCTAATCTTCTCCGAACGCATGGAGCTAACAAAGGACTAACAGAAGCCTAATGCCCTTGTCCATGTACTTCTCAACCTATCACTTTGACACTCTGAGGACAGAGTGAGTGATAAGTTGGGGGGTACACTGGACAAGGGCGAGGTATCATTTTTCAACCCTTCTCCCTCTGCTCTTTTTATTCACTCCTGTTTCTCTATGCATTGCTTTTTTATCTTTCTTTTCACATTTAGACTTTTTCAGTAATTTCTTTGATAGAATAATTCTTGTACATAAGTATAACATCACTCTTGGAAAATGTCACCCCCAGCTAAATTTAGAATCAAAGTAGTCCTCAAAAACCAATAACAGAAAAAACATTTAGGCATGTAATGGTGAATTAATAAATTACTTTCACACTTGATTTCCATGCTTTTGCTTCAACTCTGCTCCAGACTCTCCACAAGTTAACATCATAGATGAAGCTAGCCAAAACTCTCTCAAGGATGGGAGGGAACCAGGTGAAATCCAAATCAAGGAACCTCGCAAGTGGACCACCAAGTACGAAACCAAAATAAGTGCATATCAGGAGACTCCAAGAATAGTTTTCTTCTTTTCAAAAAAATAAAAAGAGGCCTGGAAGCCCAAATAAAATCCCTAAATATCCAACTCCTAAGCCTGTGAGTATAAGAATAAAAGCCGGAGTGTTGAATAAAAACATGAGAGTTGTGCCATGCCTAAGGACCTATATGAAGGACCAATAAAGGTCTCACCCGGCCAGTACATTCAGCTGCCCTCACAAAGGCATATGTGTCACACACGGTAATGAGATCCTAAGGTCTCTGAATATATGAAAAAGCTGATAAAGGACTCACCTGGCCGGTACATTTAGCTTCCCTCACAAAGGCAGATGTGTCGCGCCCGGTATTGAGATCCTAAAAGTTTAGATAAATCCTCCCCCACTAAAAGGGGGAGTTACACATCAACCTTTAGCCAACCCTCATGCCTATCTTAGTTTCCAATAGGTTTTTCAAAGAAGTATAAAACTGATTGGAGTTGAAAACATGCACAAAATGCAATTGAGGAAAAGGTGGCCCCAATGCGAGCTACATGATACAGAAGAAATCTGAGATCCATGAAACTCCCAATACCTGAAAGAGTTAGTGCGAGCAGAAGCCCGATAAAACTCTAAGAGATCTCTAGTTTAGAATTGAAGCAAGAGTATAGAAATCTTCACTAAATAAAATTGCCTCACCACTACATGCATTAGCTCTATCTAGCTTGAGGACAAGCTAGACTCTAAGTTAGGGGGGTGATAACCTCCCATTTTGCGATGTTATCTTAATAGTTTTCCTCAGTTTTCCATACTCTTTCTTAGTTAAATTACATACAATCTTTAACTTTCCACCTTTTTGTAAATATACCATTAGATTAACTTCTCCTTTTCACTTCTTATAGAAAAGCACAAAAAAATTACAAAAACCCCAAACGGTCCCAAGACCGAATGGAAGCCAAACGGTCCCAAGACCGAATGGAGACGAAATGCTCCCAAGACCGAATGGAAGCCGAACGGTCCCAGGACCGAATAAAGATCAAACCGTCCCAAGACCGTGTGAAGCCAAATGGTCCCGAGACCATATGAAGCCAAACAGTACCAAGACCGAATGGAGATCAACCGGTTCTGAGACCGTATGAAGCCACACGGTCCTAAGACCGAATAAAGGTCAAATGGTCCCTAGATCGTGTGAAGCCAAATGGTCCCGAGACCGTATGAAGCCACACGGTCCCAAGAACGAATAAAGGTCAAACGGTCCTGAGACCGTGTGAAGCCAAACGGTCCCCAGACCGTATGAAGCCAAACAGTCTCAAGACCGAATGGAGATCAACTGGTCCCGAGACCGTATGAAGCCAAACGACCCCAAGATCGAATGAAAGCAAATAGTTTTAGACCAAGAGGACTCAAATGGTCTCCAGAACGAGAGAGTCCAAACGGTCTCCAAATCGTGTGAAAATCCAAACGGTCTCCAAGACCGTTTGACCATTTGGACCCACATACCCCAAACTGTTTAAGGCTCACTCAAAATCATATAAATAGAACCCAAAGGGGTCCTCACAAATCATCAAGTCTTAGACGTCCAAAAGCTGCCTCTATTGTTCCAGAGCCATTCCATCCTTCACCCACTGCCCCGAGGCTGCTGGTCTGAGATCCATACTCCATCTCCAAGCTACTTTCTCTCTCATCGACAAAGAAGGTGGGAAGAGGAGAATTCGTCATCATGTAAGCTACAAAGTGTGAAGATCGTTGCTCTCTCTCCTCCAAGGGTTCGACTTTTCTCCTTCCTTCGTGGAGATGATGCTCTCTCTCTCTTCTCACCCCCTTCTTTGTTCTTGCCATGAGCGAGTAGTCTCATACACTAGGGTGCGGGGAGTAGCCATGCTACCCATGTTTTCATTTCATGCAATGTAATTCATGAGTTTGCAATAGAGATATACTTTCTTTTTAGTTCAACATGAATCGTTTAATGAATGCTTGTTTCTTGATCACCAACTTGTGTTACTTATTATCTATTAGTATGAATTGTTTACGTTTGTACTATTAGATTTGAATCTCGATTGAATGTTGGTTCTTGATGTATGTAGTCACCATGCATCTGTTTTGGTATCTAGGAGTGTTTTTCAAGGAGTGGAGTAAACTCACTTCCATCATTGTACTTTCATACTATGAAATGGAATTAGTTGACATATAAAAGTACAACCTTGATAAGTCGAGGAACACACTTTGCGAAGGGAATGATGCAAAGTAAGTGACCATTTGTTTGGGGATGGCTGGCTTTGCAACATTCCCACTCTTCTCGTAGTTAGTTCTCCAAAAGGAAACTAAATCTACAAAGATACTATCTGTTTAGACTCTTATTGCAGGCTATGTTACTATGTTGCATGTTTTGATCAATGTGTAGTGGTGGTGAAAGTCGATCACATCCTAGTAGTTTCTTAACATTGTTTACAACCATAAATTTACTTTCTTGCTTTTACTTTACTTGCACTTAGTTTAAACAACCAAACAAACTCTTTGATCTAAATACCAACTGTTAAGGAGTTAAATGAAATTCTAACATTTTCTATCTTGTTGATCTTAACAAGATCGTTATCCTGTGGATTCGACCCTTAACTATACTACGATAAGACTTCCACGTATCCTAGCATATGTGGGTGGAGTTTTTTATCTAGTATAAGTAAGGCTAAACCTAAAGACTTACTATCTTTAGGATTTTTAGTGGTGCACGCAACTCCACACAAGTGGAAGCTCCATCATTATACATGACTTCAAGAGACATTCGTAACTCAATATAGAGTTTGCTAGAATAATACGGGGTCAAACACAGGAACAAGGTTAACAACATAATAAGAACGGGAAATCTTAGCTTCGTTTAGTCGAATCAGTGAGGTGAAATTGGCATCCCAGTTAAGGAATGAATTAATTCTAAATTAAGGGAAGAAATCTAAGTATGCAAGATCAACAAAATGGAGATAATGATAATAAAAAGGAGACTTGGATTGGGTTTCACCAATCAAAATCAGCCTCAACCATGTAAAACCTTCTCTTCCAATTTATATATATTCTTAACATATTTTGCAAACAGTCATAAAAGGCATCCTCTCCTTCCTTATCTGGAGTTTCGGGTAGAATTTTATCTAAAGGTCTCTTTCTCTAGATGATAACCAAAATTCCAATAATAACCATATGACTTTTATTATAGTAACTACCTAGTTTTTGTCTCATCACTAACTATACTCTTACTAAAATCATTCTCTCAAATAAATTCATATAAAATGTCGCAAGAAGATAGCTAATCAACATGCGACGCATTAAAATAAGAGTTTAGAAACAAAACTATAAGAATATATGTAATAAATAGAAGAAGGAAATAACTCATGGTGTGGAGGGCCTGATCGCTACTCCCAACCTAAGTTATGGAGTCTACAAAGTCATGGCATAGATAAGAAATAATGAGTCAGTCATGATAAAGAAAAGAGAGGGAAGAATTCGATACAAGGCTAGATCGAGTGATCTATCTATCCACATTTTAATTTGGATCTAACAATCAGGTCGATGACTAATAGTCGATGGCTTTCTTTCTTCTGTATGATCAAGACTTGAAGCAAGCAGATCCATCAACTTATTTATGGAAGTAGTTGAATGCTAAGTCTAGAGGTTGATGGTCTAACTAAGTCAATGACACTAGCTAGGTCGATGGTCTCTAGACTTGGACTCTGAACCCAACAACAACCTTTCACGTTGTTGACTCTAAAAATTCAAGATGGCTAGAAGTGATGCCTTAGGGGTCGACTTGTGTTTTTTTAATTGCTTATTGGTCCATGTGTCGTGGACTCTTGGTCTTTCCATTATCAACCTTTATGGTCGATGAGTCTTCATTGGTCTTAGAGGATCATCAATATTGAAGAGATCAACATGCTAATTATAACCAACTATTGACATGAAGATTGACATATGAGTTTGATGGTTTTGAGCTTGATGAACTTTGTTGATATCAAGTTCATCTTCTGTCGACCTCAGATTTATCATCATTTCTGATTGATGGCCAGAATATTGATGGATGGATCCATTGATCTTTGGATGAAGGCTAAAATGTCAACCTGATAGGTCGATGGTCTATGGGAACTTGTCTAGGTTAATGCTTTGGAAAACTAATCATTCTTTGAGGTCTAATGGTTATGCCATCAATCTTAATGATTTTTGTGTTGAATTACAAATTTTAACGAAACTTGCTTAAAACTAAGTACTTGGTGATTTAAGAACAAAATGAACAGAATTAGAGATCTAACCATTGAATCAAATTATCTGATTAATGAAAGAGCCATGAAATATGCATGAAAACTAATGTTATTAGGTCTGAATGTCAAACTCAGGAAAATGTACTCCAGAGACCATTACTAACTATAAATTAATGAGATAGGCCTAGAGAAAAGTGATTGGTTTTTTATTTATGACTAAGGACATGAATTGAAATCTAAATTAAGTGGAAGATCACAGATTGATGGATTTCTTAGGATTATAGTTTCACCACAATGTATGTTGCATCTAATTCCATTTCATTTATAATCAGTTATCCCTAACCATGGACCATGGGACCTATAGCAAGTATTATCTACTCCCACAACATAATACACTACATATACTAAGACATACCCCACTTCTATAGTGATTTTGAAATTAGATAGGTGCATTAGTGAAAATCTAGGTTATTCCATTCAAAATCGTAGGTCGTCTCCCGAGGGACAATATTGGCTTTGTAAATCTATGACCTGATTAACCCTTAATCTCTCTCCTAAAGAAGTTAACGGTCCATGAAATTTATTGTGGTAATAAGCACATGCAATTCAGTAAGTAATCATAGATTTATTTCCAAATATTTAGGAATATATATATGTATATATGTATATGTATATATATATATATATATATATATATATATATATATATATATATATATATATATATATCTATAAAATTCAAAACTAGCTACTCCTGGGTCCTAAGAAACAAAGGGATTAGCCCTGTATGATTTCTAACAACAAATAAGATTAGGAAGAGAGAGACAAAGAGATAAACATCAGGAAAACTAATGAAAACCCTTACATATTGGTCTAGATGATCCCATCTTGTCAGCGCCTCAATCTATAGTTTTGTGGCTGCAAATTTTTTTCCCAGAGGTGCCCAAATCATCTTCTATGTGGTCGTCTCCTCCTCTATTGGCTCCGTGCTCCTTATTGGATCCTGAAGTAGGGATCTTTATCTCTTTCTTCTTCCATTGTTCCTTTAAGTGAAAAGGAAAAATTCCTATGCACTTACCATTCTCCATAACTTAAGTGATGAAGACCTGGAATTTAGCTTAGCCTCATAACACTTCTTGGCCTTGCCTTTGCCCTTGGACACACTTCCTATGATCATTTTTTAGGATTTGTCCTTCTTCATTCATGCTTCGGTATCAACATGGCAAGAATTTAAATGTGATAGAACATGATATTTTGATTTGGATGAACTCCACCTAAGTCATAAGTTGGTCTTGTGCTATCATTAACTCTTAGCCATGTGATCGGTCTTAATATGTAATCAGATCTGATTGTGCAAAGTCAGTACCACTGACTAGATGTCGATGGCTCCAAGTTGTCAGATGACTCGATACCCTGATAAGTGTCGGTACTACCAACTTGTATGTCTATAGCACTGAGCTTATTCCTATGAGTTGTTCTTTGTTCTAGATGTGAAAGTTGGTACCAACGACTAGGGTGTCGGTGGAACCCAAACCATTAAGTCTGGTTCTTGATGCTTTTAGAGTCAGAAGCACCAACTCTATCTTTTGGTAGCATGAAACCTCCTTTTGGTAGCACTGAGCTTATTCTCTATAGCACCAACATTTTGAGATTTCCCTATTGGGTTTCGTCTAGTGTCAGAACCACCGACTTTTCTTTCAGTAGCACTGAGTTGTGTTGTGAATGCTGAAATAAAAGAAAACTCCCATACGTTTGAATAATATATGATTCGGTAAAAATACTCATAGTTTGATGCAATAGTGGTTTGCATGCTAATGATGAAAAACAATACCTAAATCATGTCATGATGAACAATTATGCAGGAAATACATGGGAAAATAGGATGTGAAAAGTGATTGAAATCTAATGCATCACTTGGACATCGAAGATGATCAAGATCGATGATGTTAAATATAGAGTATGGAATTTCTATTATGCCCATTTTGGATATTGGATGGATGCTACCTCCAAACCAGTCAAGAAGCTTGGAATTATGAAAATGCCTAAAATCCAGATCCCCCTTCGGTGTCACTGGTTGAATACCAAAGAGACTTAGATTGTAGTGTATGGCAAGTCTCGTGATGAGACAGCTAATATGATTTGGCATCTTCCTCCTTTCACTTTTGTCCATTGAGAGTGCATGCTCAAGGAACAATGCATCCAAGTTGACATTTTCTTTTCCCAGTGAGAGGAATGACCAAAGTGTGAATAGGTTTTTGGCTTGCACCTTACCTTTCCCATTAGTGAAGATAGAAAATAGGGAGTTCAATAGAATTTGGTGATGAAGGTGTGTAAGGGTGCTCGATATCAGAGACACTAGAGTTGTGCAACTTGAATTTTCCATGGGTCAGTGCTGATGTAAGTTTACTTCATGCAAATGAGTGACTGAAGTCGTCAAGGCATTCTTTCATCCCATGGTGCACCCACCCAAATATAGCATTGAACATTTGCAAGGTAAGGCAGTCGGTGGAATTGTAGAGCATGAACTTGACCCAGCCATATTCCCAATCTTTGCCTAGGGTTTGTCGTGCCAAGAAGCACACCTCCACCAATTCTAATTATTCCAACATAATATCCTTATATGTTGTCCTTCCCCCTAAAAAGAGGTAAGTGGAATCCATCTCCCACCTTGTGCACACCTTGAACAAGTTGTTAGTGGACCCAAGTTTCTCAATGAAGGTCGCATCACCATACAGGGTGGCCTCAAATTTTTGTTTACAAGCTCGACATATGTCTTATTTTGATCATTGGTTTCCAATGCCATTCATGGTCTATGAGGAAGTCACTTCTTTTCAAGGTCGCTTGCTCAACATTGTAAATAAAAGAGTGATAGGATGGGAGCTCAGTGAAGTATTTGCTCGTCATAGTGATCATAGAAGCTCTATAGAAGAGTGGATGCTTGATTTGTGAGAAATTCAAATGAAATCCTCCTTAAATAGGAGGAGAGACACCTATCACTAATATTTGGTGCCTCTGAATTCTGTCACAAGTATCAACAAGCACTCCTATCTATGTGTTGTCTCAGTATCGACCATTAATATTAATGATTGCAATAAAATCGACTAATGAATCCATGGTCAATGGTACTAACATGAGTTGTGGTACTGACTCTCTAGAATATGTGGCTCAGTTGCTTAGTCATAATTGGATTGTATTTCATGTGGCCATTAGATCTGAGGCCACAGATCATGTCCTTCCTTCATCACACTGGTATTGACTGGAGTGGATGCCACTGACTTGCTTCTTTTGAAATAATTGTTGTACATCAATTGGTTGAGTCAATGCCACTGACTCGATGGTCATTGGTATTGAAATTTTACTGCTAAATTTCAACTATCCAACTAGTGATGAGTCAGTGCCTTTTAT
The DNA here is from genome assembly GCA_963693085.1 of Alisma plantago-aquatica. Lineage (NCBI taxonomy): Eukaryota > Viridiplantae > Streptophyta > Magnoliopsida > Alismatales > Alismataceae > Alisma > Alisma plantago-aquatica. The sequence continues at coordinate 74,381,799 of OY856409.1, read as the reverse complement.
TAGATGATCATTAGTATCAAGAATTTTACTATTAAATTATGATTACCCAATTATTGATGTTTGGTGCCGCTGATAGGTATTGGTGGTACTGACCTCTCCCTATGTTTCACACTAAATAGACTCTGCATGCACCATCATCTTATATAAAAAATAAACTTAACTACAAATATAACAATAGAATAACTACTGAACAAAAAATGAAAATGTGAGGGTTGCCTCCCATAAAACACCCATGTGTAGTATCCCAGTCTCAACATTATTTTACCTATATCCTAGATTATCATGAATTGGCAGTGGATTGTGTTTGGCAGTCTGTCACTTTCAGTCGCCAAAGTCAAGTATCCACATCCTATGGGAATGATTACACTTTTTGTAGCTTGAAATGGTCGGCCCAAGAGCAACTTATATCCTTTCTTTTTTATATATCCATTACCACAAATTCAACTGGTATATGAGTTTATTGACCTTGACCAATATGTCTTCATGAATCCCAAGAGGTCTGACTATGGAGTCATCAGCCAGTTATAATTTCATACTGGTCTTGGTGGGTTCCCTTATGCTAGCTCTTTAATTGTGACAAGGGGCACTAAATTGATGTTTTCCCTAGAATCGCAAAGTTCTTCTACAAACTTAACACCCCCAATAGAACACGGGTTGTTGAAGTAGTGTGGATCCTTTTTATTCATAGGGAAGCATCTCTGTATAAATGTGTTAACAACCTCATCAACAATGAAATGGTTTAAGTCTGTCATGTGCCTCTTTTTGTTGATGATCTGGTTCAAGAATTTTCCATATGATGATATTGGCTCAAGAACCTCCAGCAACAGAAGTTTGATTTGGAGTTTGTGAAAAATGTTCAAGAAGTCTTTGGATTTATCATTTTTGTTCTATAACTGTGGGTTGTTTTTAGAGTTAACCTCGAAATAGGGACTGGAGGCGGAGAGATGGTACACTTATGTGGAATGATATATGATTGCTTGGGGTTGTGTTCCCAAAGCTTAAATTGGTATCATCCCTTAATTCAACAAAATTTGATGCAAATAGAATCGATCCCACTTATTAAGCATGGATGCCTCCTTGTTGATTATGATTATTTCACTACCTAGTAGAACTTTAACATATTCTTGATGTAGAAGCACCTTCTCTTGAACTTGGGGAACAATTCATATTTCTTTGTTTCTCTTCATGAGCTCCTTAATGGGTGAATCTGTGCTCTCTTCCTCTATGTCATCCCACAACCACTTCACCCAAGCATCAAAGTCTAAGGGTTTTGTTTCAAATGACTGCATGTGTCATAGAAAATTTGGGTCAAGAGTGTATTTTCTAGTGCATGGTTTCTCATCATACATGGCACATCCATTTTTGTCACAAATAGAATTTTTTTCGACCTGGTGATGTTGATGTCTAGTATCAGTATCACCTGGAAAACGTTGTTGAGAAGGTTTCCTTTATTGTACCATATCTGATGCTACTTGTGACAATCGAGTTTCCAAACTCCTAAGTTAAGCTTCCATGTTTTTCTTCTCTCTATCAGATTTCTTAAAATAGGCCCCAATTTTATTAATAAATTTTCCCAAGAATGTCCCTCAAGTCATCATCTCATCTTGGGACTTGGTCCTACTATAATTGTCTAGGTCCCTACTTTTAGTGTTGTTGTACCCATCATGGATCATTGAAGTATTGGGATCTTTCTAAGAAAACTTTAGATTATTCCTCTAGGAATATTAATTCCTTCTATTGGTTTTATTCATGTACATGTAATCATTTTCCTCTCCAAATGAGAGTGCATTATGCTTTTCAAGCTTTCTTGCCAACTCAATTTGTGAGTTGAGTTCCATGACTTGGTGTGATTCTTTGGAACTTTTGGTAGAGGTTGAGTTTCTGGTCATATTCCTCAACATCTCATGGGATTTATTGCATTCATTGTTCATGAAGAATCTTGTACAAGGCTGTCGATTGTGGTTCATTATAATGTATACAATCCATATTAAAAAGTTTTACTTGCTCATACAAATCAATCCAATGGTGTAGTACTTTCCTTAACTTGATTTGAAATCTTTCCTAGGCCACTTAGTAATATTCATTAGCAAGTTGTTAAAACCCATAGGTTTTACTAACCAGATGATTAGTACTTTGAGGGGGCAGAATCTTTTTAAAAGAATACACCTATTAGCGCTTCCCATGGCCCTATAAATTCAGAATGTACACTTTAAAACCATGTTTTATCCCTCTCTATTAAATAATGTGTAAATAGTTTTAGATAGATGACATTGGCGGGGATGTGGTCTATTTTAATCATGTCATAGATTTCCACAAAAATGTTTATGATGCATGGATTCCGCATTACTATGTCTGTGGAAATCTTGTGACTTTATAAGTGCAACAAGACCGGGATCCATTATATAACTTCTCATATTAAAGTCTTGTCTTTTAGTGAGGACAAATTGTATCATAACATATGAGACCTTGATCTTATCCGATATGGTTTGTTCATCATCTGATATGTCTACATTCTCATTATTCTCCATGTGGTCAGACATGTTGTCTAGTTCCACCACTACTTATTCTACAATAATCTCCTACTTGTGCTCAACTTCTAGGTTGCTCTCAGGTGACAGTGTAGATGACTTGCCTTAGTCTGTAGTTACTGTGTGGGCCATGAATAAATACCCAAAAAGAAAAATGGATTATGAGAATCACTAAAGACTTACAAAAAACAAAATGATGTTCCAATATATTTTTAACATGAAAGAGAACTAAGAAAAAGAAAATGTGGCTTGGAGTGGCCTTTTTAGTGCTTGTAGTGCTAGAATTCTTAATTTCTCGACAACAGAACCAAAATCTTGAAACAGAATACATGAGTGTGATAAATGCAAGTGTAAGTGTTTGAGTAGTAAAGGGACTCAAAGAGGCCCATACAAGAAACTCATGGAATTGGGACAACTAACAAATACTATTAACTAAAATAGATCATCTAAGCCTGGTAAAATAATTGATTTGGTGATTAAAAACTAAGAAAAAAAAAAAATTGCAAAACATGAAGTTGGTTAATGATCAGAAGGATGGATTCTTTAGAACACTAGTTTCATCATGATGTCAACCTATACATACATTTTATCATATCAACAAAATTGTATTTTTCTTCTTTATATTAGTATATGTATCTTGTACTACTCACATTCACAATGTAGTGCACTACTTATCCTTGTTACTAATATGCTTTCACATCATCAATACAAGAGATTAACCTACAAGAACTATCTATGGATATATATTTCATAGTGGTAAGCCTAATTTCACAATGTGTTATTGATTGTTATGATAATGACTTTTCGAAATGTTAACCTTGCTTTCACAACAATTTAATTAACTGTGATGATACTGGATTTGCTAACTTTTAACCATGGTTTTACAACATCAATATAAGATATTAAACAACAAGAACTATCTTTGGATATATACTTCACACTGGTAATCATAATTTCATAATGTGTTATTGATTTTCTTACTGTTAACCCTACTTTCCCAACAATTAAAAGTCCATGACAAACTTTAGGTGATCAATTATATATAAGACAATTAATATTTTTTGCTATCAAAATCCAAAGCAAATATTATATGCAAGCAAGATATGAACATGCACAAAGTTAACACCGGGATACTTCCAAGTCCTAAAGAATGGGAGATTAGCATCTAATAGTCTAAAAAGAATTAGAAGAAGGGAGGAATGTCATAGAATTCATAGAGAACTCCTTAAAGGTGAGTATAGGCTCTTCATTTCCACCTTCTTGGACTTTGATTCCTTCTAGGAAGACCATTGGAATAGCCTCCATATGAGATGTCTTCACTCTAGAATGGGGTGTGAGAGTGGCCAAATGAGATTCTTCTTGGTGGCTGCCCCCCTTTAGTTTATATAGGGAGAATTAGGGCACCACTTGGTTGTGTATGGTAAGATGCACCTTATATTGATCAAGGCCATTACATAAATGTTGATGCCACCGACAGAATTTGCCTCAAACTTCTCCTCTTTATGGTTCTATAGGGTTCTAAATCATCATGCCGCCAACTTGGGTTGGTGGTACTGAGATGCTTTTTGACACATGCCCTCTTTTATTCTCAACATGACTTTCTTGTTGTTAGTTTGCATCTTTTTTATGTTGGTACCACTGACATAATGACATAAGTCGGTGGTACCAACATTGCACCATTTTGACTTGGTCAACGCCTACAATTTAAGTACTAGTATATTAGGAAAATGATAAAACAAAGTGTTTTTGGTCTAAAATATTGATGCACATGGGCTATTTTAGGCAATTTAGGAAAAACATCTGCAAAACATATAAAATGAGATAAAGCATCCTAAAATCATGCCTACATAATCCCCTATTTTGGTAGGTAAATCATGTGCACCAAATAGTATTGTAGTTGACACCCTAAAAGATAATCCTTAAGAACATTATTGAATGAGGAAGGAGATGATGGATCATATAGATCATGAAGGAAAGGAGCTCCACTTACATGAGTCTAGATCCAATATACACACACAAGGGTGTCAATCTCACTAGTGAAGAGAAGAGAAACAAACAACAATGTTGGCAGAAGTCGTAGAAAGTAGACTTTTCATTGGTTGGCATCAACCAATGGTGTATCACTATTGCTCTAGCTCTCTAAGGGAATCTTGTTCTAATGAGGCAAGGGAGGAGAAGCAGGGAGCATATATGACCAAGAGGAGAGATAAAGGTGGTCAAAGATGCTAAAACATTAGTCTTCACACTAGCATCTTCATCAGTCAGCAACCCCATCAAAAGATTGCTCTATCTTCCCAACAGTAGGCAAGGGTAAAATCTGCATCATTTGATATCATAGACCTCTTCCATTAGTCCAAACACATCAGAGTATCATCAGTAGATTCACAGTAAGATTCCCCCAACTCCAAAGAACTTGTTGTTCATCGGACCTTAGTTAATAACTCCCATTGGGTAGGCACATCATTGGTCATTGATACAGTTCCCAACTTCCATCGATCCTCAACTTATGAAGGGTCACCAACTAGTTGGCCAACTACTCCATTAGATCTCAACTAACAAAGAGTTAGTGACCATGAATTAGCTCTCGTAGGTCCTCAACTTATTAAGAGATAATGTTCCATTAACTCACTCCATCGATCCCCATCCAATGATTGCGTTGATTGATGAAAGCCAAAAGGTAAATAAGACCAACTACCTTCATCGATTCTCAACTTATGGAAGGTAGGGAACCCCCATTATGAAACACATTAAAACATGCCTTCGGTATCCCAAGGACACTAATTACCTGAACTAGGTACCAATGTGTATAGTTTTAATGTTAACCCCAAACAAGATATAGAACATATCCTAGCATGGGAATATGATGAGTTTATATGACCTAGATGTCATTTTTTACTTAACTAAGATATGAGAAATCTTATAATGTGCAAGATAGGTCATTTTTTGTGACACCCATTGCCACGCAAAGCGAGATTACTCAAAAGAAAACCGCAGAAGGAAGATTAAACAAACAGATTACTGGAAAATGGTGAAAATTAAAACTATTTTCATAAAACTGTCAAATAGAAAGAACCTTTACATATGAGTCCTTTCATGCCTCAAAGCACTTACTATGAGTGCCATCAACCTATTACCAAAGAACCTATTCTAGAACATATAAACCTACATCCACTACATCTATACACAACAGGGCACATAGGCCAACCACATATCAACAAAACATTCACAAAACATCTACAAAGCATCCCCAAGCACCCAAGTGTATAGGGACGACTCTAGGACTCTATCAAAAAAAGACATCTAGTATCACTCCCAACCTTGTCAGCTATTGCCTCTCTTATTGCTCCTCAACCTCTGCTGCACCATCACTACCTCCTTGTGCACGTCTACCTAAAAAGGATTTGGGAAACCCATGGGGTGAGATTCCAAATCTTATCGGGAGATATAACTCTCCACCAACTCTATTATTATCACAGATAAGATAAACAGAGCAACAAAAAAGTTATAACTATAAGAAGCAAGTAATCATTATTAACAGAATCGGTAATTAATGATGAATTATGAAACATCTCAACAATTAAAAAGGAGTATGAAGAACATGCATAATTACTACCAATAATATTATATAAAGATCAAGAAAGGCCTCATTCAATGTTTCCATATTTGATCCAATACAAATATACTACACGACTGATTATGTATTTTATTATTCCTCGAGGATTTGAGTTGTACCACCCAAATCCAACCGACCATTTCTAAGTCAAAATCGGTGCCATACAAGGTCTAATGGAAGAGACGAAATCCATGGCCTCACCACCTCATGGTCAGTAAATGAGTGAAACACCACGGAGACATATCAGTCAACTGTAACAATGACATTTAGTCAAACTCAGGGATTGGTTCACTCATGACCATACATATATATGATCATAACTAGCCTACCTTGGTACAGGTATGGCTCTATAAGAACATGCTCATGCATGGTTGTTCTAACAAGGAGTGGCTCACACATAGACATCCACATATCACAACTAGATCGACTCACATATGGTCATCTCACACATCTTGTACTTAAGGATATAAGGAATTGCTTGACTTGTACCCAACATATTCAAGAATATGTGCTCTGAGTTAAACTTGTTTCACCATTGAGCAAATGTTGACACTGAATGGATCTATGGCACATGACAAGCTACTAGATTGTGTTGCACTTGATTAGTTAGGTCATTTAAGCATCTTTTAGCATCAATAAAGTTACAATGCACAACCTCTCAACAAACTCTACATAAACAAGTCATAATACTTCACCAGAACATAATTGAGCATATAAGGTGTGATCTCATCACATTATCACTTGATGCTTGTCATTCACCATATTTTCCATCACAAGGACCACATATCTTGGGGTAAAACCCCCTCCTATCATCACTGAGGAAATCATCATATCATATGAGGAAATAAGCCATGATTAGGTCATAAGACCATTTACCTCCTCTTTCAATAATGCCAATATCACATATGCCTCACAAGGCCCATTCAAACACATCATACGCAACATTGATCATACCTGGTTATGCTTATCAATTGGTGGTACCTTCATGGTTAGAGGCTTATAACAAGAAGAACAATATGTCATCAACACTACCATCTCATAAGATTCATGCCATACATTTTACATCATTAGGGATTGAGTTATTCTTAATAAATTAGGATTTACAAGGTTGGATCAACAACCACCCGTAGATCATTGCTCCCATCATCATTATAAGGTACTCTATTCAAATAGAGATGATAGAGAACAACACTCCTTATTATTCACACAACCACTTCATAGGGTATCACATCATAACATGTAGCCATATCATCAACATGATGTAACATAACCACCATCATAAGGTATCCTTTAAGACTATCATACCCAAACATGTCAGGTTAACCACTCACAAGGTGTGATGGGCAATTGCAAGTGTGCCAGGCAACCATACAAAGGATGTATCAGTTTATATTATCTTGGTATATCAATTGAACACTCATGATGTTGGGATAAACTCACAAGAGGTGATTCGATTACCGCCTGTGGAGAGGGTGACGAACAACACCAAGGTGTAATGGGTACAACAACACCTAAGTTTTGATGGGAAACAACAACATCTAATCTGTGACGGGCAACAACAAGGTGTATCGGGAAATGCCAAGGTGTGTTAGCCTCCCCTCTACCAGGGCGTCACGGTTAGCCCTCAAAATAGACCAACCCCACAAGCACTCTCTTATCCATGACGATCTAACACTTCCAAGGCATATCGATTAAGCAACACCTTGTCTCTATAGGTACTTCAAGAGCATTGTAACATCCCACGATTTGAGGCCTCGGATAACATGATCTTAAAAGGAATGATTGGACTACCCATATCACCAAGGTGCACCTCCTTTTCCGGGAGCCCATCACTAAGAACTTCATAGTTAAGCGTGCCCTACTTGGAGTAGTACTGGGATGGGTGACCTGTCGGGAAGTTGATCCTGGCATGCACATGGGTGAGGACAAAGCGTGCAGTTAAGGCTAGTGGTGGTCTGTGGGGCCAGTCGTCATTCCTGAAACCCTACCAGACCCTTGGGCAGTGGGCCCGGGTGTTATAAATGGTATCATAGCCAATTCCCCTCTAGTAGGTGGGGCCCACATAGACATGGAATGCTATTCTTGAGTCGTGCGGTCCAGGCATGTAGGAAAGGGTTGTCCATGGTTGACGTAGCCACCCTTGCACTGGTATTCTGTGATTGGGAGCTAGGTGTCCATGGGCCATTGTGGGTCTGCACTGAAATGGGGAAGAGATTATGAGGCCTTATAGTTGAGCCTTGATGAGTACGTCAAGAGCCTAAGTGGGGGAGATTGTAACATCCCATGATTTGAGGCCTCAGATAACATGATCTTAAAAGGAATGATTGGACTACCCATATCACCAAGGTGCACCTCCTTTTCTGGGAGCTCATCACTAAGAACTCCATAGTTAAGCGTGCTCAGCTTGGAGTAGTACTGGGATGGGTGTTACAAGCATGATAGCTAACACCTTCCTTGTATAATGGTTTAGCCATCCCATATTAGTTTAGGTGTATCTAGGGCATGACAAGCTAACTCCTCAAAGTCTATCAACCATATCAGTTTAGTAACCATAATCCATAACTAGCTAACCTTCTCAACACATGTCAACCTAAGCATATCCAAGTCATGACGACTTGGGCACATAGGGTATCGAGTTGTTACACTACAAGCCATGGTGACCTATCCTCCACATGGTGCATGTATGTGTGTGGACTTGTTGTCTTCAACCCTAGAAAGATCAGCCACTAGTCCATCTACTACTCATAGCAAGAAGGTGTAAGACATGAAGAGCAAACCAACATGATTCCACCATCAAAATAGTTCTAAGACCATAAACAACTACTAGCATACAAGAGATGAACGATCTCAAGGTGAAGAACAAGCATGAGCATATGAAGAGTGAAAATAACAAAGGAGGTTAAGAGTTATATAACCCACATCAAGGATCAACACCAAAATCCAAGCTCAAAGGTCAAGCTCCAAGCTCATGAGCTCAAGGTAGAAGATGATCCACCAAACTCAATCACCGCCACACCTCTAAGGAAGAAGATGATACCAAGGTTAGGATGGTTCAAGATGTAAAGAAGGTATCAAGATCCATGGCCAAGAAGAAGAAGAAGAAAAGAGAGCTAGGAAACATGGCTTAGAATATGAAGGATGCTCATGGAACACCACAACTTGGGACTCATCCACCAAGCTCCAAGAGAGATCCTCTAGCTCCTTAAACTTGTCAAGGTCGTCCACCAAGGAAGAGGGAAAACAAAGATGGCAAAAAGGATCCTCTTGCATGGAGAAAAATTAACATAAATATACAAGAGGGATGAGAGAGAGATCATGGATGAGGCCTCATCACGTTAGGAGCTTAATGCCACTTGTCCACGAAAAAAACCACATGCACAACATCATGCAAGACATGGTGATAAGGTATGCGCAAGGTCTTGTCCTCTAGGTCTCCTAGCACAAGCCTGATACCACATCTCCACACACCTACAAACTAATAGGGTGCAACCCTACACACTCACAAATTGATAGGGTGCAACCCTACAAACTCACAAAGTGATAGGGTACAACCCTACACACTCTCAAACCGATAGGGTGCAACCCTACACACTCACAAACCGATAGGGTGAAATCGTACACACTCTCAAACTGATAGGGTGCAACCCTATACACTCACAAACTGATACACAACCGATCTTAGGGCTCTCAAGCCCGAGACAACACATCTAGGTGTAAGGCACACCTCACATGTGTCCAAAACATCACCAAGCATGTCACCACACAACCACGACCCAAACAACTTTCCCATCTCTCTCTCTTCCAGATGATGCCAAGAGAGAGTAGGAACACTCAAGAGGTGTCAAACTTTCATATCAACCCGCTCTAGGTGAATTGCAATTTGCACCAAAACCTCACCACAAAACACAAGCATCAACCAAACAAGCTCAAACAAAAAAACTTCAAACTTCCAACATGCCCTAATTACTTCTTAGATTATTAGAGCAAGGTGATAAGAAACATACTTAGGCAAAACAAATAGGGTTATCCCAAAACGTGGGTCAAGTCCTTACATTTGTCACCATTAACCTAAATAGGATATAAATAACAAGTAGTCAATTCTAAGGAAGTTAATCTTGATGAATAGTAAATCATTGGGCTTTTGTGTAATAAATCCGTAGTTATACAATGTGGATAACTCATACTCTAAAATGAACCAATTAAGTATAATTTGGAAATCCAGGTTATCATTTTTGGCAAATTTCACAAGATGAATAATACATGCATTTATATAGATTAATGTGTCCCCGACCCTCAATAATGTAAATAATTCAATTAGTACTTTTAATAGTGATGAAAATGAGATTGGACATATCCATATAAAAATAATGATGGGGGAATAAATATAGTCATTAAAGTATATATGTCATAATAGGAGTTGGTTTTCTTCTCATTGGAAAGATACTATCACCATGTATCTTTAAAAAGAAAACTTGAACCAAATAGTGGATGTGGTTTCATATAAGAGTTAGAGAAAGACAATCATGAGAAGATAATCCTAAAAATAATATAATGTCAACATGTTAACCATAAAGAAATCTATTTGGTGAATAAGTATGGAAACAACCTATTCTAACCATAATCCATTAGATAACTTAATTAATGATGACAAATGAAAAGTAATGTGAGATTTAGATTCCCTAATGTTTTACTTTTCTTAGGGTCCAAGTTTCATATTAATTGCGTAATCCTAGATGCCTTAATTTCATTGAAGAAAGAAAATATAGTTTAAACTCTAAGATAACATAAAATATAATGAATAACTTCAAAAGAGGAAAGTAATGTAAAATTTGGATTTGACATGCCTTAGTTATCCTACTATACAAATTAAAAGTTTTGAGATTATTTGAGTCATCAACTAAAATAAGAAAGAAAATATATATTTTATATAGTTAATATTTAAACCATTTAATCGATACAACTATTTTTCCTAAAGTCTCAACATTTTCTCTCTCTTTAAAATATAACCTACAAGATATGACCTACAAGATGGTGTGTATCTTTAGGGTTCAGGTAATTAATGACATATTAACCTTGATTTCACATATATGCTTAATAGGTTGGTTGAAGATCTATTGAAGATCTAGGATTGACTTTAGACAAATCTATACTTGATATGAGGTATGTTGCATCCCTTTTTAATCATTTTTAGCAATCACCTTTGTTTTCTCTATCTTGGGCACTTAAAAGACATCTTTCCCTAAAAATCATCTCTCTCTTATGAGATATTGACTCATGTGAGTGGTTATATATTGATATTGTTCTTATGATCTTCTTAAACTTTGGATATGCGTGTTGGGATCTAAAGCTATATCTTTATCATCCTATTTCATGATGTAACCCTAATTTGTGTATTTGAACTAAGTTGCTCCATTTACGATGTTGGGCCCTATTTAAAAGTGATGGCCACTTATGGACCTATGATGTGTCTTAATTTTGGAGATAATTAGATACTTGTTTATGTGCCCTCTAGTCCCACTTGATATCAACTGGATGTCTCATTCCTGATTTGAGATTTACTATACTTTATCTTGCATGTCCTATTTTCATGTGTGATTTGGCTAGTCATGACCATGTTTTAGGCATTGGGATTTATTCCCCTACCAATTATAATCTTTATAGGGTTTGGATTTTATTCACATGTTAGGGAATGGATTTATTCTCCTATCACATATGATATTAAGCACTAGTTTTTATTCCCCTACCACTCATAATGTTTATAGGTAGTGGTCTTTGTTTCCCTTCTAGGCACTAGGTTTTATTACCTCATCATGCATTGGATTTTATACCCATGTCAAGCACTTGGTTTTATTTCCCAACCATGTATTATACTAGACATTGGGTTTTATTCCACTACCATGTATTATGCTTTTATTCCCCCTATGAAATTCTATATTTGTTTAGCACTAAGTGGAATGGAATATATAGGTTAATATCCTTATTTTTACTCTATGCTAGTCTACTATATACTCACCATGTAGTATTTATGACTGTGATATTTTGTTGTGATATTGATTACTACAAAAATCCCTTCTATTGATTATCTTCTTTAAATGAATCACCTTTTTAATAACCCTTGTTATTATGATAATCCACATGGATGATTTGATATATTTCTCTTGATTTCGGAAGCCTTGATAAGTGTATTATTGTCCTAATTCCCCTAATATTTCTCAATATCTATTTATATGCACATACCTAGTTTTATGCTGACAACTTCCACCTTTTCATTTATAGGGTGTGATTCCAACACCTTAGGTGAAGGACATGGAGGACTTGATGACCAGAGTAGAATTTTGGGAGATAGATTTGGAATAGATCATACTCCCCTCCTCTTATATGTTGAAGATGTTGCTGACTCAAGGTCTAAATTGAGTAAACCCTTGTTTTGATGATGACTAAACCATTCCAATTCTATGTTCCTACTGCTTTACTTGAGTGGTTTCATATTAGGTATAGACACACTCCAAATGCCCTAACTTGCGCATCTTAACTTGGAGAAAAGACAGGTGAAAATCAATACAAGTGCTCATTTTTGGAATATGATGTAAATCCATTAGAATCATGTTGTAAATCACTTGTAATGATTGTATGACTTGTAATTAAGCTTAGAAAAAATTGGGTCGAGTTACAATCTAAAACGAATCTTTAAGCACTTTAATGACATTTTCCAAAATTCATATGCACTTTATCGGTCGAGTTACAATCTCGACCGATCCTTGATGGATTTTGAGAATGTCATGCTTCGGTCGAGTTGCCACTTCACAGAAATGGACCAATCCTTGCACTGGAACAAAACTAATTTAAGTGATCGGTCGAGTTTCATCCAGGATAAACTCAACCAATTGGTCAAATTAGCATTGTCGCATAGTGCATTCGATTGAGTTACCTTTATAGAAACTCAATCGACAACATTGTACAGAAAAGTGTTTCTAGCCGTTGTGGAATCGCAACAAGTGAAAATATATCTGTTGCAAGCCACAAAACGGCTAGTTTTCATTCTTAAGTGTTCCGAAAGGCTAAGAGGCATCCCCGGCTATAAATAGGACCCCTTGGGCTTCGTCCCTTGGTTAGCCAAGCACTATGAAGGTCCCTATTCTCTAGTTGGGTGATTCTACTGCCTCCTCTCTCTCTCGCTAAGCTTAATCACTTGATACATCTTTTAGAGTGAGTAGGATATTTATAAGATATCTAGTTCTAAATGTATATCTTGTGAAGCTCTCACTTCCACCACCTTCCGATCTCTCTTTTCAACCATAAAGATGAAGGTTCTCTCTCTTGTCTAAGAGAGGTGAAGAAGAACAAGGGAAGGAGTCCCTTGGCGAAGAAAAAGGTTGAAGACTTGGAGGAAGAGTGGGTAAGCCCTTGGTGAAGGAAGAAGACTCCTTGATCAAGTGGGTAAGTCCTTGGTGGAAGCTTCTCTGAGGGAAGGTGAAGTCAAAGACTGTAGATCCAAGAAGAGTGGGTAATTCCTAGAAGGATGAAGACTTGTGCAAGAGTGGGTAAGTTCTTGGTGAAGGCTGAAGACTCATTGCAAGTGGGTAAGTCCTTGGTAAGGTTCAAGACTCTTTGTATTGGATAGGTAGGTCCTTTGGTGGGTTATGCATTATAAGTCTCATGAGTGAATATAAGAGTGCAATGGTTAAGAAATCCAAGAGGTTGACCTCTCTAGGTAGTGGACTAACATACTCCTAGTTTGGAGTGTGGAACCACTCTACATAGCTTGTCAATTGGTATTTGTTCAATCTCTCTCTCCCTTGCTATGCATGTTTTAGTTGCACCCAAATTTCCTATTTAGCAACCTTATCTTGTGATATAACTTTAAGGTCTAATAAATTTTGTTTAAGTGAATTCAGCTCTATTCACCCCCCTCTAAAGAATCCAATCACCCACCTAGGATCCAACAATTGGTATCAGAGTGAGTTTCTCCAAGCATACTAAAACAAGTAGGAGAATATGGGTGACTATCAAGGTGTGAGATAGTTCATCAACCTTCCAATCTTTGATGGAAGTAACTTCCTCTATTGGAAAAGAAGGCTACAATTCTACATCTAAGGATCAAGTCTTGAGCTATTTGAAATGGTGGACCATCCATACAAGCTATCGGAGATCAAGATAGAAGAATGGGATGAATCTACCATGAAGAAAGCCACCTTGAATGTAAGAGCTATCAACATCCTCTATGCCACCATGAACCCCACCCAGTTCAACTAGATTTCCTCTTGTGAGATGGTCTATGAGGAATGGAGAAATGTATGCATCACTTATGAGGGGACAACTCAAGTGAAGGAAAGCAAAAATCTACATGCTCAAAGGGTTGCTTGAGAAATTCATGATGCGAAAGAAGGATAAGATAAACAACATGTACTCAAGATTCAACACAATTATAAATGGCCTTGTTGTCCTAGGTCATCCTATGAGTAGAGGACAGAACAACTCTAAGATCCTTAGAACTCTCCCCAAGAGATGGGAACCCAAGGTGACTTCCATTGAAGAAGTAAGGTCTCTTGATGATATCCCCATTGAAGAGCTCATTGCAAATCTACAAGCCCATGAAGTCACACTTGGCAAAAGAGAAGAAGCTGAAATACAAGAGGATAAAGAGATAAAGAGAATGAAGAAGGCTGAAATCAAGGGTCAAATTGAAACTATTATGGGACAAACCTCTCCATAATCTAATGTTGAAGAAGATGCCATGTACTCCAAGGGTAGATTCTATAAATACAAGAATTCCTCCTCCATCCGGTGCCTCAAGTGTGGAAAGAGTGGTCACTTCAAGATATATTGTCTACAAGGCAAGAAGACTCATCATTACAAGAAAAGAGAAGAGAAGTGTTACTCAAGCTCAAGTGACTCCTCCAACTTAAGCTCAAGTGAAGATTCAAGTGGAGGATCAAGCTCTAGTGATGAAGGAGAATGCCATTTTGCTCTTATGGAATCAAAAAGTGAAGACTCGATTAAGGTAAATTTAAACTCTTTAGATAAAGAACCTTTAATTGCTATCATTAATGCTACTCGTACCTCTCTTATGTCTTCTAAAAAGAAAAGGAAAAATCTTTCTAGAATTGTTGATAAAATGCATGTAGAATTAGATGATCTTGAACATGCTAATACTTGCTTTCTTAATGAAAAAAATGCTTGTCTTAGACAAGTAGACTCTCTTAAACTTGAAAATGCTAGTTTTCTTGATATGATTAGATTTCTAGAAGCTCAACCTTTTATGCCTAATTCTAAAGTAGAGCATAATAACATTGTTGATTCTCTCATGCATGACATTAATGTTCTTAGAACTAAAAACAAGGACAAAGATCTTGTTTTTCAAGGATTAGAATCTGAAAATGGTGTTCATCTTTCTAAGATTGCTTTGCTTGAAAATGACAATGCTACCTTGCTTTCTAAAATCAATGTTCTTTAATCTGGTTCTAGTTATATTAGTAGAAAGAATAATGTTGTTGATCTTCATATTGATACATATTCTTATTTAACTAAAGCTCTTTTCCTAGAAAATGATCTTTTGCATTCTAGAGATTATATCAATCATTGGTCTTCTACTATTTCTTCTCTTATGCATTATAATCATAGTTTGAGATCCTCTTCACAAAGATTCTTAGTTGGTAACAAGAATCTTAATGATATCCTACACCATACTACTAAACAAATTGGTAGTCATGGTTTGGGGTATGATGGTAGCCAAAGGAACAACAAAGGTAAAGGACCTCCAATATTTCATGGAGAATCCTCTACTTCCAAGGCTATGGGCACATGCAACTATTGCAATGAAATTGGTCATTATTCTACTTGTTGTCCTTTTAGTAAAGAACCCAAGAGAAATAGGACTTGGGTTGCTAAGCTAACCCCTCTGGACCCAAAAATATGATTGGTGACCATTTCATCTTTCTTCGTGTAGGTATCTTGCTAATGGATTGATATGATCTATGGATTTGCAAATTTACTTCTCAATCCACTTGAAAGAAGAAAGGTAAGATGTGTATGAGGTGAAAACAAGTGAAAAAGCAATGGTAAGAACATAAGTAATGTTATTCTGGCTCATTCCGATCATAATGTGTTTTTTCCAAGTTAGTGTGCACTATACATGTGGTTTTTGAGTCAAAAGTGGTATTTTATGTTTCTCTTCACACTCTTTCTCAAAAAATGTTTCTAATGCTTTCATAGTGCATTACTAACTTGCTTACACATGTTTGGATATGACCCATATTTTTATCATGCCTCTAGATATGTTCTTCATATATATATATATTTGTGTGTGTGTGTATATATATATATGTATACATATATATATATATGTATATATATATGTATATATATATATATCTATATATGTATGTATATATATGTATGTATACATATAATATGTATGTATGTATACATATATAGATATATATATATATATATATATATATATATATATATGTGTGTGTGTGTGTGTGTGTGTGTTCTTTTTGACAATAACTTTGTCAGTCGAGTTTGTCCTACTTGAAACTCAACTGATAGGCACCAATGGGTGTTGCTCACAGTTGTTATCAGTCGAGTTGTCAATACACAAAACTCAACTGACAGCACTGTGCACAAAATAAACAATTGGCTTTTTGGATGAGAATTTCCCTCTCAACTAGATTTTCTCAAAAGTAGCCTTATTATCTGGCACTCACTTTGTATCCTTATATGCATATTTCCATTCTTTAAATTTCCTATCTTGCTTACAACTCTATCTCTCTAATTGCTATTTTGGTATTCCACTAGTGGTAACCCTATATCTTGCAATTCATTGATTTGAGTTATTTTGCGGGTTTTAATGATGATCTCATTGGACCTCTTGGTTGTGTCTTAAATTGCTTCCATTGTGCTCTAACTTGATACATACATCAAGTTGTATATCTTGTTTAGATACAACCTTGAGGTTCTTAGTGGTAATCATTCTTTGGTAATGATGCATATTTGTTAGTGAGTTGTATCCATACTTGCTTTTGAATTTGCTTATCTCTTTGTTTGGATATATATCTACATCTACTCATAGCCTCCTTTATCTTGTGTGTCAAGTGGTATTTAACTATATGCTATGCTTGTGCTCAAGCTTGTTCCTCAACTTTCATATCTACTAACTTGAGTTGCCTACATAGCATTATGATGTCGGATATATAGAGCTACATTGTATGTAGAACTTGGAGCATTTTTTATTTTATGCAGATTTTTCTCTAGTTCCAGATTTTAATGCAAGAGTAGTGTTTATATGCAGAATCAGCCTTCTGAACAAGACTCATCACTTTACCATGAGCCCTGACACTTTTTGGGTGAATTTCATCATCTTGAGGGTCAAAATTGTGATTTATTATTTTTCTACAACACTTTATCTTGCATAATGGGTTCTTGAAATGCATGTCTTAACTTGTTTTTCATTCTATGCATGGACAAGCCCCTATTTTTTCTCTTCTACTCTCCATTTATAACTTTTGTTATTTCCTTTATTTTAACAAGTGGTGTTTCTTATATCTTCATACACTCACCTTTTTGAAATGACAAAGGGGGAGAAGGTATGTCTTCTTTTGACAAAGAGGGAGAAGGCATGTCTTACATGAAGAAGAGAAGCATGTCTCTTATGCAAAGGGAGAAGACATATTTCTAGCACATATATGAGTAGAAGACATAGTATTCTATAAATGTTATGAAAGCTAACCATGCAGGAGAAATAGCATCAATTGAGGGGGAGTATGAGAACTCCATGAGCATCAATTGAGAGGGAGCATATGAACTCAATTCTATTGAAACCACATGGTTTCTCCAAAGGTATGCATTTATTTCAATGCTTTCAATGCATTTATGTAATGATTTGTCATCTTTAAAAAGGCATATAATGTTGACTCAAGGTCTAAATTGACTAAACCCTTGATTTGATGATGACTAAACCATTCCAATTCTTTGTGTATAATGCTTCTACTTGAGTGATTTCAGATTAGGTATTGGCACAGTCCAAATGCGCTAACTTGTGCATCTCAACTTGGAGAAATGACAAGTCAAAATCAATACAAGTGCACATTTTTGGAATATGATGTAAATCAATTAGAATCATGTTGTAAATAACTTGTAATGATTTTATGACTTGTAATTAAGCTTAGAAAAAATTAGGAACGCTTAAAATGAATGTTTGAGCACTTTAATGACATTTTATAAAATTCATTACAGACACTTTATCAGTCGAGTTACAATCTCAACCAATCCTTAAAGGATTTTGTGAACGTCATGGTTCAGTTGAGTTGCCACTTCACAGAACTTGACCAATCCCTGCACTAGAACAAAATTGATTTAAGTGATCGGTCGAGTTTTATCCAGGATAAAATCGACCGATTGGTCAAAGTAGCTTTGTCGCATAGTATAATTGGTCGAGTTACCTTTATAGAAACTCAATCGATAGTACTATACCAGAAAGTGTATAAAAGTGTTTCTAGCCATTGTGGAGTTGCAACAAGTGAAAATGTATCCACTGTAAGCCAAAAAATGGCTAGTTTTTGTTCTTAAGTGTTTCCAAAGGCTAAGAGGCATCCCTAGCTATAAATAGGACCCCTAGGGATTCATCCCTTGGTTAGCCAAGCACTATGAAGGTCCCTATTCTATAGTTGAGTGATCCTACATCATCCTCTCTCTCTAAGCTTAATCACTTTCTACATCCATTAGAGTGAGTAGGACATTTGTAAGAGAGCTAGTTCTACATGTATATCTTTTGAGGCTATCACTTCCACCACCTCCCTATCTCTCTTTTCAACCATAAAGATGAAGGTTCTCTCTCTTGGCTCTGATAGGTAAAGAAGAATAAGGGAAGGAGTCCCTTGGTGAAGATCAAGGCTGAAGACTTGGAGCAGGAGTGGGTAAGCCCTTTGTGAAGGCAGAAGACTCCTTGCTCAAGTGGGTAAGTCCTTGGTGGAAGCTTCTCCAAGTGAAGGTGAAGTCAAAGACTGAAGATCCAAGAAGAGTGGGTAATTCCTAGAAGGCTGAAGGCTTGTGCAAGAGTGGGTAAGTCCTTGGTGAAGGCCAAAGGCTCGTTGCAAAGTGGGTTAATCCTTGGTAAGGTTAAAGACTCTTTATATTGAATAGGTAAGTCCTTTGGCGGGTCATGTATTATTAGTCTTATGAATGAATATAAGAGTGCAATGGTTAAGAAATCATACAGGTTGACCTCTCTAGGTAGTGGATTGGCATGCTCCTAGTTTGGAGTGTGAAACCACTCTACATAGATTGTCAATTGGTGTTTGGTCAATCTCTCTCTCCCTTTCTATGTATGTTTTAGTTGCACCCAAATTTCCTATTTAGCAACATTATCTTGTGATATAACTTGAAGGTCTAATAAATTTTGTTTAGTGCATTCAACTCTATTCACCGCCCCTCTAGCGCATCCAATCACCCACCTAGGATCCACCATATGTAACCTTTATGTAAACTCCAAGTGAAGGATTATTAGGTTACCTTGTAAATTGAAATATTCATGATATTCTATTATGTTTCCATACTTTGATCTTCATGATAACTGACATGCATGATATTGCACTGGAAAATTCAAAACACTGGAAATTTCTAGAGTTTACCTTTACCAGCATACAATAATCACCACCCGCAAGTGAATGGGTCTTACCATAGTATAGTTAAGGATCGAACCCAAAGGATTTTTTTAAGAATTGGTTTATTGATTTAACATAAGATAGGAATAGTATTTATCACAAAAAAGGATTTGGTTGGTTACGACTATTGTATAGGAATAAAAGACTGAAACCAAATCTAAGGTCATTAGAGGGATGGATACACTAGGGTGAGTGGTTTTCACCACCACTACCTAATTCTCTCACAACATCACAAACACACATAAAAAATATCATGGAGGTTAGATAAATCCCCCTCCTGGTGTTAGGATTAGATCTGGATAGATATCATCCTAGGTTTGCTTTTGTGTTACCTAGAGATCATATATACATCATCTCAAAGAATGCTTATCCAAGTTCTCATCAAGAGTTTAACAATACCAATTGATATCTAAGATATTGTGTTCAAAGTTCTCTACACCCAAAATCATGAAAAATATGTAAACATGTTGGTCAAACAAGCATACAAGCATAAAATGATTAATACAACAAGAAATAAGATAGTGGGTCTACTCCCCATGTCCTAGCACAAGGGACTACTCATAGCTCATAGAGATAACACAACAAACACCAAGGAAAAGGAATGAGATAGCCATTATCTTAGTGGGTAGAAGAGATGTAGAATTAGAATATACCCAAGTGTATCATTGGGTGACCCTTCTTCTCTGTCATCCTCCTTGTATAGAGCACATTTGCTGATGAGAAGTTTGAATGTGGAAGGATGGTGGTGGGGGCATTGCCATTGTTCCTCTTTTGAGGTCAGGAGCTTGAGCCTTTGTGGAGTGATGGCTTTCAATTGATGTGGTCATCAACCTATGAAAACCACTGGTGGGGACCGTCTTCTGGTGGTTAAGTGTTGAATCCGACAACCTGACGGCTGAGAAGAGATGCCTCCCAAAGGAGGTCAGAGTCTTGTATTTATAGGTGGTCGACAAGGTTTGGAATATCCCAATTACCTTGCATCTAAAAGGTCGGCCACCATGAAGGTGAAGTCGTGGCACATCAAGGAATTTGATGGGTAGCACAGTGTTTAGAAGTCCCATTGATAAGCAAGGAGTCAATATGACCATTAAAAGGAAAATTATGGCTAGCCATCAGAAGGCGGAGTAGGAACACCAATTGTAAGATGCATGTGGGACATCCATCAGAAGGCGGAGAGGGAGCACATTTTTTTGTTGCACGCAGGAGGACCATTGATAGGTGAAAAGACAAGAAAACCATCAGAACAGATGCCATACTGACCATCAAAAGATGGTGTCAAATCGGAAATCAGAAGGCGAACTTTGCACAGCCAACAATTATCAACTAATGGCTAGACAAAGCGACCAACCCAATGGTTGGGTATACTAATGCAAACAAACCATCCCGGGTGGTAATGGCATAGGTTCGATGGTCTGTGTCAATGAACCATCTTCTGAAGGAAAGACAACTGATGAAAGGGTAGACCAATGAAAATCTATGACTTGCAAAGTGTAATGCAAATTCATGAAGGAACAATTCATCCAAAATATGTTCCATTGATTCAAAAGTTTCTTGGATCCAATATTCAATTAGTGGGACCACCACCTTCTACACTCCTACCATGTAATGAGGCTCAATCCTACCACAAAAATAAGGAAATAGGATTAAAACCTTATAAATTCTCATAAAATAAAATAAAACTAACTGCAAGCTAGTTTTAAGCTAAAATGATGGAAATGAATGCAAAGCTAGGTTTTAAATGTGACTATAATTAGGATGAATAAGCATTCATCAAATAACCTTGAACTTAAATGATGATCATCCTCAAGTAGCACAAAATCTAAAACATTCACCAAATAAATATTTTCAACCCATGGATTGCCTCACCTTTACATCATGCTCATTTCCCTACCACATGGTATGGCCAAGATTTCCAACTTCTTGAGATCATAGAACACATTTACCTGTGTCTCCTTTTCCAATTTTGAATTCCATAAGCGCTTCCTCACTACTATTCCAAATAATAGGCACATCAAGGATTTTTCATGTGCATTTAGAGAATCCCGCAGAACAATAATTATGCATATGATCTGACACTAGGGTACATGAAAGGGATATCCTAATGAGACATTCATTATATCTTTAGGTAGAAAAATGGAGAGAAGGTGGTTGTCAAAGGAAGTTGCAAATCTCACCTCTATTCGAATTGAGATTGCTTTTATTTGTGTAGAAAAATATATTGCTAACATTTTATATTTTGTGTACATTGGCATCTTTTCTTTTTGGTGGTACACCCCTATTTACACTGAGAGGGTTATGGAAGAAGTGGATAGAGTAGGAGGGTCCATATTTGTCTTCTCCTCATCACCTGGATCTACATGTAAGAGATATGGTGCTGGCATGGGAGGGTCTATTTCATCAATAAAGTTAGCATGGTAAAACTCCTTATGTGGCTATGTTCCTCCTCAAATATCATCTAGTCAGCATTGAGGGTGATGTTGCTCTGGTCCCTCCATGTAGGATGTGCCCAACTCATCAATGGGCTCAGGATGAATCATATCGATAAAATCACCATTATAGTCAAATAATGGTGGAGGCATGTAAACTTCCCTCGGAGGTGAAAAAAATGGTTGTGGTGGAATATAGAGCTCTTTCTAAAGTGTTCCATTTTTAACTAAAATAGTTGGTTATGAAATTGTAATTTTTTATTTATCTTCCACAATAAGGCCAACCATAATTGCTTTATCATTACTAGAGTATGGATCAGGGAATGATAAAGGGGAGGGTAGTGAAGCTTCAGGTTCGAAAGCCATGCAAGGGCCATCCTCTCATTGAGACTTTCTGTACTTGTATGCTAAGGTCTCAAGCATAGTGATGGATGGAACACAGTTGTACATGTCGCATTATGGATGTAGATCCTTAGTTTGTGCAATTGTTGATGAATCAGTTACTATTGACACCAAAATGGTATGATCATTATCGTCATCAAACATCAACATCTTTGGCTTCTCCATTTTTCCTAGTAAGATTTCTTGTTGGCCCTCAATCTCCTTTTTTGATATATAGAGCTACACTAGATCAGCCATTTGTGCAAGTAACCTTTTACTTTGGGCATTTATTCAATGACAAATTTCCTGAGAGAGTCCATCCTATTAGTATGGTTAGTTGAAGGTTGGGTTTCATGGTATTTCTCATTAGCATAGATCCTGCCATGTTGTTGGTTGTAGTCTGCCACATAGGGGAATTGATCTTCAAAACATGGTGAATCGTAGTAGTTTCTAGAATATTGTTGAATGAGGTCCCCCTTCACTATTAAATTGGTTTGTGTAGCAAGGTTCCTCATGGTGACCTCCTGAGTATTGTGGATTAAAATTTGCACTGTATCCACATTTGTAAGTCCTGACATCATGTTGAATATTAATCCTTTGGAGTCCTACTATAAATTGTGAGGAGGTGTTGGGAAAGTTTATAGATGTATTTTTGTAATAATCACACACCTGACATTGTACACACTAGGAAACCGACCACTCCATTTTAAGATGATGCCAAAAAAATATAAAAAATGTGTGTCAAGCTGAAAGGGAATAAGATTCAAGAATATATTTGGTAAAATCTTATTTAAGAATATTTTCAATATTTTCAAAAGGAATAAAAAGTATAACTATTATAATAAAACTAAATCAATCAATAAATACATTGTCCCCGACATCGATGCCAAAATTTGTTGTGTGAAATATTACACTGGAAAATTCACTATGGGTGAAATTCATAGATTCTATCTTTACCAACATACAATAATCATCAAACGCCAATCGACGAGTGCTATCTCAGTATAGTTAAGGATGGAACCCAAAGGAAAATATTTTTAAGAATTTATTGATTGATTTAACTTAGAGTAGGAATATCATTTAACACATAATGGGATTTGGTTGATTACAACTAATTGTAGGAATAAAAGACTGAAATAAAATCTCAAGTTATCATATGGATGGATACACTAGGGTGAGTGGTTCAACATGATTGATTCAACATGAAATCAGGTTCATATAAGCATGGATGTAGTAAAAGAACAAAAGTAAATAGTGGGGCTACTCCCCACACCATAGCATAAGGGACTACTCACAGCTCATAGCGAGAACAAAACAAACATAAGAAAAAAGAAGGAGATTACCATCATCTCAAGGGGTATAAGAGTTGTAGCAGTAGAATCCTTTTAAGACTATCGTTGGGTGACCCTTGTTCTTCTTCGTCCTCCTTTCTTGGAGCATATCTTCTGATGGGAAGTTCATAGGTGGAAGGATGGTGGGGCATCGTCGATCTTCCTCTTTTAATGTTAGGAAGTTGAGCCTTAGTGGAGCGATGGCTTTTGAGTGATGTGGTCATCAACCGATGGAACCCATCAATGGGGATCATCTTCTGATGGTTGAGCCTTGAATCCAGTAGCCTAGAAGCTGGATAAGAGATGCCTCCCAAAGGAGGCTAGAGACTTGTATTTATGGGTGACTGGTAGGGTTTGGAACCTCCTAACCATCTTGCATCTGAAAGTTTGGCCGCCATGAAGGTGAAGGGGCAGTGCAGCAAGGAAGTTGGTGGGTCACATAGTGTTCATAAGTCCCTTTGGTAGGTGAGGATTTAGTACATCAGAAGGCCTACCTATCCATCAAAAGGTAGAGCTGCTTCACCATCAAAAGATGCAAGTAGGATATCCATCAGAAGGTGGAGAGGGACACATTAGGTTGTTGCACACATAAGGACCATCGATAGGTGAACGGGTAGGAAAACCATCAAAAGAGAATGCCATGTTGACCATTGGAAGATGATGTTAGATCAAAATTAGAAGGCAAACTTTATTAAACCCTTGGTTTTCAATCGATGGTTGGATAGAGCAACCAACCTGATGGTTGGGCAGACTGATGCAAATGAACCCAGGGGGCTAATGGTGTAGGGTTGATGGTCTACGATGATGGGTTGTGTTCGGAAGGAAAGACAATTGATGGAAGGCCTAACCAATGCAAAGTTTCTTGGTTCCACAAGTCAATTAGAAGAACCATCACTTCCTACACTTATACCATGTAATAAGTCTCAAGCCTTCCATAAAAATAAGGAAATATGATTAAATATTATAAATTATCCTAAAATAAAAAAAACTAAATGCAAGTTAGTGCTAAGCTAAAATGATGGAAATGAATGCAAACCTAGACTATAAATCTGACTATACTTAGGATGAATATGCATTCATCAATAACCATTTATGAAAGATTAAATATTACTTATGTTTCCATTGCAATAGATTGATGTGCGGGTGAAGATGCTTATTTGAATAGTAAGGAGTGGATCCCCTCTCGAGTCTCACTCTTTACACATTAATACTCAACCTATGAGAAGGTAAGGTACTTCATTAGATGATCTAAGTCCACCCAACCAAGTCCAAACAAGAGAGTGACAACATTCTAGGCACAGATTATAAGAAGATCCTCTAAAATTGAGGAATGTGTATGTTAGAGAGTATTAGCCTATTTTTAATAGGTCAATTTGTCTATTATGTACATGGGCATGTTTGCCTTAGACCATTTGGGTTTAATCTGCTTCATTGTAATTTCCGCCTCTCCTATATATAGGATAAGGTTGTGCATATCAAATAATAACAAAGATTATAATGTCCCACATATTAGTCAGATGGCATCATAGCAAGCTCTGGGGAACTAATCCTAGCCTCCGCCTCCACTTCGTCTCCTCTCTCAATGCTTTATGTTTCCCTAGCCATAGTCTCTCCTTACTAGAGAATGAAACATAGAGAGTGCTCACCTACGGGCTGCCTCCATCTCCATGGCTTAAGCTGGCCTGTTGGCAGGCACATCCCGGTCTCCATGGTCATCAATCTTCCCCTTTCACATAGATCTTCATCTATGTGTCGATGCAATCATTCTCAGATATCTAAACTTTCTGATCCACAATCAAAGTAATTGTCAATTCTCCCTCATGGTTGTCATCATCAAGTCATCATTTTCCCCAATATCTCCTTAGAGAAGATCCTTTCATCACACAACTTTGTGTCGATCTGCCAACAATTAAGTACATCTACCTTCAGCTCCAGCAATCATCTCCGTTGTGTTCACCTTTGAGTCCAGCAGCTGGCTCGGTGACCAGCTACTGCGCTAGATATGACTTCATCGCCGCACCAATTCTCGCGACCTTGGATGGCGCTAATTCCTATCCAATTTAGGTTGTGGTCAAGAAAGGATCCTCCACTCTTCATGTTCACATGATCTACATAAGTACAAAATATGGTTCTAATTCCCATCGAACCATGGTGTTGATTCACGGGTCTCTTTGTTTCTTGATAGTGCTAATTCCCATCAAATCATGCTTCAATGGCATACCACATGGTGTGTTGGCCAACCAACGCAACATGTAGCAGCCCAAAATTCAATCGGCGGCACAAAGGTTCATTGAGATCACAAGTCATGTGGCATGTTGAAGACCAACATGGTGTATGGGTGAGAGTCTTTCATCTTTGAGTTTGCCAAGATTTCAAGTTACATGGCGTGTTGACATCCAACATGGTGTGTCGATTGAAATCTAGTTTATGCCTAAGACATCCTACATGGCATGTGGGATCCCCATAGGATGTGTTGCATGGAGTCCATCATTTTCAAGTGAAGGAGCTACACATCATGTCAGCAACCTTACACGACATGTTATCAGGAGTATGCATCTCACCCCCACAAATTACACAGTGTGTCAAGATACAAATATTATGTTTCAGAAGCAGTATGTGTCTTCCAGTTCCAATTTTAACGTCCTACAAAGGTCTATCTCATCTTCAATAGCTAATGATAATCAAATTGGGTCAAGAAAAGATCCATTTAATTTCTCTATCTGAATCTTATAAGTGGGTTATTTTGCATATTGACTCTGTTTATTAGTTTTCCTACTGAGATCCATTTTGGTGGTGCCATTCCTTTTCCGACTGAGTTCCATTTTGGTAGTACTCCTCCTCTTTCTACTAGTTTCCATTTTGGAAATATTTCTATTTTACATTTTTCCCACCTTCCCACACATCATGTGTGTGCCTTTCCAAGTGTGGGGTTCACATGTCCCTTTTCCACAACATCTATTCACTCTCATCATATTTGGTGTGTGGGAAATTATAGAGGATAGGAATAATATGAGAGAGAGGAGGGTATGAGGAGAACATGAGAGAAACAAGAGATGAAAGAGATAATATATTCCAGGCTATCATCATTGAGCTTGGTATTGTTCAACACATCTACTCTCCACTTTCAGGCATCTTTGAAGGATTTCCATTATAGCACTAAAATTGGGCTTCTCGTGATCGTTCCACATTATGTACGTCAGGACAAGAGTTGTTGGGGTTAATTCTGGCCTCTTGTTCCCTTTGGTGTTGATAATGTTCCAATTGATCATCCATGTTGCGATCTCATGAGACATGACAAGAGTTGTTGTTGCTAATTCCTACCTCATTTCCCTCTGGTGTTATTGGTAGACACATGGTTGCTCCTTCATCAGATTTCTTCCAAGCTTGTTATCTTCTAGCATGCATATTTTGTATCTACAAGGATTTATCTAGATTTATCTTAACCAAGCTACTTCGTTACATCTTCTACGAGTTGCAACTACTACTTCTATGTGTTGAGATGACATTCAACACCTCGTCTAGCGTGTTCGTTCCATGTTATGCATGTCTGTAGTCTTCTTTGCTAACTCCAGTTGGCTACACTTCTCAGATGATTTGAAGACACCAATATTTCTATATGGACATGGTTGTCTCTGCATCCGTGTCATGTTATGTATGTGGGATGTATTGAAGTGAGCTTATTCCACTCACACATTCCTCTCTAGTGAATATGGCATAGTCATCGATATGTTTCATTCTAGGTGCACTTCAGAAGAAGACCTTCTTCAAATCTCTAGCATTTTCTAGTCTGTAGAACATAACTCCAAAGAGGCATCATCATATGTCTAGTTAGGAAGTATTGTTTAAGGCAGAATAATAACTTTTTTTATGGGGAGTGACACTTCTATCTTTCAGTTACCATTTATTCCTTTTATCATTTAATCGAGCCATATAACTCCAAGTTTGGACATGTGCTCATCCATGCTCCAGCTTGAGGGGGGTTGTTAGAAAGTATTATTCTATTTTAATTAGTAGGTTAATCAACCTATTATGTACATGGGCATGTTTGCTTTGGCCCCTTAGGGTTTAGTCCTCTTCCTTGTAATTGCATCCTATCCTATATACATAGGATAGGGTGTAGATATCAATATATAACAACAATTTACAGTGTCCCACACACTTGTCAACAGTGTATATAGATCCTCAAAGGAAAAAAAGTTACCAATTGACTATATATGTAACACGTATGTAATAAAATACAATCACAATAGTCAAAATTACAAAGTATGGACAAGAGGTTAAGCTGGATTAGGGATCTTGTACTAGATAGCTATGAACTGTGGGAGTTATGGGGTATTTGGGAATGTCTTGCTTTTGGATGGTGATGTTGTCACCTAGAAGTCAAACAAACATACCATCTTGTCTAGCTCCACCTTTGAGGCTGATATGGAAGTTGAATAGATAAAAGGGACTTATGTATCACTGATGTATTATTAAAGTAGTTGCTTATTGCAATCACAATTCATTGTGATAGCATGAAAATAAGTGCCAAGTTAAGGAGTTCCAAGTACAATAGTAATAGAGACACATCCAAATCAAAAATTATTTCTAAGGCAGCTTGTGTTTAATAAATTGTTTTTGATTACATTGGTAAAAAAGAAAATGAAATTGATCTTTTCACTAAGGAGCTTCTTGTATCCATGGTAGATAAATCAAGGTTGGGGATGAGACTAGAACCCATGACCTATTCATGAATAATCAAAACCCAACCTAACTAAGCAGAGATCCCACAAATTAGATGTAAAATAATAATAACAATATCTCAATTGATTCTTATGAATTCATATTTGTCCCTCAAAAATATGTAAGTGTCATGGACAACAAGTAAGATAATTATTCATTGAATGGTATCAAGTATTAGAATCAAATTTTAGTAGAACACCCTTGGAGATTTATAGCTAAATGATAGATGTTATGAGCAACCAATAGGGATATAGTATTATCCCTATAATCAATCAAGATACATGATAAGGGCGCATGGCCATTATTTGCATCAATTCTCTATATCACTACCATAGACTTTACAATGTCGTATCAAAAGACACTTTTATAAACAAGGTTTAGGTTCAAGACATATGTTCACCGGGTTCCTATTGTGTAATATTGAATTACTAAGGTAGTGATTCAAATCAGAAAATACCATTACTAAATAATAAAATATGATTACAACTTTTGGTGAGCCCTTTATTGTTAGATATTTGCTGGGATTTTTAGACCTAGAACATAAAAGTCTAATCATTGCAACATTTTGTAGTGTGTATATGTGGAGTGCAATGTGTGTGAAGAATGGACTCTATAGTCCCGAATTTCTTACTTTTGATTTGTAATTAGTCCTTATACATGAGAAGGTTTGTGAGCACTTGAAAGAACTAGAAGAGAAAATGGTTTCCCACAGACATGTGAATGTTAGTACACACGCCATTCCAGTTCGGGCACGAACATTGGCTTCTTTAAATACTACATTAATATGATAAAATGAATTTATGCTCTAACTAGACATGTATCTGACATATATTCAAGTGACATTCGAGGGGCACATTGAACAAACCAAACTAAATTTGGGTACTTCTATTTGACCAATTGGACTGGATACAAGAACATGTTGTATTCAAGTTGCATTTGACTCGTTTTGTTTGACCAATTGAACAGTATTTGAGTATATGTTGAATGGTTGAACACGAATTTTCTATGGTCAGTTATAAACTTGGTAAATGTGAAGTCAATTAGTTGACGCTTCCTATTCAAAATTATGTGATCATGAGAGAGAGAGAAATTTAGTTTAATCAGGTTTGTCTGAGTAGGATTCCATGGTGATTAGAGTTAAAAAACTTGGTGACTTTCATTAATCTTTGTTCAACGTCCCATGTGACCGTGCTTTTTCCCACAAAGCTACCCAAGGGGGGATTCCATGATCTGAAGGGTCTGTAGTCTAAGAAAACCATATCCTTCATTCCCTTCATGCTTGCAATCAATAGTTTCTACTGCTCATCAATATGATTTAGGTTAATGTTGCATGGTAGATAAACGATCGAGATATGATGTGTAACTTCACCGCTTGAACGTTCTATCCTAGGAAAAAATGCATGCATTGTAACATCCCCAATTCTAGGTACAAACCTTTCTTTCCTCTTTTCTTATCCCTTATTTTAATAGGCACCTCTTAGATACCATCTTTCATGTTTTTTTTTGAAATAGTAAGATTTTTGATCTTCAAACCCTAGATTGACTCATTAGGATTCCATAGAGATGAAATCATATGATATTGTTACCTTAATACCTAAATTGGGAAACCTATTAGCACTAATGATAATCTAGATTTCTTGACCCCTGGTTTGGGAACTAGGATAGCCTTAGATCTCATAAAGATAGGAATCGAGTTATGGTGGAAGGTTTCACCATAATTGATGATTAGACTAAGTTCATTACATTAAGTAGGTTATTAATGCAAAATGGTAAATTTACAACTTAGTTAACCACAAAACCTAAATATAAGCCTATAATAGTGTTCCTCATATCCTTATTAACTAAACCTCAAAATTTGGAGTCTTTTGGACATCAAATTCACCCTTATTTAGACCCTAGAAGGCTATGTATGATTTAACATATAGTTTGGGGTCGATTTAATTGATTTCATTTGTCACACCTAGACCAAGTCACCTGAGCCGGTTAATTTTTCGGCTCACCAGCTTGGGCGAGTGAGGCGGGACAGACCTGGTCATCCCTTACCCCCGGACTTTAGTGTGTGGAGCAAACCTATGCTGACGACGAGGTCCATTGTCATTTTCTCCCTCTACACTAAACCAAATCAAATGATTCCTTCACCAACAACTTCCTCATTCTCTGCCCTATCCAATAAGCCCTAACTTAGGCCTCGGGGATGGGAATTGGTGAAACTCCCCTTTTTAGGGTTTTGCAGCCACCGCTGCCTTCACCAGTCCTACTCTTCACCTCGCCACAGAGCCCGATATCACTCTATATCGATCCACAACTGGTCCACGATGATCCCTCCTCAACTCCTTGTGATCAATTTCTATCGAGGATGACTTGGAGCCACTTTTAGTGTCTATCTTTCCCAGAGGAAGATCTTGAAGCACCGGTGACTGGAGCCACCTCGGCACAATTCCTTCTGAGGTAACCATATAGGACACCTTCTCTTTTGGTCTATGTACTCATAATACCATGGTGTTGCTGGTTTGTTTGTTTGACAAATGCTTCCTCCTTCCTCTATTTTGGTTCACGGTTGAGAAGGGGGTTCCATGATCCCTAGTCCTATTTTGGCTCCAGGGCTCATCCCAATCACATGTCGTCGGTAATGGGTCAGGTTGAGTTTCTCCCAAGGGCTCCTGATACATTGTGCCTACCCCGACTGTTTTCTCATTGGTTTCATCTAATGCTGCGACAGAGCATGCTTTACAGACCCAGTCTTCATGTGTTTCTGGTCTTTCTAACCTAATTCTCCCTCACCCTCCTCACCTTGAGGTGTTTACCTACTGATCATAGTATCTCAGGATGCTTCCTACCATTTTTCCCCCACCGTAGTCACTGTCAGGATCATCCCTGTTGCTTCCGCCATGAGGTTTTCCTAGATCTCTGGTGACCTTAGGAACTGCCTCGAGGCTCGTTGAGTTCATTGTGTCGAGTCAGAGCCACTAGTTTGATTCGCTATTTGTAAAACGGTTTGGTTTGAGTGCCCCTCTCTAGGTCTTGAGCTTCAATAAGAAGTCCAATGCACCAGATACAAGGAAAGCAATTCCCTGGGGTGAAAACCCAGTCTCACTCATGGTGCATGTGACATTGTCAAACCCATGAGGCCAACATAGGAATTTTGATTTGAGTTGACTCTGTTGACCGTAAAATCCCATGCTTTCAATTTCTCTAAGTTCATGTGACATCGTGCCTTTAATAACATGTTATCATTCATGGGCATTATGGTCTTTGTGCGTCATAATTTCCATTTTATTAGTAAATGGTTTTAAGTTGTAAAAATTTTAACTAATTATTGGTTCAGTGGAAAAATACAAAAATATACATTTTTGGAATCAGAACAATACAACTGATTTAATGGGATAGGTTACATGACCTGATTTCTAGGTTACCAATACGGTCATTCTTTAAGTAAAGGATTTAATGTATATTATATTAATTGAATACACATATATTGTGACTAGGTTGAGACAACCCTGGCCCTGTGCTTAGGAGGTGTTACTGAATAATTAGGTCTGATCATAAGGTATGTACATCCTCTATTTTATTTTGGGCATTATTTGACTGAAACCTACATTCTTTTAAATGAGGCATCTCTTGAACTATCACTTTTACTTGAATATCAATTGTTGGACACTTATGTTTCTTGATTTAAATTCATACATACATTCCTGTTGTTGTTGAATTACTTTGTTATAATGGGCCTTTGGATCC
This sequence comes from Alisma plantago-aquatica, assembly GCA_963693085.1. NCBI lineage: Eukaryota > Viridiplantae > Streptophyta > Magnoliopsida > Alismatales > Alismataceae > Alisma > Alisma plantago-aquatica. The sequence continues at coordinate 74,349,399 of OY856409.1, read as the reverse complement.
CTCTTTCCATGATTGACATTTTATGTGAAATTCACTAAAATGTTAGTCTTGCCTCTCTATTTTATGCATGATACATGTTTGACTAGAATATCTAGAATAGTGGTTCTTATGTACAACCATACTTATATAGGGCGTGCATATTCTTCCCGGGGTGTGTGTTTCCATCCTTATTTCTTGTTATGCCATTATCTTATGGTGTTATGGCTCTGTTTTAGGTATATTTAGTCTACATTGTTATGCATACATATGTTATTGTTTAAAATAGAAATTGTGGATAATTGTTATGGCAAGACACTTTTATTATCATGCTTGTAATCTAAATTTTTAACATTCCTCATTTTTTGTTACATTTCTCTTGAACTTACCTAATTGTAAATAGGCCCCTTCTCTTGTGGGAACATCTCTTTTATACTTATAATACATGATAATGCCCAAAGTGTTTTATATATGTACATACTCAGCCTTTGCTGACCTCTATGCTTTTCTATGCTTTGTTTCCTATGTTCTGGGTGATTTTCCCTTCCACCCAGGTGCAGAGGAACCAATAGTGATCTTGGAGGAGGAGCCAGTACTTGAGGACCCAGGGTTCGAGGAATCTAACCAGCAATAGTTCGTGGAAGTTTTTGAGATGCCTAGGTTGCCCTATGCAACCGATCCATTTAGACTTAGTTTTCTTTATGTTTCTTTTAAGTCCAAGTGGATGAGCTCTTAGAAATAAATTGGATCATGTAATAATTACACTTTATTTTCCACTGCTATTACTTTATGCTCTATATTGCCATATTATTTTGGGAGTAATTTAGCTTCCCTTCCATCTATATGTTATGTCTGAATGTTTGGAGAATTTCTATAGTGTTCTCAACATTTTAGAGTAGCGAGTGGTCCCCTTAGTGGGTCCCACTCCTTACATGCACCTTCTTGTGTCGTTGGCGAGATGCTCTTTTCTCTAATAAGTTGTAGATGGCTTGTTCTAAGACTGATCTATCCATTGTTTGTTTAACCCATCTACTTTTTGGTTTAATCATTTTTTGTAGGATCTTGCCTTGTGTATCCTTCTCTATTAATTTCCATTGTTGTATTATATCTTGATATTTTATTCTTAATATTGTATGATATACATTCATTATTTTGAACATTGACATCATCTACGAAAGGAGTCATCAAATTCACCAAGAAAAAGAAATGGTGAAGTTAATTATAGAATAATGGAGATGCAAAAGCTAGCAATGCAAGTAGTAGAATTTGTTTTATGGAATACCAACAGTACCTACGTACTTGTGTGCCAGTCTCAGACAAAGGATGACAATAAGCATGACTCTTCCATTGTGCAAATCTAATTACCGGTGAAGAAAGAATCTTCAAATCGTAACCTATTGCAAACATGACCGACAAAAATGAATTTGGTGACATCCCTATCCTTATTTATTCTAAAACATCTAATTGACAATGTTCCTTCTTAATCATGTGTGACCAATGAAATTCATTTGGTTTCACACAATTATTAAAGATATAACTAGAAAAGGATATATATATGTGTGTGTGTGTATATGTATATTTATGTATGTATATATATATATATATATATATATATATATATATATATATATACATACATGTATATCTATGAGTTCATATTTAATACATATGTCGGTACCTATCCGCTCTAGAAATACATTTTTTCTAATAGTTACATTACCTTCAAAATAGTTACATTACATACATAATAGTTACAATTTGTAACAGATGTAGGGTCACATATTTGTTTCATAATTTTTATTATCTTTAGTCAAATAGTTACTTTTTTGACAACGCAGTTAATTTTTGTCTAGATAATTAATATTCTGATCACATAGTTACTTTTTTGGCGGATTGTACATATAGTGAAAAGTTAAGTACCCGCGCGGGTAGAAAATGAACTATATATATATATATATATATATATATATATATATATATATATATATATATATATATATATATATATATATATATAGATATGCACGTATGTGTGTGTGATCTTGATAAAGAAGATTTTGACATTCTAAAATGTTGTTTCTTTTATGAGATTCTATGGATCATACAATAGAAATGGAAAAAGGTAACATATACTTTGCTACCTTATTTGGGAAGAGAAATATATATAATATGTTAGGATAAATATAATATTACTCCCACCTTAAAGGGAAAGAAAATACCTATAGAAGTATATATTCAATCAAATTATCAAGACATAAATAACAAATTTCGTTTGGACAATCAAAACTAGAACTTAGAGAAAAATTCCCTCTAACAAATCCTAATATTCTGAAGGAACAACTCCAATTAATGGCGTTTCAAGAAATATAAAAAATTATGGATCTAGCTGATAATGAGATTTCAAAATCCTCTCAAACATTTTATGGAAAGGAAGGTGATTGTTTTGGGATATTTACCCAGGATAATAGTAAAAGAGGTATATAAAAATAAATATTTACTATCAGTAAAAAGGTTAAAAGTGAATGAAGAATAAAAACATTCACTCATGTAAATATCACTCTCTCTTAAAGATTACTAAGTGACGTGACTAATAGATTTTATCTCTTAAAAGAATAAGAGGGAAAATATGTGTCTCACTAAGAGGCAATAATAGTTTATAAAAAAATTAAAGGACTCGCTAAAAGCCAAAGTGCCTTTCTAATAGAGTTGATAAGTCACTAAGATGACAAAGTGTCTTTCTAAAAGAATAGATGACTCACTATGTGAGAATGTGTCTTTCTAAAAGAATAGATGACATTGCATAAAAACAATAGAGTTTGTAAAAGAATGTTGGATGTGACTCACTAAAATCCAAAAGCTCTTTCTAAAAGAAGGGATGACATCTAAAGAAAGGAGATATGAAGAGATAATATCAAAGAACGGTGGAGAATTAACTAAATAAGAAGACAAAGAAGAAGGCCACCCTCATTCCAAGTCTATAAAAGAGGAAGAGGTGAAGAGAAAAGGGCAAGCTTGAAGGAGCAACCAAGGAATTATGTACATTACAAGTGTTTCTTACATTCTACTTATGTAATCCTACCACCGTCAATAAAATTTTAGTATTCCTCTATCTTGTAATTGATCAAAGTTGTTGGCATGAAATACGACATCAAGGCGTCAAGAAGAAATTAGTACGTTGAATTTCGTATCAAAGTAAGCCTCTAATCTCAATTGTATACAATAAGTCTTTTTCTTCTGCATAAGTCTTCTTCTTCCACATGATAATTCTTTCTTCTGATGTAAAAATTCCCCTCTTAAAATAAGGAAAGCATAAAAACACGTAACCAACTATCAAATGGTATCAGAGCCAAGTTTTCAGAGGTTGGGGTATGCTTGACCTTTCTCATTTTCTTGAAGGTAGATAGGAGCCTTCCCTCCATGGGGATTCTCTAAGATTTGATGCTTCCTTGTCGCGGTGGTAGCCCAATTTGCACCTGTTTTAGCTGTGGAAGGAGTTTGAGGGTTTTGCAGGCTAGATCTAGTTGTTGACAAGCTACTTAGTGATCCCTTGGTTGATGATTCTTGTCTGTCATTCGTAAGCTTTTTCAGTCTATCATATTCATTCTCCTTTAGGAAATACCTAGGTCTAAGGCCTCCTTGTCGTGGTGGTTTAACTGTTGACAGGACACTAGGAATTATCCTATTGCAAAATGGATATGATAATCTCTAAATTCCCTAATAACTCTAATACTTCTATTGTTCTAACTATGTCTATAAAAAACTCAAAACAAATTAATTTCAAAAATATTGAGCAATCTATGCAGAACTAGAAAATGCCTAAAGTACCCATTAAAGACATAGATTCAAAAGGATAATTTAGATTAGTTTCATATTACTATATAAAAACAAATAAAAGAATAATGTCAGTCACATGATCACAACAATGTATACAATTGCATCACAGAAAGACATTAACATGATTAGAAGTAATCCAAAATATAACTTCTTTCACTTAGGACTTGTCCAAGTCTATGCTAAAGCCTTAACTCAAAATGGCATAATTATTCAGTTTTGTTATGTTTTAGAGATTGTAGACATCTAAAATTCTCTGACTCCCTTCTAGGTAGGGCTGTCAATGGGGAGGGTATGGGGAGGGTAAGGTCTTACCCTTACCCTTACCCTCTTTGGGTAGCGGGTAAGGGTAAGGGTAATTATCCTTCTCAGCAATCTCCTTACCCTCCCCTTACCCTTACCCTTACCCTCTTCTCCACAGGGTAAACGGGGAGGGTAAAGGGTAAGCAGGTAATTTTGACAAAAAAGGGTTTTATACACATTGTGTGTTGATTTTTAATAATTTTATAACTAATTTACTGATAACAACATATAAAACATTATATCCAATTCAAAATCATATGTTTCTCTATGTAAAGTTAAGTCAATTCACACAATAATAAATTTTTATGCATAAATTGTTTTTTGCCTTTGCATAAGTATGTATAACAAATAAGTGTTTCACCAACAACTCATTTTCTGCAAGATATATATGTTTTTTCCTCAACAAGAAAGTATTACAAGTACAACACCAAGTCATTTTCCAATGATAGAATAAAGTATTAGGGTTAAACATTTACATACAAACCCCTTTAGAATATATTTTTGTGTAACCTTTATATCATGTGCGGGTAAAAGGGTAAAAGGGTATGGATAATGTCTATACCTTACCCTCCCCTTATAGTATAGCGGGGAAACGGGGAATGGGTAAATGGATAAAGGGTAATAAAAATCTCTACCCTTACCCTTACCCTTCAGGGTATGGGTAAGGGTAAACGAATAATACCCTCCCCATTGACAGCCCTACTTCTAGGACTCATAGAGTCTACTCTATATGATGGACCTGTATACTTTAATGTATTTCCAAATTTGTCTATCTCTCTCACTGATCCCAATTTTCTAAAGGTCTTAACTTTAAATGTCCAAACTGTGGGTTTCGACATGGAAACTAATTCTGAAAATGTAGTCTTATTTTATAGAGTCTACTTTAAAGCAATGAATATTGTAACTCCTCAATCTTTAATTTATCATGATAAGGTTTAACAACCCTCTTCTTAACAAATGTAAAAAATAAAGTTGTTATCCCAAAAGCTTTACGATGGGAAGAAGTAAGGCTTCCAGAAAACTAGATCATGACACAGGAAAATGCCCCTATACCAAGAGGAAACACAGAAATTCAAAATATTTTTGAAAATATGAATGGTGATATTGAAATATCTTTCTCTCAGTATGAGAGAAGGACATTGGTTCCCTGTAGACCATCTTATTCTAGACATTCCATCATAAACATTGTCTCCTTTCCACAACTACATGATGAAGATGAAAGAGTTGAAAGACTTAGCAACACTAGTAGAAGACCTATAAGAATCTCATATCCTGTTTATGAACATAGTGAATATGAACCATAAGAATCGGATTTTAAAGTAGCATGTCTCTGGGAAATTGATAATGAAAACTTGGAAATTAATAAAGAACTTTTGAGAAGAGATTTTCTATCCAATGAAAATAAATTAAAAGCTATATGGTTTTTCTAACATTATAATTAAAATGAGAGGTCATCTATAAAAGAATTATGGTATGATCAAAAGAAACAACTCTGTAAAGCATATGTTTCGTTAAATGGTATTAATCTGAGTATCTTAAAAAGATATTACCCAATGACCAAGCTATGGTTTTAGAAAAATTATCATACTCTTGGAAACATGCTATAAAAGATGATGAAATTGAATCAATTCACCCACCATTTGAAACCATAAAGTTTGGGGAAAATGAAGTAATAGCTAGCCCAATAAATATAATAGAATATACCCAAGAACTAGGTAGAAATCAATATATAACTGATATAATAGAACAAAGTAATTATACTAACATAAATATTCAAACCTTGAGTAAACAAATAGAAAGGATTGAAACGATTCTAATCAAATAGAGACAAAATGAAAAGCTATCAATATATATAAAAAATTTGAAAATAAAAGTACGACCCTCAGACAATAAATGGAAACATTACTCTCGGGTAAAAGGCATCCTATAAAAAACTTGATGAATTAAAAAATGAAATTACAAACGAATTGAATAAAATAAACCTACAAAGCACTACTATTAATATGATAAATGAATAAGACTCGTCGTCCTATGATGAACATGAATCAATAAAGTCTAGCGAAATGAAATTAAACAAAATAAGCTTTAATTAAACTACTTGATTCCCTAAAACAAAGAATTACTACTCAAGACCAACACCAGTTGATCTTCAGATTGAAGAAAAATCTAATCTTACATTATGCCAATTTGATGGGAAATTTCTTGTTGAGTGGAATATAGATGGCTATTCTGAATATCAAATTCTACAAGCATGTCATCAAATGCTAATTTATGCCAATGCATGTCGGGCTCATGGTAGCCCAGAAACCCCAATAGTACAAATGATAGTGTCATCCTTTACATGTCAATTAAAAGTATGGTGGATAAATTATCTCAACAAAAATAGAAAAAATTGAAATCCTTCAAGCCACTAAAAGAAATGAACTAGGTCCCCAAATAAAATCTAAAAATGGAAAACCCCTATTAGATGTTGTATACAAGCTCATCATAAATATAATACAACAATATGTTGGACATTCAGGAACTATATTGGAAAAATTAAGAGAACAACGGATGAGCTTAAGGTGTGCAACTTTATTAGATTTTAGATTGTATAAAGATGTTTTCTTTCTGAAGTCCTTCAATTTCATATTGTAATAGTATCGTTTGGAAAGAAACATTGATTTCTAGCTTGCCTCCTTTGTTTGCTGAAAAGATAAGAGAGCAAATTAGACAAGCACATAACAATATTGTACCTTTAGAACATGTATTCTATGGATAAATAATACAGCAAATAAACCAAATATGGAAATCACTATGTAATGACCTAAAATTAAAAAATCAACTTAAAAAGCAAAAAATCATAGATAAAAAAGAATTAGGAAATTTTGGTTATCAATTTGGATATGAAATGGACATATCTAGAGAAAATAAAAAAAACAAGAAAAATAAAAGTTATATAGAGGATATAGGAAAACCAAATTATTCAAATAAAGGAAGCCAAAAAATCAACAAAATAAAAAAAAGTAAGATGTTATTCATATAATCAACAAGGACATTATGCCAATAAATGTTTCAAAAATGACTTTAAAAAGAAAGTTAACGAGCTACTACTAGATTCGAAAAGTATATCACCAGAAGAGCTAGATACTTTTTTTTAGCAAACTAAACCTTAACAAATCATTTGAATCTGAAGAAGATTAGAGGGGATTCTCTTATAATTATTATGGCAATGTCACATCATCAAATGAAGTCAATGTTCTAACGACTGAACAACACTTTATTCTTGAAATCATAGATGCTATTTCAGATAAGAAATAAAGAAGTGCACAACTTCTATAATATCTTAGCAATCAAAGCTCAGTTCAAAAAGAAAAACCACAATCAGAAAATATTGACTTCTACTCATTTGACCATATAATGGCAAGAATTGAACACGAGAAATGTGAAAACAAGTTAACAACCTTAGAAAGTATAAAATATGAAAAAATATAAGGAAAAAGGAAATTATTGTACTCAAATAAAAGATGGAAACTCTTCAAAGATAGGTCTATAAAAGGATGAGGACGAAGAACATACATTCAATACGATAATGGTTGAGTGCTCCAATAAAGATTATAATAATGAGCGTGAAGAAGAAAATATAGAAATATTCATAAATAACATTCAAGAATATGTAAAACAAAAATGGAAAGGAGAACTCGAGTTAAGAATCTATGACTTCACTTTTAGAGAAGTTGCTTTGTTTGATTCTGGAGTAGATGTTAATTGCATAGAAGAAAGCCTTTATACCTATAAAATATTACAAAAAACCCAATCACCATGTTAACTCATCCACAAAAGATAGGCTTCATATTAATTGTAAAATCTCTGAAGCATATGTGTTTCTAATGAATCATTCAAGACATCTTTTATCCTTGCCCAAAACATCAGCAAATATATTATTATTGGAATTCCTTTTATAAAAAAAACTACTTCCCATATTATTATAAAGAAGCCCATACTTGAATTAATAATAAGATGGTAGCATTCGAATTTTTGAAAAATCTAGAGATACATTTTTAGAAAAAATTAAGATTGCTTTAAATTTTAAGAATAATTAACTATAAACTAGATTATATGTATTTTTATTTGTTACTAATGAATTTTTTTGTAGAAGAAGTATCAAAAGAAATGTCATCATCCACATAAAAGGCTATCATTCTAGAGGTAGGTTCACAATTAAGTGGACCCACTAAATCAAGTATTGACTTGATGGAAATTGACTATCCTACACAAATAACCTAAAAATTCTTGTACAAAGGTTCCATACAAGTAATAATCCTAGAAAAAGAAGACCTTCATAAAGAACCAAAAGACATAATTAAAAAAGTTTACCTAAAAACATCATTATCTACTGACTATGATAGGAAAAGGTCGTTATTACTATGAAAAAAAAACTTAGTGAAACCAATAGTGCACAAATATTTCATAATTTTGGAAATAAAGCCACAAATAAAAATATATGTTTCTCACAACTTAACATTCAAAAAATTATCACGCTTTTTGAATGGGATGTCAATAAGAATCCCAATATCTCAAAAAGGTTTAAAGGTAATCATAATCCACAATATTATAAATCTGGGATCATCAAGATGCATGGGAAAAAGTTTTATGCATTCAAAATAATCAAATGAGCCATTCATAGTTTATTAAATGGTCTTGTCAAACAAACTTACCAAACTGATTTATCTCTAAATTTTGGAGAATATTCGTTGCATCAAGGGAAATAATTCCCAAAAAACTTAGTGATTACATTCCTTTATTAGAAGATCTAGATAAAGAATATTTTAACATCCTAAAATGTTGTTGTTTTTAGGAATTACGTGGATCATACAATGGAAATGGGAAAAGGTAACATATACTTTTCTATATTTTTTTGGAATAAAAATATATATATATATATAATGGTGGGATCAATATAATATTACTCCTAACTTAAAGGAAACAAAATTCCTACACAAGTATATATTCAATCAAATTATCAAGAACCTAAATAACAAATTTTGTTTGGAGAATAAAAACTAGAACTTAGAGAAAAATTCCTTCTAACAAATCCTAATATACCCGATGAACATCTCCAATTAATGGTGTTTCATAAAATATAAAAAAGTATGGATCTAGTTGATAATGAGATTTCAGAATCCTCTCAAACATTTTCTAAAAATGAAGATGATTGTTTTGGGATATTTATCCAAGGGTAATAGTAAAAGAGGTAAAAGTAAATAAATATTTATTTCAGTAAAAAGGTTAAAGGAGAATGAAGAATAGAAACATTCAATCCTGTAAATATTACTCTCTCTTAAAAATTACTAAGTGACATGACTAATAACTTCAAAAAAGTGACATGACTCATAGATTCTATCTCTTAAAAGAAAAAGAGAAAAAGATATGTGTCTTACTAAGAGACAACAATACTTTATAAAAAAATAAAGGACCCATTAAAGCCAAAATGCCTTTCTAAAAGAATTGATGACTCACTAAGATGACAAATTGTCTTTCCAAAAGACTAGATGACTCACTAAGGTGAGAAAGTGTCTTTCTAAAAGAACGGGTGACATTGCATAAAAATAAAAGAGTTTGTAAAGGAATGTTGGATGTGACTCACTAAAAGTGTCTTTCGTTGATTCCTATTATAGTTGGGATATAATTATGTTTTTCAGGAAAAAAAATTAATTATGTCTTTTGGCTCTTTATGAAGGTATTCTTTTTCTAGGATTATTACTTGTATGGAACCTTTGTACAAGAGTATTGAGGTTGTTTCCATCAAATCAATACCTGATTTAGTGGGTCCACTTAATTGTGGACCTACCTCTGGAATGTTACCCTTTGATGTGGATGATGACATTTCTTTTGATACTTCTGCTACAAAAAAATGTTTTAGTAATAAATAAAAATATGTACTATCTACATTATAGTTAATTATTCTTAAAATTTAAAGCAATCTTAAATATTTCAAAAAAAAATGTATCTCTGGCTTTTTTAGAAATTCAAACATTACCACCTTATTATTAATTCGAGTATGGACTCCATTTTTACTAACAAGTATGGGAAATAGTTGATTTATAAAAGGGATTCCAATAATAATATTTTTGTTGATTTTTTGTGCAAGCATAAAAGACGTCTTGAATGATTCATTAGAAACATAGATATATGCTCCAGAGATTTTATAATTAATATTAAGCCTGTATTTTGTGTCCGAGTTAACATGATGATTGGTTTTTTCCATAATATTCTATGGCTATAAGGCTTTCTTGTATGTCGTTAACATCTGCTCCAAAATCAATTAAAGCAACTGCTCTAAAAGCAAATTCGTGAATTTTTATCTCGACTTCTCCTTTTGATTTTTTTTACATATTCTTGAATATTATTTATGAATATTTCCATATTTTCTTCTTCACTTTCATCATTATCATTTTTATTGGAGCAATCTTGTATGGAATGTATGTTCTTCATGCTCATCCTTTTCATAGACTTGTCTTTGAAGAGTTTCAATCTTTTCTTTGAGTTCAATAATTTCTTTTTTCATTATATTTTATTCATATTTTAAATTTTCTAAGGTTGTTAACTTGTTTGTAGATTTCTCGTGTTCAATTCTTTCCATTTTGTGGTCAAACGAGTAGAAGTCATTATTTTCTTATTGTGGTTTTTCTTTTTGAACTGATTTTTGACCGCTCATCATATTCAGATATTTTTGAAGTTGCACACTTCTTTCTTTTTTATCTGAAATAACATCTATGGATTCAAGAATAAAGTGATGTTCATTAGTTAGAACATTGACTTTGTCCGATGATGTGTCATTGTCATAATAAATACAAGAGCATCCCCTCTTCTCTTCTTCAGATTCAGATGATTCCTTAAGGTTTAGTTTGCTAACAAAAGTATCTAGCTCTTATGGTGATATAGTTTTCAAATCTAGTCGTATCTCGTTAACTTTATTTTTCAAGTCTTTTTTGAAACATTTATTGGCATATTTCCTTGTTGATTATATGAATCCGATTCTACAGAAAATCCTACAAACCAAATGGGGCAATAGAACACATTACCTGTGGATAAATAATATACCGAATAAACCAAATATGACTATCACTGTGTAATGACCTAAAATTGAAAAATCAACTTAAATAGCAAAAAGTTACGGATAAAAAAGAATTAGGAGATTTTTATTATCAATTTAGATGTGAAATGGACATACACAGTGAAAGTAAAAAAAATTAAGAAAAATAAAAGTTATATAAAGGATACTGGAACCGAGAAAATTCTTCAAAAAAGGAAGCCAACAAATCAACAAGATAAAAGAAAAGAAGTAAGATTCTATTCATGTAATCAACAAGGAAATATGCTAATAAATGTTTCAAAAAAGACTTGAAAAATAAAGTTAACGAGGTACACTAGATCCCCAAGTAATTAAAATACCATGTTTGGTTGGGTAATAGTTACGTTAGGATTGCATCTGTTTGGCACTAGAGTCCCAAATCATTAGGACTTTGATGTTCTATATTACCCCCAGGTACTTGCACGGTACAAGCGGTTTCACTCCCCGATATTAATCCATAACTCCTGTTCGCTCCCCATAAAACGCGTAGCTCCCCCGATTCTTGCCTCCAACTCCCCCTACGCTCCCCTTCCATGCTTGCAAACAACTATCTCAAGCCTTTACCTCCATGCCCTATTTTCTTCTACTGGATCATCGTAGTTGTTTTCCCGCCACTCAGTCCTTTTCATCATCACGTTGTCAGCAGGTTCCACGCACAACGGCTGAAGGCAGGTTCTCGTGCTTGGCGTCACAATTCTACAGAACACGACGAAAGCACTTTGTTATCTTTCTCTTCCTCCACACAAGAGATATTGTTGGAGAACTGTTGATTAATTTTTAGGTGGACAGATTAGACCACCGTCTGAGTCTTGGATTCGTCAAACACCCCTCTGCTCGCCGGTCACAGAGATGAATCTTTCCTTACTCTTCCACTTACATATCTTTTTGGCGATTTCATATCCTAATACTTGATTGCATCCAAATATAGGAGGGGAAGACAAACGTCCCATCCAGTGCGTATACCTTTTTATACTTTTCTTTTCACATCCTAATCATATCCTTTTCGGTGAACCAAACGGGGCTTAAAGGTATAATATTGTTGTGTGCTTGTCTAATTTGCCCTCTTATGTTTTCATGAAACAAAGGAAGCAAGTTAGAAATAATTTTTTCTTTACAAACAATACTATTATAATATGAAAATTGAAGGATTTTAGAAACCATCAAATCAGATAAAGTTGTATACCTTAAGCTCATTTTTTTTTCTCTTAAAAATTTTCTAATATAGTTCTTGAATATCCTACAAATTGTTGCATTATATTTATGACGAGCTTGTATACAACATCTGATAGGGTTGTCCATTTAAATATATATATATATATATATATATATATATATATATATAAATACACAAATACATATATATACATATATAAATGTATGTGTATATATATATATATATATATGTATATATATGTATATATATATATCTGTGTGTGTGTTTATATATATATATATATATATATATATATATATGTGTGTGTGTGTGTGTGTGTGTGTGTGTATACATATATGTGTACATATATACATATATATGTGTATGTATATATATATATATATATATATATATATATATATATATATATATATATATAGAGAGAGAGAGAGAGAGAGAGAGTCAGGCTAGAATACACTCGAGTGTACGGATCGCACGAATACACTCAAGTGTGTTTGCATATTAGGACTATTTTTTGCAAAATATAAACTGTTGATCTTCACCGTCATACTATAAATAGGCTACATACAAATTTTGAGCTCATTTGGATGAGTGTAAGTCACTCATCCAAGGGAAACAAAATCGACGCGCGAAACTAATTTGAAATGCATAATTTTTGCGGTCTTCATAACATGAGTTATACATATTCAAATGTGCTCAAATTTTGCGTATGAGTTGTTCACAAGATGTTTAATAAGATCAACGGATTAGATTTTCAAAAAAAATATTACATCATAAAAAACTACTTGAGTGTATTCCTCTCCGGATACACTCGAGTATATTCTAGCCTATATATATATATATATATATATATATATATATATATATATATATATATATATATATATACATATAGACATACATATATATATGTGTGTATATATATACATATATACATACATATATATATGTGTATATATATACATATATACATACACACACACACAGATATATATATATATATATATATGCACACGTATATATGCATATAATTATCAGTATATATATAGAGAGAGAGAGTCAGGCTAGAATACACTTGACTGTACATATCGCACGAATACACTGAAGTGTGTTTTCATATCAAGACTATTTTTTACAAAAAGTAAACCATTGGTCTTCACCTTCATACTATAAATAGGCTACATACAAATTTTGAGCCCATTTAGATGAGTGTAAGTCACTCATCCAAGGGAAACAAAATCAACGTGCGAAATTAATTTGAAATACATAATTTTGGGGCCTTTATAACATGACATATAAATGTTCAAATGTGCTCAAATTTTGTATATGAGCTATTCACAAGATGTTTAAGAAGATCAACGGATTAGATTTTTGAAAACAATATTGCATCATGAAAAACTACTTGAGCGTATTATGCTCTGAATACACTCCAATGTATTCTAGTCTGACTCTATCTATCTATATATATAGGGTGTTCATTCAAAACCCGTGCGGGTAGCATAATTTTTCGCTACCCGCACATCTAAAAGTGTAACTATATGGTACACAAAAGTAACACTAAGATCAAAAGAGTAACTATATTGATAAAAAATAACTATATGACTAAAAAAGTAACTGCGTAGAAAATATACAGTCAATAAAAATATAGACGTATTTTTTATTTTGGTTGGGTGAATGATATTATTTTTGGATGAAATTTTTTGGGGAGCTAGATAAAATGCTCCTCTACAATTGTGAAATTAAAAAAAAAGTGACAAAAAGGGTATGCAGGTAGCTACCAGTGTGGGTATTAAAGATGAACCCATATATACATATATATATATATATATGTATATATATTTATGTATATACATATATGTGTGTGTCTATATATATATATATATATATATATATATATATATATATATATATATATATATCTCTCTGTGTGTGTGTGTATTTATATATATATACACACACACACACACACACACATATATATATATATATATATATATATATATGTATATTTTTATACATATATATATATGCATATATGTATATATATATATTAATATATATATATATATATATTAATATATATATATATATTAATATATATATATATATATATTAATATATATATATATATATATATATATCTGTGTGTGTGTATATATACATACATACACACATATATATGTATATATATGTATATATGTATATATGTATATATATATATATGTATATGTATGTATATATATATCTATATATATATATACATATATATACATATATATATGTGTGTATGTATGTATATACATATATATATATATATATATATATATATTGAAAGTGGAATTATATTACTTACTGTAAATTAGAACGAGCTACAATCAACAAAGAGTTCGGTAACGACGATGGCTCCTTGGTTGAACTAATCGCGCCATGTAAAGCTCTCTTAGCCACCTCGTGTGCCAGCTTATTACAGTCTCTCTTAACAAAAGAAAAAGAGAAGAAAGTAAAAGAACTAACTACAAACTTAATATCTACTATAAGAAGACCAAGATGATCTCTTCTCTCATGCGTAGAGTGTAAGGCATCTACAACACCTTTCGAATCCGACTCCACGACAACTGCATCAAATCCCCACGTAGTTGCTTGCTGCACGGCTGAAAGCACAGCTTGTGCCTCCGCGATCATCACGTCCCCCGGGTTCTCCATGTGCGCCGCTACCACTGCCAAGAGGTTCCCGTCGGCATCACAAATTGCTCCCCCCAAGCCAGCGCGTCCGTTTTGTCCCATTGCCGCATCACAATTGATCTTGACACGACCCTAGAGTGGTCGTTGCCATGTTGCTGCTGCCGTGGTACCAGCCGCTGAATCGGCCCTCAACTCACCCTCATTGGCCCTGCTGAAATCAGCCATAAAGGAAGTCACTTGCCGGATGATAACATCGACATTTGCTGCTGTACCAAACGTACACTTATTCCTGTACGTCCACGCTGCCCACATCAAACTAACGGCTTTCATATATGTATGGTGATGGAGAGTATTGCGAAGATGGATCAAAGCTTCCTCCGGCTGTTTACCTCTCAGTTCTTGTAGACAACTCGGCTCTAATTCTCGCTGCCATATAACCTCGATCGTCGAACATTCAAAGATAGCATCAGTAATTGTTTCCTTTGTTGCATTACATCTAGAGCAGCTTCCATCCGTAATACAGTGTCTATCCCATAGCCTGCCCTTTGTCGCCAACCCCCCCCCCCCCGTGCAAGCTCGCCAAAGAAAATGAGAAACTTTTGGTGGAAGTTGGGCTCTCCATACTGTCTTCCAAACTTCATTCCTGTCCTCCATATGCACTCTATTGAATTCCTCCTTTCCCAGCACACATAACCAGTAGGCTGACTTCACGGAAAAACAACCTTTCTTATCTGGCCACCACATCAAAACATCTTCAGGAAGGCGATAGCTAATCGGCGTCGCAAAAATATCAGCTTGAATCTCTGCAGGGAAAAGCTCTTCTATGATATGAGAGTTCCATCTTCTAGTTTCCACATCTATAAGTTCATGCACCATCACATTGTCAGTTTGCAGTAGAGGATATGACTCCTGGAGACACCTTTCCTTTCCCTTTATCCATTTATCTATCCAGATATGAATATTTCTCCCACTGCCCACACGCCATCTTGTGCCCTCAACTAGCACCGGTTTGACCCCCCAAATGCTTCTCCATGTAAAACTCAGGTTGTGACCTCTACACGCCTCCACAAATGAAGTCCTTCGGAAATAACGCACTTTGAGAACTCTGTGTGCTAGAGTATTCATCTTTGTTAACAACCTCCATGCTTGTTTGGCTAACATTGCCTAGTTGAAGGCATGAAGATCTCTAAAACCCAGGCCTCCATCTCTTTTCGGTTTACACATCGCAGCCCAACTTAACCATGACATTTTACGTTCGTTGTTCTTTGCACCCCACCAAAACCGTCCTATGCAACTGTGAAGTTCATCAATCAGACCCACCGACAAAAGAAAAATGTTCATGACATACATGGGGATAGCTTGCACCACTGCCTTAATAAGAACCTCCTTTCCTGGCTTGGACAAAAAAATTTCATTCCAACCCTGCAATTGTTTCCACACTCTCTCTTTAATGTAGTTGAAGACCTGTTTCTTTGACCTCCCCACTGCTGCTGGGAGACCCAAGTACTTCACATGGCGTTCATGCTCCTTCACTTTGAGAAGATCACATAGCTCACCTTTCCTGTGGAAAGGCACCCCTTTGCTTAAAACAACTTCAGTTTTGGATAAATTTATTCTTTGACCCAATGCCTGTTCGTACTGGCTAATAAGATTAGCTATTTTCAGGTACTCTTCTTTGGTTGCTTTTGTAAAGAGGATGCTATCATCTGCAAAGAAAAGGTGAGAGATGAGGGGTCCGTTCCTGCTGACCTTTACACCCCGAATAAAGTTTTCACTCATAGCTAAAGAAATGGACGTAGAGAAAGCTTCTCCACAAAGAATAAAAAGGTAGGGGGAGAGTGGATCACCTTGCCTTAGGCCGCAGGATGGTAGTATCGACCTAGACCGGTACCCGTTGATAGCAAAAGATGAACTCATAGAAGAGATACACTCCATGACTTTTCTTTTCCACAACCCACCAAAGCCCAACTTTTCTTGCACCAGGTCTAGGAAAGACCACTCCACTCTATCATATGCTTTAGACATGTCAAGCTTCAAAGTAATACTCCCCTTCTTCTTTTTTCCTTCCGTCTTCATCCTATGAAAAATTTCAAACGCTACCAGCACATTATCAGTAATCATTCTGCCCGGGATGAACGCACTTTGGTTCTCAGAAATCAGGGAATCCATCATAGGTTTAAGTCTACTTGCTAGAACTTTAGCAGCAATCTTATAGACCACATTGCAAAGGTTGATTGGTCTATAATCCGAGATGGTGCTTGGGGTTTCCACCTTAGGGATCAACACCACCAAGGTGGAATTCAGCTTGCCAATATCCTCATGTCCCTTCCACCACCCCTTGATATAACTAGCAACATCCTTGCCCACAACAGACCAATATTTTTGATAAAAAAGTGGTTTCAACCCATCCGGCCCTGGAGCTTTATTTGGGTGCATTCCCACTAGGGCGTCCTGAATTTCCTTATCCATGATGTCCCTCTGTAGAGTATCATTCATAGTAGAGTCCACCTTGTGTTTCAAGCCCCTAAGTGCCTCCTCCATCTCCTGCGGCGAGCTGGTCGTAAACAACTCCTCAAAAAAGTCTAGCACCACAGCTTGGATGTCCTCCTCTTCTGACTGCACCACGCCTCTCTTGTCAAGCAGGTGATTTATGTGATTTCTTTTATTCCTGTGGGAAGCTTTATGATGGAAGTAGGTAGTGTTTCTATCTCCAGCCTTCATCTCATTAACTCTAGCTCTCGCACACCAGTATTCTTCATCACGTCTATGCCACTTTTGAAGTTCTTGAGCCAGCCTATCACAGTTTTGCAACACCTGATAATCGGGCGGTTTTTCTTGCTCCTCCGCTAGACGCTTTTCAGTCTCCTTAATATTTTTCCTGATATCTGAGAAATGATTCCTTGCCCAACTATCCAGCATTTCCCCACATCCTGCCAGCTTGTCCACTAACCCACCTCTGTGATGCTCATGCTATGCACTTTGTATGGTCTCAGAACAGCCCTCCTCGCTCACCCACATCGGCTCAAAATGAAAAAAATGTTGTCTCTTTAGTTTTCTTATTGATACACTATCCGTCGTGATAACAATGGGGGAAAGATTGGACTGATAAAAAGGAAGGTGAATAACTTTGCAGGATGAGAATAAGTTCCTCCACTCATAGGTAGCCACCGCTCTATCCAGTCTCTCCCTAACCAGGCTGTCCACAGTTTTTTCCTTTTCCCAAATGTATGGTTTGCCGCTGTAACCCAAATCAAAGAGAGCACAATCATCCAAACTGTCGAGGAAGTCTTGCATCCACCTTTCAGCTCTAGGCCCCCCAACTTTTCATAATTTGACAAGATCTGGTTGAAATCCCCAAACATGATAGTTGGACTCTCGGACCCTCTCATAAGCTGTCTCATAAGGTCCCATGTGTGAAATTTGTACTATTGCTCAGCCCACCCATATAGCGCCACTGCCTTCCATTTTGTCTTCGTAGTATCATCCTTCACCCATCACTCAATGTGATGAGCCGAGTAGCCTACAATATCCACCTCAATACCTTTCCACCATAGCCCCATACCTCCCGATCTTCCATTACTAGATAAGCAAATACCGTCCGTGAAGCCACAAAACCTTTTCACCTCATCAAGCTTTGCGTCTGCTACCTTGGTTTCCGACAGAAAAACCAAGTTTGGGCTCTCTCTCCAACACCAAGAACGGAGAGCTCGTCTACTGTCGAGTTTTCCCATCCCTCGACAGTTCCAGCTGAAGATCTTCATTGTTGTTCACGGGCTTGGTTCTCACCAGCGCCCGCTACTGTAAGTGTTGGTTGAGACCCGATTGCCTAAACCTCGGTTTGCTGAATGAATTGTTTCTTCAGAACAAAGACACTCATCAAGTCAATATCCATTTCCACAGCTATATCATCATTTCTGGTCCTCTTCCCCACCTGAGACAACTGACTTCCTGACTCTTCCACTAAACTAAGCCTAGGTCGATCCGACCTCCTTCGAATGTTCACCCTCCTCTTTCTATCGAGAGACTTGCTAGACTGATTAGAATTGAGGTGCACATTAGTGGACTTCTTGAGCTTTTGACTCAAAGTTTGCCTGACATTGTGGTCGCTGCCTTTGCTGAAGGTAAGGGACTTCAGATCTCTGATGTCATGAGGCACCCAGTGCTTGACCGCCGGAGCAGGTTGCAGGTCGGACAGCAACCCCTCAAACACACCATTAACAGAAGCTTCCTTCGGAGTAGCCCGCCCTCCACCCTGCTTATCCGCTGTTACCCCCTATCCTCCGTTCCCCTAGCCCCCGCCCCCTCCTGCCCATAGCCCTCAAGGCGCCGTAACTTACACAAGTGTCCCCCGTCTTCCCCATCCAGCCGGCTTGCCGCACAACCACTCTGCTGGTCACCCCCGATGCCCCCCGTCTCCTCTCTATCTGCATGAGTGACAGACTCCCGCCCCCTTCTCCCCTCTGTCTGCTTCACTTCCCCCCTCACCCCCCGACCCCATTGTTGCTTCAAGGCTTCTGCATCCACGATAATCACACCCTGTTGGTCGGCGCTGCAACTTCCACCGCCCCTGGTTTTCGGCTTCACGTGAAAGAGAAGAGTCTTCTTCACCGAGTCGTTCCCATAAAGCTCCTCCGTGATCGGCACCCTCGGCTTGCGAGGTGATGCCCTAAGCCAGGTACCCCAATCCCGTTGAGCTGTATCATCGTCTTCTTCCTTTGGACAGTCGCGGTCGACATGGTCGAGCTTACCACAGATATAGCAGTAATTGGGGAGGCACTATGTAACTACCCCGTCTCCCGGTAACCCCCAATTAAGGGAGACCCGAAGGTCAGAGCCGTTATTCAATTAACAGGATCAAAGGTTCGACAAATAATCAATAATAATTAAATAAACTTTACCAACTAAGGCTAAAAACTGGTATAAAATAAAACTTTTCTTACCTTGGAAAAACTGGGATTTCTAAACTTCTATCCATGGAGATGCTACTCTAACTAATCCTCTGGTGCACGTTAATTCTCATTTATTTCCACATATGCCACTTTACTGTTTGTTCTTTTCATTTGTACCTAAATCACCGTAAACAAAACGTCGGTCAGTATATCGAAATATACTGGTATGTGGGGACAACCAAAAGTTTGCACATATGGATAACAATTTAATAGTCACAATCAAATTAATTAACAAGCCAAGTTACACTTTTCCGTATGACATTCTCCACCGCTTTTGCCCTAACCCTGGCATACCCACCTTAGGGTTTCTTTTTCCCATGACTTAAGGCCACCTTCTCAATCCCGAGATTGGTGCCTGGGGATCACCACTCATGGTGCCCTCTAGTCATGCAATATCATAGGCCACCTTCTTGGTGCCTGGGGGTCACCACTCATGGTGCCCATTGGTCTACCCATCTGGGCCTGACTCTCGTGGCATCATCCATCAGGGTGGCATGTAGGTGCGAGAATACATACTTCTACTATTAATGTGATAATCATAGTGACTTTATGATTTGCAAGTATGAACATCCAAACAGTTTAGTTGCAGTCAATGCGATTAACCATTCGGCAAACACGTGGGAAACTAGTGCGGTTATTCATAAGCGTAACCACATACCTGATCCAGAGCAACTCGATTGTCCAAGCAATAAGGATAAAGAATCAATCAACAAGCAATCAACAATATCCTGAAATTAATGCATGGGATCCAAGTGTTATAGTTTATCCAGAACATTCTAAAGCTAGACTTGGATTCCACCTTAGGCTTTATAGACCACATTAGGGTTTTATTAGGGTTTTTGTCTTCATAATGCTTTTATCATATTAAATGCTCTCTTAGTTCATAAACCCTAATTTCAACACCATAAGCCCAATTAAAGTTGATTACTTCTCTCTTTTTTCCAAAACTACCTTCTTTATCCTTTTAATTTATTTCAAGGTTATTAGACTCAATTATCACCTTTTGTTTCTTTCGGATTAACAACTCATAATTCATGATGGTCTAATCCCCATATGAAACCCTTTTATTATTAATTCTTCCTTGACTCAAACGAAAACCCTAATTTCTATATTAAGGTTATCTTTCCACAAAATAGTGACTTTAATGCTCAAAATAGCATATTCCTATCTTAATCATGAAATTAGTCAATTAAAGCCATTAAGAATCAAATTTACCATCATTAGGGTTTCATGGCTCATTAAAGTATTATTCATGCACATTAAACTCGAAATTAAACTAAATACATGCAAATTCATCCCTTTTTAATATTAATGATCATTTCTATCATTAATAGGCTAATATCAACTTAATATACTCATTTAACCCTTTCTAACTCATTAATCATCACAGGTTAGGGTTTTTCATTGATTAAACTATTAAAGATAGTATCTCTATAAACTTTTCAAATTGCATAAGTAATCAGGCTCCAACTATATTTTATCTAGATTCCTCTCGATTTTCTGAGCAAGTTTCATGTATATTGCGCGTCCATCCGAGCTACGGTTAGGGAGATATGATTTTTGCAAGAACATTACCTTCCGGCCAATCCGAGATTGCCACGTCGCCATGTTTCCATGCATGCTGCTCTCTTTGAAACATAATGAAAAGTCGACTTTTCCCTCGACTTAAGGATTGGTCATTTAGCATGCCGAGGGGAAGAACGGTCAAAAGCCGCCCGAGCCTTCTTCTTCCTTGCGATGCCAGCAATGACGCCGGCCTGCAGCCCTAGTCGACCGAGGGAGCGGCTCTCCCCCTTCACCCTGGCCTTGACGGCCCACAGCAACCCATCCACTGCCTTCGCAGGGCTCCCGCACCCCTGCATGAGCACTCCGAGCTCGCCCATATCTGCAGGTTCAGGTGGGTTGGGCCTGCCATCCGCGGCTGACCATGCAGCCGTGCTGCAGCTAGGGGGCGACTCTCAGGGCATGGCGGCTGTGGCTGAACCTTTCATCGACCTCGCCTGGTGACCCTCTACCACCGCAACTCTGCCTGGGTGCCTCGTCGCTCCAAGGGTCGTGGTGTTCCTCTCAACTAGGGTTACTTGCAAGGAATACGATGAGAAAGGGAAAAGGATCCTTGGGATTCACTGGAACTCGATCCAGGAAGTTTACCCCTTATATAGGGGAGGAAACGAAGATAAGAGTTGTATATACACGGCTCAAAGAGCCCCTTTCCCAAAAGGAATCATAATCCTTCAAGGATAAGTAACCTTCTCTCTCTTCTTAATCATATTGATATTCTCTTTCCCTTAAATATTAGGAATTCGAAATTCCTCTCCTTCACTCTCTTTATTTTCCTTTTAATCTATTGGCCACAATTATATATATATATATATATATATATATATATATATATATCCTTAAGAAAATACTTCCTTTTATCAAATTTATATAATTAATGGATTATGCATATCCATTATTTCTTTATTTTATAATTATGGCATTTTCTCTTCCTTTTCCTTTATTGGGACTCTTTGGATCCCAAGATACTCATTATTTCAAAATTCCTCTTTAAGGAATACTCATTATCCTTAAATGCATCAATATGCATTATTCTCATTATCTTTCTTATTTGTTATTAAAATAATTCCTTTTTGAGTATTTCTCTTTTATTTTCCTCATCGGTATTCCTTTTATTATTAGGAATCATTGGGATACGAAATCCCACTAAGGATAACTCAAATATACCTCTTTTCACATATTTTCCCTATTTCATCAATGTTTTCAATTTCTTTATTAACAAGGAAATACTCAACTGATATTTTCTTTTCTTATTGCCTTTTCTTTGCAACTTTGGACTCCTTGGAACCCAAGGAATCTAAGAGGCACAAAATCCTCTTTGGATTTTCCTTCTAGAGGTTTCCACACCTTTCTTATCTCAATTCTCAATTATTCATTAATTAATTGAATATCCTTGTTATTGGGCCCAATAGCCAATAAAGCCCACAAATCAAACAACAAGGCTATTGTAAATGAAATCCATTTATTCAAAATAGATTATATCATTTATTCGTTCAAAAATCTTTAATATGAGAAATTATATTTCTCAGCAAAAGAACCCAAAATTGGGGTTGTAACATCCTTCCCCTCTTATAAGAATTTTGTCCTCAAAATTCCATCAAGCAAGCAATCAAACAGGATAAACCTTCCATATGTCCATCATGGCTCCCATGTGGCTTCACCCTTTCCATGGTGTTTCCCCAAGAACCTTCATTATCTCATATTCTTCCATCTGAGTTCATTCTTACCTTGGTATATCGTACCCTCATAGGTGACTTAGGACATTTCAGCCTCTCAAAAGATGAATAGGTTCAGGGCTCAACACATGGCTTGGGTCTCTCACATAGTGCTCTAGATCGGACTCATGTAACGCATTACACATCATGTTATCCTGTGGGGCAAAGCTAAACACAATCATATCCACCCATCCATCTCAAATGGACCCATTTATCGGGGACTCAGCTTCATTAGTTGTAGCTTAGAGGGGTCAGATCACATATTCTCCCACAGTGAACTGCATGTCAGTCTGCTTTGTATTAGCTCATGACGCATGTCACCCTTGGCTCTCTCTCAGCCATTGCACGATCAAGCGACTTCATCTGCACACACTGTGGTTCTTTTATGACCTTCACGAGGCCTCCTTTACCAACATCATTATAATGAAGTGGTGACCGACACACCCTCCTTATTTAGCTTCTTACATCCCGATAAAGGCTATGGTGGTTAACATCACATCTTAAGAACTGTCTCTTTGTATCACCCTGAACAAGCACACTTGCTCTCATTAGACCCTCTAGTCTGGATCATACTACTCATTAGTTAGGGGTGATAAATGGTACTAAAACAAGTTCTTCATGTGCCTACTTCTTCCGCATGGAAGTAAACCTTCTAATCGTGTTCAAGAACTCTTTGAACTCACATCATGGTGTTGTTGAACCATTTCTTTCTCTATTATAAGTAGTTCAACCCGATCTGTCACTTGATAGTACTCTTCTTTTCCTATCATGTAGGTAAGGTGATCTACCATAACCCTCATTGATCTTCCTTGGTTAAGGGGAGAGTTTCCACATCATCCATAGTGATGAACTCTCATTCCTTTTCAGGGACTCTTTTATCTTCTATATTGGTACAGTGGGTTACTGGTATTCATCCTTTACCTTTATCATGCATGGCCACAAGCCACATGCATCTTCATCTTAAGCATCCAAAGTGCTACCATCTCAGTAATACCATGGTATATGGTGATCTTAAAATCATGATCTCCAGTGTGTCATGATCCTTCAAGCTTGATACCTCGGAAACCCTAAACCATTCTAAATAGGGTTTCATCACATTCCCTTCCAGAGAAGTGCATCTGAGGCTCTAAACCATCCTTTCATTACGTAAAGGACTAGACTGGCTAACCAAACAATCATTAACTTTTTCAACCTATCTCATTACATCTGAGTGTTAGCCAAAACACATCTTCTTTCCAAACGTAGGGTTAGCCTAACAACTCCCTTCTAGCCAAACTAGGAAGCTCTATCTCCACCAGAGCATCCATTACCACTTCACATCCTTCGGTATTAGGTAACGTTGAAGACATACTCTTCGATGTATTCTACTTATCATCTCATCTCAAACTCTAAGTTTGTCTTCATCAAGAAACTCTAAGCTCATACTCATTGTGATCGAACTCGACCTTGGTTAATCTGCAAATTCCACATAGTTCATGATAAAACATCCTTACAAGATGATTTCCTTAATACTCTTAATGTTAGTAAACCATCCATGTACCATTAACTTAACAAGGGTATGTTATCATCTATGTCCTCATACCTTGTAGCAATGTTTCAACTCGCATCATCTTTTATCCTTGGTGTATGGCATGCGTACTGTCCTATCTCTCACTCCCATAATAAGAGGAAATAAGCATTTGGCTGCAGTCCAAATACAGAGTTCTTCCTGTTCCAAGAGTAGAGATGGTACAACCCACCTTGCCCGTACACTTTCAAATCCAAGTTGAAACGTGCAGCTTATGTCTCTATACCACAAACATCATGATATCCACATAATTCCATGGAAACTGGTCTCAAACTTACTTGGGTCACAATCCTTGGTCATCTCCTCTAGATCTATAGGATGCCGACACTTTTGGGGTCATCCCTCTTCCCTTATGCATGCAAAGAGTGCCCTACTCATCTGCCCTTTAGGTCCCATGAGTTTATGAAGGTGATCAATCTCCTAACTCATGGCCCTCGGACCATGATAGTTGTTACCCCCCGACCCTATGGTCATGTGCAACTAGGGAATTAGGCAACTCCTTCTTCCATCGGTCTTATCCCTACCTGACCCTAGGATAGACTTAGGATTTCATTATAGTACATGTTCAACATAGAACCTTACCCAATCCTTCATCATCTCTCTCTGCATTCTTGACTGACTTTCATCCCTTCATAGGGGTCATGGCAACCTGCCTACCTTGGTCAGGTCCCATACCGGCTACCTCCATGGTAACACATCCACATGCACCTAGAGATGGTTATCTATGGGTCTACAGGTTCATTCTCATACCATGTACTCTTCACTTATCTTCTCAAGATCCTATGAGACCTCTTTAGGTCACCTCAAAACCAGCAGAACTGATATACACCCTACTAAAGGGATCTCTCTCCCAGGATGGGAGGAAACTACAACTCGTGATAAACATCCTTATGTTTAGGGTATGCATCCACATGAGCATGCTTAGCCCTGGCAAGCTACTAAGGCACAACCAGACACCTACAAAGCCAAGCTAGGTCACACCTGTCCTCATCCTCAACATCAAAACAACTTATTCGTGAGGGGTTTATCAAACATACCCTTACCTTAAGGGGTTTCCTTTACCTCTCCACATTAAGAGTACCATGCTCGAAACTATAGAAACTCAAATCTCAACATGAGCATTGGGTACACCGCTTCCCCTCTTAGGCCTAGGAACCCTAGATTCGCCTCCGGGTGTCCAACTGCATGCTCATTCTCTTAACTAGGAATCCAACATGTCCAAGATATGTCATGTACTCCCATGATCTTTCTACTCACGCAACACTTCAGAGTTGATTCCTCTTCCCGGGCAACTACTAGGTATAAAGCCTCACAACTGGTGCCTTAACCTCCTCAGGGTCTACAGCACTTTCTATCTCATCTAGTAGGTAATCACTTATACCATAGGTACCAGAAGCATCATCCTCTCTCTAGGGTTTGGTTACTCTCAAGCTAACCAAGACATCATCAACCTCCAGGGATCATGCATGAGGAAACCATTTAGGTCGCATCATTCCCGACTCCCTACTATTCCTCAAGTTTCGGGGTTTTTGGCTTCCAACCTCCTTGTTGGGGTTCTGGTTCCTCTTTCTAGAGCTAAACCCACCTCCAACCATACTAGAGGTCCCTTCTCCCTGAAGGCTCATGCTCACAAGCATACCCCTATGTGGTTGAAGCCTATGCTCAACTCATGTTTGGCTCAAGAGCATCCATACCCCTTTCATAAGCCATCCATCATGATCTCTTAACCAAGATTTCACCAAGCTATACCTTACTTGCCTAAGCCCATAGGGTAACTACAGGTTCTTCTCTAACCTCATCGATGAAGGAGTTATCCTCCACTCTCGTATGCATGACCCTCTCCAGGGTTGGGTCGCCAAAGGTACTAGGTCATCTACCCTCTTATGGCATCCAAAGGCATGTCCAACCAAACACTCGGTCAACCATGACATCTAACCCATCATGTCATCTTCCTCTCTAACCTTCACTTAGGGTTAGGGTTAACATCATCCTCAAAGGATGTGCTAGGTCTCTACTTTTAACGGAGGTCCCTACCTCTAAGGCTAACTCTCTCTACACATCCTCCTGCCAAGGAGGTCTATCCTCAGGCCTCTCCTGAGGGTAACGACAACTCGTGTCATACGACCTAAGCATGTATCTATTCCTTTACGCTTACTCTATTTAGCTTATGTCCATGACATCTTATTTACATGCTTCTTATTAATTTGATGGAGGATTCCTTAAACCTTATTAACCTTACCCATACTTCAAGAGGGTGAGGAGAAGAAAGGAAACCCTAATCCTTAAGGTCCTTAATAGAATTTGAGTTGAGAAAGGATGAAAAAGATGAGAGAGTCCTAAAGGTATCTTATTTTGATTCATACCCTAAGACTTTGGCCAGGCAGTCACACGGATCCGGGAGTCCTCGTATTCTGACTAGCGGTGCGGAGGAAAATCTTGCCAGCCCCCGGTCGTGATACTTTTCTAGACACCTCTATCTTTCGGATAATCCTCTAATAACTCCCTTGGTTCTATGGAATTTGTAAAATTTAATAATTACTAAAGATTAAATGAGGAACCTATGCTCTGATACCAATTGTAACGACCCCGTCTCCCGATAACCCCCAATTAAGGGAGACCCGAAGGTCAGAGCCATTATTCAATTAACAGGATCAAAGGTTCGACAAATAATCAATAATAATTAAATAAACTTTACCAACTAAGGCTAAAAACTGGTATAAAATAAAACTTTTCTTACCTTGGAAAAACTGGCATTTCTAAACTTCTATCCATGGAGATGCTACTCTAACTAATCCTCCGGTGCACGTTAATTCTCATTTAATTCCACATATGCCACTTTACTGTTTGTTCTTTTCATTTGTACCTAAAACACCGACAAACAAAATGTCGGTCAGTATATCGAAATATACTGGTATGTGGGGACAACCAAAAGTTTGCACTTATGGATAACAATTTAATAGTCACAATCAAATTAATTAACAAGCCAAGTTACACTTTTCCATATGACATTCTCCACCGCTTTTGCCCTAACCCTGGCATACCCACCTTAGGGTTTCTTTTGCCCATGACTTAAGGCCACCTTCTCAATCCCGAGCTTGGTGCCTGGGGATCACCACTCACGGTGCCCTCTAGTCATGCAATATCATAGGCCACCTTCTTGGTGCCTGGGGGTCACCACTCATGGTGCCCATTGGTCTACCCATCTGGGCCTGACTCTCTTGGCATCATCCATCAGGGTGGCATGTAGGTGCGAGAATACATACTTCTACTATTAATGTGATAATCATAGTGACTTTATGATTTGCAAGTATGAACATCCAAACAGTTTAGTTGCAGTCAATGCGATTAGCCATTCGGCAAACACGTGGGAAACTAGTGCGGTTATTCATAAGCGTAACCACATACCTGATCCAGAGCAACGCGATTGTCCAAGCAATAAGGATAAAGAATCAATCAACAAGCAATCAACAATATCCTGAAATTAATGCATGGGATCCAAGTGTTATAGTTTATCCAGAACATTCTAAAGCTAGACTTGGATTCCACCTTAGGCTTTCTAGACCACATTAGGGTTTTATTAGGGTTTTTGTCTTCATAACACTTTTATCATATTAAATGCTCTCTTAGTTCATAAACCCTAATTTCAACACCATAAGCCCAATTAAAGTTGATTACTTCTCTCTTTTTTCCAAAACTACCTTCTTTATCCTTTTAATTTATTTCAAGGTTATTAGACTCAATTATCACCTTTTGTTTCTTTCGGATTAACAACTCATAATTCATGATGGTCTAATCCCCATATGAAACCCTTTTATTATTAATTCTTCCTTGACTCAAACGAAAACCCTAATTTCTATATTAAGGTTATCTTTCCACAAAATAGTGACTTTAATGCTCAAAATAGCATATTCCTATCTTAATCATGAAATTAGTCAATTAAAGCCATTAAGAATCAAATTTACCATCATGAGGGTTTCATGGCTCATTAAAGTATTATTCATGCACATTAAACTCGAAATTAAACTAAATACATGCAAATTTATCCCTTTTTAATCTTAATGATCCTTTCTATCATTAATAGGCTAATATCAACTTAATATACTCATTTAACCCTTTCTAACTCATTAATCATCACAGGTTAGGGTTTTTCATTGATTAAACTATTAAAGATAGTATCTCTATACACTTTTCGAATTTCATAAGGAATCAGGCTCCAACTATATTTTATCCAGATTCCTCTCAATTTTCTGAGCAAGTTTCATGTATATTGCGTGTCTATCCGAGCTACGGTTAGGGAGATATGATTTTTGCAAGAACATTACCTTCCGGCCAATCCGAGATTGCCACGTCGCCATGTTTCCATGCATGCGACTCTCTTTGAAACATAACGAAAAGTCGACTTTGCCCTCGACTTAAGGATTGTTCATTTAGCATGCCGAGCGGCAGAACGGTCAAAAGCTGCCCGAGCCTTCTTCTTCCTTGCGATGCCAGCAATGACGCCGGCCTGCAGCCCTAGTCGACCGAGGGAGCGGCTCTCCCCCTTCACCCTGGCCTTGACGGCCCACAACAACCCCTTCACTGCCTCCGCAGGGCCCCCGCGCCCCAGCATGAGCACTCCGAGCTTGCCCATCTCTGTAGGTTCAGGTGGGTCGGGCCTGCCATCCGCGGCTGACCATGCAGCCGTGCTGCAACTAGGGGGCGACTCTCAGGGCATGGCGGCTGTGGCTGAACCTTTCATCGACCTCGCCTGGTGACCCTCTACCACCACAACTCCGCCTGGGTGCCTCGTCGCTCCAAGGGTCGTGGTGTTCCTCTCAACTTGGGTTACTTGCAAGGAATACGATGAGAAAGGGAAAAGGATCCTTGGGATTCACTGGAACTCGATCCAGGAAGTTTACCCCTTATATAGGGGAGGAAACGAAGATAAGAGTTGTATATACACAGCTCAAAGAGCCCCTTTCCCAAAAGGAATCATAATCCTTCAAGGATAAGCAACCTTCTCTCTCTTCTTAATCATATTGATATTCTCTTTCCCTTAAATATTAGGAATTCGAAATTCCTCTCCTTCACTCTCTTTATTTTCCTTTTAATCTATTGGCCACAATTATATATATATATATATATCCTTAAGAAAATACTTCCGTTTATCAAATTTATATAATTAATGGATTATGCATATCCATTATTTCGTTATTTTATAATTATGGCATTTTCTCTTCCTTTTCCTTTATTGGGACTCTTTGGATCCCAAGATACTCATTATTTCGAAATTCCTCTTTAAGGAATACTCATTATCCTTAAATGCATCAATATGCATTATTCTCATTATCTTTCTTATTTGTTATTAAAATAATTCCTTTTTGAGTATTTCTCTTTATTTCTCTTTTATTTTCCTCATTGGTATTCCTTTTATTATCAGGAATCATTGGGATACGAAATCCCACTAAGGATAACTCAAATATACCTCTTTTCACATATTTTCCCTATTTCATCAATGTTTTCAATTTCTTTATTAACAAGGAAATACTCAACTGATATTTTCTTTTCTTATTGCCTTTTCTTTGCAACTTTGGACTCCTTGGAACCCAAGGAATCTAAGAGGCACGAAATCCTCATTGGATTTGCCTTCTAGAGGTTTCCACACCTTTCTTATCTCAATTCTCAATTATTCATAAATTAATTGAATATCCTTGTTATTGGGCCCAATAGCCAATAAAGCCCACAAATCAAACAACAAGGCTATTGTAAATGAAATCCATTTATTCAAAATATATTATATCATTTATTCGTTCAAAAATCTTTAATATGAGAAATTATATTTCTCAGCAAAAGAACCCAAAATTGGGGTTGTAACACGCTCATACTTGATCGTTACCTCCGTCGTCACTCCCTTCCTATCTTTAACCTTCTGTATCTGCCGCAGGGGTCTTGTGATGTCCAGTCCAATCCGGACTCTCGACGAAGCTTCCCAGCCGAGGACGTCATTGTCGATCGCCACCACCACCCGTCCAATTCTCTCTGCTATCGATGTAATAGCCGCCTTCGATCACAACCCTAATGGAAGTCCATAGAGCCTTACCCAAAAGATGCACTCCTTGAAGATGATCTGACCAGGGACGTCGCGCTCCTCCACTTCTTTGGTGAGCAACAGTCGATTGTCAAAGTTCCAGGGCCCCTCATCTAGCACCTTTTGCTTGTCTTTCCAGTGGAGAAATTGGATCACAAACGAATCATGATCAATCTGCTTGAAAGCCACCTTCTCCTTCAGCGACCAAGCGAGCGAGAGCGTTCGCTTCATGGCCCCAAAGTTGTAAGGTCTGTCAGTTAGTAGTCGAGCCACCAGTGCTAGCGAGACATGGCTGTCCTCGTCGCCGCCTCCTCCAACCCGAATCTCCAGCACCTCTTCCACCTCATCTTCCAACCCTAACCGTGCGTATCTTTCTGTGAGTTCCCCTGCTATCTGCTTGGGTACCAAGTCCATGCGGGACTACCACACCTTGACCTACAAGAGAAAGTGACCACAAAGGGTAGAGTAGCAACCACAAGGGAAGATGACGACTCTCACCGCCGTTGCCCTAATCGCCAGAGCGGTTAGGTTACGAGCGGAAGAGAATGATATATATACATACACACACACACACACACACACACACACACATATATATATATATATATATATATATATATGTATATATATCTGTATATACATATATATATGTATATACATATATATATATATATTTATATATATACATATGTGTCTACATATACATATGTATATATATATATGTGTGTGTGTGTGTGTTTGTGTGTCTGTATGTATATATATATATACATCTTGAATGTTTCCTATTTCAGAAAGTTCTTCTTCTATAATTTCTTCGAATTGTTTTTGTTGAATTTTCTTAGATCCTCTTTTTGGACATTCATTGGCATAGTGTCCTTTTTCTTGGCATATAAAGCATTTGCATTCTTTTCATTTCTTTATATTTTTATTATAATTCTTCTTTTTTCTATAATATTTTTGTTTTGGTTTCTATTTGAATCCAACCCTTTTTCTCTTTTTAAATTTGTATTTATTTATTCTATTATACCTCATTGGCTCGCATCCTATAGTTATTGGATGGGTCAATTGTGAACAACAAAGTCCCTATTTTACCACTTTATTTGTTTTTCTGCTTAGTGTAGCTTCGACACACCATTCTTCTAATTTCATTTTTAGAAATTCTATTCGTCCTCCTAATGTGTCTGCTCGTCGTGCAATATATTGAGGATATAATTGCATTGCTTTAAATCTCGAAGGGTCAGGTACTTTTGTAAAAATAAATTTAGTAGACTTTTATTGGTAACATTTTCTTTGTCTGTTCTATCATATATTTTATAGAAGTATTCTTGAAATTTACATATATATTCATCTATTCGGCACATGTCGCAGAAATTTAGATTATATAGTAAAAAGGTAAATCTCTATTTTTCTTTTTCTACATCTCTGTTTACATTCCATGTTTCTCATAGAAATTCTCTTCGTAATTCATTTTCATAGTTATTTACCACTTGAGCTAGGGTGGTTCTTGTTCCTTTTACTGCTTCTTTATTATTGTTAGTTAATCCTTTCCACCAATCTACTACGATTCCTTGGAAGATTAAATGACAAAATCTTGTTGTTGTGTCAATATCATAATTTTGTGATGTTATAGATAAATATGTGGCTTTCGTCTATCTTTTTATTGACTCATCTATATTTCTAACATAATTTAGGTTTAAATAAATTCCATTTGCACTAATATATTCTTGATTCATATAATCTACTGGGGTTTCTAGTGTAATATTACTTAGTCTTCTATCAGATGCCCAATTCATTCCTTCGTATTTATTCCTATTAGTAGGTATTCTTCTAAAGCTAGGATCTGACCAGTATCTAGCTCCTGGTTGTTCTGGTGTTTCATTTCTACTGCCTTGTCCGCTAGGGACCATTGTAGGAATAGGTATAGTTACTTGACTTCCAGAAATCTCTTCTTCTTTAGGTTTTATGTTTATAGTTCTGACTTTTTCCGTTAATCTCACAATTTCTTGACTTAAACTGTCTAGTTCTTCTTCTTCGACTTCTAAATATCTGTTTTCTAATTGTTTAATTTAAAGTTATCTATTTCTTCTATCTGAAGAGGACATAATCTTATTTCATTTCCACTTGTTTGGAATAGATTTATTTTTTATATACATTCGTTATTTTGTTTTTCCTATAGATATTTCATTATTCTCTGTAATTCTACTATCATTTCTTGAATCTTTTGAAAGTTTTAAGAATTGTTTTCATGAACCTGTACTTCTAATTTTGTATACATATCATTCAATGTTTACTTCAAATTCTAAATCTAAAGCTTTGTGTATTTTATTATCTAAATTTCCTAACTCGTTTTGTTCATACTTAATTTCATTCTCATATTTTGGATTATTACTTGGCTCTGATACCACTTTACGTTGGCAAAAATTTTAGATTCTGTTATTACCACTTTACGTTGGCAGAAATTTTGGATTATGTTATCACGCTTTGAAAACATACTCAAACTGCCCTTATGGGTGTTGTATGATTTCTCAGCTTTATGATTCTATCTATGTTTATTACTTATTTTATACAGAATTTTTAGTAACTTCATGCTTGATATATATTTTGACGCATAAGAAACTTAGCTTTTAGCATAAGGATAATAATACTCTAAGTACTATAGAGAGCAGGATTAGTTTGTATACCTGTGTTGCCCACCTTGCTTCCATTTATCTTCAGTGTCAGTCGATCTTCTCTTAACAATTTCTATGAGAAGCAATCCTTGGACGTTGACGTTCCAGATCTCGAGCTCCTTGTCATTACCCTATAGCCTGCATGTCCCTTCGTCCTTGTGAATTCCTTCGCTTGATTGGACTTATCTGGATGATGACCTCCGGGGTAATCTAAGGGAGAGATGACTCTCGACAGGTGAAGTTTAATTGGAATGGGGGTGTAACATGTTACACACAAATCTTCCTTCTTTATAGTAGTAAAAGGATTATTATCGCTAGCTAAAGCTAGTTTCTTACGCTATGGAGATTAGTGTTCAAGACACATTCAAGAACTGGAATGAAATCTGGGATGAAATAAAGACAAAGCTCTTTTATTGAACTGAAGAACTTTGAACATACAGATATCTTATCAGGACTCTCGTCTCCTCTGAGTGTCCCTCTTACAAGTCCTAGAGTGTTTATATAGACACTCTTCGTTACATGTTTACATTTTTTGCTTTTTTCTTTACATAGCTATCGCACACTTGTCCAGTTGTAAGTGTTTCGCTTTTTGATGTCTTTGTTCAATGAACACTTGTCCTGTCGAGAGTCCTTTGTCTTCTTTTGTCTTATCTAATCTCTTATTTCGATCCTCTATCTTGTAAATGCCTTCTTTCGTCATGGATGACGTATTGCTCATTTCATCATTGCTGATGTTTTTCTGACTTGTCTTATTCAGCGGCTGGTGTTGTTGTTGTTGTCTTTATCCATTTTATCTTGGCACACTGGACATATTCTCCCCTCGTGCTTTCTGAGCTGGCAAAATACTTGTTGTGATCTGCAGCTTGATTTTATTTGTCCAGTTTCTATATTTTTTAGAGATTAATTTTTGTTGATATATTAGCTCTTCTTATAGTAGAAAGAATAATTATATTGTCTGAAGCTTTGTGTAGTCAGCTTCGGTTCTCGTTAATTAATTTTTCTAATACTTGACAGAGAACTTTTAGTCCCAGACAGCTCTTCTGACTTCAACAAATTCTTTGTCGACTTTGTTTCCTTCAAATTCCTTTTGAAAACTTCCTTCTATTTCCTAGACATATTCTGGGGAAGATATTCCGATTTGGATGCAATGTACTGGATTAAACTTCTTTAATTTTTCCCAATCTTCAGATGCTGAGAAAATCTTGATATAAATTTCACTAGTAGGTTTTACTAGTGGGCTATTGCTTCTGAATTTTCTGACTACTTTGATAATTTCTTGGGGCAGCCCTTGAATTTCACTGAGATCAGAGCTCAAATATATTAGATTTTCTGCTCCAGTTATGAAACAGTCTTTAATAATTCTTAGATTGGCTCCTTTATCAAAATTGATTCTAAGACAAATTCTTGTGTGATCTAGAACACAAGTCTCTGTTGTTTTGAGATTGTAAACAATATCTAATAGAAATCTGTATTTATTTTCACTTTTTGTTAAGAAATATGTGAGATTCAATTGTAGGTCATAATCTTGCTCACTCTGAGATACCCTAAATTTAAATATTCTTTCAGACATCAATTTTATATTATCTGTTGTATTGTGGGGTTCTTTCTCTGAAGAGATTGTATTTTCTGTGGTTAAGCGGGAGCTGTTTTTTGAAGAGATTTCAGTTTGAAAACTACTTCTTGCCGTTTGGCTATCTTTCTCCGAAGAGATAATATTTTCATCTGTAAAGCTGGTCTTAGTAGTTTTAAAACTACCTCCTCTTGTCGTTAGGCTAGCACTGTTAGTAATTTTTTGACTACTGATTGAATTAGAAATTTGGAGGGATATATCAATTGGTCTTTTACTTGTTGTTTTATCTATCTGTGTTGTTTCTGATCCTTTCTGCTGTATTTCTCTTCTGAAGCAATTCAGATCTGCAATAATTCCTGCAATTTCTTGTTTGCTTTCTTCTATATTATCAATAAATTTATCCTATTTTTGAATCATTTCAATTAATTCTACTTAATTGTCTTGTAACAGATTACAATTACATTGTAATCGAGCTTCTAATTCTGCAAGTTTCTTTTCAACTTGCTCCATTGTATTCTCTTAATAAAAAATCTACAAGAAAGTTAGTTTCACCTTTAATAACTTCTATGTCAAAAATATATTCTGTAAAAAATATCTGCCATCTGCTTAGTCGTTTATATTTTGGTATAGATGGTAGATTGTTTTTAATGAAAGCTTTTACCTGGGTGTTATCTACTCGTGCTAAGAATTTTTTAGGTAACAAAAATAAGAGAACTTTTTAATTCCCTTTTTTAGTGCTAGTAATTCTTTCTCATTTGAGTGATACCTTTTTTCTGTATCAGTAAACGTTCCAGAGGTATATCTATATATTTTTTCTTTTTGTTCATCTTTTTTCTTTAAGACTGCTCCCCAAAAATTTTCAGAGGCGTCAATTTCTATTATTAAGTCATCTCCTTCTAAAGGGAGATCTAATCTTGGTAGATTTTTGAATTTCTCTTTTATAAACCTAACATGATTTATAAGTTATTCTGTCATAAGAAAGATAGCATTTTTCTTTAATCGTTTTTGTAAGGGATTTCTTAATTTTGCCAGGTTTTCAATAAATTGTTCTGCATAATTTAGGCATCCTAAAAATATTTGAAGTTGTTTTTTGTCTTCTATTTTGTCTAGGAACATAACGATTTTCTCTACAATATGTTCCTACAATTCTATTCCGCTTAAGTCTAATTTTAATCCTAAGAATTCTATTTTAGATTTACAAATTTCTATTTTCTTTTTAGATAATACTATTCCTACCTTTTGGTAAAGAAAGGAAAATATTTGCAGATGTTTGTAATGTTCTTCTTCACTTCTACTGGCTATAAGAATATCATCTACGTATACTAGACAAAAGGAATTATAAGGTTTGATTACCTTATCCATTCTTTTTTGGTATATTTGTGAAGTATTTTTTAATCCGAAAGGCATTATTGTCCATTTGTAATGTCCTTGTGGAGTACTGAATGACGTCAATGGTATACTTTTTTCATCTAGTCTTATTTGATAAAATCCTGATTTGCAGTCAAATTTTGAATAAATGTTTTTTCCTCTTGTCATATTTATTAAAGTCTCTTTGTGTGGAAGAAAATATCCATCGAACTTAGTATGTTGATTTAGTTGTTTGTAATTAACTACCATTCTAGCTTTTCCTCTTTTAATTTCTACATAGTTTTTAACCATGAATGTTGGACTAGAATGAGGGATTTTTTATTTTTGTATTAATTGTGATGTTTCTAATTCCTGTAATTGGGTTCTAAATTATTTGATGTCAATAAGATTATATCTCATAGGTTTTACTCTGATTATTTTAGTGTTGTCAATTAGTTCTATTGTAGCCCATTCTTGACTAATATTCCAGAGGGCTAATGGATTGTCACTAAAGTTCTTTTCAAAAATGCTTCAATATCTTGCATATTGAGTTGTGCAATGATTCGTCCATTGTCTTCAGGCAATACAAGTTCATGCACCTGTATCTAGAAATGCATGAAAGTATTCTATTTTGTATTCTTCGTATACAATTCCTGCTACGATATAGACACTATATATACTAGTTATCCTCTTTTTTCCAAAAATACTCTTGATTAATATGTTTAAAATATAGTCCTTCACTTTGTAAGGAAAATGGTTCCATTTGTTGTAATGCACTCATTCCTAATATAATTGCTATATCATAGCTGCAATTATCTAATTGCACATAAAGTGTTATGTTAATTCTTATATTTTGTATTTCAATTAGAACAATCGCTTTATGTGTAATTTCATATTCTTGTCCATCAAAATTCGTATATGCATAGGGTGATCCTATGGGTATTTTTTCTATATAAGGTATCATTCCTTGTTGGATAAATGAAGCTCCTGCTCCTGAATCTATTAATATTGTAGTCATATTCCATTCTTGTCCATTGAAATATTTTCCATATAATTTATAGTTTCTAGCATTTCTATTATTTGCTAGAATTCTTAAATTTGTTGTTCTTTGCAAATTTCTTAGTATTGGTCGTAGCCTTCCATTATATCTATATGTGCTTGCCCTAGCTTCTTCTATTCTATCCCCATTTGTTAATTGTAATTGATTTCCTTCATAACATATTCTTCTTGGGATTTTACTATCTGTTACCAAGGGTTTTTCTGAGACATCTATATTTATATTTTCTGGTATTTCTATTTCTGAAGTTATGTCTAGTTTTGTAATTTTTCCTATATCTTTGAATATGTTAGAAAGTATTATAATATATTTGTCTTCAAATTTTTCAGAGTGATGTGTGTTGCTAAGTGCATAACTTATTATATATGTTATTGAATAAGGAATGGATCCTTTTTTCATTAATTCCTTTCTTTGAAAATCTTGTATTAAACTTAAAGTTTTGTTTATATTATTATCTTTAATGTTCACACTTATTATTAAGGATTAATTTTTTATGGCTAAGATTTCCTTGTAATATTCCTAGCGTAGTGTATTTTCTATCATTAATTCTATTATCCATTAATACTATGTTTATGGGTGAATCTATTCCTTCCCTAAAGGTTGCTTTTATCATCATTTGGATAGCTCCTATATGAATCCATCCTATTTTAGATCTATCCTTTATTTTTATTATTTTTCTCATTAAGTATTCTTTTTGAAGTAAAGGTATATTTATTCTATTTCTAGTGTATTCTATATGCATAGGCATTTCTTTGTTAGTTATTCCGTAGTAGAAAATATGTTTTCTTTGAGTAATTCTTTCAAAGAGAGATTTTCTAAATCCATATGAATTTTCTAATCTTAATTCAGTACTTCTTATTCGATTAAATAATTTCCTATCTATTAATACCTCTTGCAGGAAGTTTCCTGCTTCTTCTTGGTATTCTTCGATTATTTCTTCTTCAGTCTGATTCTGTGTCTGAGAAATAATAGATTGATCCATCTGATTGTTCATCGTCTGTTATTTTGAAAAATTCTTGAATGTTTTCTATTTCAGAAAGTTCTTTTATAATTTGTTTGAATTGTTTTTGGTTAATTTTCTTAGATCCTCTTTTTGGACATTCATTGGCATAGTGTCCTTTTTCTTGGCATATAAAGCATTTGCATTCTTTTGGTTTCTTTATATTTTTACTATAATTCTTCTTTTTTCTATAATATTTTTGTTTTGTTTTCGGTTTGAATCCAAACCTTTTTCTCTTTTTAAATTTATATTTATTTCTTCTATTATACCTCATTGGCTTGCATCCTATAGTTATTGGATGGGTCAATTGTGAACAACAAAGTCCCTGTTTTACCTATTTATTTGTTTTTCTACTTAGTGTAGCTTCGGCACACCATTCTTCTAATTTTATTTATAGAAATTCTATTCGTCCTCCTAATGTGTTTGCTCGTTGTCCAATATATTGAGGATATAATTGCATTGCTTTAAATCCCCAAGGGTCGGGTACTTTTGTATAAAATAAATTTTTTAGACTTTTATTGGTAACATTTTCTCTGTTTGTTCTATCATATATTTTATAGAAGTATTCCTGAAATTTACATATATATTCATCTATTCGACACATGTCGCAGAATTTTAAATTATATAGTAGAAAGGTAAATCTCTATTTTTCTTTTTCTTTTTCTACATCTCTATTTACATTCCATGTTTCTCCTATAAATTCTCTTCGTAATTCGTTTTCATAGTTATTTACCACTTGAGCTAGGGTGGTTGTTGTTCCTTTTACTACTTCTTTATCATTGTCAGTTAATCCTTTCCACTAATCTGCTATGATTTCTTGGAAGGTTAAATGACAAAATCTTGTTGTTGTGTCAATATCATAACTTTGTGATGTTATAGATAAATATGTGGCTTTCCCCCATCTTGTTATTTACTCATCTATATTTCTAACACAATTTAGGTTTAAATAAATTCCATTTGCACTAATATATTCTTGATTCATATAATCTACTAGGGTTTCTAGTGTAATATTACTTGGTCTTCTATCAGATGCCCAATTTATTCCTTCGTATCTATTCCTATCAGTAGGTTTTCTTCTAAAGCTAGGATCTGACCAGTATCTAGCTCTTGGTTATTCGGGTGTTTCATTTCTACTGCCTTGTCTGCTAGGGACCGTTGCAGGAATAGGCATAGTACTTGACTTCCAGAAGTCTCTCCTTCTATAGGTTTTATGTTTATAGTTCTGACTTTTTCCATTAATCTCACAATTTCTTGACTTAAACTATCTAGTTCTTTTGCTTCGCTTCTAAATATTTGTTTTCTAATTGTTCAATTTCAAAGTCATCTGTTTCTTCTATCTGAAGAGGACATAAGCTTATTTCATTTCCACTTATTTGGAATAGATTTTTTTTATATACATTCGTTATTTTGTTTTTCATATAGATATTCCATTGTTCTATGTAATTCTACTATCATTTCTTGAATCTTTTGAAAGTTTTTATAATTGTTTTAATGAACATGTACTTCTAATTTCTTATACATATCATTCAATGTTTACTTCAAATTCTAAATCTAAAGCTTCATGTATGTTATTATCTAAATTTCTTAATTCATTTTGTTCATACTTAATTTCATTCTCGTATTTTGGATTGTTACTTGGCTCTGATACCACTTCACGTTGGTAGAAATTTTGGATTCTGTTATCACACTTTGAAAACATAGTCGAACTGCCCTTATGGGTGTTGTATTTTCTTGACTTTATCATTCTGTCTATGTTTATTACTTATTTTACACAAAAATTTTAGTAACTTCATGCTTGATATATTTTTTGATGCATAAGAAACTTAGCTTTTAGCAGAAGGATAATAATACTCTGAGTACTATAGAGAGCAGGATTAGTTTGTATACCTATGTTGCCCACCTTGCTTCTGTTTATCTTCAGTGTCATTCGATCTTCTCTTAACGATTTCTAAGTGAAGCAATCATTGGACGTTGATGTTACAGATCTCGAGCTCCTAATCATTATCCTATAGCTTGCATGTCCCTTCGTCCTTGCACATTCCTTTGCTTGATTGGACTTATCTGGACGAAGGCCTTCGGGATAAACTAAGGGAGAGATGACTCTCAATAGGTGAAGTTTAATTGGAATGGGGTGTAATAGGTTACACAAAAATCTTCCTTCTCTATAGTAGTACAAGGATTATTATCACTAGCTAAAGTTGGTTTCTTACGCTATGGAGATTAGTGTACAAGACACATTCAAGAACTGGAATAAAATTTGGGATGAAATAGAGACAAAGTTTTTTCATTGAACTGAAGAATTTAGAACATACACATATCTTATCAGGACTCTCATCTACTACGAGTGTCCCTATTACAAGTCCTAGAGTGTTTATATAGACACTCTTTGTTACATGTTTACATTCTTTTCTTTTTTCTTTACATAGCTATTGCACACTTGTCCGGTTGTAAGTATTTTGCTTTTTGATATCTTTCTTCAATGAACACTTGTCCCGTGGAGAGTCCTTTGTCTTCTTTCGTTTTATCGGATCTCTTGTTTCCATCCTCTATCTTGTAAATGCCTTTTTTCTTCATGGATGACGTATTTCTCATTTCATCATTGCTGAAATTTTTTTGGCTTATCGTATTCAGCGGTTGGTGTTGCTGTTGCTGTCTTTATCCGTTTTATCTTGGCACGCTGGACATATTCTTCCCTCGTACATTCTGAGTTGGGAAAATACTTGTTGGCATTTACATCTTGATTTTATTTGTCCGGTTTCTATTTTTTTAGAAACCTTTCTAGATTAATTTTTGTTGATATAATAGTTCTTCTTTTAGTAGAAAGAATAATTATATTGTCTGAAGCTTTGTGTAGCCAGCTTCGGTTCTCGTTGATTAATTTTTCTAATACTTGGCAGAGAACTTTTAGTCGCAGAGTTCTTCTGACTTCAACAAATTCTTTGTCGACTTTGTTTCTTTCAAATTCCTTTCGAAAACTTCTTTCTATTTCCTTGACGTATTTTGGGGAAGATACTCCAATTTAGATGCAGTGTACTAGATTAAACTTCTTTATTTTTTCTCAGTCTTTGGATGCTAAGAAAATCTTGATATAAATTTCACTAGTAGGTTTTACTAGTGGACTATTGCTTCTGAATTCTCTGACTGCTTTGATAATTTCTTGGGGCAGCCCTTGAATTTCTCTGAGATCAGGACTCAAATATATTCGATTTGCTGCTCCAATTTTGAAACAGTCTTTAATAGTTCTTGGATCAACTCCTTTGTCAAAATTGATTCTGGGATAAATTCTCATGTGATCTGGAACACAAGTCTCTGTTGTTTTGAGATTGTAAACAATCTCTAATAGAGATCTGTATTTATTTTTACTTTTTGTTAAGAAATCTGTGAGGTTCAATTGTAGGTCACAATCATGCTCACTCTAAGATACCTTGAATTTAAATATTCTTTCGGGCATCAATTTTATATTATCTTTTGTATTGCGGGGTTCTTTCTCCGAAAAGATTGTATTTTTCGCAGTTAAGCGTGAGCTATTTTCTGAAGAGATTGCAATTTGAAAATTGGTTCTTGCTATTTGGCTATCTTTCACCGAAGAGATAATATTTTCAGTTGTAAAGCTGGTCTTAGCAATTTTAAAACTGCTTTCTCTTGTCGTTAGGCTAGTGCTGTCAGTAGTTTTTTTACTACTGATTGAATCAGAAATTTGGAGGGTTATATCAATTGGTCTTTCACATGTTTCTTTATCCATCCGTATTATTTCTGATCCTTTCTGTTATATTTCTCTTCTGAAGCAATTCAGATCTGCAATAATTCTTGCAATATCTTGTTTGCTTTCTTCTA
Source organism: Alisma plantago-aquatica (assembly GCA_963693085.1). Taxonomy (NCBI): domain Eukaryota; kingdom Viridiplantae; phylum Streptophyta; class Magnoliopsida; order Alismatales; family Alismataceae; genus Alisma; species Alisma plantago-aquatica. The sequence goes on along the minus strand of OY856409.1, from coordinate 74,306,984 downwards.
TATTGTCAACAATTTTATCCTATTTTTGAATCATTTCAATTAATTCTACATAATTTGTCTTGTAACTGATTACAATTACGTTGTAATCGCGCTTCTAATTCTGCAAGTTTATTTTCAACTTGCTCCTTTGTATTCTCTTGATAAAAAATCTACAAAAAAAGTTAATTTCACCTTTAATAACTTTTATGTCAAAAATATATTCTTTAAAAAATATCTGCCATCTGGTTTGTCATTTATATTCTGCTGTAGATGGTAGTTGTTTTTAATGAAAGCTTTTACCTGGGTATTATCTACTCGTGCTAAGAATTTTTTTGGTAACAAGAAATAAGAGAACTTTTTAAATCCCTTTGTTTAGTGCTAGCAATTCTTGCTCATTTGAGTGATACCTTTTTTCTGTATCGGTAAACGTTCCAGAGGTATATCTATATATTTTTTCTTTTTGTTCATCTTTTTTCTTTAAGACTTCTCCCCAAAATTCTTCAGAGCTGTCAATTTCTATTATTAAGTCATCTCCTTCTAAAGGGAGATCTAATCTTGGTAGTTTTTTGCATTTCTTTTTTATAAACCTAGCATGATTTATAAGTTCTTATGTCATATGGAAGATAGCATTTTTCTTTAATAGTTTTGTAAGATATTTCTTAATTTTTCCAGGTTTTCGATAAATTATTCTGCATAATTTAGGCATCCTAAAAATCTTTGAAGTTGTTTTTTGTCTTCTATTTTTTCTGGAAACATAACGATTTTCTCTACAATATGTTCCTGCGATTCTATCCCGCTTGAGTCTAATTTTAATCCTAAGAATTCTATTTTAGATTTATAGATTTCTATTTTCTTGTTAGATAATAATGTTCCTACATTTTGGCAAAGAAGGGAAAATATTTGTAGATGTTTGTAATGTTCTTCTTCACTTCTACTGGCTATAAGAATATCATCTATGTATATTAGACAAAAGGAATTATAAGGTTTGAATACCTTATCCATTCTTCTTTGGTATATTTGCGGAGCATTTTTTAATCCGAATGGCATTACTATCCATTCGTAATGTCCTTGTGGAGTACTGAATGTTGTCAATGGTATACTTTTTTCATCTAGTCTTATTGTATGGAAGAAAATATCCGTCGAACTTAGTATGTTGATTTAGTTGTTTGTAATTCAACACCAACATTAAATTCAACTATTGACACCTTGTGACCATTGGATTATAGTAAAAAGAGTTCAAAAATCCTATAAAAGAGACAAATTTAATTTCCGCAGCAAATGTGGTGATTATAATACAAATAAACAACAACCAATAAGAGGACGAATCATTGCACATCGGAAGAGTTTGGTACATTCAAAAGAAAGAGGCCATTTAAATGGTACCTCATACCAAGGTAGTCCCCATACTTAGAGAGAATGACTTTATTTGACTCCAAGGACACCTTGACACCAAACTTAACAAGTTGAGAGACAGAAATCAAATTAACCCTAATGTCTGGAACATACAATATATCTTTGATTAGTAGAATAATCTTAAAAGTCATCTTGATCATGACATTGACCTTTCCGATCATATAAGAAGCACTGGAGTTGCCCATGGCAACCCGATGCTCATCCTTTCCTACTTCCGAGTAGGTCACGAAGGCATCTTTGTTGCCACTAATGTGGGGACTAGCCCCGGAGTCGATGATCCAATTATGTTGCTAGAATGATCACATGTTGATCGGGTTGATGAATGCCAAACACGTCCTCAGTGACAAGGTTGGTTGTTGTTTTCTTAGAATCTTGAACTGCTTGATTCTTTTTATGTCTGCACTTAGGAGAAATATGACAAGGTTTGCCACAAACATAACAAAAAATTATTTTTCTTAATGTCTTTGTTGCCTTTATTTTTAATTTTATTTCCTTTCTCTTTCTTATTTTTTAGTTATTTTTATACTGATCAGAAAATTTATTTTTCGCTTCATTGTTAACAAAGTTTGCAGTACATGATAACTCTTTACTCAAATCAGACTTTTCTCTAGTACAATTTTGAGCTTCAATTCAGGTCTGTATTATTACATTATTTAGTGACATAGTCTTTCGTTTATGTTTTAAGTTGTTGATGTAATGTTTCCAAGAACTAGACAGTTTTTCAATTAATGAGCTCACAATGAAAGGCACAAGAAGATCACTTTTTTATTTTTCAAGTCATCTAGTAAAATCTAAAAATTATGAATTTGAGTTGTTATTTATTGAACTTCAGTCATACAGAAATTTAAAAATTGCAACAGTAAATTTTTGGGTAGAATCCTCTTTCAGAATATATTTCTTATTTAGACTTTTCCAAATTTTAGAAGCAATTTTAATTAAAAAGTATGCATCAAACAGTTGATTAGATATCATACTTAGAATAACATGTCGAAAAATACTATTTACTTTTTCCCAACCAACAGAGTCATTTTCAGGTTTAGATTTAGATAAAACAAATGCTACATTTAAATTTTCAAAGAAGTAAAAATATATTGCAGTCCATTAAAAGGTTCAATTTTCAAAACATCAGAACAATGGTGTTTGTGAAACAGTAACCAGATTATACAAAGGCGTGCAAGATGCATTGTCCTTAAGAGTATTTCCGTGGCTCTTGATGGCGAGTGTTAGTGCAAGTAGATGACTACGACATCTACTCTCTCACGTAAGGAACCTTAGGAGGTCGGATTTGCATCCCCCATTGTGTGTGGGATGCGACATATGTCGACACACCCAGTTAAAGGGTTTTCGGTCCGGACCGGCCCAAACACTGTTCGGACGTCCCACCATGCACGTGCATAGCACATGTCTTCTTTTTGCCTCAATTATCCTATGGATAAGGATCCATATAAAAGGAAGATGGAAGTTTCCAAAGCAACCAGTATGGAACTAAACACTTCCTTTTTATTTGAAATACACCTTTTTCTACAACACAAACATTGGGGGTGTTGCATGCTTGTAAAACGGTAATTTTGTAGCAGATGAAGTTCAAGTATCAAACTATCTCAGTGGTGAGAGAAGCACAAGCTATATTCAGACTACCGGCAGGACTACCATCCTCACCGACTGTAGTAGTAGTAACACAACTCATTCACCCGGTGTTACATAAATCTCGCTTTCCTGTGGAAAAAGGTAGGTACAATACCAATAGCACAGCAGTTATGGCATAACACTTGCACTAAAAAATCCTAAAGTAGTGATGCTCTGCACAACAACTGTGAAGTATATACGTAACCAAAATCCTACAGATTGACTATAGAACAACTTCCAATATGAGGCACAAAGTCCGATGATATACCAAAATAAGGCAGAAACATCACTTGCATTCAATACAAATACTATACTACAGTGTTAGTACTTCCCAACTACCCACTAAAATAGATATACAATCTCTCAGAACACCAATAGATACATAAACACATAGAGAACCAACAACATCATTAAACATAGATCCTCCCCCTCTGCCTACCAAAACCTTCTCTAGAGATGGTCTACCTGGACGTCTTCCTCGACATTAGAATGATCTCGTGTATTTTCATCCCCAGATCAAGGAGATACCTCAATGTGGAAATGGATGGTGGAATCATCCATTTCTATGTGGTATCTACAACCTTCCCTATCAACTTCTACCTCACCGGTAGAGTCATTCTCCAACCCACCAGAGGATGGAGAGAAATTATCACCATCCTCAACCTATGTACGGGATGGCACCTCATTCTCCACCCATAGGGAGACATGAGCATCAACCTTTGGCTGACGGACATCAACAATTCCATCCCTAGGAACATTCATCACATACACCGTATCGAGAGATATCATCAATCCTCCTCCGAAGAAGTTACCGACGACACTAACATTGGAGATAACATGTTGTAAGGTATGAATGGGCATCCTGAACCGCAACATGCACATGATACCCATGAAGAAGAACTCGTAGACATAGCCACTTCTCTGATCTCTACTAGATGAGCACCACCGGGGTTTGAAGACCCCCTAGCCCCACACTTCAGGTATGTTCAAAACCCTAACAGTAGATATCTCTCCATCACATATAGCAAGAAGATCTCATCGTCTCAAGAAAATCTTCAACATGATCACCCTAGTGAACCTAATCTTGCGTAGGACCACCCATGGACCCTTGTTGCTAGGAAAAAGTCCTACCCACACTATTGTCTCAGATGTGGAAAATGCTTATCACTCACTATCGAACACAATCTTTCTATTACTGTCAGCTCTACATCACATTCACATGCAAACACGATGTTTTTTGACATCAAACACATTGCATCATGGGACCACAATGAAGCCTTTATCACTTTTTGTCACAACATCATCATCAGATTCCCCCTTCCATCGAACAGGGAGCAATTCCTTTCTGACCTAATCACACAAAACAGCTGGACAGACACTAGATCTTGAACATAAATACTTCTCTTACACATAGTTATAGTTTGCTACGTGGTACAACTCTACACCATGCATATTTTAACCTGGAACATTTATGGAGCAGCAGCTCCCAATAGGCGTAGAACCATTAGGAACACGATATATATAAATACCGCATTGACATCATCACCATCCAAGAAACCAGAACCACCCTCAATGATTTCCAACTTAAACATATTGGGGGCGTCATATTAAAAAATGGTTTCAACACCCACCCATTGGTTTCAGCGGAGGTATTCTTATAGGATGGAATGATAGCACATACCAAGCCTCTCAACCCACCATACAGAATCACTGTATTACAATTCTATTTTTCCAATCTGCCAATAACCAGAAATGGCACTTTACCGGAGTCTATGCCCCCCCTGGACCAAACAAAGCACCTTTCTTGGAGGAACTACACTCTTTGGCAGCTCAACACGGGACACCCCATGGATCATTGGGGGAGATTTCAACATGGTCTCATGCCCAGGAGAATGATCTCACGATCTGGCTATAGCGAGTATATTGACACTACGTCACGCCAACATCTTCAAGTCCTTCATCACCTCCCATAACCTTTGTGACCTTCTCTCTAGTAATGTCTATTGGACATAGCACAGAGGTATGACCAGAGCCTGACTAGACTGTTTTTTATGTAATAACCTATGGTCACAACTTCACCCGGGGACCCACACCACTCTTATTGCATCAAGTCAATCTGATCATCTCTTTGTTCTTCCTCAAATACAACACTCTTTGTGGGGACCCAAACCCTTCCACTTCGAGCAAATCTGGACCCAACACCAAGTTTTCACTTCCATAATCAGCAATATATGGCTCTCACAGCCACCCACTGACAACCTTGGCCTTGACATTCATCACAAACTCAAGCTTCTAAGACCTATCATCATGGATGGAACTGTACACAATTTGGATCCATTCCCAAGACCATCAAGAGGAAGGAAGAACAACTTCTCACTGCTATACAACAACCCACTGATTCCCACATATCCCTTACCCAATCGATAAACAACCTCAAGGCACATGAAGAAATCATATGGAAAAAAGAGCCAAGATCAAATGGCTAAAGGAGGGAGATAGGAACATAAAATTTTTCCACTAAACCTACAACACCAAACAAAATCGATGGTTGATCACCAATATTGATGGTATCAACACAACTATACAACCCATACAAACCCTCATAAATCACATTACCCTATTCTTCAATATCTTATATAACAATGGACACTCCCTACACCAACAGATGAGCATTGAATCGAACCCCATTTTCACACATAATATCCCAACTACTAATCACCTCCTAGATCATTTCCATGATACGAATATCCATAATGCAATACAACAATTAGGATTGGATAAATCATCAGGACCTGATGGATATGACATATCTTTCTTTAGAGCTACATGGCCAATCATCAATGAGGACTTCACCAAGCTTATGGAGGAGATACATAGATTACATAACATCTAGCATCTCCTCAAACCCATCAACCACACCCACATAGCCCTGATCCCAAAATCTGATCTTCCTATCTCCATCTGGGATTACAGACCCATCAGCCTCATCAACTACACATACAAAATCATAGCTAACATCCTTAGCAGTCTTATGAAACCTCTCCTCAACAATATCATTGACATCCAACAATGTGTGTTCCTTCCATGAAGGAATATCCAGTATGCATTTATCATGGTACATGAGACTATACATACTTGTCTCATTATTCACAAGCCTACTCTTATTTTCAAATTGAATTTTAAGAAGGCCCTTGACAATGTTAATTGGGAATTCCTCATTAAATGTATGCAGGGACTCAATTTCCCAGTCCAATGGTGCTCCACTACTACAGAACCTACCTTTAGTGTCGGTTATTTAAAGCCTTTAGTGTCGATTTCTAAGCGACACCTATGTGGGCGACACTAAAAGTCCACCCATTAGGCGTCGGTTCCAAAACCGACGCCCAAACACTTCGCGCGCTACCGCAAACGCGTCATCATGGGACTATAGGCGTCGGTTATTAGGTAAGAAACTGACGCCCAAACCCTTCGCGCCACAGAAAGGGCGCCATCTTGGGCACTATCAGTGTCGGTTATTTACAAATAACCGACGCCATATATCTTCGCGCCACACGAAATAGACATCGGTTTATTGTAGGAAAACCGACACTATATCGTTATGTGTCGGTTATTTACAAATAACCGACGCCTATTGGTTTTTTTTTTCTGTCAGTCTGCAGACCTGCTGTGGCTGGTCGCAGGATGAGAAACCTGTTCAGTTCAGTTATGAACTGCAGGTTTTACGACATCCATTGATATCAGCCGACAACAGGCCGCAAACCTGCAAAATTAACAATAAAAAAGTACCACATGCATTTAGCAATGCAACCTGCAGTTCCATTTTATTTTCACACATTTATAAACATTCACACATGCTAGCAATTTGTAGTTCCATTCATTCACATTCACACATGTAGAAACATTCATATAGCAACCAACACTTTCATTCATTTTCACTCAGACACATGTAGAAACATCCAGACATGTAGAAACATTCACACATATATTATAATTCAGAAATTCATTTACAAAGTATCATTGTTTAGTCATTATTCGCTATCAGGATCCCAATTATATTTTAAAGCCCCCACTAATTGTATGGCTGTTGCCCATTCTTCTCTTACTTCATTTAATTCTCCCATTGTATAGGGAGCATTAACATTTGGTAAGTCCTTTCCTGTAATGGGGTCAGCTTTAAACACCTGTAAAGAGAATGATGTATATATATAATTAATGAGCTATAAATAAGATTGATATATTTCGATCATATTATCTAATGAGACTATATAATACCTGAGCAATACATTCGATATCCAATACGGCATGTTTGATAATCATGTGCATATATCGCATGACATAGTATCCACATGCCCATCCGTTGTCTTGTGTAGCACACTATAAATTCAATAATACAAAATATTAAAAAATACAACTAATTAAGCATTGTTCACATAAATAATATATACATATATTGCAGTCGGGAACTTACTTGCACGTTCTTCCAAATTATTGGCTGGTTCTTTTTCGTGGGGACCTTTCCTCCAGCCTTTTTGTACTCCTCAAAACCCCTACATGTTAATGTAACACAGAACATTGCAATTAAATAGTAATGTAATAACATATGTTAACGGATATGAAAAATGAAATATTTCTCACCGAAATATTGCCATTTTCATTATGTGTCCAAATCTTGTATTCAATTTACCCCCCTGAGGATCTAGATAATACACAGTGAACGTCTCGGGGGCAATAACCAATAACTCCCAATGCCTACCCCTAGAGGAAAAAAAGTTAAAAATTAATAACTCAAAATCCACAATAAAATGTAATTTTCTTAAGTCCAAATTATAATAAGCAAAGTAAACTTACTCTACATTGAATGGAGCCATTATCACCGTCTTCTTTTTTACAGCAAAATTTGAAAAAGACTCACAGCAGTATTGTTGAACTGATGTTGGGTCTTTAGCTACTAGACTAATCAAGGATGGAATCAAAAACCCTACATGTTCGAATCCAAAATCTGCACATATGTTGTCTAAGTAGCTGCAAAATATGTATTAATTACACATGCATTAATAAATAAGAAACCAGATCCCCAGATCATACACAAGGTATATGGATGTATAAAGAATATCTCACCTTATCCATAGCTCTATCACAGATGTATTTAACCAATCATATCGAAACAACTCCAATATATCTTGTATAAATAGTTTTGTTTCGTATGACGGACCTGTAGAATCTGAATCAGAAGAAACAGTTATAGGGGAGTTTATATCATGTTCCCCTAACCATACTGCCATACCCCTACAGTTAGGACCTAACGGGACAGGTAGGTCCTGTGGAACCTAACTAGGTAATGCAGGAGGTGGAAGTGGAGGCCTAGATGTTGTGGGTGTCTTCTTTTTAACCTGTATATATATATATATAATAATTTCAGATCAACTGCCAGCATATACACTCACTAACAATTGAACGTAATGTAAATTTACCACACCTTTTCAGTAAAGAAGACATATGCTTTTTCCCACAATATCACTCCGCCTACTGCCTCACCAAGCGTTTCACAATCTGGGTGGGCATATGGCAGTGGAAGTTCCAGAAATTGGAGGAATATATGTATTAGGCTCACCTGAATCCAACCAGCTGGTACTGGAGACCCGTGACACGTTTCCCCTGGTAGGGATGGGTAAGCCGACGCCTCTGCCACGACATATTCTTTACTTTTTAGACAGCATGGCTTCAACCCCTACAAATTTTTGTGTAAAGAATGTTATATACATATATACATATAATCTTTTTTTGAAACGACTACAATTTCATATATACGTATCATATTGAATTAAAAAACTAGTTACTATGTCATAAAAATACTTACAGTGGATGTGCTAGGTGGTGGTTCTACAGGATTACTCCCAACCTCTGCAGTAGGAGTAGGAGTAGAGTCTGCAGTAGGTATTGTTTGGTAAGTGGCAGTCTGAGATGCCTGCCACTTTTTCATTGCTTCTTCAAGTTTCCTATCAAATAGCTTATCCACCTATACATGGATAAAAGAAACGTCAAATTCTAATTTTTGAATTCTCTTTTACAGTAACATTATAAAGAAAGAATATGTTACCTCTTCTTGTAAAAGTCCCGCTTTTGGGACATGTTTGCGCTGGGATGACCCAAAAAAAGATTTGATGCCCACACCAGCGCCTGCAGCCCTAACACGTCCAGGATGCTCTGGGTTACCCAGAGCAACTGTCAATTCATCCTTTGTTCCCTCAGGGATGAACTTTCCTTGTTTCCTCAGCTCGTGCAGCTCCCGCTAATCGCCAAAACAAAAATTTGTACTTAAGTAAACAACACAAATAATCAATATTCGAATGATTGTTGTAAGAGTTGTATTTTACCATTTTTGCAGCCGCCTCAGCAGTTGCGGCCTTAGTTATTTCTCCCTTCTTATTTTGCCTCCCAGCTATCCAGACATCATGGCGAGGCAGAGGTGTGCTACCTATGGTAGAGGACTCCTGAGTAGCAGCAGACTGAGCAGCAGTAGTCTCAGCCTGTAGTCTTTGGCGAACGCCTGCATACCCCTTTGGACCCATTCTGTGGTCATGCACATTCAGTGCACGCCTTGATCTTTGTGCCTCACTGAGGGCCTAGTTAGTATGCAAATTAATGATTTGGTTAGTAACACTAAATGTTAATCTTGAATAAGTGAATACAACATATATTAATTAATGAGATTGAGACTGATGCCTAATACCTTGAATTCATCAGTTTGTCTTGAAACGACAAACGCGTCCCATTCTTCTTTGTCCAGGAAGTTCCACTGTTCATTGGCTGTCTTCTTCCTCTTATCGGCTTCTTTTATGTATTCTCTGGTGAGTTTTGTCCTATAGTTCCTTAGGACTCTCCCACAGTGTTGCATCACGCATTTACGATGCAGCTTTTCATCCAATTCAAATATACTCTGCAAAATAGAATTGCTATTAACTAGTATCCAAAAATTTAGTAATCTTCAAAATAGAATTGCAAATTAATAATAACTCACACATAAATCCTTCCATATTAAATTTTTCTTCTCCTTAGAAACTTTATGCCAAGAATCTAAGAGACAACCGCAATGGCTACGAGTAACAAACCCAAGATATGAAATAAATGAATTGCGATTCACACCACATGCATTTCCTGCATTATCAAAATCCACAACAAGTTTGGGTCCACTGCCCTTTTGCACAATTAACTTCTTCATCATAGTGATGCCCCTTCTCTTGTCAACTTTTTGGTGTTGTTGATCAAGTGCCTCAAGTACTTCAGATGGTACCTGTGCATCATCAACCTAAAATTTGACAAAATAATTCACATTTACAAGATATAACTATAAATGGACATATAGATATAAATATATGATATATTTTTAAAACTTACATTGTGAGGCGGCGCATTGATGTCCTCACCCTCACGGTAGTCATCAGCACGGTCATCAGGAGAATGGTCAGCCATCTGCAAATTCACATTCAAATTGTAAAGTTCGCATTGTAAAGTAGTAATTCAAAGTGTAAAGCTCACATTGTAAAGTTCACATTATTACAACAAAGTATATATCACAACAAAATTGTAAAGCTCTATGATCAAAGAGAAAACAAGTATATATTACAACAAGATTACGGTCTAGGGTTAACAAATACATGTGATGTCATTCTTATATATAATAAATGTACATGTACCACCTATCCCATCCTTGAACACCTAATCTCACTAGTAAGTGTATAATGTGTATTGGGTTTTCAAGAAAATTTCGGCAGCATTTCCCCACTGTTCTCCAAGTACATATGTACTTAGAGAACAAATGGGGAAATGCTGCTGAAATTTTCTTGAAAACCCAATACACATTATACACTTACATCCTAAGCGAGATTAGGTGTTCAAGAACAGTCCCAAATCGGGGACTATCCAAGATTTACTCCTAATGAGTAAATCTTGGACGGGTTTCTAGGCCAACAAATAATGTGTTGTCATTCTTATACCTAAAATCCTAGTTATTCAAGTTAGGGTGATTATTGATGTCTTTAAAAGCATGATTGGCAATTTAGGGAAAAGTTCATCATTTACATTCCAAGCATGTCACATGTGTGCATTACAGTTCATCATTAAATTGTACAACTCTATGATCAAAGAAAAAACAAGTATATATTACAACAAGATTAGGGTCTAGGGTTAACAAATACATGTGATGTCATTCTTATATATAATAAATGTACATGTACTACCTATCCCATCCTTGAACACCTAATCTCACTAGTAAGTGTATAATGTGTATTGGGTTTTCAAGAAAATTTCGGCAGCATTTCCCCGATGTTCTCCAAGTACATATGTACTTAGAGAACAAACGGGGAAATGCTGCCGAAATTTTCTTGAAAACGCAATACACATTATACACTTACATCCTAAGCGAGATTAGGTGTTCAAGAACAGTCCCAAACCGGGGACTATCCAAGATTTACTCCTAATGAGTAAATCTTGGACGGGTTTCTAGGCCAACAAATAATGTGTTGTCATTCTTATACCTAAAATCCTAGTTATTCAAGTTAGGGTGATTATTGATGTCTTTAAAAGCATGATTGGCAATTTAGGGAAAAGTTCATCATTTACATTCCAAGCATGTCACATATGTGCATTACAGTTCATCATTAAGCAAGAAGGGTGATTAGGATTCTCAATATACTCAACAATAAAACAAGTTAAACATGTGTGCATTACAGTTCATCATTTACATTCCAAGCATGTCACATGTGTGCATTACAGTTCATCATCAAGATATCTATAACTTACTTAAACATTCAATTATGAAGTAAATATACACTTAATTCAGAATAGCATGACGCACAAAGTTGTAGTAAACTTCATTATGCTTTGTTCTATCATGGACTATCAGATTGGTATAGCACATATGTATCAGTACATAATTAAATAAACACAATCAGTAAATAACTTTAAAAAAAATTCCACTAGCTTGGTGAAATCAGTTAATAAATAAACACAATCAGAATATTTTTCATGGCTTTTGGGGTGACTTGGTGAAATCAGTGCATGTTTTGGGCATCCAGTAGATGAATCCAAACCCCAGCAGCAGCCTAGACGTGCCCTGGCGCCGCCCAAGCATCCGCCCAGAGGCCTAGATAGGCAGGGCACCTGGGCTTGGGACCCTAGGCGTGCCTTGGCACCTGCTTAGGCGCCGCCTGGGTGAGTTCCAGGTCGGCGGAGGCAGAGAAAAGAAAGGCGGAGGACAGAAAAGGCGGTGAAGCTTTTGTGGGTTACCTTGCAGGAAGCTGGCGGAGGAGAAAAACTGCTTCTACCGGCGGGGGCGGCGGTGACAAGGAGAGCACCGTAGCTGCTTCTACCGGCGACGGCGATGAGAGGACAGGAAACGACCGACGGCGGGCAACGACCGGCGGCGGCGACGAACGGCGACGAGAGGATAGCAGCAACGCGGCAGCAACACCGAGCGGCGACGAGCAAGAAAATCGCGGGACCTAATCAGGAAATCAGGAATAAAATAGGGAAAGGCTAGGGGAAGAGTCGCTCGCACTAGCGCGAGCTATTAAGTTGACAATCAGCGTCGGTTATTCAAAATAACTGACATCTAAACCAACAGTGTCGGTTCTTTTCCAAAAACCGACAACTATACTAGATTATAGTCGTCGGTTTTTAACTAAAAGACAACCGACAACTATTCCTGTCTCGCGAATACCCTTAAGTCGTCGGTTATTTATTTATGAACCGACACCATATGTCAAATTGTGGAGGTAATTTTTTCACTGGAATTTTGGTTTTGGCGGTTGATTTTAGGTGTCGGTTTTTTAATAAGTAACCGACACTTAATAAAATTGGTACCCGTGTCTGGTCGCCCTTCATAGATTGGATGTCGGTTTATGTTATCAACCGACACTGTAGAGTTTAGGTGTTGGTTTATGTATACAACCGACACCTTGAAAAGTGACTTTATAAGCCATTTCTGTAGTAGTGCTCATCGATACAGTCCTACATATCCACGAGCACCTTTGTGACTCTCATCAATGGGTCACACATGGGTTCTTCAAAAACACAAATGGGCTACGACAAGGTGACCCACTATCTCTATAGTTATTCATCATTATCATGGTTGTTCTAAACACACTCATACGGAACGCCACAGAGTTTGGATACATTAACAAGCCCAGGGGTTACTCGCACAATGTGATTCAATATGCAGATGATACCATCATTATTATCAAACCTAACGACATCAAGGTCATTAATCTGACCAGGATTCTAGCCATTTTCACTAAATTATCCAGACTCAAAATCAACTATGCCAAATCCACCATTGTATGTGACCATGTAGACTCAATGGAGAGAGATAGATACATGAGCTTGCTCAGATGTCGAAATGAAACCTTTCCATTCACATATCTTGGACTCCCACTCACCCCAGCTCGGGTGCCTATCACGACATGGAACCTGATCATCAATAAACTAAAAAAACATGTCAACGCATGGGAAAACAACTATTTATCTATAGTAGGATGCATATCCCTCATCAACGCATCTCTCACACCCATCATCACTTACGACCTATCTTGCATACCACTTCCTTCTACGGTTCACAAAAACATTGATAGAATCTGCAGGAAAAAAAGCAAGAAATTACATCTGGCTAAATGGGAAACAATATGTAGTCCTAAGAAGGAGGGAGGATGGGGCATCATCAATATCAAAATCCACAATCTTACTCTCATCCACAAGATTACAACAACAATCAGTAACAAAGAACATAAAATCTGGACCAACATCTTCAACGATAAATATCTTTGACACCAAGCACCATGGTCTACAAAATCAGTAGGACAACATGACCCCTGTGGAAACACTTGGCCAACACAATCCACATCATATCCAACACCATCCATATACCACCCCACCTATGGAAAAACATCAAATTTTGGCATGATTTGTGGTGGCATGGACTAAAGCTTATCAACTTACAACTGCCAAACAAGCACATCCCTAGCACTCTCATCAATCTCAACAACTGCTCAACATTAACCAGACTGGGATCCAACAGAGATAACATCCTTAAATGATGTCTCATAGAATGGACAAACCCAGACACATATTTGGACATCCTCAGCCAATTAGAATATAACACCAACAGACACATTGCATGGATTTGGGGACCCAAATACACGGCCAAATTAACATACCAACACTTTACATATAGAGGCATGACTGGGCCATACAACAAGATCTAGCAAATTAATTTCCCTCCCAAATTACACATACTAACTTGGCTCATCTGTCATGATAAACTGCCTACGGACATGACAATGAGACACAAAAGGTTTCAAGAGACCTTCTAGATGCCATCTTTGCAATAGTAATGAAGAAACAACCCAACATCTGATCTATAGATGTCATTTGTCTAGAAGAATATGGACCCACTACACCACAACCACCACCATTCTAGAAGACACCTACCTCAACACCATGTACAAAATACAACATACTAGAAGCAGAACGAATAGATACCCAAACCATGACATATTGATGATGGCCATCATATGGGTCATATGGACAACCAGAAACAAAATTATTTTTGACAACCTCACCCTATCCATACAGCACACCCTTCAACAGGTGGACTCAACATACCACGATTTTTTGTATACCAAGTCACAGCAACGGTAGCGGGGGCAGAATTCACAAGGACACATACAATCAGATGCATGAACACAACATCCCAGGGAACCTGATGTTGGGATAGATGGAGGGAGCATGAGAAAATTGAAGAGCCAAAGTGCATGAAGGAACCTAGAGACAATCACATTTGGACGCTACCCTCTCATGAAGGGTGGACTTTTATGATGGATGGTTTTTTTTTCTAGGAAGACTATATGTAATCAAACTCTTTACTTTCACGCTCCGAGGATACACCACTGGTGATTAATCCCACCATTTTGGTATTTTGGTCGATATATACTATGTTTTTTTTCCATAGACTTATCGCAGTTTGCATAAGTCATTATCAATACAAGGAACATATTATCAAAAAAAATATCAAGCTCTCAAATACACCATTAAATTAAACACAGACCGAGCTCCTATAACAACAATCGTGCTGGCTGGAAGTACAGGCTTCATCACTTCATGCCTTTTCTTTCACGAAAATTGCACCTCTTGAATTTTACTAACTCTTCCATGAATCTTATCAGGACTGAAAGGAGATGTCAAACCTCTTTATTAGTTGTTTCGATCGATCTTCCCTGTTGCCTAGATGTTTAAGGAAGCAAACTCTGCTCCTAACGGGCGGTCCAGTTTTGTAAAAGGTCAATGCATACGGTACCAGTCATCGTCCACTATGCCACGTACCGATTAGATGGCAGAATTTTTGGAATGCTGGCTTCTCTTCGACTCATTTCTGGGAATCTTTGCCTGTTTGTCTCACGTCTCGAGTAGTTGCTTCTTCTATGGAAGAGACCCGCACATCCTTCTGAACAAATCGGGCATCTAGCACGTTTGTCACGAACTACCACCTCCAAGCGACTGGCAACGCAGGACACTTCAAGGACAACCGTTTAGCAAAAATCCCCACATGCGAGAAATTGAGGGGATTGAGCTCCATCCCCTCATAAGTAAAAGAAGTTACGGGTAGCCCGCGGCTTTAAATTTTTCTTAACCCGTGTGACCCGGCAACCCCACCCGTCAGCCCACTTAGATCTGAGGAACATGTAACAGCAGCCTGCAGCCGTTTTTGTATTACTACCTATGCAAAAGTCATGTAAAATTCATGCAAAACACATGCAAAGTGCAGAGAATATATCCATTCACCCACAGATATTTAATTCCATCACAGGTTGTAAAAACATTCAAATTCAATTTGAATCCCGTATATAGCAGCAAATCTCCTCAAATATCCAACTCCCTGTTCTGCCAAGTACAATACTCACTCCCTTACTTTTGATTTAAGCTTGTCAAAATTATAGTACAGTATCTACTAAATCATTTCCGTCAAGTACAGTACTCACTCCCTCTCCCTATTCATTTATGCCAAGTACAATGTCTACCAAATCATTTCAGTAAGTACAGTACCCCATTATGATTTTCATTTCTGTAAGAATCAAAGGTACAATACCCAACAAAACATTAATCACTTATACAATTCAACAATAAGTACAGTACATAATTATTATTCTCAAATCAGAATGGGGTACAGTACCTACTAAATTATTTCCGCTAAGTACAGTACTCACTCCCCCTCCCTATTAATTTCCACCAAGTACAATACTCACTTTCTTACTCTTGATTTAAATTTGTCAAATTTACAGTACATTACCTACCAAATCATTTTAGTAAGTACAGTACCTTATTCTGATTTTCATCATTTATGTAAGAAGCAAAAGTAAAGTACCCCATTATTTGCATCAGAGGGGCGGAGATGGTTCAACATGAACCAATAGTACGTACAGTACTTACTCAGTGTTGGGCGGAACTGGTTCAACATGAACAAATGACACGTACAATACTTACTCTGGGCAGAAATGAATAAGGAGGGGGACGACTGAGATGATTTGCAGCTATATACAAAATGTGAAATAAAATGAAGGGAATCATTAGAGGGAAATCGAAAATTAAGGTAGTAGATTTGTATTTGGTGGCGAGATAATAATTTCATGCATGACTTTTGCATGTAGGAACATAGAGAATCGGTGTTGCAGGCATTGTTTTAAATATGCATGGGGGCGCAGCAGGTAGTTGGGCGAGCAGGTGGGCATTACCGATGTCCGGGTAGGACCCCGGGTATATGGCCGGTTATGAGCCGTGTGAATATGCATCCTCAAGACTTCCCTTTCACAACCAGTAAGAAAAGCCGCACCATTTGACCATAACATTAATGGAAGCAGAGAGAAGACTGATTTGGGATCTGGGAGAAGACAATTGCTACTTAGTCGTGAGGAAGCACCCTATACACCTCAGGTTCTTACTTGGTTTATTTTCTGTTCTAAGATATGAACTCATATTTTGGGATGTAGAGCGACATTCTTGATCGGTTGATTCGTTTGTTTTTCCTCTCACCCTCATTTTAGTCTTATATCACCTACTGTTGTGTGATTTGCGGCTGGAGCAGTCATTTGCTGGATTGGGGCTGCGCTTTCGATTCCGCCAACGAGAGGCTTCTATCATATCGTCTTCTCCATCACGTTTCCCTTACTATAGTCCATGTTGCTCAGCGGCCCTTTGGGAGCTGAACTGTTAACCAAACAATAAGGAACTACAATATTGAGATGCTATGTACATCTGCATCCCAAATTCTCATGTGAGACAAAACCATGTATACAATTTTGGCATCTACTGTGTATAAGTTTCCCATTACAAATGTATTCTATGTGCTATTTGAGTTTAGAATTTGTCTATATCTTGTAGTTGCGTTGGATAAGACAATAGTCCTTGAGACAGAATACCATTTTGGAGTTTCTACCTTGGAAACATATTCTTTAACTTGCTAAAAATCGCCAGTGGCTTTGTATGTTTCTTATTTGGGCTAATAATTTGTTTTATAGTTTTGTGAATAGTATTTTATCGTGACATCATTTGTAGGGCCTCAACATTGTATGATATTATTTTGCAGATAAGATTGCATGAGACTAATTATGTCATGGAGGAAATGAGGGACAAATTACGAATTGAACGATGAAATTATTTGAAAGAGAAGATAAGAATATTTTAAAGGGAGAGCCTATGAGATGTGAAAACAATGATGATAGAAGCAGCCCTTCAAAGCCTATCAACGTTCATACAGTCATACGTATGACTTGTGCAACTAGAGGTAAGAGGCAAAATTAAACTATTCTAACTTATATAAGTTATTTTTCCTTTCTCGTTTCTTGAGAATGACAAGTCATAGGCTGCATCTCGCATTAACAATCAATTTTTTTTTCTCTTCGCTTTTGTTTCTATTTATTTATTTAAATCTCTTTATTGTGTGCCACAAGTTTGTGTTCCAGTTAACACGACACAAATTAGGATAAATCCTTTTCATCGAAGAGGAAGTCGTGCAAATTTGGAATTATGTATTATTCTTCTCTAGATCAACCAAATGACATGGACCTTTATTTTGGATTTTTTTTTTATAAGATTGATTCCAGGCATCGTGGTTGTGCAATATTGTAGTGCACAACGTCAAAAACAAAAGCTATTAGATTTCCTTCAAGTGATTTCATGAATTACAAACAGTTCTTTTCTATTTTGTTTTTTGCCACAACTGTTATTTGGTATATTATTCCCTTAATTTAGTCCATGCAACACATGAAAAGAAAGTATGACGTCAGTTTGTATTAACCGTATAGTTGGTATATTGTGATCTTCGATTTGATATAGTTGCATGATTATGTTTTTGTTGAATCTTAAATAAGAATAAATTAGTATTAGTGGGACCGATAGTGAATCTATCTTTTAGTTTCATTATGTTATTTTTTATTAAGAAAGACATGTATGGCCATTTATGTTATGACATGATTTACAATTGGATTATTACCTTTCCTTATATGAATTATGATTTGAAAAATGAAACTAATTTGCCTTCTTTAAGGTCACTCTCTAACCTTGTGGCGGCTTTTTCTTCAAAAGTTTAACCTCGATTGCTTTGAGGTCCCATGTCGTGAATGTGTCATACCTCACTCATAGCCATAAAATTGTGTCAACGTCATCCTTTAGTCATTACAAATTCATCCACTTCAATGTTTAATGATAATTATGTTCAAAAATTCCAATCTATTTTATCATGTAAGAGAAGAATGATACATGCCATTTCTTCCAAATTACTGTTGTTACTCGTTTTGGTATTTTTTGTCAACTTTATTTTCTCTTGTGACTTGGTTGTAGTATACTTTTATTGATATTATACAATGTTCATTCTACCTTCGATTGTGCATACATAATATTATGGTGGAGTTGCTATGGACGTAAAAGTTTTCCCTTCATATTAATTTCATTTCTCCTTATGAGCATCTGAACCAAAAGTATTTTAAGTCACCGCCCATGGATTTTTTGTTGTTCCATACTTCATGATTCTTATAATGGGTACCGTCATTTAAAATTCTACAACTCAACAAGCCTATCCATTTAACGTTCATTCAGAAGGACACACAATATCATCGTAGTAATGTTTCAAACCTTTGCCAAAATCTTATGATTCGAAGGCGGATATTCTACATTTTTATTAAATCCATGGTTGACATTAAAAAAAAAAATTAGAAACTATTTGCGAAAGACTTGATATTTTGAGTGTAGTGAGTCCACTTTGAATCCCAACTAAAGACTCGTGCAGTATGCTCCCTCATGCATATGATCTCTTGGGTTACTCATGATACAAATAGAAATGTGCAGGTTGATTGATTCTAAACAAGGGTTTTATATGTTAACATGCCCTAATTTCTTCTAGGTTAGACAATGATGATCTGTTTTTTTTGTTAGTCATCCCTTAACTTTTATCCCTAACATTTTTCCTCTCTTTTGCATGACCAATTATATTATACAATTACATGTAGAATGTAATCATATCAACTTGATTCCATTGGTCTTTGTTCTTTATGCCCACGTTATTGTTCTTATAATCTACTATACGATTAGTAAAGTCTAGAATGGAGTGTCCGAATTGGCACCATCTCAAAAGTGGCATCTAATTATCTCTTATAGTAAAAAAATAGATATTTAAAACGATCTCCAAAGAAAGTGTAAATTATATTGTTTGAAATCATTTGAATTACGCCTCAAATGCAATGAACTTATTCCTATCAAAATTATCATTTTTGTTAGTGGGGAAGGTCACTTTGGATTTCAGTATCGAATCATTACATATAAATGAGACCAATAAAAAAATATTAAAACAATACCATTTGATTAAGCATGTTGCATGTACTAATAACGAATCAACAAAATATGAGTATGCCTTTAAATTACATTTTATGCGTAATTAACTAAAACTAAAACCTAAATATGTACTATACCATGGGAAGAAAGAGATCAATTTTGCAACATATTTTACGCTAGCAGTGTATTAATATCACAATATATTTTCAAATTTTCTAATATGTATTGAGTATATTTTCAATATAAGATAAACATTTATACTACATATTAAATGTATATTATCGATTCACAATGTAAAATAGAATAAATTTAGATCACGCTTTACACAATACATTTCTTCAAATTATCTAATAGAATCAAACATGTATAATTGATATGTGCATGCACAAGTGTGCGTTCACTAGTTTGTGTGTGTGTGTCTATATATATATATATATATATATATATATATATATATAGAGAGAGAGAGAGAGAGAGAGGGGGCTAGAATACACTCAAGTGTATTTGCATATCAAGACTATTTTCAAAATATAAACCATTGATCTTCATCGTTATACTATAACTAGGCTACATACAAATTTTGAACCAATTTGGATGAGTGTAAGTCACTCATCCAAGGACAAAAAAATCGACGCGCAAAACTAATTTGAAATGCATAATTTTTACGGGTTTTATAACATGACTAATAAATGTCCAAATGTACTCAAATTTTACGTATAAGTTATTCATAACATGTTTAAGAAAATCAATACGTTAGATTTTTGAAACAAATATTACATTATGAAAAACTATTTGAGTATATTCTGCTCCGAATACACTCGAGTGTATTCTAGCATGACTATATATATATATATATATATATATATATATATATATATATATATATATATATATATATATATATATATATATATATATATATATATATGAGATTGTTTTTAATACCCGTGCGGGTACCGTTGTAATCGCTACTCGTTCCAAAGACATGGTGGCAAAACTTTGTAAATAAGTCAAATAACACGGTGGGGTTCGCGGTCGGGATGAGCGGACAATGGGGGAGGATATTTACCGCCGACGATGCGGTTCTCCAGCCCACGGCCGCTGCACTGCCCATACTGGGGCTCTGTGAGCTCGGCAAATGTCCAAAGACAGTCAGATGCGACGTAAATTGTGATCACCAGTGAACCAGAGCCGGGGCCTATCCGGAAGGTTGACCTAGTCGGCGCCGCTCCTGGTGGGGATGTTGTGGCCCTGCATCGGCACTCGTCGACGAGCCTATCCGTAGGGAAGAATGCCTTGTCGCCGTTTAGTCCTTCCAGTCCTTGAGGAACGTCTCTTTCCCCACGCCTCCGGGATCCACACCCTCCCTGCCATCTCTCTCTTGTGCCGCTTCAGCCGCTCCTGGGACGCGTTGACGTCGGCGGCCGCAGATCTGGTCGGTTCCTGTCGTCGGCTGCTGCCAGTAACGCCATCGCGACCCACTTTTTGGGGCTGCTAGACTCCTCGGTTGGAGGTGTGTCCTCGTAGTTCTCCTCGCCGGCTGTAGCCTTGGGGCTCACCAGCGATAGCAGGCTGGGTGTGGTGCTCTTGATCGGTCCCTGTACCTCAGGGGGCGAAGTGGCCATGGCCGTCGTCGTTTTGGGTGTAGTGTAACAGTGACAACTGAGGAAGCTCAGAGCAACTGGTGGTTCAGTGGAGGAAGATATACGGAAGGGGAAAGAAGAGGAGGAGAAGCTTTGTCTTAGCTAGAATGGTGGGTGGAGGGATGATGGTGTGTGCCTCTGATAAACTTCCGGATATACCAATCGATGCAACTGGCACTGGGCAGTGGCAACAACAACCCCTTCAGGTCGATTGACATGTATGTATGGATATACTAACTACCAAAATCCCAGAACCCCAGGCTCTCGTTGCTCATGTAGACATGCGAAGAAAATCCAACTAAGAATATACCAGAGTATGAGATGATTGTACACTGTCACTCTCTCGTTCCCATCTTTCAGTATGTTAAATTGTTTGGGTCATTATGTAATAGAGAACATTTGTCAGATTTGTAATTCTCTGCCGCAACTAACATATATGACAAAATGTATGCTTGAAATGTGGCCTAATAAAGTACAGTTCAGAATACATATACCATTTATGTGCTTCTTTGCACGTATTAGTAATTGATCATAGTTTAAGGAATCTTCATAATAAATCATATTCACGCAGTAGGTGTTCGTGTATTAGGCAATATAAATGCATTTTCATAAAGCTATTTGACGAGTACAATTGGAAAACTCTATCATTGGGTTGCATGAATGGAATATTTTTAGGCATAGTTTGGGTAGCAACCTTTCAAATGCAGCATTTCTGTATAGGAATTTTCATATTTTGTTAATACACGTGGTCATTACAAGTACCGGTATCAGTCTTGTTCAGCAATAAAAACGGTGATGCAAAATCACGCTGGTATAGACAGAATTTAAAAATACAGCATCGCTTCGCATTTCCCTGCCATTCATTCAAAATAGTATCTGCTATAGCGAGTACTGGCGACAGACTGAATTACCACATACACCTCATTCATGTATTGAATCCCGTAACTTAGAAAGTCAGTACCCGAACACAGTGTTAGTGTATTTTGGAAAGTAGACTAAGGCTTACATTGGTGCTTTGTGCTCAGCGCTTCACAGTCTTTGTAAAATATTGGATGACCACAATGTAATCATTTTGTCTTAGAAGTAACCATCTTGTACATAGTGTTACTAATTGGCATAAAAGATAACTATTTTTATGTACATTTATGAGTAAGTCGAAGGTGATTGTTGGACAGAACTAATTCATTTTGATATATTGTGTTGGTGAAATTTTACACAAGAATTACAAGCAGGACATATAAAGTAACCATATGATATGAAAAGTAACTATGAGACATTAAAAGTAGCATCATGACACAAAAAGTAACTGTATGGTATGTAAAGTAATACTAGAACACAAAAAGTAACTATATGATATGTAACTATATCATACGATATGACATCACCATTGTCAACACTCTTCCTAGTTGGCAATCGATAAAGATTCCTTTTGAAAAATGTAGTATTGAAAGTAACAGAATGCTTGAGTAACTGAAAAGTAATGCTTGAGTAACTGAGAGTAATTCTTGAGTAACTGAGAGTAATGGTTGAGTAACTGAAACTAATGCTTCAGTTACTCTCATTGTTTTTTCAGTTATGCTTTGAATGTTGTAAGAGTAACTCTGAAACCACTACGAGTAACTCATACAACCATGTGAGTAACTGAACTAAAATTAATAGAATGTTTGAGTAACTGAAAAGTAATGCTAGAGTAACTGAAATTAATTCTTGAGTAACTGAGAGTAATGCTTGAGTAACTGAGAGTAATGGTTGAGTAACTGAAAAAATCCTGCGAGTAACTGTCACAACCTGGAGTAACTGAAAAAACACTACGAGTAACTGAAAAAGGACTACGAGTAACTGAAAAAACACTGCGAGTAACAGTGACAATACTGCGAGTAACTGTGACAATAATGTGAGTAACTAAAAAAACCCTGTGAGTAACTGTAATAGCAGTTAGAGTAACTATGAAAATACTGTGAGTAACTGAAAAAACACTACAAGTAACTGTCACAACCCTACGAGTAACTGAACAAACACTGCAAGTAACTGAAAAAACCCTGCGAGTAACTGAAACAAGCCTGTGAGTAACTGAACAAACACTGCGAGTAACTGTCACAAACCTACGAGTAACTGAACAAACACTGTGAGTCACTGTCACAACCCTGCGAGTAACTGAACAAACACTCCGAGTAACTGAAAAAACCATGCGAGTAACTGAAAAAACTATGTGAGTAACTGAAAAAACCCTGTGAGTAACTGAAAAAACCTGTGAGTAACTGTGAAACACTATGAGTAACTATGACAACAATGCGAGTAACTGAACGAGCACTACGAGTAACTCAAATAGCATTTAGAGTAAATGTGAAAATAATACGAGTAATTGAAAAAGCACTACGAGTAACTATGACAACCCTGCGAGTAACTGCTATGAGATACATTTACTTGGTATTGTAAGCCTAAAAATACATTAACTCTAAATCATATTATAAATAGGAATATTCTAGGTTTACTTGACAACTAGAGTGCCAGAGCATTTCCTTTTTTTACGCCTCCAACCATACAATGGGGACAAAACACTCTACCTTAACCACGTCCTTCAATTTGTTCAACATAGCCAAGTCATTGTCTACCACAAGCTTTTCTTTATAACAAAATTTAATCCAACTAACTTATAAATAATCAGTCCAACCATGAGATAGTAATTATCACAAGGTACTCATATGAAAAGTATCCTTCAAAAGTCCAGAACTTCATATCCATTTTATTTCTTTGCGACATGCTCTGAAATATCTATCAAGTAGTCTTCAGTTTGTGATTGTATAGTTGCGCCATAAAAAGTGGGCTGACTTGGGAGGCCACCCCCTTCTCAAGATGATTATCTGATAGCAGGTAGTGATCTGAAGAGAAATCTCCTACAACATACACTTTGTAATTAAGGACAGATTCGTTTTAAATCCTCTAAATAGATAAAGACAATAATCAACATTAGGTGCTCCTTATGCATATTTTTGTACTGCTCCATATTCAATGACGGCCACAATGGCCACTTCTCCGTCAATAAATTAATAATGTTAGCTGTAATCACTTAACTTTTTATCCTAGCTTTGTGGCTCGAATCAAAGTACAAGTTTTACTCACTTTTCTCAGTTGGTTGTCCTTTATATTTTTTTCTTCCTGGTGTCTTGATATGGATAACCATTGTTATTTTTTGTCGAATACCTTCTGTGCAGGAAGACCAACGAACAACAATATTGGTCCCCCATTCTTCCTCCTCCAGGAAATCTCCTATGCATACGTACAAAAGGCAAGTAGGGTAAGTGGACCAACTATTTTCTTCCTAGATAGCGTTCACTACAGTGGTAAAGGGCGAGGATATGCACCAAGCCTGCGATCCCAACTCCACCATCGACACCACCTCTAGCCACACTAATCAGGTACCACACATCCATGTCTGTCACAGTCAACCATGTTGCATCCATCAATGTTGTGAGGTTTGCAACACTAATCAATCTGTCGTGGTCGCAAACCATAGCCCCAATAGAAATTCCATCCATACCAGAAGTGGAGGCTTGTAAACTGTCGCCCCCTCTTCCAAGAAGTTTACATGAATCTGAAAAAAGGACGGTCGCATAATGCTCTCCAAGTTTTGCTTGTCTCTGTGTTTTATGAGTTGGTGTTGTTCACCGCACCAACTTTTATAGCAGTTCCATACAGGTAGACATTGTGAATGAATTGTGTTTTATACATGTGGACATTGTGAATGAATTGTGTTTTATGTATCGATCAACTTCAAGTTGAGTACAAGGTATAGGAGGGACATTGTGAATGAATTGTGTTTTATGTTTTGTTGAAAGATTGGGACACAATGGACTCGGTGTTCACCACTAAACAACGACAGCCACTGGCACTTGTATGAAGCAAGCTTCTATGGTTCTGGAGTTATGATATGTAACTTCTATGAGATACATCTACTTATGTGTTGCAAGCCTGAAAATACATTTACTCTGAATCATATTGTAAATAGGATTATTTATGGGTTTAATAAGATGACGTTTTATGCTTTGTCTGTGGTATCCTTGCATAAATAGCTGTTGTGATTTTGTATGAAGATATACACTTTCAGTTAGCCTGTCAAAATAAACTAACTCAAGAAGAAGAGTGATGATCTCGTAGTGGTTTCAAAGTTACTCGCATGGTTTAAGAGTAACTCTAAAACCACTACGAGTAACTGATACAACCATGCGAGTAACTAAACCGAAAGTAACAGAATGCTTGAGTAACTGAAAAGTAATGCTTGAGTAACTGAAATTAATTCTTGAGTAACTGAGAGTAATGCTTGAGTAACTGAGAGTAATGGTTGAGTAACTAAAAAAAGCCTATGAGTAACTGTCACAACCCTGGAGTAACTGAAAAAACACTACGAGTAACTGAGAAAGGACTACGAGTAACTGAAAAAACATTGTGAGTAACTGTGACAATACTGTGAGTAACCGTGACAATAATGCGAGTAACTGAAAAAACCATGTGAGTAACTGTAATAGAAGTTAGAGTAACTGTGAACACACTACGAGTAACTGTCACAACCCTGCGAGTAACTGAACAAACAATGTGAGTAACTGAAAAAAGCCTACGAGTAACTGAAACAAGACTGCGAGTAACTAAACACTGCAAGTAATGGTTGAGTAACTGAAAAACACTGTGAGTAACTACCACAAACCTACGAGTAACTGAACAAATACTGCGAGTAACTGTCACAACCCTGAGAGTAACTAAACAAACACTGCAAGTAACTGAAAATACCATGTGAGTAACTGAAAAAACCCTGTGAGTAACTGAAAAAACCCTGTGAGTAACTGTCAAATACTACGAGTAACTATGACAACAATGCGAGTAACTGAACGAGCACTACGATTAACTCAAATAGTAGTTAGAGTAACAGTGAAAACAATACGAGTAACTGAAAAAGCACTATGAGTAACTGTGACAACCCTGCGAGTAACTGAACGAGCACTATGAGTAACTCTAACAGCAATAAGAGTAATTGTGATAGCCTAGAAAAGAAACACTATGATTCAAGCTCAGTTAATCTTATACTTTGTAAGAGTAAATGTGACGTATAAATTCACAAACTATACGACATAATCAATTATAAAAAAATTGGTTTAGCATTTTGCAATCCACTATGGTATAGTTTATATTTTCCCAGGCCATGTTCAACCATCTTCCCATCTCTTCATTATTTTGAATGGTTCCATTGGATTGGGGGATTTGCATTTTCCTTTCTTCATTAAATTTGGATATATGCACTGATTTGGCCCTGCAAGGGAACACATAGTACTGGTTGTGATGGTGAGTAGCAACAGCTTCCTTCCACATCTGTCCACAAGGAAGATTGCCATGATAATAACCATCCTGGTCACACTCACGACCACCATTGCGAGCAGGAGCTGGTTGCCTAACTTTCTGGAAGATCCCAGTGTTGTACAACACAACTTCTTCGGTCCCACAACGATCCAGCGTATCATGTCGCATACTAAACATCATTTGAAAAAAACCTTCCACCCTACTGCTCTCGTTATTTACCTCGACTGGGAGGGAGGGTATGGAGACCCGTAGCAGCAGCAGCGGCAACCAACTACAACAACGCAAACAACCACTTCCGGTACCAGCACCACCCGATGTTCACAGCGTCAGCGCCATCTAGCCCCAGACGCAAGCAGAGGTCTGTGGCGTCAATACCCGAGTGCGACCAATCTGATGATTCCTCATCGGGAAGGTGGGGCGCATCCGGTGGGAACTCCGGGTTTCCAGCCGCACCGCCTTCACTGACTTTCAACCTCGTCTGACACGCATTGGTGTTCCCCGAGGATGCCATGGCAGGAGGCGCGGGAGCTTCCACCGTCGGTGATGGGGCTGCTCAGCAGCAGTAGGTGGAGTTCGAGTTCGGTTGTGGCGGGAAGGTCACGTCGTGGGAAGTCAAGCGCATCCACGAGGACGTTGTCGACGGTTTGGAGCTCATGCTTGGGATCGGGCGCAACAGAAAGCACAGTGGCTGAAATCAATTCAACTACCTCATGCCATGTCGCGGTTGCTGGACCGAGAGGATACTCTGGTAGAATTGGGACAACCGTATGTCGGCAGCGAGCAGCGGGTGCTCCGTCGTTGTATGGGTATAAGTCCGAGAGTGACCTGATCCCAAGAGAGCATCCTGGTGGAGAAGGTTTCCGGCTATAAGTCCAACGGGCCTTTGTCTTTTGTCCTGTACAATGTCAGCGCGTCAACCGACTTTACCTGGGAAGCACTGGCAACGGGCTTTCAAAGTACGAAGGGAGTCAGCGGACCTTTGGCCTCCGGGAGTATTGTTGAGAGGAGATCTGGAACCCGGAGTCTTAGTCCGAAACGAGAGTCTGGTATATTTACGTTAAGTGCCACCGTGCCTTCAAATGACGGGTAACTTAATTTGCTACCCGCGCGGGCATTCAGTAAATATCATATATATATATATATATATATATTTATATATATATATATTTATATATATTTATATATATATACGTATATATGTATATATTTATGTATATATATATATACGTATACATATATATATACGTATACATATATATATATATATGTTTGTGTGTGTGTGTGAATGTATACATCTATACAACAATATATATGTATACATATATATACAATGTATATATTAATTCAAATATATATATATATATATATATATATATATATTGATACATACATATATGTCTATATATACAAACAATATATATAAATGTGTGCATGTGTGTGTCTATATATGTATATATATATATATATATATATATATATATATATATATATATATATATATGTATATATATAGAGAGAGAGAGTGAGAGTCAGGCTAGAATACACTCGAGTGTACAAATCGCATGAATACACTCAAGTGTGTTTGTATATCAATACTATTTTTTGCAAAATATAAACCATTGATCTTCACCCTCTTACTATAACCAGACTACATACAAATTTTGAGCCCATTTTGATGAGTGTAAGTCACTCATCCAAGGGAAATAAAATTAATGCGCGAAACTAATTTGAAATACATAATTTTTGTTGTCTTTATAACATGACCTATAAATGTCCAAATGTGCTCAAATTTTGCGTATGAGATATTTACAGTATATTTAAGAAGATTAATAGATTAGATTTTTGAAAAAAATATTGCATTATAAAAAACTACTTGAGTGTATTATGATCTGAATACACTGAAGTGTATTCTAGCCTGACTATATATATATAATATGCCCGGTTCTACCGGCTTGACCAATCTGACTGCTAATTGCCTTTTATCATGGTGATTGGTTCGGTTTTTCCGGTTCAAAAATTTTTTTATGTCATGTTGACATCATTTCCGGTCCAACCGGTTCAACCACTCTGGTTGAACCCGACTCAATCCAGTCTGAGTCAATACTGGTCCGACCACCGGTTCGGTTCTGAAAACATTGGTCAAATCGTTCCCCGTGAAAAAGATTCCCCTACTTCCCCAAAAAGAAGGAAACATCCCACTTAACAAGTGATTCTCCTAACAAATTATCTCTTCATTTCTTTCTAATATCTTTCCCTTTTAACTCATTGTCTACATTTCTTTTAGACTTATTCTTTGACTCAATCTATCTTCTCACGTTTCTCCTTCTTTTACAATTTATAGTCTTGTTATATTTCTAATCACTCATTATCCATTCACGGTGGTTATAAAGTGAAACCACAACGACTTGTCCTTAAACTATATTCTTCTTTTCTTTCTGTACTGTTCATATCATTTATTTTTCCATATCATTCATTTTTCTCATTGAATGACCTATTTGATTCCTTTTCTTAATTGTAACCTCAGCTGGTTGTTCTCGATTTCCAAAATCAATGTCCACGCAATACTCTCTTCGCTTTCTTTGAACTAACCAAAACAAACCACCCCATTATCCCCATGGCATTAACATGGCCCCACTTTTCCCATTTCTCTCTCATTCTCAATGAAACACCAAATGTCTTTCTATTTCAAAAAAAACCCTCAAATTCTCAACCAGTGTAACAAATAACCAAATATTTTGCCTTAGGCCCGAACTCTCTCTCTCTCTCTCTCTCTCTGTCATCCTTTCTTCATTGCAACACTCCCTTCTCTCTTAGCCTCTCATTTCCAGTCCTCTAACTGAACAAATTTCTGGCGCCTCCCATCGATTCACAAAACGATAATTATGTGTACATTAAATTTCTCTGCTCACCAGTTATGATTGGTATATATGACCAATGGCCCCACTTTCTTTATGTCTCTTTCTTTCCATTTCAAAGAAACCCCTCCATCTCTCTTCTAGTACGAATAAATCCCAACTATCTAGCCCTAGGCACAGACTCTATCTCCATCATCCTTTCTTCATCCCAACCGCTCTCTTCTCTCTCAGCCTCTCTCAACCATGAGCGCACATGGAAGGTGTGTTGCTCTTCGTATGGAAGGTCCATCACTTTAGATTTATCTGAAGGAGATCAAGGTTCTAATCAAATATATTCACCACAAGATTGAACTATCAGGCAATCGGTCAGTGCATCTGTCAATGACTCATTGGATAGCCATATATTGATGTGCAAGTTCACACATTCTAACAAGTTCTTCTACTCCAGATCTCCAATGTTTTCACTGTACCTTCGCACATATGTCTCTAGACCAGTTAAGGTTCCTTGTGTATTTTCTTATACATTGGCTTCTATTGTGTAGATGATTGAGGGTTGTTGATATACGAAGTTCCTTTTAGGTGGATGACGAGCCTTAAACGTGGGTCCAAAAGATGGAGACATGCCTAGGTTATCGGACTTTAATAATTTATAGTACCTGAATGTTTAAGACACCTGCAACTAGCACAAGGTCGAAGTAGTTCGGGGTCGAACACATGGATAGGAAGAACGACGCTTCAGAACTTGGGTTTCACTTGTCTAAGCACTTCAAAAAAAGGGGGGTGTAAGGAAAGGTTGTATGTCACATAAAAGAATCACAAAGAATCAAATAGAAAATCCTATCTCCAAAAGGAGTTACAAGAAAGATTTTAGTTTGGGGTTAAGAGGTTTTATAAAGGTTTTTTAAAATAGAATCTGGGGAGATAAAACTATTGTTAAGGTAAAGCACGAAGGAAGAAGACTTAGGCATAACAAGTGGTAGCGGAAACCTTCTCGTACTCTCTTCTCTCAAAGAGAGAACCTCCAGCTACGTGCCACTACCCTCTCTTAAGAGTAACGGACATGAGCTGGAGTGGAAAGAAAACTGGGGCGGCCCCGATCTTGGGCACTCTGTACTCCCAGATCAGACTGAACTCTAGAGTTACAACATCCCTCTCTCAAAGGAGTTGAAATGGGAAACACGATTCGATAGCTAGTCAAAACATGATCCAAGCATACATGCTAGAGTTTAGATGATATAAAGAAATCATCCAACAAAAAAGAACCATACACAGAACAACAGATATTAAACCCCACTGATTCCATAAGCATAGATATGTAAAAGGTTTAGTTACAATGTATAATAAACAAAAATAAATTGCTTAAAAAAATGGGAAGATAGGTATCATCCCCCTTGATATAGGAGGTCGATATATAGTAGCAGACCGCTAAGGTATCGCTAACCCGATACCGGGCAGGAGCTCTGCCTGATATGCCTATTTCGGGAGGCTAGCCCTATCGGGAGACATGTCGTGACGGGCAGGCATATCGGTCAAGGCTCCCTACCTAATACGGTCATGCCGGGGTACCACCTCTCGGGCGACACACTGTGACGGGTGGTCCGTATCGGGTTCGATATCATGTCGGGTTAGAGATGACTTAGGTTCTCAGTTTCCTTGTATCAGGTGTAGGGGGCAAGCCATCTCGGGCAGGAGCCCATCTAGGAACCCGACACATCGGGTGGCCTTCTTGGTCATATCGGGCTGCTGCGGCTACCAGGACAGGTTCTAAGTGAACCACTCCCGCCCCTCTCGGGTTGGGAGTGTGCTCACCTAGTATCGACCGACACACCTTGGAAGTCGGCACACTAGCTCCAGATGCTTTCCAAAGTTAGCTTTCATCTGGTTCTGACCCGTCCCATCGGAGTCCTATAGCTGCTATTTATAGGTCGCAGTTTGGAAGAGGTTGTAGTTCTCATGGAGCCATGTGTCCTCAATCTGTTTTGTTCACATGGCTTTGGGGATGGTCAACACCTACGTATCGCTCGGCATGGCTTGGCTATCGCGTGTGGGGTTGTGAAGGTATCAGGCGGCTGTGGCGGGCGGCTGCTTCCGGTGAGTGGCTTGAATCGCACGACATGCCAATATCGGGCTGATTGGTCATGGCGGGTAGAAGCTCTCTGTCGGGTAGGTAGCGTGTCGCTCGTCAGATGCCTCCTCACGTGACATTCCCATGTCGGGTTGCTGCCACATCGGGTAGTGACCGCGATGGGTAAGTGGGCGTGTCGTGCGGCCAGTAAAGGGGCCGATTCATTGTAAGTAGGTCGGGACGGGCCTTTTTGCTGGTTTTGAGTGGAAAAGCAAGGGAAACTCTGTAAAAGATGGGAAAAGAGTTAGGAGCATAGAGTGGTTTATTCTTATGCAATAACATGATAAAATGGAAAGGAAAACAGTTTAGAAGATAAGTTTGACAACGGAATATGAGCCATAAATAGTCATAAAATGCGTGTTATCAACTCCCCCAAACTTAGCATTTTGATTGTCCTCAATCAATCTGTACTTATTTTAAACCTTTGTTTTGTGATACTGCTTCTTAATCCATCATAGTTTTCGGACAAGGGGTTTGAGCGAGTATTGAGATGTCTTAAGGAGAATTATGTCTGATCACAAACAAAGGACTTTATTTTTCCTACCTTATTTAAGCAAAAATTTTCTCTTCAGCTTTGGTGAGACTAAGGTGCATGATTTCGAAGTTAGCTTTCACAATAAACAACTTTTGGGAGTAGAAAGTTGGGTTCTTGGGTAGGCGTAAGGCTCTTTGGGTTTTTCTTGTTTCCCATCGGTCCATTTAGGTACGGGTCTGTTAATGGGTAAGTGGTCCCTACAGTCCAAGCCAGTTGGCTTTAGAGCAGTGATTTCACATCCTACGTACCACTGCCCCAGATCTACCATGCCTAAAGATGGGTACATTTGGAAACACAAGTGTGTATATATTTTTTTTCATTTGGCACAACTCTCATGCTTTTATTCACTCTCGTAAGGCTTTTCTCTCTTTTTGGGATTTTGTTGGGTAAAGTAATCAAGAGAAAATTCGCTGTTTGGGTAGCTTTTTCCTTCGCATACACATCTTTTTTAGCTGTTACTAGATTATTTTTCGAAATTGGCGTAGAAAAGTTATAGTCTTGTTCGTTTGAGACTACATTTTCAGAAAGAGCATAACAAAAACCTACACCACCTTAGACATAGAGAAAACAAGCTGGGAGAAGCCGTATCAGGTTTTTACTTAGTATGTCTTTGTACAATTGTATATGCACTATTTTGTATCAGACTTGTATATGTATATGTACACAGGGTATGTTTAAGAGAAAGATGAAAGACAAAATGGGAGAACTTTTAGTACCTCCTCACTAATATATAGTACCCCCCAAACTTATCCCACACTCTATCCCAAAGTTGTGAGATAAATAAGGTAGGATAGTGATAAGTCAGTGAGGGTTTAGCTGGTGAGCACGCCTCCTTTAGATATAAGCTCCCACACATATTCTTTGTGTTTGCTGTGGTTGTCGATGTGGTGGAGCTTATCAGACGTTTGTTGTAGCATCACCGAACTAGAGATCCATTCTAGCACGTAGATGCCACAGTCGTTTGATTGTGGAGTTTGTTGTGGACTGCTATGGCAGAATTGAAGCTCGTGCCATTCGTTCGTTGTTTTTTCCAGGAACGGCTGAATCAACATTGCCACCTCGATGTAGTATTTTCATGCTAAGTGCTCGAGGAGTGTCAATGCGGTTGATGTACACTGCACCGGATGATCTTTGTTGCTGTCCGATCTGTTGTAGAAGATTGTTGCTCGTGGGTGAGTATACACCGTCAGGAGCATCCAGTGATTGTAGTCCAGTATCGGAAAGAAGATGATATGCGGCATGCTGCTTTGTATCTTTGCCAGAAATGATTGTTTCTCTCTTGAATCGTCAGCTAGGCAGATATCGTTGAACAACATTGGATGGGCGATGTATGCGTGTTCAAGCTTTCACTGTAGTATCTGGATGTAGGTTGCCACCACCGACATTGCCAGACATCCTCTTTCCTTTATCACATCTCGAAGATCATCAACTGGGACTATGACATCTTCTGTCTCATATATGACGTCTGCGGGGGTAGAATCAGCCAGCTTCTGTAGAATTTCATTGGCCTGTTCCTAGGTTAGTGAAGAACACGCGGAATGGTCGAAGTTGCTGATCTTTTCTTATGAAGAATCAGGCGAAGCGGGGCCTTCAGTTGTAAGAATCTCATGCAGAATATCCATCTGCTTGCCTGCCCCATAAACTTCTGTGGCCATCTCGGCTTCTTCTTCTGGAAGGCTGCTGGGTTGGGAGGATTCGTCTTCTTGATTGCTGTCCAGCAACTTCTCTGGGACGCATGCATTTCGGAAATAACACTTTTCCTTGATCAACAACAATGCATAATGTTTCTGAACTGACAGAAGTTTTGTCCCTTGAGCTGCCTTAAGTATCCGAAGATGTGTAGCATCTCAATGGCGCGTAGGACAATGAAGGTGATGTTTTCGCTTCCCTCTTCTTCTTGAACGGGGAAGTCTTTAAGTGTGAAGAAATTCTAGATGCCGCTGTGGCGTTGGATTTTGTACTTAATCGTGCGGTGGAGACGCAACGGAAGAATCCTCATATGTCTATGTTCGGGGCAAACAAAGGTGTTTCTTGAGTGTGGGACCTCCTTGTTGCAGCAACTGAGGAGCTGGACGTCATGATTTTGGAGATCTTCCACGTAAAGGAACCAATTCCTGCGATACTTGTAGGGGGCCAGCACCAGGTTGGGTGTTAAGACCCACTTTCCGATTAACTAGTAAATACCTCGAATTACGTGAAACACCTCAATTAGTGTTGAGTATCAAATTAAATATCATGGATAATCAAAATAAGTTAATATGTGAATCAATAGTTGAGTTTGAATCACCTAAGGCGACTAATGATATTAATATTGATTAACTAGTTAATTAGGTTGAGTTGAATACCCAATGTTGCAATTAAGTGATTTGACCTGATGTGATAAGCTAGTTAACTTGATTTTATGCCCTGGGATGATAGAGAATCTCGTGCTTGAGAGTTTGCAAGAAAAATCACCCAAAACCGACTTACGAGCTAAAAGATATGGGCATTTGTGTGATCAGGGACCTAATTGCAATTACCGAAAACGATTGGGCAATTTGCTTTCCAGCCCCTCCGCGAAACCGACCCTTCTCTTCTTCTTCTTCGCTCGATAGAACAGTGAACGACACTTAGTGCCGACAGAGCAAGGGAGAAAGGGAGAGCAGGGCGATTGAGAGGCGATTTTGGCGCCTTGAGCTGCAACCAGCAGCGCCACCCTCTCCTTCTTCTTCTTCCTCCGCCCTCCTTCTTCCTCTACTCTTTCCTTCTCCTCTGCTCCACCCTAGCAGCAGGGCCGGCCAGCAGTTGCACGGCTCTGGCCAGGAGCTCGTTCGGGCGTGAAGAACGACATGAAATCGACACCCTCAAGCTCGGTTTGAAGCTCCGATCGCGAATCTACAACCACCTAGCTTCAATTCAGCCCGTAGCCGAGATTTCCGGTTGTGCGTGAAGCTGCTGTTGCAGCAGGTCCGTAAACTGGAAAAGACCAGAGGTAGAAGACGATCCGAAATCGTCTAGAATCCGGCCTTAGACGCAATTCCGGACGAACCCGGACAATTCGAAATGCGGTGAGTAGGATTTCACCTTTTTATCAGTAATAAACTCATGTCCATTTTAATTTTAGGTTTGTACACTGTTCGGCCGAATTGCGTATGATTCGGCCGAGTTCCTTAATTAGATTTGACGATCAGTGCTTTGATCGGCCGAATTGGACATGATTCGGCTGAGTTTCCCATTATAGGTTTTCGACCAGGGTTTGGATCGGCCGAGTTGCGGGTGGATCGGCCGAGTTACCAGCCGATCGGCCGAGTTCCCAGTTTGGTCGGCCGAGTTCCAGTGGAGTGAGTAGTAGTTCATTTAGAAATCAATATTTAACTCAAATTAATTGTTTTATTGCTTCTATATGAATTGATATAACTCCTAAACAGTATAGTTCATACAATAGAATATGTTAGATTCATTAGAATTGAACTACGTGATATGCTTAACGAAAATGATGGAAGTTTCTGTATTATAGTTGCAATGCATGTACTGATTTCAATTATAGTTGTTTAGCATTGAAATTGGATAAACGATTCTGAATCATATTTAATTATGATAAATGTATATATGTGCTTTTGTGATGTTTGGATTGTGCAAAATGCATGAAATGTGATATTCCTGTTTAAATGTTTATTTGTTTAATGAAGTATAGACCTAGATGCCCTAACACCGTAGAACCCCTAACATGTGTCTGCGATTTAGGGGTAAAACTCGTGTTGCAACATTATCCGTGCGATGTCATGGAGACACGAGGATGGTAAGGTAGTGTCCAACAATAACGCGTGCTTGTGTCACGGTGGCACTAGAGGAAAGTGGGGGTTATTGCAACATTATCCGTGCGTGTGTCATGGAGATAACCCCGTGAGACTCTCTGCCTGTGTGCTCAGGTTTGCAGAGTCTGGAGCACACGTGGTTGTGCAGCACACGTGGTTGTGCAGTGAGGCCGTGGAGCCTGGGGTCCTGTAGCAGAGCAGGGCTGAAGTCAGACTTAGCATTTCCCGGGTGTGTCGCTAAGTCTTGTACGGTGGGGCCGTAGCATGAACTTGTTACGGATCTTTATATGCTGAGTACACGGCATATATTTAGGGCATAATAATAAAATGAATAATTAATCAAGTAGGTTCACAGTAAATTTATATAACTGTTCATTTATCTGAATTACCTATTGATGCTTGGAAATGTGATTGTATTCTGTAAACCTGATGTGTTATTAGAATTGCCTTGCTTAGTTCTGCATTTATGTTTAATTTCAATTTATAAACCTGATGAGTTGTTTAGTGATAGCTAAGTGAAATGCTATTCACTGAGCGAGTAGGCTCATACCTCTACTCAAAACATTTTCAGGTTATCTTCAGCAGCAGGAAATCAGAAGGATCGCTTTATCTTTACGCCTAGTCAATAGAAGGTTCGTAGATAGTAGTTAGATGTCTCTTAGTCCTTTCCCCTCGATCTGTGGGACAAGGTGTGTGTGAGAGAGAGAAAGAATGTGTATAAGATGTAAATTAACTGTTATGCTTTATTTATGTCAAACAATGTATTATGATGTAGACTCTGTTCATAATGCTAGTCAATTTAATAGAAATGCTTCCGCAATCTGCTTAGTTTCATTTTACAGCATTAATTAGATTTTTCCTGTTAATCTCTTTAAAAGGTTTTAAAAAAAAAAAGTGAAAAGTGGTTGGCTTATGAGTAAATCCCATCCTGTCGCGTCCTAATCTCGTAGTTTGTGGTTAAAGCGAGATTGGGGCGTGACAATTTTGGTATCAGAGCGTTGGTTTGAGTACGTAGTTACTCAAGGTCAGGGGACGATAAGAGACCAATAGGATTAAGGTTTAGGTGTCTTTCTTCTATCGGTAATTTTCTAACAGGAAGTGTTCTGTTATACTATTGCAGATAGTAGGAAGAGGATGTGGTCACGAGAATCAAGTAATGAGCCGTTAAGAATCATTAAGGTCAAAGATAAGGTTACAAGTAAGGCGAATAACGAATGATGTGTTTTAGCTCTGGAAGAACTGAGTGTTTAGATACCCTGGCCAGGTGTCTGAATACTTAGATCGACCAGTATCAAGCTACTCTGTCTGTTCTTCTCTGGATGCCCTGGCCAGGTATGCAGAGGAAGGATAGGCTAGAGAGAAAACCCTAGAAATCTTAGGGTTAAGAAATAAGGAAATAATGTAGGAATAAGAGGTTAAATAAAGGATGTGATATAACTCTTACTTGATTTTGCTTATTTGATATAAAGATCACTAGAAATGTTTTATATGCATGAAATGAAATTTGCAGTTTGTAAAGTAAACATGATCCTTTTATATTGTTGTGTCATGTAGTGAATTGTTAAGTGTTTGTTTTCTTAGTACTAAAGTAGACCCAAATTTATGATTAAATGAGTTTGCTTTGAGTGAATGTTCATTCCACATGTTTAAGATTAATAGGGGTTGATTAATCCCGAGTAGCTCTTGGCTTCAGGACTACAGGTTCGGCCTGGTCCGGCTGGCAGGATGTGTTACTGGGATTTAATGACTCCTATTAACAAGTAAATTAAGAATAGAAGTTTAAATGTTCTTTTGTCTTGAGAATTAGGGTTTGAGAAGCATAGACCCTAATAGGCCCAAATTATGATTTAAATGACATATGCATACAGAATTTGATAAATAGGATGTCTCACTAAATGATTTTAGTATTTTATGCGTAATTCTTATTTGGTTAAAATTGGGATATGAATTGGATATATAAATAAACAACATTGGAAAATATCAAAATGTTTGAATAATATTCTGACTTGTTAATCGGCCGAGTTTCAAACTCGACCGATCACATTTTCTGAATAATATAGCAGTGTGGTAATTGAATTTTATCTTTTTATTGGTATATCCAATTGATCTCAAATTTTAACTGTGCTTGAACAATACAATTTTAGACATTCTGTAAAATTGGCATAATTGTTGGATGACTTTTGACCTCTACAGCAAGGGTGTCGGCCGAGTTTGTAACTCAGCCGAACCTGCTGCAGACTGCAATATAGCAGTGCACGGTTCGATTTGTAATTAATTATTGGTAACTTGAAATGACCTGAAATTTTTACTGTAGTTTTAAAACTTTATTAGGTACAACATATAAAATTTTCAAAATTTTTGGAGTTTCTGTTTATAGTTTAATAAACGAATTACAGAAACTATTATAAAACTGAATTTTCAGCTAAATGTAATTAAAGTTGAGTGTTGGGTTAATATGTTATTGACTCAAGCAACTCAATTTGATCTATATGATCGACCACACACATAAAATGATGTTATGTTGCTAATATGGGCCAAAACCCTAGGATGATTAGGGTTGAAGTAGTTTAAGGGATATCATTAGTGTTGAAACCTTGAATATTTATATCTCTGTAAATAAGATCTTGAGAATTGTTCTATGAAATGTAAACCGGATTTGATGGTGACCTAGGGTTTTGAAGTAAGATAACCTGATCGGTACATGAACAACATGAGATGATTTAGAGGAATGAGTAAGACATAAACCTAAAATGTAACTATAAGAAGGTAGCATAGAAATCAGAGTATTACCCGACATATGATCTAAAGATAGTTGATGTAGTTTATGTTTTAAAGATATGGTGTCACT
The DNA here is from genome assembly GCA_963693085.1 of Alisma plantago-aquatica. Classification (NCBI taxonomy): domain Eukaryota; kingdom Viridiplantae; phylum Streptophyta; class Magnoliopsida; order Alismatales; family Alismataceae; genus Alisma; species Alisma plantago-aquatica. The sequence goes on along the minus strand of OY856409.1, from coordinate 74,267,948 downwards.
ATCTTTATGATGTGACAATAGATTATCACCCTGGTAAAGAGAATGTGGTGAATGATGTTTCTAGCAGAAAGTCAAGTTCAACAACCAATGCATTCTCTAGGACAGGTTTCAATAGAGACCTGTTAGTAGAAATGTGGGAGTTGAACCTAGACTTAGGGGTATTAGCACAGAGTGATTTGATCGTATAAATGTAAGTTAAGCCTACATCTTACAATCAGATCAAGGAACTACTAAGGGGTGATAGTGAGTTAAACCAAACCATGCATGACATGTTGTGTGAATCGCGAGATTAAGTAAAATTCTTTTAAGGGGAAAAGCCTGAAAGAAAAGATTCTTATAAAATTTTATATATTGATGTATGCTATACTTTCAGGAAACACTAAGATGTATATGAAACTCAAATAGCTGAAACGGATGGTCAGATGTGCAGAAGGATGTAGCAAAGTACGTGGTTAAAAAGTAGTGTGTACCAGTAGGATAAGGCTGAACCCTAGAGATCTATAGCTACCTTGTAATCTTTTTCTATGCTGGAATGAGAGTGGGAATTTATCACAATGGATTTTTGTGGTAAGATTACCCAGGACACCTAGAGGTTGTGATTTGATATGAATGATTGTGGATAGACTAATTTAGTCTGCTCGCTTTCTTCATATTAAGTTGATCTGTGTTGTCTCGAGACTTGACTAAGATATATGGATGAAATAATTAAGTTGCCTGGTAATCCAGTTTCAATCATATCATATTGAGTTTAGAAATGCACCACTGATAATGGTACGGTTTGAGTATGAACCCAGAAAGCACAGATTTGGTAAAACATTAGATGTATGATTTCAAGTTAGCAAGACAGTATTAAAAATATGTAAATAAACCTAAATGCATGCTTCCTGTTATGTTAATGTGTGTGACCTGACTTTTTACATGAATTGGTACTTTTCATGGAAATATCATTAGAAATTCTCAAGTACTATTAAATACTTATGTGATGATACGTAAATAACTCTTAATTGAGTTATGTAGTGCATAAACCAGGAATTTGGTTAATATGCACGTTCTTCGAGAAAATTTAAGTAATTGAAAAATAGTACAGATGGTTTGTTATATGTGAAGTAAATGACTTCTATTGATGTAATAAGATGTTCAATTACATGGATCCGATATGTATGTGCCAAAATTGATTGAGTTTGGAATATTTATGAATTTTTAATCTGTCTGCATGCCTGATATAAAGATTACTCAGTAATTACAATGATTTTGAATATACTGCTTTGCCAGTTCCAGAATGATACTGTATTGTGATTTGAGTTGCAATCGAACAGATGAGATAATGGAAACCCTAAGAGTAGGGTGTTGCCATGTGATCAATAAATGAGAAAACCCTAAGAGTAGGGTGTTGGCATGTGATGAATGAACAATGCAAATGAAACCCTAAGGATAGGGTGTACGATGAATCAAGTATTTTAATACCAATTCTCAGTATGATATGTAGTGATGCTTAATAGTTAAATTGCATGATTTAATTTTAGTACCAAACTGACATGCATTCTGTTTATTTAAGAATTTTAGTTTGTCTGCATGAATAGCATGATAATTTCTCAGTAGTTATCATAAAATGAGATACTGCTATAACAGTTCTGGAAAGACAATGTTTTGTGGGTTGGTCTGGGATCAGATCAGATGTGTTCTAGGTTAAGGGACTTATACAGATGGTTGATCAGAGGATCAAGAAACTCACAAATTATGAGATGTCATTAGTGATAATTTTGTGGAAAAATCTTAACCTAGAGGAAGCTACGTAGGAGTACAAGTCAGAGATAAGTAACACGTTTCCTTCCTCTTTTAGGAATTTCGGGGACGAAATTCTTTTAAGGGGAAAAGGTTGTTAAGACCCACTTTCCGATTAACTAGTAAATACCTCGAATTACGTGAAACACCTCAATTAGTGTTGAGTATCAAATTAAATATCATGGATAATCAAAATAAGTTAATATGTGAATCAATAGTTGAGTTTGAATCACCTAAGGCGACTAATGATATTAATATTGATTAACTAGTTAATTAGGTTGAGTTGAATACCCAATGTTGCAATTAAGTGATTTGACCTGATGTGATAAGCTAGTTAACTTGATTTTATGCCCTGGGATGATAGAGAATCTCGTGCTTGAGAGTTTGCAAGAAAAATCACCCAAAACCGACTTACGAGCTAAAAGATATGGGCATTTGTGTGATCAGGGACCTAATTGCAATTACCGAAAACGATTGGGCAATTTGCTTTCCAGCCCCTCCGCGAAACCGACCCTTCTCTTCTTCTTCTTCGCCCGATAGAACAGTGAACGACACTTAGTGCCGACAGAGCAAGGGAGAAAGGGAGAGCAGGGCGATTGAGAGGCGATTTTGGCGCCTTGAGCTGCAACCAGCAGCGCCACCCTCTCCTTCTTCTTCTTCCTCCGCCCTCCTTCTTCCTCTACTCTTTCCTTCTCCTCTGCTCCACCCTAGTAGCAGGGCCGGCCAGCAGTTGCACGGCTCTGGCCAGGAGCTCGTTCGGGCGTGAAGAACGACATGAAATCGACACCCTCAAGCTCGGTTTGAAGCTCCGATTGCGAATCTACAACCACCTAGCTTCAATTCAGCCCGTAGCCGAGATTTCCAGTTGTGCGTGAAGCTGCTGTTGCAGCAGGTCCGTAAACTGGAAAAGACCAGAGGTAGAAGACGATCCGAAATCGTCTAGAATCCGGCCTTAGACGCAATTCCGGACGAACCCGGACAATTCGAAATGCGGTGAGTAGGATTTCACCTTTTTATCAGTAATAAACTCATGTCCGTTTTAATTTTAGGTTTGTACACTGTTCGGCCGAATTGCGTATGATTCGGCCGAGTTCCTTAATTAGATTTGACGATCAGTGCTTTGATCGGCCGAATTGGACATGATTCGGCCGAGTTTCCCATTATAGGTTTTCGACCAGGGTTTGGATCGGCCGAGTTGCGGGTGGATCGGCCGAGTTACCAGCCGATCGGCCGAGTTCCCAGTTTGGTCGGCCGAGTTCCAGAGGAGTGAGTAGTAGTTCATTTAGAAATCAATATTTAACTCAAATTAATTGTTTTATTGCTTCTATATGAATTGATATAACTCCTAAACAGTATAGTTCATACAATAGAATATGTTAGATTCATTAGAATTGAACTACGTGATATGCTTAACGAAAATGATGGAAGTTTCTGTATTATAGTTGCAATGCATGTACTGATTTCAATTATAGTTGTTTAGCATTGAAATTGGATAAACGATTCTGAATCATATTTAATTATGATAAATGTATATATGTGCTTTTGTGATGTTTGGATTGTGCAAAATGCATGAAATGTGATATTCCTGTTTAAATGTTTATTTGTTTAATGAAGTATAGACCTAGATGCCCTAACACCGTAAAACCCCTAACATGTTTCTGCGATTTAGGGGTAAAACTCGTGTTGCAACATTATCCGTGCGATGTCATGGAGACACGAGGATGGTAAGGTAGTGTCCAACAATAACGCGTGCTTGTGTCACGGTGGCACTAGAGGAAAGTGGGGGTTATTGCAACATTATCCGTGCGTGTGTCATGGAGATAACCCCGTGAGACTCTCTTCCTGTGTGCTCAGGTTTGCAGAGTCTGGAGCACACGTGGTTGTGCAGCACACGTGGTTGTGCAGTGAGGCCGTGGAGCCTGGGGTCCTGTAGCAGAGCAGGGCTGAAGTCAGACTTAGCATTTCCCGGGTGTGTCGCTAAGTCTTGTACGGTGGGGCCGTAGCATGAACTTGTTACGGATCTTTATATGCTGAGTACACGACATATATTTAGGGCATAATAATAAAATGAATAATTAATCAAGTAGGTTCACAGTAAATTTATATAACTGTTCATTTATCTGAATTACCTATTGATGCTTGGAAATGTGATTGTATTCTGTAAACCTGATGTGTTATTAGAATTGCCTTGCTTAGTTCTGCATTTATGTTTAATTTCAATTTATAAACCTGATGAGTTGTTTAGTGATAGCTAAGTGAAATGCTATTCACTGAGCGAGTAGGCTCATACCTCTACTCAAAACATTTTCAGGTTATCTTCAGCAGCAGGAAATCAGAAGGATCGCTTTATCTTTACGCCTAGTCAATAGAAGGTTCGTAGATAGTAGTTAGAGGTCTCTTAGTCCTTTCCCCTCGATCTGTGGGACAAGGTGTGTGTGAGAGAGAGAAAGAATGTGTATAAGATGTAAATTAACTGTTATGCTTTATTTATGTCAAACAATGTATTATGATGTAGACTCTGTTCATAATGCTAGTCAATTTAATAGAAATGCTTCCGCAATCTGCTTAGTTTCATTTTACAGCATTAATTAGATTTTTCCTGTTAATCTCTTTAAAAGGTTTTAAAAAAAAAAAGTGAAAAGTGGTTGGCTTATGAGTAAATCCCATCCTGTCGCGTCCTAATCTCATAGTTTGTGGTTAAAGCGAGATTGGGGCGTGACATTGGGGTTGTGCTATTAAATATATTCCAGCATGTTGGCCACCTGTGTAGAGTTGTACAACCCCTTCATTAGTCTTCTCGCCAAGGTCGGGGTGGCATTGTAAATTAGCTACCGGCCTGTCCGGATGCCCGCGTTCCCGATCAGAGCACCTTGTAGGACCATGAAAAGTTTCTTTCCGACGACGGCCGGTGAGCAGAACATGCTCCTCAGCGCTCCCGTCATACGGAGAAGTACTCGTTGCTCTAGACAACGTCTTCTTCATCTACCTGCGATCTTAGGACTATGTTCAGTAACTTCTGGTCTTTGATCGTCAGGTATCTGATGGCTCTTCTATCAAAGTCTACCATCTCAAAGGAGGGGATTTCTGACGGCACAGAGAATGTGTCTGTCGTCGAACTCCTTCCTCTAGGGGGATGTCTGTCATTAGCAGTGTAGACGTCCCCCCTTCTCCCTCTAATTCTTTAGAAGAGTCCTCCCCGACGCTGATTGATTCGTCATTGTCCTTAGCTTCATCTAGGGAGGCTGAGGGAGCAGCTTCTTTGATGCCGCGGGAGCTCTCCTATCCTGCTGGAGCCCCGTCGGCTGTCTTGTGCGTCGTTCCTTCCTCAGGTGTTGTGGAGGGCCCACTGGAGGAGGAAGGAGATGACGTCTTGGAGTAGGACGCCGATGAAGATGGCTGAGAGCCGGATCCAAGAGGTGATGGAGACCTCCTCGGCTGTCTTGAGCGGGGGTAGTCATTCGTCCAGTTCAGCCTCTCCTCAATGGTGTTGAGCCGTTGGAGCGCCAGCTGCATCGTTCCGTTAAGTGTCTCTAGTTGGCTAGGAAGGCCAACTAGAGTCAGCAACTGTCGCTCCTGATCATTAAGCCTCTCCTAGAAAACAGTAAACTTGCAGGTAAGGGAAACAACAGTTACAGAGTAGTTTCCCGTTACCTCCCACAAGTGGTCAAACTCTTGACCCAGAATATACCCAGCGATGGAGGGGATGCGGTTGATCTACCCTACAGCCTCCTAACGTCCCTCGCGTGAGATGTTCAGCCTGAGGAGTGTGCTTCTTCACTCGGGTCTGAGTCCACCTGGATTGTACGCGAGGGCATTGCTTTAGGGCGAGGCGTTGGCACCTTCATGGCTGCCTCTACCTCACCTGCTTGTAGTGGTGGAGAGGGGTGCAGGGAGAGTGGTTGTTGCTCCACCATTTGGTTGCCGACGACCTCCTTTGCAGCTACCACTGGAGATGTTGGCGGCGTCATGGGGTGTACAGCTCTGAGCTCTGCCTCAAGGAGTTCAACGAATGCACTGTTGCTGGCATCCGGATGTACCACTTCTTCCTCCATTGAAGGCACATCAGAAGCTTCGGGAGTTGCGGTCATCTCTTCTGTGGCAGCTTCCCCCAGGGCTTTTGTCATTGTTTTAGCCCCGGTTGTTTCGGCGACCTCCACGATTGCCATTATTTCCTCAGCGGTCGCGGCGGTTGTTGTTGTGGTGGTCACGGTCGGCTCGGGAGCGGGGGTGAAAGCAAGATGCACGATACGAGTAGGTGAAAAGTAAATGCAAGTACCCAACACGGTTAAACTAAAGTTACTATATATAGTCAACGCAAGCGGGGGTAAATTGGGTAAAACTAGACATGTGTCGCGCTAGGAGGCAAATCGTTCCCGAGACGCAATAAAATCTATCTAATCATCATGTAAAGGGTCGATTTGGCTTCCTAAGCACGAATCGATCTGGGCGGTAAGGTGTATCGTGCGAGCTAGGTGTGTCATGCGACACGGCTCCAACGTTAACGTTCGCTGCCTGATATCGATGCATGATAAGGGCTGGCGCGTGTCGTGCGACGCGGGGTGCGCTGCCCGATACAAGCCTGGGCGATACGTTGCTTGACACGAGTGCAACACGCAAAGATTTTTTGGGAGCGCTAAAAGCGGATGACCGATATGATCAACCAGGTATCAGGAAGCTCAACTATGCATGCCCGATACAGAGCTAAAAGAGGGGAAACAAAGCAAGGTAAGGATAGAAAACTAAAGCTAAAGAAAAGAAAAGCATTGATGGGTAAAACATCATTGGCCTAAAGGGAAAACTTCCAGCCTCAGATAGTATTGCCCCTCAAGGCTATAAAACTAAGTCGATGGCCCATAAAATGAGAGAGTCTATGCATGTGGTGCATGCACTGACCCGGGGCTTATTACAATGATAATGTTAATGATGTACAGGAAAGGAAATAACGTCCTATACTAGGAAAAAATAAAGACTCGGGCTACCTCTCGAGGAACGTTGTAGTTTGTGTCGTCAGCTCAACAGCTTCAAACTCTACTACTCTGCTCCGTTGGTCATTGTTTCAGCTTCTTGCAGGGCCATCTCTGATCTCCTCACAAAAGCTTCGTCTTTATAAAATCTTTTTACTTTATGTTCGTTCACTGGGAAGACTTGTGATGGATCGTCTTTATCATATAACTCCACCATCCCAGATGGGTATATCTTTTCCACAATGAAGGGTCCAGACCATCTGCTCCGCAATTTTCCTGGAAAAAGGCGGATAGAGGATTTAAATAATAAAACTTTATCACCTTCACTGACGTCCTTTTTCTTCAGATGGGCATCGTGCTAGATCTTGGTCCTTTGCTTGTAAATGTTGGCATTTTCTTAAGCATGAAGTATTAATTCTTCAAGTTCCTAGAGCTGAAGAAACTTTTTCTTTTCGGCCAGTGTCTGGTCCATATTGAGGCGTTTGATTGCCCAGAATGCCTTATGCTTCAGTTCAAAGGGAAGATGACATGCTTTTCCATAAATCAGGAGGTAAGGTGTGGTACCCACCGACGTCTTAAAAGCGGTTTGATACACCCACAAAGCTTCATCCAGCTTAGCTGACCAGTCCTTGTGGGACTTACTGACTATCTTTTCTAAAATATGCTTTATCTGTCGATTGGAGACTTCAACTTGTCCTGATGTATGGGGATGATATGGCGTTGCAACCTTGTGACGGACGCCATATTTGCATAGTAGAGATTCAAACTATTTTTCTACAAAGTGAGAGCCGCCATCACTAATGACAGTCCTCAGAACTCCAAACCTCAGAAAGATGATCTTGGTAAAAAAGCTTGATTACTGCCTTGGCATCACAGGTCGTGGTAGGGACTGCTTCCACCCACTTGGAGACATAGTTGACAGTGACAAGAATATATTTGAAGCCAAAAGAGGAGGGAAAGGGCTCATGTAGTCAATGTCCCACACATCAAAAATCTCAACTTCAATTCAATCAGAGAGTGGCATCTCATTGTGGTGGGAGATATTCCCCGTTCACAGGCACTCGTTGCAAGATCTTACAAAAGCATGAGCACCTTTAAACAAGGTTGGCCAGTAAAATCTTGAATGGAGGATCTTAACAGTAGTCCTTTCGCCACCCATGTATCCTCCATAAGGGGAGGAGTGACACTCAAAAAGGATTTTGGGGGCTTCTTCTTCTGGGATACATCTCCTATACAATCCATCAGCACAACACTTGAACAGTAAAGGGTCGTCCCAATAATAGTTTTTCAAATCAGCAAAGAATTTCATCTTATGATTGTAAGTCAAATCTGGGGGAAGTTGCGTGCATGCTAGATAATTGCATAAATTTGCATACCATGGCCGCTCAGGGTCGGTTGACTGGGCTATGTAGATGGATTCATCGGGGTAGTTATCATTGACAGGTAGCGGGTGATCATCTTCCACCCTAATTCTAGAGAGATGGTCAGCGACTGATGTCACCGCACTTTACGCATTTTCTATATATATTCAATACCACTTTTAGTATAACTTTAGTCAGTTTATCATGCATTTTGTCTATCTTATTGACTAAAACCTAGTTTTGCGATTTCAGGAATCAGCCCAACCGTGACCGCAATCTTAGAGATCGCGACCACGGTTATTCACAAAGAACCGCGATCGCGGTTATTCTCAAAAGATCGTGACCACGGTCTTTCCCAAGAATCGCAATCGCGACCGCGGTCTTTCCAAAGATCGTGACCGCGGTTGTTCAGCAAAGAATTGCGACAGCGATTATTCTCCAAAGATCGCGACCGTGGTCTTTCCAAAGAATCATGACCGCAATTATTCTCCAAATATCATGACCGCGGTCTTTCCAAAGAATCGCGACCACAGTTATTCTCCAAAGATCGTGACCGCGGTCTTTCCCAAGAATCGCGATCGTGATCGCGGTCTTTCCAAAGATCGCGACCGCACTTGTTCAGCAAAGAATCACAACCGTGGTTGTTCAGCAAAGAAACGCGATCGCGGTTATTCTCCAAAGATCGTGACCGCGGTCTTTTCAAAGAATCATGACCGCGGTCTTAAGTCGGTGGAAGGTGCCTATAAATAGTGCCCCCACCTATCTTGTCAGGACATCAGATTAGGGGGGAGATCCGATCTTGGTACCACAAAGTGCTACCGCATCCCAACCTCATAGCCGAGGATCCATCAGTCTTAGATCTCTGGAGCGAAATCCAAGGAGAGAGAAGACGACCGCCCATACCCGCCACTTCTTTGAGAGAAGGAGATGTCCCTGCGGTAGATCTAGATCTGAAGAAGTAGTGTGTAGTATCACGTTTCTTCTCCTCTAGATCTATCGTTCCCTCTCATTGTACTCACCTCCCTTCTTTGTCGTATCTCATGGATCTGTCTTTCTATAGAGCCGCCATGTTATCCACAAGCATGAGCAGCTAAACACCTTAACTTGGGTTGGGAGTAGCCACTAAGGCTCTCTCAACATGTATATTGTCTCTTTCTTTTGAATATACTTACCCTTATCAAGATTATCTCCATGCACCTATTTTAATGCTTCACTTGTATGCTTAGCTACCATCTTGTGATGTTTGATTGTTCATATCTCAAGAGAGTAATATCGCTTTTATCCCGTGTCATGGAGTGGTATGAATGCACGAGAGTGTTGGAATGCTAATTCTTTAAACCATCGGTTTTGTTGCGAGGTTTTTGAGTTGTCATCTCGAGAGAGAGGCTTCTTTCAGGCCTAGATCTATCATCATCTCGAGAGAGAGAGTGGAATAGATGTTTTTGTGGTTGCGTGTAATCTTGATATGAGTAAGCAGGAGAGAGAGAGTGTGTTTGCATGTTGGTGAAATGCCTTGTTTGGTGAACCCCAACCCAAGTTATCCCATATACCTTGTTACAGTCTGTTTCTTTTACTTATCTTGTTTTATTGTTCTTGTTTTCAAGATTTCATTCCCTTGGGAACACCCTTTTTAATCCTCTTTTATGATGGAGTATAGAGTGTCAATTCCGCGTTCTTAGCACTACCAACCTTGTCCCTATGTTCGACCCCGATTGCTACATTGGACCCCGTTATCGTTGCGGGGGCCTGAGTGTCGGGTTACCTCTTTAAAAGTCTGACTACTTTAAATCTGCTTCTTTTGGACACACAATTTAGGCATGTCAACTTTTTGGCACTGTTGTTGGGGACAAGGCAAAACAGTACTGTTTAAAGAACCCGAGTCCACCAACTATACTCTCATGCCTCAAGCTTAGCAATAAGCTCGAAAACACTATCACACTAAGTCTTCTAACCTGGACCTGCATAGAATAGTTCATCTTCATCAAGCTTGATTTTTCTTACTTGATCGTACGTTTTATCCAGGTACCACCCAGGATGGAACCGCTTAGCCCATACTAACTCCGCTCACCATGCCGCCCCGCGTGGAACCACCTTCATCTGTAGACAAGCAGAACGCGAGGATAGGACAACACCAACCCCCACCAGAAGCCGACAAAGATGGGCATTATAATGGCGATCATCTCTATGAAGAACAAGAAGATTCTGAAGACAATCCTCACCGTGAGGAGCATTGTCATCGCCACAGGCATAGGAGAAACCATCAAGAGCGACCTCACAGGGACAACGCCAGCGAAGAGGATGATGAAGAAGAGAAGACTCTTCGAGAATTGGCGGCTACAAAAGCTAATAACTCAAGATGTCATGTGGTAATCCCAAGGTTCAATACAACAAACTTTGAACTGAAGCCATCTGTCATATCTATGATCTAGAACAAGAGCTTTCAAGGAATTCAAAGAACGATAACCCTTATCATCATTTTGACACTTTTAAGAATATCTGTGACACCATTAAAATGCGGGGAGTCCCACAAGAAGTCATTTACTGCAAGGGTTTCATCTTCTCCTTAGAAGACAAGGCACTATCATGGTACCTCGGGCTACCGCATCAAGATCTAAATGGATGGAACGCACTGGCAGACGCTTTTGTGAACAAGTTTTACCCTACAGAGAAAACTGTCAGAAACAGGCAAAGGATCACATCCTTCATGCAGAAGCCAAATGAGAATCTTCATGAATCCTGGGAAAGGTATCAGGAGTACTAGAGAGACTGCCCTCACCACAATTACAAGGAGGGATTTTTAATAACAACTTTCTACAATGGTATAACCCCAGAAGAGAGAGTTTCGCTAAATGCAGCATCTAGAAGCAACTTTCTCGGGAAAAAGCCTAGTAGGTCTAGAAAGATCATTGAAAACATTGCTGAGTTACAAGCTGGGACTGATTATGACCGGGACGACAGAGGATATGCAAGGAAAGCCACCAATGAAGGGTCGTCGATTGAATCAAAGGCTCTTGAAGCAATCACGTCTCAAATACAAAAGACAGCCACAAATGTTAAACAACTGAAGGAATCAGGAGGGAAAGGAAAGAAGCCCATTGAGAAAGTGATGAAATGTGTTACCTGTGGTGAAGGCGGGCATGGGGTAGACAATTGCGTATATACCTGACCCAAAGAATCTAGTGGAAGCGAGTCTGAAGAGGAGGAAGCTGAAAATGTCTCTTATGATAACTTTAAGAGACCAGATCACCCAGGATTCATCTATGGGAATAAGGATGCAGCAAAAAAATTTCATCAATTGAATAATCCACCCAAGAAACCACCTGGTTTCGAGAAGAAGAGCAGGCAAGGACAATACACCAAGACAAGCACTTTCCAGACAAACAAAAACCACTATCAAGGTTAAGGTAAGTATCAAACCGCCAAGCTGCTAACGCAAGTCAAGGACATGGACAACCCCAAGGACAGAGTCAAGCAAGAAGTACTAGTCAGCCTGACTTAGTAGGCCAACTATCTGACTTTATGAAGAGACAAGACACGATAAACAATCAACTCACACAAAGTGTGTTGTCCAACTCTGGCATATTGAACAGTATGCAAGTGCAAATGGCAGATATGCAAACACATCAATGCCAGATAGACCAGCAACTCGCTCAGTTGGCCGAGCTCGTAAAGAACCCTTCGGGGAAGATCCCTTCTAACACAGAATCTGCCAAGATGGCGATCCTTAGATTGGGGAGGACAATAGAGCACCCTGAGGAGATAAGACCTGAAGAACTAGCGCCGGAGGATGTTACAGAGAACCCAACCAAGGGGGAAAACCAGTGCCCCCCCAGTGAAGGAACCTGAACCTGATGAAGAATTGTTCGCCAAGAGGAGTCACTATTCACCAAGATTACCTTTCCCTTACAAGCTCGTAAAGGCTCACCTCAAGAAGAGGTATGAGAAGTTCATGGAATCGGTAAAAAAGGTACACCTGGAGGTACCATTCCTGGATGCGTTGGAAGAAATGCCAACATACGCCAAATTCTTCAAGGATTTGGTCACGAAGAAGAGAAGAGGAGGGAAGATTGAAACTGTACACTTGGCCAGCATCTCGACAGCTTTCGTAAAGGTGGAACTACCTACCAAGAAGAAGGACCCTGGAGCCTTCACTATACCTTTTGTAGTAGGGGATAATATCAAAAGAAAAGGTCTCTCAGACCTAGGAGCTAGCATCAGTTTAATGCCTTTAAGCCTCTCACAATGATTAGGACTGACTGAGATGGTCAGGACTAATATGAGGATCGAGTTGGAAGACCAAACCTTCAAAAGACCGGTGGGAGTAATCAAAGATGTTCTGATTCACGTGGGGAAGTTCTTCATCCCATGTGATATTATTATTATTGACACTATCGAAGACCCTAAATGCCCTATTATCTTTGGACGTCCTTTCTTAGCAACCGGTAGGGCACTGATTGATGTTGCTGAAGGCATCATAACTTTGAGGGTCGGAAATGATCACATAGATTTCAAGGTGAAAGACGCTATGAAGGGACCGTCCCTGCTAGAATTTGTTATTGTGAAGAAGTGGAAGAAGATACAGCAGTGGTAGACCCTCTTTTGAAGGCGTTAAACAAAGAAGATTCAGAAATCGACGACCCTGAGGTTGCTGAGATCCTTGAATACCTGAATCAAAATGCAGAGGAGTTAAGAGACGAAGAGGAGGCTATAGAGACTATCAAGTATGCTTCTCTAGAATTAACAAGTGAATAAGAGGAAGTAAAAAACCCAAACCTGAACTTAAGTTATTACCAGAAGGTTTGAAATATGAGTTTCTCGATCCTGAAGAGAGGTATCCTGTAACATCCCTGACCTGGGTTATGTTTTAACCCTAGGTGTTTTGATTAATAAAGATGATTATATGCTTAATATTATCTTGTGAAAAGAAATTAGGGCACATGAGGAACTTATGTTTCAATTTTTGGTCCTGTTTGAACAATGTTGAAGCAATGTTTGCTCATTTTGGACCAATGTGAAAATTACCCAAGATGAGGGGTTAACTTGCAAATTACACATGATAAAATGTTCCTCTGATGTTGAGACATCATAAGAATGAATATGATGTAGTGGTATGGTTTCCACAAGCTTGGGCACCAAGATAGAGCTTGTTGGACAATGTTTGTGCATTAAAACCCAGTTTTGGTGTAATGTGTAATTTACCCAAAACCTAGGGTTCAACATGCAAATTACCACTTCAATAAGGTCCCTAATGTTTCTTGACATCATGTAGAGCAAATAAAATGAGAGGGGAACCTCATTTGAATTAAGTTGGAGGAGAGAGAATCTTGATATTAAAATAATCAAGATTTAAGCCCAATTGAAACCCTAATTCAATTTAATGCAAAAATAAATAAAATGATTGAAGGGCCTTCAACCAAAATTAAAATGGTTGGATTCAGATGTGTGTGGAAGAGCTTAATCCTTTCAAAGGCATGAGTATATCCTAAGGAGGTGAAACTCCACTCACCATATCATAAGAAAAAGAATTTCCACTCAAATATGGAAATTACTATTATAAGGGTTAAGGTGCTTAATTTCTTTTCCCTTAATTCTTGGATAATGGAAGGGAGCTCGGTGGGGATAGAGATGCCTTTTTATACAAGAAACCAAGGGGGAGGAGTTGGCAAAATTTTCATAATTAATAGATTTTTTATAAAACATTTTCTCTCTCATTGCATTTCTTATAAAAAAACCCTTTCCAAGCCAAATGAAAGGCTTTTCCGTTTCCACTTCTTCTCCTTCATTGGAAAACGACCAAGGGAGCTAGGGAGGACCTGGAGGACGACCCCCAACCTGTTGGTAAGGTTCTTGACCCCTTTTCACCTTGATTCCATGGTGGAAATCGAAAATAAACCATTGATTTCTTCTTATTTCGATCTCCTCTTCAACCCTAGCCAATCTTTTCAATGAAAAGCTTGAGGATGAGCCTAGGGGGAGTTGCAAAAGCTTCATCCACCATTGTTGGCATGATCTTGGAGCTTTGGAGCTCAATGGGAGGCGGGTTTTATAGCTTGAACCCTTGATTTTGTTATTGCATTCAATTCCTTATCAAATAATGATCATTTCTACATTCACGATAATTGACTTGGTTGATTGATGCAACCACCATGAAAATCACAGAAGGTTTTGTGAGTTTATAGCTTGATGATGATGACATCATCATAAGAATACACCTCACCAAATATCAAAGGCAAATGGTTTACATATATTTGCTCAAATGGTTTCCCAAACCGTTTGGGAGCAAACAGTTTCAAACCGTTTAGGAGCAAACGGTTTCACAAACCATTTAAGGGCAACCACTTTCAAACCATTTGGAGGTGTTGACTAGGGTTGGCTGTTTGGAGATTTGTTGATAATGATGTTGGTTAATGACCCACAAATTATAATTGATTAGTTTCAATTGGTTCATGATTTCTAATTTGATTTAGTTCTTTGGGTTGATTGACCCAAATGGTTTCAAAACCGTTTGGGGATCACCCAAACGGTCTCAAGACCGTTTGAGGGTTACCCAAGACCATTTGGTGGTCTAGGGTTGAGTATGGTTAGGTGTTTGAAGATCTAAAGATATCAAGTTGATTTGCAATCAAATGTTGATTTGGTGATCAATCCTATGATCTAAACCCTAATTGGATGTCATGGATTTGGATGTTGAGATGGGCAAATGGTCTCAAGACCGTTTGGAGGTCATCCAAATGGCCTTAAGACCGTTTGAGGTCAGGTCATGTCCAAATTGGATGGTGACCCAATGATTTCAAGGCAACTAGTTTCACATTGATTAATAGTAAAGGTTCATTGATCTCAAACTCTAATCCAATTGATTCTAAACCCTAATTGATGATCAAATGAGGGTTAAATCAGTTGAAGTATGATCCATTAAGTTCATTTGAAGAGTGGTGTTAGGCTCAATTGATGAGTGGTTACATGGATTTAACCAATGAAGGAATCAATCTTGGAAACCCTAAGTCAATATGATTGGTGGAGACCATATTTGGTCCATTCGGTTTTGAGGAGGTTTGGACCAAACGGTCTGAAGACCGTTTCGGACCAAATGATCCCAAACCGTTTGAGGCCCAATCGATCTCATGAGTGCTTTAGCAAACAGTTTCAAGTACTTACTTTAGCAAATAGTTTCAAGTACTTGCTTTGGCAAACGGTTTCAAGCACCACCTTTAACAAACGGTTTCAAACCCTTAGACCAAGACCGTTTGAGGTCTTCTGGGTCAAGACCATTTGAGGTCTAAGTGACCAAGATTGTTTGGAAGATAACTAACCAAATCGTATGAACACTTAAAGTGATTAAAGGTCAATTTTTTAAGTGAACAATTACATGATGTAATCCAAGGGTGATTATAATAATAGTACCCTTAATGAGATAGGGTGATTAGTACCATTTGAATAAATCACTAATGCTCATGATGGTGATGACATAATCCATGGTATCAATTCTTATTTCAAGTTAAGTGACTTAGTCTAATCAAATCTGAAGTAAGCATCATCTTATAGAAGATGAGAGAGAGAGGACTTCCTACATGAATGATAATCATGTAATGGATAAGCCTCAACACCTTCAACATGAATGAATAAGCAATTAAGGTATGATCCTTAATAAAGAGATCATGAAACCCTAATCAAGGAGGTTGTTGAGCCCTAACCTAAATTTAGGGCAATATCAGATGTAACCCAAATCAAGGGTAATGTTGTGACTCTAATGTGGTTGATAATATGGGGAATTCAAATTCAGGGTAACTTCATGAGAAACCCTACTTGAGGGTGAATCTATGAGAAACCCTAATTGAGGGTGAATCTAAGAGAAACCCTAATTGAGGGTGAATCTATGAGAAACACTAATTGAGGCTAAATTTATAAGAAACCCTAATTGAGATTGATGATATGAACAACCCTAATCTAGGTAAATGTGATGTGAATAGTAAACCCTAATTATGGGTTATGGAATGAGAAACCCTGATTTAGAGTAATGCCATATGAAACTCTAAATAAGAATGATGTTATATGGAACCCTGATGTAATGATGCCATGTAATGATACCATGATATGTGAAACCCTAATGATGGTATAATAGCCAATATACTAAAATGGGGTGTAGCTAATATAATCAAATAAGATGAGAATGTTATAACCATGTGGGGTAAGATTGATGAACCATATGAATGATAATGTGGTTATTCTAATGAATAAGGGTCTAAGAGACAAGATGATGCCTAGATCCTTATATATATCCAACTCTATACATGTGTATCAACCCTTTACATCTTACAAAGATGAGGACAAGAAACTCTTAGAAGTGATGTATGCAATACTATATAATGGAGTGAATAACATCCTATGAGTTGAAATACCTAATGTGGTTGATAATGATTTATTCTATATCAACAATGCCTAACTATTGGATATGTCCATATCCTTAAAGATAGCTGGACAATTCTAATGTGTAGCCTATGCACTGTATGATGAAAGTGACAAGTTAGTGGATAAAGTATTAAGAGGGAAATACCTTAATACAAGGTTAGTTGATTAACTGAAGTAAGATGGAAATGAGAAGAAAGTGATACATCAAGACATGATAGATATCACATTCAGCTTTTCAGTGTAGACATACCTTGATGAAACTCAAAACCAATATCCTTGGATAAGAAACACATGGAGTGTGTGATATGTAATTGTTACAATAAAGATGTAATGAACTCAATGTACTTTGATAAATGTTGACTAATATACCTTGAGAATGGGGTAAGCCAAATCAATGAATATGATGTAATCATACCATGACAAGGATGAGAAATGAACTCATACCTTGAATTGATGATCATTAATGATACAT
This sequence comes from Alisma plantago-aquatica, assembly GCA_963693085.1. Taxonomy (NCBI): domain Eukaryota; kingdom Viridiplantae; phylum Streptophyta; class Magnoliopsida; order Alismatales; family Alismataceae; genus Alisma; species Alisma plantago-aquatica. The sequence continues at coordinate 74,250,963 of OY856409.1, read as the reverse complement.
AATGAGAATAATGATCATAAGCATATACTTATGATATCTTTGAATGCTCCTAGAGGTGTGGAGCAATACATTAGGGTTGAATTAATAATATGAGCATGAAACTCTAATTAATGTAAGATGGGAAAACTTAACCCAAATTTTGAGTAAAGGGAATAAAAAGCCCTATTTGATAGATAACCCTAATCCTGATAAAGGATGGAGGTGTTACTATTGTTTCATATGATGTGATAGATGATTTAAATGACTGTTATCATGTCTATTAATCATGTAGACATCATGAGATGATGAACATAGCCAGTTTTGAACTATGACATTCATATAATAAATATGTTGAATGGCCTTATGTGCCTAATGTTGTTGTTGCTTAGTAAAAGTAACAAAATATGTATGGACCTTATCAGTTCCATGAGTAAGTTGTTGCCTAGTGAAAGGTGATAAAACACTTAATAGGCCTTGTGAGCCATGTGAGATACTTGTATAACAAGTATTATGTATACCTCAGTCTGAGGACTTGGAGGTAATAATTACCTAACAAGTGGTAACAGTGATAGTAATGAATTGAGGGTATGAATACCCAGACTTGATAAGTATGATAATGATGTCATTGAGAGATGTAAACTTTCAAAGAAATGAAATGAGGGACGAAGATCCCAATGTCTTGTAAAGACTGAGAAGTGATTGATGAAAATAGTAAATATTTCTTTATAGCACTTGTTTGAATGAGTTATGATTGAGAACTTGACTGATGCTAAAAGAATATGCTAATGTACTTAATTAATCAAGTGAAATCATATCATGTAGAGCCCTGACCATAGATCCATCATCGTCAGCAAATTGGTGATGGTGAAATAGGTGCTCCACGGCAAAACCCGGAGGGCATACTTGTGAGTATGTGGGGGTTATGGGCATGAATATCCTTACGCCCTAATGGAGGAATTGATGTGAGATAAACATTAAATTTCTCAATCCTTCATTATATATATATCGGGATGGATGTATCACGAATCTCTCGATGATTGAGTTAGATGTCGTACACATCTCCCAATAATATTAATGCTGGATCGGTGGAGATAAACACGAAATCTCATGATCGTGAAGAGAGTGCAACACGCCACTATAACTCTGATAGCAAAGTTGCCAGTATACCCTGGAAAGCTATATATAGCAGAGATACAAGATGTCCTGCATGTAATCTCGCGCTGACCGAGATGTGGGAGGTCAGGGGAATCTGGCTCTTCCATTGACCTTGTATGGTACTGATTTTGACTTCACAGTGGTCGGTTGGAGCATGAGCGGTATACCTCATCTCCTCAGGGCATAAGTGTGATTGTAAAATATAATCAACCGTATAACATGTTTGCTTAAGGATTGAATACGGAAACTCATTGGATGATGTTACATTTCTTTTACGCATCTCTAGTTGATAAATGTTATTCATATCTCTTTTTATTCATTGCAAGTAGATGGATAAATTATGAATCTACCATGAGTAGATACAATGTTCTCCTTAGGAAAGGAGATTATCTTACTCTGTTCATACAATGAATAATGATGTTGTTAATATGTAAGAACTCCTGTTCAATTTTATATAATAATCTGCAATAACAATGTTTTGGTGGAGAGTTATATCTCCCACTGGGGCAATTTACAATTGTCTCACCCCCATGGGATCCAACATTTTTAGGTGGACGCGGACAAAGAAGCAGATAATCTTTTGTAGGAAAAGAAGAGCAACAGCTTGGACAGCAGTGAAATCTTAGGTGGAGATGCTGACTGTCAAGTCATATAGTTAGAAAGTCATATGTTTCGTCTCTATACTCTCAGGTCCTCCAAGTTTATAGTTAGTGTTTTAATGAATCGATCTGAGTTTTTGGTTTGATGTCTTGAGTTTTTTTTATGTTGTCTATCTATAATGATATAGGGCAGCTGATGTTGTAATTCCTCGAGAAGATATGGTACGAGTCATGTACTTTCGAATTAGGATGTAAATGTTATACAATAGTTCTTGATGTAAGAGATTTCTTATGTTTGGATCTCTTTGCAAAAAGTTTTAATTTTTAGTGATTTTCAGTAATCCGCTGCTAATAATACGCTTCCGCATTAGTTAATCTTGTTTTTGTGAGTCGTACGTCACATATCCTATGATAGTCAATGCTAGCCTGACCAAAGAGCAAATGGGAAGACTTCTTAATGAGATAAGGCTCCATAGGCAAGCCATAGGCTATTCAATGGATGATATCAAGGGGCTTAACCCTGCTTTATGTATGCACCGCATAAATCTAGAAGAATCAGCAAAACCTCTGGTTCAACCCTAGAGGAAGCTGAATCAAATGTTAAAGGAAGTTGTAAAGAAGGAAGACATCAAGCTGAGAGATGTGGGTATTATCCACCCTATCAGCGAAAGCAATTGGGTGAGCCCAATTCATATTGTGCCAAATAAAGGAGGGATGACATTGGTAAAAGGTGATAAAGGAGATGAAGTAGCCATCTGGACTGTTACCAGATGGTGAATGTGCATCAACTATCAAAAGCTGAATCAAGCAACGAAGAAAGATCACTATCCTCTTCCCTTTATCGACCAGGTGCTAGAAAGACTGGCACACCACGAATACTTTTTCTTCTTAGATAGTTATTCTGGATTTTACCAAGTTCCCATCCTGCCTGACGATCAGGAGAAAACCACCTTCACCTGTCTATATGGTACCTATGCTTTCCGACGAATGTTGTTCGGACTGTGCAATGCCCCTGCAACATTCCAACGTTGCATGATCTCAATGTTCTCAGACTTTTTGGAAGACATCGTGGAAGTCTTTATGGATGACTTTTCTGTTTATGGAAGATATTTTGACGGTTGTTTGAGGAACCTATCGTTAGTCCTGCAACGTTGTGAAGAGAAGAGCTTTGTCCTTAACTGGGAGAAATGCCATTTTATGGTGCAAGAAGGCATAGTCCTGAGGTACAAGGTCTCAAAGAGAGGTATTGAAGTAGATATAAGCAAGATCGAAGCTATCTCTAATTTGCCTCCACCTAAGTCTGTGATAGGGGTGCAAAGTTTTCTTGGACATGCCGATTATTATAGACGATTCATCAAGGACTTTTCAAGGATATCGAAACCCCTTTCAAACCTGCTGATTAAAGTCACATAATTTGATTTTACGGACGATTGTTTGAAGGCTTTTCAGACCCTAAAGAAAGCCCTAGTAACCCCACCTATCCTCTGAGCCCCATATTGGGAGTTACCCTTCGAGCTAATGTGCGATGCTAGTGTCTATGCCGTAGGGGCAGTCCTAGGGCATAAGAAGGACAGAAAACATCATGTTATCTGCTACGCCAGCCGCACCCTGGATGAGGCGCAAGTAAATTACACAACCACAGAGAAGGAATTGATGTCTATTGTTTTTGCTTTTGACAAATTCAGGTCCTATCTGATTGGAGCAAGGGTAAAGGTTTATACTGACCACGGAGCTATCAGATATCTAATGCAAAAGAAGGACACTAAACCTAGGTTATTGAGGTGGGCCCTATTACTTCAAGAATTCGATCATGAGATCATTGATAAGAAAGGAACAGAAAACGTAGTGGCTGACCATTTGTCACGGATCATTGTTGAAGACAAAAATGAGCCACCGATTAATGATAACTACGCAGACGAGGCTTTTCTCATGATAGGAGCTGAAGAACAAAACTTGCCATGGTACATGGACATTTGCAACTACCTTACTTGCGGGGAGTTACCGCCAGATATCACCTACAATCAGAAGAAAAATCTTTTGTCTGATGTGAGGAATTACTATTGGGATGACCCATTACTATTCAAGAAATGTTCGGACAATTTGTACAGAAGATGCATACCAGAAGAAGAAGCCCCTCTGATATTAAAGGAATGCCACTCTTCACCATATGGAGGTCATCATGGTGGGGATAGAACTAGAACAACGGTCCTTCAATCAGGATTTTACTAGCCTTCATTATTCAAGGATGTTGCTGCATATGTAAAGGTTTGCAAAGAATGTCAGTCAGCCGGAAATATTGGAAGAAGAAACGAGATGCCTATGGCCAACTGGGTTGAAGTCGAGATTTTTGATGTCTAGGGAATAGACTACATGGGTCCTTTTTCCCCATCAAAAGAATATCAATACATTTTAGTCGTGGTGGACTACATATCTAAATGGGTAGAAGTTGTTGCCACCCAAACTTGCGACTCCATGTCTGTGACCAAGCTATTTGAGAAAACTATCTTTCCTCACTTTGGAGTTCCCCGTACTGTGATAAGCGACGGCGGATCGCATTTTAGAGAGAAATAGTTTGAAGCACTTCTGAGGAAGTATGGGGTCAAACACAAAGTTGCTACACCCTATCACCCTCAAACTTCTAGGCAGGTTGAGGTTTCAAATAGACAGATTAAGCAGATTTTGGGAAAGACTATCAGCCGCACACGGAAAGACTGGTCGATGAAGCTCGACGATGCTCTTTGGGACTAAAAAACTGCATACAAGGCACCCATTGGCACTACCCCTTACAAATTGATTTATGGGGAATCCTGTCATCTACCCTTAGAGCTTGAACACAAGGCTCTTTGGGCAATTAAGTTCCTAAATATAGATTTGGAAAAGGTGGGGCAATAGAGATTCCTACAGCTACAAGAGCTCGAAGAGATGAGATTACATGCTTATGAAAGCACAAAGATATACAAACAGAGGACCAAGGTGTGGCATGATTCCCACCTAAGGAACAAGGATATTGGTGAAGGAAACAAGGTTCTTCTTTTCAATTCGAGCATCAGGCTCTTCCCTGGGAAGCTAGGAACCAGATGGTCAGGCCCTTTCACTGTGGAAAAGATTTATCCATCAGGAATGATGGAGATTCAAGGAGAAAAGACCAGGGTCTTCAAAGTCAATGGCCACAGGTTGAAAAGATTTTATGAGGATGAAGCTTTTGCCAAAAGATCTGAGATCAACCTAGATGAACCAACCAGACTCGACAAGGAGAGGGATCGAGTGTTGTCTCATCCCACTGAAGGACTAGAGGAGTGAAGAATTTATGTAGTCTAGATAATAGACTTTAAAGCAAGTGCTTCTTGGGAGGCAACCCAAGTCTTTGATCCCTCTTCTCTTTAATTTTTGCTTTATGCTTCTTTCTTTCTTCTAGTCTAAGTTTTCTTCTTGTTTTCTTAAAGTTGGTGGTTTGTCTTGATAATAACCGCGACCGCGAATATAATCACGACCGCGGCCTTGGTAGTGCTTGTTGGATTTTCACGACCGCAGCTTTTCTTAGATGGATCGCGACTGAGAATATAATCGCGACCGCGATTCCCTTCTAAAGGACACCGTGACTGTGAATATAATCGTGACCGCGATAAAAATCGCGATTGTGGTAATTTTTCTCAGTTAAGTCAGAAGTGATCTGTACGCCTATATATAGACCAGGTTGCCGAATGAAAGACTCTTTACACTCCTTTTGCTTTCATGAAATTTCCCTAGATTTCTTTTGTCTGCTCGACTCGACAACCGCTGCTACAGCCGCGATTTCGCCGACCAATGCTCGAGCTACTCGCCATCGCGCGCCCGCCGGGATCGTTCGCCTTGTCGCTCATAACATTTGTCATCGTCACATCCTCTCCCTTCAATCAGGTAACCCTCTCACACCGACGTGCTTTATTTTCGATCTTGGGACCTCCCTTCATCGCTGCGGCAAGCCGCCCTCTCCGTTTAGCTAATTTTTCCTCGCCAGCACCTCATTTCCGGGCAGCTAGCCCCGTCCTCTTTCTCAACCAAGAACACGGTCCTTAAAACCCTAAATATAGTTGGTCAATGAACACCTGTCTCAAGAACAGAAAGAAGTGGAGAAGACTAAGAGTTCGGTCGTCGCAATCCCCCGCGAGGTGTTAACCCTAAAGACTGGAGACCGTAAAAACCCTAAAAAGCTTTAATTTCGGCTTTCCTGAAGTAAGAATCGTGACCGCGAAAAAGAACACGACCACGGTTTTATTGAAGGAAAAGATTCACGACCACGATCTTTTTAAGAGGTAATTGGGACTGCGATTAAAAACCGCGACCGCAGTCTCTTCAAAAATATCACGACCGTGATCCCTCCGAACAATAATGATCGTGACGGTGGTTTCATCCTCAGAAGAAAAAAAAAGATTCGCAACCGCAATCTTTTCAAGAGATGACCGCAACCGCGATTAAACCCACGACCGCGATCCTTACTGCCCGTTTAATAATTTCAAAACCAAATGATAACCTATAACCAGATAATCACCATCAACTTGATGGTAGTTATGTCTAGGAAGTCAATAAAATATCTTTTTTGGACTAATTCAGTTTAATCTGCAGAATGTCTTCCCCATCCTCCAGCGATTCCCTGTACTAGAGGGCCACCTACCTTAAGGAGGTAGAGAAGATAGTCAAGGACCTAACCGCGAAGCTAAAAAAGAGCACATCCCTACCAGTCCCCAAACGGTTAGAGATACAACTGAGACTGGAGCAATATCAGAGGATATTGGCAGGAGTGCCACAAGAACAATCCACAGAAGCAACCGGGCAGATGGAAAACACAGAGACCTCTGAGTATCGACCTAACGAGTCAGGAAGCCCAGTGCACAGGAAGAAGCGGAAGGCCACATTTAAGGAGCTCAGGCCCATTAGGAATACAAAAGTTGAAGGGACAGTAGAAGAAGTCTCTACGCCTCAATCTCCCACTGCAAAAGGGGAGCCATAGTTCGTACCCCGAGACATCATGCACCAGTACGCATATGACTGGATGTCTGCTAACAAGGATTGCATACCAACACCTTACTTTGACGTGGAGGATTTCAAAAAGCTGGGGCTATACGACAGGACAGTTAAATTTTTGGAGGGTGCAAACCTATGCAATATCTGCACGCCCAAAGTAAGGTCATACCGGAGGTTGACCCTGGAATTCATGTCCTCTCTGAAAAAGGTCACAACTGGCGATGGGACAAGAGCAACAGGAGGAGGGGACTACGAGCTCGAGGTATGGCTGGGGGGCGCAAGACATCTTATAACGGAGACAGATCTGAATAGGATCTTTACCGCGTCTGAAGAAGAGGCGAAGGCCTGTTCAGGTGCGCTGGGAGAGAAGGAGATTGCTGCGTATGACAGCAACAAAATGTGGGAGGAGTTGAGTGGAGAAGAAAAGCATAACTCGAAGACTTCCAAGGCCTCAAAAATCAGCTCATGCTTCATCAAGATTATACAGAAGATCACCGCCTTCTCTATAGATGCCAGGTCAGAGATCGGGACAGTCAGCAAAGGGGATCTCTTCCTTATATGGTCTATGATCAATAAGCGACCAGTGAACATAGGAAGGATCCTTATAAAAAGGTTGTCTTCGGCTATGGGCGGTGAGGTGAAGAGGAAGTTTGCCTTCTGTATGGGCAGTCAAATAACAAGGATCGTCGACTACCTGCTGGAAGAAGGTGAATTGCAAAAATATGAAGAAATGGAGGGACAACAAAGTATCAATACAAAGTCCCTCGCCAACATAGAAATTCTGGAAGTGAAGGGGGAGAAAGCATACTTCAAGCACTTAGGACTTAAGAAGCCACTCCCCCTTCCAGAAATGGCGTTCTATGACGCCCACAAGCTGCGGCCAACTCTCGACGACATCGAGAAGATGAGCTCCGAGACAGTGCACGCCAACATATCGCCAGAACAGATGATCGTACAAAAAAGAAGCAGTGCCCCAACACAAGTATTGAAGAAAACCCCAGAGCCACGAAAGAAACTGGCGGTGGAGAAAAAAAAACCAGAAGCCACCAGTAAGCCAGCTGAAATTGAGAGAGCCATAAAACAACATGTGGACGTACAAATCGTGGACCCCGCTTCCCCAAGACCGCAAGAAGAATCAACTTCCAGGAAGGGTGAAGCAGGAAAGACTATGGACACAGACGTCGAGTTGCAACGCAGCAGCCAACCAGAGGTGGAGCTAGAAAGACAAGGCTCCCAAGCCATACCGGAGTCAAGGCCAGAGGGGGACCAACCTGAAGAAGAAACCCCTCAAAGCACCAACATACTGGAGGCAGAGGCAGACAGGCAAGCCTCTTAAGGCACACCAGTGGCGGAGTGGAAGAAGAGTCAACCTGGGGAGATGCCCCCACCGCCACCACCTAAGCAGCCGACTATACCAAGCGTGTCAACAACACACACGGGACAACATCTACACCACCAACAACAACGAGCATCCTCTTTTGGGGGTGCTCTAGGTAATAGGTTTGATGCAATGTGGGAACACATGCATCAAACCAATACAATAAATGAGAAAATTTCTACTTATTTATCTTCACTAACAGTGCAGGTGAAGGAGATAGATGAAAGGATGTCAGCATTCCCAGAATTCATGCAAGAAGTCTTCAGCAATAATTGGAGGATGATGGGAATGTTGACGAAAATGCAGGAGGAAATGACAATCCTGCGGAAAGAAGGGCTTGCCATACGCGCGAACAATGAGCAAATGCGCCAGGAATACGAAGAGGCAATTGCTGCCCTAGAAGAAGAATGACAAGGAGTACAATAATACCGTAGGAAGCTAGAGTAGGAATGTGTAGAGCTCAAAGCCAGGCAGGCAAAGAAAAAGGCAAGGTGCTCTACTAGCCCAGAATGCTCCCTGGCCAACCCTTCCAGACACGACGACAACGAAGGGGGGCCTGGGGCAGGAGTCTACACGGCAAGGAATGGGAGTACAACACAAAGACACTCTCCCATCGCTGAGTAGTAAAGTAACCTACCATCTGGGAGATCAAGCCCCCAGTATGAAAAGCATACATCCCGATCAAGGGGGTTTGACCTCAACTGCAACCCGGAGGAGGCAATGGACAAAACCGCCAATGAGAATGAGCAACAGGCAGGACGTCACCTCACTCCTCCCAAACTCATGCTAACGACAGTAGAGCAGGAAGCAATAGCTCACCAGGAAGAGATGGTCGTAGCACTTAGCTCGACCGGCACAGCAGAGCTCGATAGGCTAATTGCCGAGCTAGGAGCTGGGATGGAGGAATCTAATGACTTCCTCCTCTTCCCATCGCATGAGGAGAACACCGACTACATTTCCGATGGGAAGATGGAGGCCACATTAAAGATGATGGCTGAGGCCAAGCTGGGGCAGACGTCAGAAGAAAGTAATGTAAAAGACGTCGCCGCAGAAGCCTCATCAAAGAAACTAGATATGAGGCCACAACACAACCTCTGACAACGAATGCTGACAAAGCGGCCGAAGCTATGCCCACCATCAGAGAAATCTCGGTATCGACAGTGCAGGAAGCCACGTCGGAAGACGAGGAGGGCACGCTAGCAGCCTTCTTTATGGAAGAGCCCGCCCGGGAGAGGCAAGCTGAAGAACGAACATTGCAACATGCAGCAGCTCCCCCTCTGCTGTGCAAAATGAAGGACATGGACATGAAGACCATGCCGTACATCTCTTTTAGAGATGTCCATGTCCTGGAAGATGTCCTCAACGACGATCTACCTGGGTCGGACATTTTGTATATCAACAAGGGTAGACGTCTGACCAGGGAGGATTTCCAGAGGGTCTTTCTGAAGAAGGCGCAAGTGCACAAAAAGATGTTCAAGATACTTTGCGCCACCCTCTTGGAAGAATTCCTCCATCCTGATATGTCACAGCCAATCTTCAACGACACCACACGACTGGCCATCCTGTTATACAAAGAAGATTACAGAGCGGCAGAAGTGTTGGAACTTCAAGCGGCAGTCAGGAGAAGAGAAACCAGGATAGTGGTGCTACTCATCCATAACGCAAAGCACTGGGGCCTAATCGTCATCGACCTTATGGAGCAGAAGATGACGGTGCTCAACTGCTGCACAGCGGAGATGGACAACACATCACTCATCTACAAGAGGAAGGACGCCAGAGACGCCTTAAAAATTCCTATATGCCTACAGCTGGCTATTAAAGAGGCAAGTCCAAGGTTCCAAGGGTCCTAGAAACTCTTCTCTATAACTAAAAATGTTCCCCAGGAAGGATCTGGTTCAGGGGATTGCGCCTTCATCGTCCTACGTATGATGGAAGCAATCAATAAGGGCATTCCTCTAGAAGACATAAATGGGGAAGAGCTACATGAATTGCGGGGCATGTACGCAATGGAGGTCATCTACGATTGCCGATTCTTTAAGGACCCGTCGATGGCTGCCGATGCCATGCCCCGCAGGCTACACGCGGATATCCCTCTCCCCGAGAAAACACCTTGGAGGGAGAAACTCAAAAGCATGTGGGTTGACCCAACAGAACAAGCTAGAGCTACAACATGGAAAGCGAGTTGGGGTGCTGAGAGTGAAGAGGCTGCAGAGCAAGCAAAAGATGAACAACAACCTTCAGCATTCAATATTCCTGAATCCCCTTCTATAGAAGTGCAACCTATAGAAATGGAAGCAGAAGAAGACCTGGGGAACGAAGGATTAGAAGGCCCAGCTGGAGATACAGTACCTTCTTTCGAGAACATCGACAGATGGAGCTGCTTTAGTCTGTCGATGGTAGAACTAACTATAATCATGAGTTCTCTTAAAGAAGACGATTATCCAGGTGATGTCATCTTCGAACAAGATGGCATCTGTGTGCTCAAAGATGACCTCCGCGAAACGTTGAAGACAGGAGGGTACCTCTCAGTGAGCATGATGTCCGCCTACCAGGTGTCGTTAGGAGATTCAATGCCAAATTATCACATGGAATATTTCCTAGTGGTAGACGACATCCTCAAGGACAAGAAGACCGGAGAAACAGAGTGGATCCAGTGACGACTTCAAGCAGGCACTCCTAAACACATCTTTCGGCCGATTCTTCATGACAACCATTGGACCTTATTGCACGTCAACCTGTTAAAAAGGCTGCAGTTCTGTATAATAGCTCTGATGCAACCTTTTCGATAAAGAAAACAACTAATATGACGACAACAAAAACTCCCACAGAAGAAAAGGCTAACACCTGCGCTGAAGCCATCGTCCAAATGATACGTCAACATTGCAGAGGGTTCACAATTATACAAGGCAAAGACTTCAGAAAGACCCAATACTGCCATAGAAGCCCTCAACAGATAACCCTATCAAATGACTGTGGGTTCTTCTGCCTATCATGGATGGTAGCTATTGCAACTACCAGCCTAAAGGTGGAGAACATGCAGTACGAGTAGTATCACACACTTAGGGGTATCTACGCCAGCATGCTCCTAGAGTCCAAGTGGGCTTTCCCCACCAAGTAAATAAATAAAGAAGGCCTGTTTATACTTCTTCTCAAATTTTGACGCCCCGAGACAGGGCTCAGGATAAGTTTGGGGGAGGAGTCATAAACGGGCCGCAGAGGTACTAAAATGTTTCCATCACTTCCCTTTTTATATTCCACTTTCCTTTTGCTCATGGTCTTACGCAAAAATTTTGAAATATCGAATTTTTTGTTGCAACTGACCTATCAGAAGCTCGCCCCCTCTCGCTAAAATTTTCAAAAAGTAGTGTTCCAGCCCCTGAGAGAGAAAAATATGAGCAACATACATAAAAGCATGAGTAAAACAACAGTCATAGAAACACTACTATACCTCATTCTTGCAATAAGACGTTGTAGATGTAACAACCTTAACTCATGAACCCATGCAAACTAAGAGAAGCTTAGTCATACTCCTGAACAACCATCCCCACCTGATGCTCGCATCTAGAAAATCTTAGTCTCTGTAGATAGGAAAAAACTGCCCTGTTCAAGAAAAATATCCAAAAGAGGCTTGGCCGCCCAGAAAACCAAACAAAAACCTTCAACCCAAGCTTGAAAGGATAGATAAAAATCCAAAAATCAAATAAAATAAAGAAAAGACTATGAGAGATGTGCCCTAAAAGATGTCGAAAGTTTCTGCCCGGTCGGTATATTGTTGCACTCATGAATGCAGATATGTCGCGCCCGTAAGTAGAAACTGGAAGCCAAGCTTACACACCTCCAATCCTGAATGGAACTTCACATACCACCTGACTTAAAGTCAGAATCCCAAAAAGGGCAACACTGTTCTTAAGACAGTTGTGGGTGAGGCGTTTGAGAGGAAGAGGAAACACCTTAAAGCTTCTAGCCTACCTATACACATTAGCATAGGGCTCTCTGAAAATAAAGAATAGGTGCGGAGGCTACCTTTCGAAAAGATGTGGAATTAGTATGGATGCTAGCTAAGGGAGGGTTATGAGTTGAGAAGGAGAAACCTTTAACAATAGAAGGTTATGACAAATAATACAAGGTTATGCAACCCTTAGTCTAAAGGGAGAGATTGAGACCTAAGTGATTGAATACATGCGACAATAGTCTTGACGCAAGAATGAGATATTTTGGTCGTGTTATTATGTTATCACTATTCATCCTTTCTCTCTCTGGGTGCTCGAACCTGCATTTAGCCTGAGGACAGGCTTGATTCTAAGTTTGGGGGAGTTGATGACACTGCACTTTACGAATTTTCTATATATATTCAATACCACTTTTAGTATAACTTTAGTCAATTTTTCACGCATTTTGTCTATCTTCTTGACTAAAACCTAGTTTTAAGATTTCAAGAATCAACCCAACTGCGACCGCGATCTTAGAGATCGCGACCGCAGTAATTCATAAAGAACCGTGACCACGGTTATTCTCCAAAGATCGCGACCGCGGTCTTTCCCAAGAATCGGGATCGGGACTGCGGTCTTTCCAAAGATCGCGACCGCGGTTGTTTAGCAAAGAATCGCAACCGCGGTTATTCTCTAAAGATCGCGACCACGGTCTTTCTAAAGAATCGTGACTGCGGTTATTCTCCAAAGATCATGACCGTGGTCTTTCCAAAGAATCACAACCGTAGTTATTCTCCAAAGATCGCGACCGCGGTCTTTCCCAAGAATCGCGATCGCGATCGCGATCTTTCTAAAGATCACGACCGCAGTTGTTCAGCAAAGAATCGCGACTGTGGCTGTTCCACAAAGAATCGCGACCGCAGTTATTCTCCAAAGATCGCGACCGTGGTCTTTCCAAAGAATCGCGACCACGGTCTTAAATCGGTGGAAGGCACCTATAAATAGTGCCCCCACCTGTCTTGTCAGGACATCAGATCAGGGGGGAGATCCGATCCTGGTACCACGAAGTGCTGCCGCATCCCAACCTCGTAGCTGAGGATCCATCAGTCTTGGATCTCTAGAGCGAAAGCCGAGGAGAGAGAATACGACCGTCCGTACCCGCCACTTCTTCGAGAGAAGGAGACATCCACATGGTAGATCCAGATCTGAAGAAGTAGTGTGTAGTATCACGTTTCTTCTCCTCTAGATCTATCGTTCCCTCTCATTGTACTCACCTCCCTTCTTCATGATATCTCATGGATCTGTCTTTTTGTAGTGCCACCATGTTATCCGCAAGCATGAGTAGATAAACACCTTAACTTGGGTTGGGAGTAGCCACTAAGGCTCTCCCAACATGTATATTGTCTCTTTCTTTTGAATATACTTACCCTTATCAAGATTATCTCCATGCACCTATTTTAATGCTTCACTTGTATGCTTAGCTACCATCTTGTGATGTTTGATTGTTGATATCTCAAGAGAGTAATATCGCTTTTATCCCATGTCATGGAGTGGTATGAATGCACGAGAGTGTTGGAATGCTAACGCTTTAAACCATCGGTTTTGTTGCGAGGTTTTTGAGTTATCATCTCGAGAGAGAGGCTTCTTTCAGGCCTAGATCTATCCTCATCTCGAGAGAGAGTGGAATAGACATTTTTGTGGTTTCATGTAATGTTGATATGAGTAAGTAGGAGAGAGAGAGTTTGCATGTTGGAGAAATGCCTTGGTTGGTGAACCCCAACCCAAGTTATCCCATATACCTTGTTACGGTCTGTTTCTTTTACTTATCTTGTTTTATTGTTCTTGTTTTTGAGATTTCATTCCCTTGGGAACACCATTTTTAATCCTCTTTTATTCCGGAGTATAGAGTGTCGATTCCGCATTCTTAGCACTACAAAATGTGTCCATGTGTTCGACCCCGATTGCTACATCGGACCCCGTTATCATTGTGGGGGAATGAGTGTCATGTTACCTCTTTAAAAGTTTGACTACTTTAAATCCGCTTCTTTTGGACGCGTGATTTAGGCCGGTCAGCGACCACATTCTCTGATCCTTTTTTGTCCTTTATTTCATGGTCAAATTCTTGTAACAATAGCACCCATCGTAAGAGCCTGGGCTTTGCATCCTTCTTATGCATCATATATTTTATCGCCCCGTGGTCAGTGTGGACTATTACCTTGGAACCCACGAGGTAGGATCTGAACTTATCAAAAGCATATATGATGGCCAGCATCTCCTTTTCAGTCATCGTGTAATTCTGTTGCGCCTCGTCTAGGGTCTTACTCACATAGAAGATGACATGATGTTTCTTGTACTTCTTTTTCCCTAAGACCTCCCTGATGGTGAAGCCGCTGGCATCGCACATCAGTTCGAAAGGAAGATTCCAATCAGGGGATTGGAGAATGGGTGCATATACTAACGCGTCTTTTAGGGTTGAGAAAGCCTGCATGCACTCATTCGTGAAGTCAAACTTCACATCTTTTACCAGAAGGTTAGAAAGGGGCTTCGCTATCTTAGAGAAGTCCTTTATGAACCACCGGTAGTAACCGGCATGACCCAAAAAACTTCATATACCGGTAACTGAAGTTGGCGGAGGGAGCTTAGCAATAGCCTCAATCTTGGAGGGGTCAACCTCGATTCCTTTATTGGACACCTTGTGCCCCAGAACTATACCATCTTGAACCATAAAATGACATTTCTCCCAGTTCAGGGTGAGACTCTGCTCCTCACAACGTCTCATCACTAGAGATAAATTACTCAGGCAATCATCGAACGAGCTGCCATATACACTGACATCATCCATGAAAATTTCCATCTTGTCCTCTAGCAGGTCAGCAAAGATAGCATTCATGCATCTTTGGAAGGTGGCATGTGCGTTGCACAGCCCGAATGGCATTCTTCTAAAAGAGAAGGTTCTGTAGATACAGGTGAAAGTCGTTTTCTCCTGGTCGTCAGGGTGGATGGGGATCTGATAGAAACCTGAATACCCATCTAGCCAACAGAAATAAGAATGATGAGCTAGACGTTCCAACATCTTATCAATGAATGGGAGAGGGAAATGGTCCTTGTGGGTGGCGGTGTTAAGCTTCCTATAATCTATACACATCCGCCATTCAGTGACCATCTTAGTAGCCACCTCTACTCCATCATCTCCTCTGACTAACGTAATTCCTCCCTTCTTTGGGACAACTTGGATCGGGCTTACCCACCTACTGTCACTAATAGCATAGATAATTCCAGCATCCTGGAGTTTAACTACTTCCTTGCTCACAACTTCTCGAAGCTTCTCATTTAGATTTCTTTGAGGCTGGGCATACGTCCTTGAGTCCTCCTCCAGATGAATTATGTGCATGCACACAGGCGGGCTTATCCCCTTCAAATCTCTGATTGAGTAATCTAAGGCTTTCCTCCTCAGCCTTAATTCTTCCAGCAGCTGATCCTTTTGGCGATCAGTTAAGCTTGAATTGATAATTACCGGGTACATCCCTTCTTGATCCAGAAAACGATACTCAAGACCCTTAGGTAAGACCTTCAACTCTGGCGGGACTTCCTTTATCTGTTCTCCAGCTGGGTCTTCTCAGAGAGTGGCATACATGACTGTCTCGATAGGATCCTCATCCTCGGCTGTGTCTTCAACATCTAAACAGGCTAGCAATTCCCTGACCTCAGGATTTTCGATCTCTCGTGACTCGCCAGTTAAGGCATGCATGAGCAGGTCCACCATGGCTTTCTCTTCTTGTACCTCGTCGCACAACTACTGATAGCTTTCGACAAAGTAGGAAGATTCAAAGAACGAGGAGGCCTTCATATAGTCACTGATGTTGAAATCGATGTGATCTCTTCCAACACGGATTGTAATCATTCCCACCTCAACATCGATCAGAGCCCGACTGGCTATAAGGAAAGGTCACCCGAAAATGATGGGGCAGCTAGGATCTTCAACTGTATCGATCAAGACGATATCGCAAGGGATAAAGAATCGCCCTACGTGGATGGGCACGTCTTCAACAACCCCAACTGGCCTTGTAAAGGTATGATCCACCAGTTGTATCCTCATGTTGGTGGTCACCATATCGATGAGCCCAATTCTTTTGGCAAGGGACAAAGGTATCAAACTAATGTTGGCCCCTAGGTTAGCTAGACCTTTCCGGGTGAAGTTATCCCCAAATTGGAAAGGGATCACAAAGGCCCCTGGGTCCTTCTTCTTCGATGGCGTACTAGCCATAACAAAAAAACTGGACATCTTGACAAGCTTCACAGTCTCTATATCTTCTCCTCTTTTCTTCCTAGTTATCAGATATTTTAGGAACTTAGCATAGGTGGGCATTTCTTTGATGGCATCCAAGAACAGAACATCCACATGCAACTTCTTAAATGCTGCCATAAACTTTTCATACCTCTTCTTTAGCTGGGCTTTCACCAGCTTATGAGGGAAGGGTATGCGGGGTGCATACCTATCCAGGCGCTCTTCAGTCGAGACATCTTTAGCTTCCTTCCTTAACTTATGTGGAACTTCTTTCTCAACGACTTCGGTGCCAACTTCATCGGCGGGTGTTGTTACTGATGTTGTTGTCTTCTCAACGGCTGGTGGTAGAACTATCCCCGACTTCAAAACCTCCATTTTCTTAGTCTTGTGGCCTTGTGGATTGGCTTCGGTACTTGAGGGAAAATTCCCTACCTGATGGTTGATGGTTTGGGCGAGACTCGCCAGCTGCTGGTCAATCTGTTTATTGTGTTGCTAGAGCTCCCCTATCTGGGCAAAGAAACCCTCCATCTGTTGTTGCATTAACTTCAAAAGAGCGGTGTTGTCCACAGAACTCTTGTGCATTTTCTCATTGAGGTCGTTCTGCTTCTTGGCAAAGGACATAAGCTTTGTCATCACAGATGAACTTTGTTGTTGGTTTTGTTGATAAGTTCTTTGTTACTGAAACCTCGCCTGTCGTTGCTGATTTGATGGTCCTCCCGAAGGATTCCCACCCACTAGCTTGTGAGAGTTTTCTACAGTACTAGTGTTTCCATAAGAAAAACTGGGGTGATCGAGCCTTCGATACTGAACAAAACTCACATTCTCAGTACTATTCTCGTCAAGATCCTCTTTGGGTGAAGTGTGAGGATAGAAATATGATGTTTGGTTAGGTTCTCCATAGGTTACACAGCTTATTACGGCCTCTTGCAAAACTTTTCCCTTGTAGCCTTTCTCTTTAAGGGTCTGAACATCAGTCACAATCTTGTCAACCTTCACCGTGAGAGCATCCATTTCTTTGGACTCTCCAGGAGTGGTATGTCTCATTGACTCGCGGTCATATTCACCATCTTGTTAGTTTGTAGCCATGTTTTCAATGATCTCTCGGGCCCTCAGGGCACTCATCCCCAGGAAGTCATTGCCAGCTGCATCGTTCAAAGTCTTCCTCTCAGCAGGACACACCCCGTTGTAGAACGTGGTGATTAGCTTAGGTTCAGAGAAACCATGGTGCGGGCACTCACGCTGATAACTCAAAAATCTCTCCCAAGTCTCGTGAAGATTTTCTGAAGGCTTCTGAGAGTACCTCGTGATCTTGTTTTGGCATTTGATAGTTCTCTTGATGGGGAAGAACTTAGAGATAAAAGCATCGACAAGATGATCCCAATCGGGAATACTCCTGTCCTATAGGTTGGTGTACCATTCTAGTGCCTTATCCCCTGAAGAGAACGGGAAGCACTGGATGTAGATGTGCATCAACGGGACTCTGTTGATCTTAAAGGTGTTGCACGACCACTTGAACGTTGTTAGATGGTTGTACGGGTTCTCCTCAGAGGAGTTCCCACCAAACCTATTATGTTGCAGGAGTTGGAGAAAAGAAGGCTTTAGCTCGAAGTTCGTGATGTTCAGAGGTTGTGTCACAACCAGGTTTCTCTCTTCATTCGCCCGAACTTAGTGGAATGATCGGAGAGAGGGAGCTGCAGGAGGTTGATTGGCCATGTCTTTCTAAGGAAAGAGTAGCCTGGAAGAGAGGGGAAAGCACCTGAAAAGGAAGAGGACGAAAGAAGTATCGGCACGTTGTGTAACGTAAGTGCATTTTATGCTATGTATAGTAAATAGTTGCAGTGTTATATACAAATGTACAAGTCTTTGGCAACGTGCAAACAAAACTCAAGTTCGTAGAATGGTTTTCATTGCCTATCCCCGACAACGACGCCAAAAAGTTGACGAGCCTTAAACGTGGGTCCAAAAGATGGAGACATGCCTAGGTTATCAGACTTTTATAATTTATAGTACCCGAATGTTTAAGACACCTGCAACTAGCACAGGGTCGAAGTAGTTCGGGGTCGAACACAGGGATAGGAAGAACGACACTTCAGAACTTGGGTTTCACTTGTCTAAGCACTTCAAAAAAAAGGGGGTGCAAGGAAAGGTTGTATGTCACATAAAAGAATCACAAAGAATCAAACAGAAAATCCTATCTCCAAAAGGCGTTACAAGAAAGATTTAAGTTTTGGGTTAAGAGGTTTTTATAAAGGTTTTGTAAAATAGAATTCGTGGAGATAAAACTATCTTTAAGGTAAAGCGCGAAGGAAGAAGACTTACGCATAACAAGCGATAGTGGAAAACTTCTTGTACTCTCTTCTCTCAAAGAGAGTACCTCCAGCTACGTACCACTACCCTCTCTCAAAAGTAATGGACATGAGCTGGAGTGGAGATAAAACTGGGGCGGCCCCAATCCTGGGCACTCTCGTACTCTCAGATCAGACTGAACTCTAGAGTTACAACTTCCCTCTCTTGAAGGAGTTGAAATGGGAAATATGATTTGATAGTTAGTCAAAACATGATCCAAGCATACATGCTAGAGTTAAGATGCTATAAAGAAATCATCCAACAAATAGGAACCATACACAGAACAATAGATATTAAACCCCACTGATTCCATAAGCATAGATATGTAAAAGGTTTAGTTACAATGTGTAAAAATGAAAATAAATTTCTTAAAAAAAGGGGAAGATAGGTATCGGTCCCCTTGATATAGGAGGTCGATATACAACAGCAGACCCCTAAGGTATCGCTAACTCGATACCGGGCGGGAGCTCTGCCCAATATGCCTATGCCGGGTAGCTAGCCCTGTCGGGCGACATGCCGTGACGGGTAGGCGTATCGGTCAAGGCTCCCTACCCGATATGGTCGTGTCGGGGTACCACCCTCTCGGGCGACACACCGTGATGGGTGGTCCGTATCGGGTTTGATATCATTCTGGGTTAGAGAAGACTTAGGTTCTCATGTTCCTTATATTGGGTGTAGGGGCGAGTCATCTTAGGCAGGAGCCCATCTAGGAACTCAGTACATTGGGTGGCCTTCTTGGTCATATCGGGCTACTGCGGCTACCGGGATGGGTTCTAAGTGAACCACTCCCGTCCCTCTCGGGTTGGGAGTGTGCTCACCTAGTATCGCCCAACACACCTTGGAAGTCGACACACTAGCTCCAGATGCTTTCCAAAGTTAGCTTTCTCCTGGTTCTGACCCCTCCCATCGGAGTCCTGTAGCTGCTATTTATATGTTGTGGTTTGGAAGAGGTTGCGGTTCTCGTGGAGCCATGTGTCCTCAATCATCTTTGTTCACATGGCTTCGGGGATGTTCAACACCTACGCACCACTCGGCATGGCTTGTCTATTGTGTGCCGGGTTGTGAAGGTATCGGGCGGCTGTGGCGGGTGGCTGCTTCCGGTGAGTGGCTTGAATCGCACGACATGCTAATATCGGGCTGATTGGTCATGGTGGGTAGAAGCTCTCTATCGGGTAGGTAGTGTGTCACTCATCAGATGTCTCCTCGCATGATACGCCTGTGTCGGGTTGCTTCCACATCAGGTAGTGACCACGACGGGTAAGTGGGCGTGTCGTGCGGCCAGTAAAGGGGCCGATTCTTTATAAGTGGGTCGGGATGGGCCTTTTTGCTGGTTTTGAGTGGAAAAGCGAGGGAAACTCTGTAAAAGATGGGAAAAGAGTTAGGAGCATAGAGTGGTTTATTCTTATGCAATAACATGATAAAATGGAAAGGAAAACAATTTAGAAGGCAAGTTTGACAACGGAATATGAGCCATAAATAGCCATAAAATGGGTATTATCAATGGATAAGTAGTTTTCGTCAACCTACCATCAAATCTTAAACATGGGACGACAATCGACCGAGAAGCTAAAGTTCCTTTTGTCCCATTTCTTCACCTTCCGTCATGTAGGTGGAGTGAATGCAAACAGTCTTGAGACTGGGTATGTTAATACAAAGAGAACCACTTGTAGCTTGGAATCCTTTCCCTATAATCTCTTATAACTTACATGTCATTTTTCATGCATATACATTGATATATCTAACGAATTCAATTTGGAATATGTATTGCATGGAGTCATTGCATAAAATAAGTTAAATGTTGGTTGGTCATGAGCAATCGTTGATTATTTGACATGATCCTTTTATTGGATCTCATGATGTCTTGACTTACTGTTTTATATATGAACATTGAGTAGTATTCAAGGGGCCTTCCACCTAAAAAATGTCTTTCCTGTGTCTGGTATTTCTACATCACTCTCTTTCCATTATCATAGAGTGACTTCATACAACTGATCAGTCACACAACGATAAATTTGAATCTACTTACGGATTACAACAATAGAGTTAAAGACGAACAATGATAGGTATGTTTCATTTCTTAACTAGATATTTTGATGAAGATGGTCATTGATTGTATGGATTCCCTCATGTGGTTATATACCATCTGGTTGTGTTAGTTTCTATTTTTTCTTTTCTAATATTACATACTGAGTTACTAAATAATATAAAATAAAAATATAATGCCCATACCTTTGTCCAATGTCTTTGTCATTACCAATGCAAACTTTTCACTCAGATGTGTTACATTACCTCTTTCTAAAAGAATGTAATAAGTATACATTTTTTCCCTATTTGACGATTTTTCTATTTTCTTATATGGATTATAGATGCAGCTATAAATATCATCATCTAGCAGTAACTTGTTTTTTCTTGATTTTATAATTAAACTAAAAAAATAAGGATGTCCTATGATTTATAAAAACTATAATCTTAGCAAAGTTTATTTCTTTTTGTTTGTGCTTTAACAACAGACTAATATTTTGATGTACTAATATTAAGAAATTAAAAACATTACAAATTTTTCAAGTTGTATGCATGCTATTAATGCATTAGAACATATAAGAAGTAACCAATTTTTTATCGTATTTTTGTGCTTATTTAGTCACCAACATTTCCAAAAACTCAACTTTTCACCTTCTATATGTGGAAGCCACCCAAAAGAGTGATTTAGGGAAGATAATCTCTATCTCACCTCACTAAGAAACATTGATAGAATTATGCATAAGTGATGAGACATACACTGTCATGCTATGCTATTTTATTTTTAATATAAATCAATTGAACATATATTTGTTTAATGTAAAAATATCGAACATTTTATCGTTAGCTAGGAATTTGGGTTTGACATCCGTATGTCTATGACTTCTCTATAATAACGATAAACGCAACATTTACTTTGGATCTAAATTTGTATTAGACTCTAATGACATTTTAAAAAGTATACATATACATTAACACTTGTCCAACTATTGTTAGCTAATCTAATTACTATTTTCGTATACTTGTAGTATGACTATGAATCATTAGATATCTTTTACTGCAAAAAGAACATATTCATCATAACTTTATTTCCTTGAATAAACACATCATTATTCAAATTAAATTGTATAAATTTCTAGTGGACAATCAATATGGACTTTTAAATATTATATATATCTACGTAGATTTGAATGCATCCTCATAATGAATCATATGTTGTACAAATCAAAATATTCCTAGATCAGTTCATGCAGACTTCAATTTTATATTAATAACTTTTTTGATCTAATTAACTATTTTTATTCATATATACCTTGATTAATTATTTTATTTTTATATTAGTTATGGTAAATTCTTATTACAAATATGTTGAGGAGCGCACTCTGCATGTGGGGAAAGAAAATGAAAAAGAACTTCAACAATGGATGTTGAGATGGAATTTATATTGTGTGCATCTATTTGCTACTTTTAAATTTCCCACAAAATAACACGATCACGTCACTCGAATGCCAAATATGTATATTCAATCAGTGAGAAGTTTTATCCACTGGTAATGTTAAAGAAAAGTATATCACTTTTTTGTTGTCTGAAACCAATTGTACATAAGAACTTTTATTATTATCAAATCAAATATATCAATCATTCTCCTCTCACGCACTTCAACTTTTTTTATCTAATTGTTTTGATGGTTTCTTACCTTCCAAAACAAGAAAAAAAGTATGTATGGATCCATACCCTCCGATTCTTGTCCTACATGTGTAATGGAAATCTGACCATATATCAAAATTCTAAGCATTTATTACAACAAAACACATACAAGAATATATAAATGGAATAATAGATATTGGATGGTGGTATTTCTTAATTTATATTTTAATAATCTTAGTTGTCATGGTTAACTACTTCTATATAATGATCATCCATCTATATATTACTTTTATAATTTAAAATGTTATGAATGAATTCATTTTATATTAAAAAATCTCTTTTATAAAAATATACTAAGTTTATATCAGAAAGATTAAAATATTGCCATGTTATTCTACAAATTAAACATCTTAAATTTTACAATATTAAATTTGTATTAACCAGGAAGATATTAACTCAAATGTTAAAAATGTTTCTAAAACTTGAGATGGTTGCATAGTATAGAGTTAGTATATAAATTGTCTTTGTATTTGATAACCTTACAAATTTTTCACAAATTTAATGGGTTTCATTATGCATGTGGATGTGTGAAATTACTAATTATGCACATGTGTGTGCATGGAATAATTATGAAAGTAATTAAACAATTCATATATGTTTATACTTGATTAATGAAATTAAAGTAATATGTATAATATCTTCACATATTTCTAAAAAAGAACATTAGAAATAACTACATTTTTTAATAATACATTTATATTTTCCTGTTTTTATTTAAATATTTAATATAAGCTAGATATTTTAAACGGGACACGTGCATATGCATGTGTGTGTTTACTAGTATACATATATAGGGTATATATTCACTACCCACGTGGGTAACTAACTTTTTTATCTGTTGATCTGTTTTATAATCAAAAGACACATAATTGTAATGAGACAACCAAAATTGTAATACAAATACTCATTTTGTATATATAGTGTGAATATTTGATTGTCTCTATAAATACAATATAAATAATATTTATGATAGCATTTTACGTAGTATTACAAAATGGATCTTTCTATTACATTTTTTGTCATCTCATAACAATGTTGGTTGTCTCATTACAAATATTTGGCTACCTATTGCAAAACAGATGCACGGGCAGTGAATGAATGACCATATATATATATAGAGAGAGTCAAGCTAGAATACACTCGAGTGTATCCCGAGCGGAATACACTCAAGTAGTTTTTCATGATGCAATATTTTTTTTGAAAATCTAATCCGTTGATCTTCTTAAACATCTTGTGAACAACTCATACATAAAATTTGAGCACATTTGGATATGTATAGCTCATGTTATGAAGACCGCAAAAATTATGCATTTTAAATTAGTTTCGCACGTCGATTTTGTTGCCCTTGGATGAGTGACTTACACTCATCCAAATGGGCTCAAAATTTGTATGTAGTCTAGTTATAGTATGACGGTGAAGATCAATAGTTTACATTTTGTAAAAAATAGTCTTGATATGCAAACACACTTGAGTGTATTCGTGCGATCCGTACACTCGAGTGTATTCTAGCCTGACTATATATATATATATATATATATATATATATATATATATATATATATATATATATATATATATATATATATATATATATATATATATATAGAGAGAGAGAGAGAGAGAGAGAGAGAGATAGATAGATAGAGAGAGGGGTTAGGAAGTGTGTACCGGTCGGTACATATGTAACTTATGTGTACCTACCATTTAAATGGTACATGTGGAGTATGCTCTAAATCCAACCATATTGATTCATTCAACACCATATATATTAGAAATGTTTAAAAATCATCACCATATATCATATGGATCATGAGATAAAGAAATATATCATCCAATGGTTTTTGTAGTTTTTCAACTTACCATTGATTACTAAATACACATATTCTTTCTAAGGATGATGTATAGATGTCATTTTGTGGTGATTTTTTATACACATCTTATCTAAGGGATATGAATCACAACCATAACGTTAGATTGTTCAATAGAATCTTACAATTATCATAAATGATTATGGGTACATGTAAGCTATATGTACTCAGGTACACAATTATTTTAGCCATATATATACACATATCACTGAGTTACTTTTTAGACTGAACAAATAGCAAAAATTTAATTACACGTGCCGATATATATATATATATATATATATATATATATATATATATATATATATATATATATATATATATATATATATATATATATATATATATATATATATATATATATATATATATATATATATAGAGAGAGAGAGAGAGAGAGAGAGAGAGAGAGACGGAGAGAGAGAGAGAGAGAGAAAATCAGGCCAGTGTACACTTGAGTGTACCGGAGGTACCGTACACCTCAGTCATTTTTTAAGATGCAATAAATTTTTGAAAAATCTAAACCGTTGATCTTCTTAATTATCATAAGAACATAGTATATAATAAATTTTAGCTCATTTGGACACTTATAGGTCGTCCATCTAAAGCAGGGAAAAATCATGTATTTCAAATTAGTTTTGTGCGTCAATTTTGTTGTCCTTGGATGAGTGATTTACACTCATCCAAATGAGTTCAAATTTTATATTTGACCTATTATTATTGTAACCATGAAGATCAATGGATTAGGTTTTGGAAAAACATGGTATAGATAGGCAAACACAATTGGGGTGTACGGCGTAATCTGGACACTCGAGTGTATATATATGTGTGTGTATATATATATATACATATGTATATATCTATATATATAAATTTATATATATATATATATATATATATTTATATATATGTGTGTGTGTATATATATATATGTATATATATATGGGTGTTCATTCAATACCCGTGTAGGTAGCTTGGTTTCTCTACCCATCATTCCAAAAAGTAACTATATGGTCATAAAATTAACTCGTTGGACAAAAAAAGGTAATTGTACGACAAAAAAGTAAATCTGGGAAAAAAATATAGCAAAAATATATATAATATATATGTAATTGTATATTTTCTATAGTTATTGCAAATGCAACTATCTATGCATGAAAAATAACACTTTGCAAGGTAAAGTAACCCTCTACATGATAAAAGTAAGGAACTCCAAAAAAAAAGTAACTAAAATAGCGGGTGGGTGCTAAACACATGTCATATATATATATATATATATATATATATATATATATATATATATATATATATATATATATATATATATATATATATATATATATATAAAGAGAGAGAGAGAGTCAGGCTAGAATACACTCGAGTGTACAGATCGCATGAATTCACTCAAGTGTGTTTGCATATCAAGACTATTTTTTGCAAAATGTAAACCATTGATCTAGACCGTCGTACTATAACTAGGCTACATACAAATTTTGAGCCCATTTGGATGAGTGTAAGTCGCTCATCCAAGGGCAATAAAATCGACGTGCGAAACTAATTTGAAATGTATAATTTTTTCGGTCTTTATAACATGACCTATAAATGTCAAAATGTGCTCAAATTTTGTGTATGAGCTATTCACAAGATGTTTTAGAAGATCAAAAGATTAAATTTTAAAAAAAATATTACATAATGAAAAACTACTTGAGTGTATTATGCTCCAAATACACTCGAGTGTATTCTAGCCTGACTCGCTGGCTCTCTCTCTCTCTCTCTCGCTCGCTCGCTCTCTCTCTCTCTCTCTCTATATATATATATATATATATATATATATATATATAAAACTTAACTATCAAAATACATATATATACTTAACGATCAAAATATATATATTGCTATATACTAAGGTTAGTTAAATGTGGATCCACTTTTGTAACAAGAAGACATTGAACTGTATAAAGGTCACCAAATTTGTAATGCAGAGACTCATTTTATAAATAAAATGTCAAGTTTGTATTTTGTTCTATGAAAATAGTAAAAATGACATATTTAGAGAAATAAAGATCTCCACCCTAAACTGTATCCTGCAGGAGTGAAAATTTGTAACTAAAATGTAAACTCATAGATAGAACACTCAGATTGTGACCAGAATTGTTTGATAACTAATTTAAGCAACATAGTGGGGTAATGAATACATCCCATATTAACATATATATATAAATAAATAAATATATATATGGACGTTCATTCAATACCCGCATGAGTAGTCTGAATTTTGCTACCTGTCATCCAAAAAAGTAACTACACAGTCAGAAAAATAACTTGCTGGACAAAGAAGTAACTATGATGATAATATATATAATTTTATAATTGTTATATTTGTTGCAAATATAACTATCTATGCATGAAAAGTAACAATTTACAAGGTAAAGTAACCCACTACATGTCAAAGTAAGAGACTTCAAAAAAAGTAACTGAAATAGGAGTCGGGTAGCTACCCTTGCGGGTATTAAATACATCTCATATATATATATATATATATATATATATATATATATATATATTTATATATATATATAGTCAGGCTAGAATACACTCGAGTGTACGGATCACACGAATACACTCAAGTGTGTTTGCATATCAAGACTATTTTTGCAAAATGTAAACCATTGATCTTTACCGTAATAGTATAACTAAGCTACATACAAATTTTGAGCCCATTTGGATGAGTGTAAGTCACTCATCCAAGGGCAACAAAATCGACGTGCGAAACTAATTTGAAATGCATATTTTTTGCGGTCTTCATAACATGAGTTATACATATCCAAATGTGCTCAAATTTTGCGTATGAGTTCTTCACGAGATGTTTAAGAAGATCAATAGATTAGATTTAAAAAAAAATATTGTATCATGAAAAACTGCTTGAGTGTATTCCACTCCGGATACACTCGAGTGTATTCTAGCCTGACTATATATATATATATATATATATATATATATATATATATATATACATGTATATATATGTGTGTGTGCCTGTGTGTGTGCCTGTGTGCGTGTGTGTACATGAACCCACATACATACATGTACACATACAAATATGCATATATATATATATACATATATATATACCCTCTACATGTCAAAGTAAGAGACTTCAAAAAAAGTAATTGAAATAGGAGTCGGGTAGCTACCTGTGCGGGTATTAAATACATACCATATATATATATATATATATATATATATATATATATATATATATGTGTGTGTGTGTGTGTGTACATATATATATATATGTATATATATATGTGTACATATATATATGTATATATATATGTGTGTGTGTGCATGTGTGTGTGTACACGCACACACATACATACATGTACACATACAAATATGCATATATATATACATATAAATATACAGAGAGAGAGAGTCATATGAGAATACAGTTGAGTATAGAGATTGCACTGTACACTCAAGTGGTGTTTACATATCTAGAGAATTTTTTGGAAAATCCAAACCATTGATATTCATTGCTATGACAAATTCTGACTAAATGAAGTGTGTGTGTATGTATGTGTGTCTATATATATATATATATATATATATATATGTATATATATATATATATATATATACATACATATATATATACATATATATATGTATGTATATATATGTGTGTGGGGGGGTGGGGTATATATGATGCAGCCCTATTTTAGGACTTCATCTTGTGTCTTTTGTATCTCAATCACATCTAAACATAGTAGAATGCAAGTTAAATCCCCCAGTATGTATATTATTGCCAAATGCACGTATGGACTTTTTTGCAATCTTTTCAGGTACTTGGACCATGCTTTGGATAGATGAGAGAGAAGGAATGAGTTCTAGGGTTCCTCCACCCATGGAGGGGTCGAAAGAAGACCCCAGAGCTCTGTCAACCCACCCCTAATGGCCAATGATCGACATCATGCGAAGAAGCACATTGATCATGAAGTTTCAAAGTGAAACTGCCACTAGAGACCCCAGCACGACTTTGGTGCCAAGGAACGACCGTGCTAGATAATGCTACAGTTATAGAGTCAACCTCAAAATTGCAAGGCTACAACAACATCGCCACCACGACCATGATACCCAGCACGGTAGTGCTACGAAGCCCCCAAAATGTTTGTTCCAGTCAGCATGTTTGTGCTGCCAAGGATGAGAACAAGCATGTTGGCTATAACGACCTCCCCTCTACCTCGCCCACCATGGTTGTGCCACCCATGCACGACTGTTCTACTTAGCCCTTACCATGACCATGTTGCCCAGCATATCCGTGCTACCGGCCTCCATTTTACCACCTCCACTTGAGGTTTTTCCACTTTCTCAGAATGACCGTTCTCACCCACCACGACCGTTCCAACCCTCACCCACCAAGGCCATGCTACCCAGCATAGTTGTGCTACCTCCTAAATCCTAATTGTTTTCTACACTATTTTTCCCACTATACCCCTACTTACCCTAGTGCTTCCACCACCACCTATATATACATGGGTGGCGACCACGACACTAGGTTAGTTACCATTACACCCCACTTATTCTAGAGCATTCATTTACATCTCCATTGCATTCAAGTCATCCACCCACCATTTCCACCTCATTTCCACCATAGAAACCTAATTTCTAGGATTTTTACCATAATCCCCTTCATTTCCATGATCTTCATCCACCTAGGAGGAAGGAGGTCATTCTATAGTAGCTAGGAGGTGAAGAAGAAGAAACTACTCTGAGCTCCATGGATTCCTATCCCATTCTTCTCCTTTCTTTTCTCTTTTGTATGAGCAAGTCTAGATAAGCCCCTAGTGGTGGTCTGTTTGGGGTTAAAATGTGACTTTGATACCATGTTGGGGGGAAATAACTTGCATTGAACATAATTCCACTCTATGATGATTGTCTTTTGCTTCTACTCATTTCCCATTATTTTTCATGTGGTTTGTGTTTTTAAACATAGATTGCTTGTTTTGTGATGCTTGATGACACTTAGCTTATAGGGGAAACTGGAATGTATGTGGCAATCTTAGGAATGGCTCCTAGGTCCAATTAGTGGATCCCTAGCTAGCCCCCTTTGTTCCTAAATACAAATCCCTCCTCCTACAAGTAGGTGTGAGATCTAAGTAGCTAGTGTAAGTGTGATTAGTGAAATTGCTTAGAGTTTCCTAAAGGCTAGATGGAAAGTAACATTAGGTCAAACACCCTCATCTCTACTCCCATTCCTACCCTTGGCTCTCAATTGCCCTTATACCACTTACCCTAGAAACCTAGACTTGACAAGTCCTATTAGAATTACATCTAGTCCTAGTTCTCCAACTAGTAGTATAGGGTATATTCTAATAACACTTGCCTTGTTGTTTGGTTTGGTAATCTAGATTGAAATATGAGAATTGCATGTTATGTTAACTTTGAAAAACACTAGAGGGGGGTGAATAGAGTTTTTAAATAATTTTAACAATTTATTGAACTCAAACAACCACAATTGAAATTAGAAGAAGGAGATAGGTGTTTAGAGTGGTTCCAACTTTAGCAACTACTAAAGTTGTCAGTCCACTACCCGGTTGCTTACCCAACCGGGATTTTGAAAGTTTTTATTTTATTACCTTCCCAAGGATTTATACAAAATACAATACTTTCCTTTACACCCTTTGAACAGCCTTCACTTGAAGTAGGTGCACCAACTTTGAGGTAGCCTTTTTGAAGTAACTCCAAGCTCCCCCTTGAAGTAGCCTTCCTCTCTAGAAGTAACCTCCCGTTGCACCAGCCTTCTGAAGTAGCTCAAAGTCACCTTCTTCACCAAGAAGAACTCCACCCTCTCCAATCAGCAGCCTCCAACCTAGGAGTAGCAAGGAGAGTACAAACGGTAATAGAGAACAAGAAAGAAAAAGGAAATTACAACTTATCCTTTGTAGCCCAAGGCTTGATTTGCCTAGATCAAGCGTATAGATCTCCTAACCAAGTGTGTGGACTTGTGATTGCAGTGGGTAGGAGATACTAGCCTATAGGACACGAATTATGAGCTAAGGAATGAAATGGCCAATTGTCACAATGCTCAAATTGCTCACAAACAGATTGCTCAAAGTATGCTCAAGGATTTCTCAAGTGTAGCAAGTGTGTTTGAGTGTCCTATGGCTTGTCCTATTTATACGAATGGCCTAAGGATGCTTAAGGACGTTCTAGACAACTTCTAGGGGTTTCTAAGTGCTTAACTAGCCGTTAGGTACAAAGTTGTTGCTTTAACAACGGCTAATTAATTAATTCTGCAATTGCTGTCAGAGACAATCTCGGTCGAGGAATGGTCGACCGAGACACCTACTCGGTCGAACTTTTTTCGACCGACAGGCACTCTGGAACAAGTGATTTGCAACGTCTTTCTCCAACTGCCAACTAACTTGTCTGTTGTGTCTAACAGCTACTTTGGATCTTTCTCGGTCGAGAAGATTGTCGACCGAGAGTGTCTCGGTCGAGGAGTTTGTCGACCGAGATTGATCCTGTTTCAATGTTGCAATTTAGGCACTAATTATATGTATGAGTGTGCATATGTGATCCTATTCGAAGGGGATGACTTATCTAAATGTGATGTTTAGCTAGGGAAGATCTAACGCTTGATTTACATGCAATCTAAGTACTTGTACATTATATATTTGTACAAGTTTTTACAAAGCGATTACATTGCATGAAAACATAAATGTAAGCATATGGATTTCCCTAGTTGCTTTGGCATCCACCTTAATCCTGCACACTCAAGTAGCTCGTTAGATCCATAAGAATGAAATGTTTGTCATAATCAAAACAAAGGGATTTATATATGTCCATTTAGCCAACAATCTCCCCCTTTTTGAAGATGATAAACATTTCCTAAATATAAAATAAAGGAAATATAAACCATATGAGCTTCATACCTTTTGTAGCTTTTCCTCTTGTTTATAAAATGTGTGCTTATTATTCCCTTTGAATTATGGAACATGAAATCCAATTTACTAGGGAATATAGCAACTTTCAATGTAAAGCCAAGAGTTTATTTGTGAAACTCATTGATTGAGTTTTTCTAAGTTTTAGTTTTATATTTATTTCTCCCCCTTTGTCATTTCAAAAAAAATATCCGTTTAGAAATAAAAACTCCCCCTTAATTAGATGTCCCATCAAATCTAATGAAAAAAATGTCCATTTAAAAGCCAAAATATCATGATGCAAATAAGAGTTTTTGTTTAAGTAGCACAAATATCAAAGAAAACATCTTCCAAAGGAGTGATAAGCAATTGCTTCCTAATTTTGTTAAATTGATCTAGTGGAAGCGGTTTTGTAAAAATATCAGCCAATTGATCTTCCGTATCAACATGATGAAGGGAAACATGATTCTTGGAGATATGATCCCTTAAAAAATGATGACAGATTTCAATATGTTTAGCTCGACTGTGTAAAATAGGATTGTGTGCTAAGTTTATTGCGCTCGTTTTGTCACAAAAAATAGGCGTAGATGAAAGAGTAAAACCATAATCGTTTAATACTTGTTGCATATAAAGCACTTGATCACAACAAGACCCAACTGCCATATATTCAGCTTCAGTTCAAGATAGGGCAACCGTATTGTGTTTCTTGTTGAACCAAGATACTAAGGCTCTCCCTAACAAGAAACAACCACCACTAGTACTCTTGCGATCAAGGCGACAACCAGCATAATCCGCATCAGTATAAGCTTTAAAATCCAAGGATTGTCCTTTTGGATACCATAAACCAAAACAAGTAGTGCCGGCTAGGTAACGAAGAATTCGTTTAACTGCTAGAAAATGAGAGTGCATAGGTTGTGATTGAAATCGAGCACAAAGACCAACGGGAAACATAATGTCCGGTCTAGAAGCAGTTAAGTAAAGCAAACTACCAATCATGGCTCTATATAAAGAATCATCAATAGGTTCCCCATTTTCATCCTTATCAATTTTAATAGAAGTAGCCATAGGAGTAGTAGCATGTTTGCACTGATCCATCCCAAAACGTTTTAAGAGTTCTTTAGTATATTTTTCTTCGCTTATGAATATTCCGGCAGGTGTTTGCTTAATTTGAAAACCAAGAAAGAAAGTTAGTTCACCCATGAGGCTCATTTCAAATTCTTTTTGCATAATATCACTAAATTGTGTGCACAATGAATCATTAGAAGCTCCAAAAATAATGTCATCAACATATATTTGGACAACTAGGAAATCAGATGTATATGTTTTGAAAAATAAAGTAGAATCTGAATTTCCAATAGAAAAACCATTATCAAAAAGATATGTCTTGAGCCTTTCATACCAATTTCTAGGTGCTTGTTTTAAACCATAAAGTGCTTTCTTAAGTTTATAAACATAGTCACCTTTTTCCGGTATTTCAAAACCAGGTGGTTGGGCAACATATACTTCTTCTTGAATGATGCCATTTAGAAATGCACTTTTCACATCCATTTGGTAGAGTTTGATGTTTTTATGTGCAGCAATAGCTAGTAACATTCTAATAGCTTCAAGTCTAGCTACCGGTGCATACGTTTCATCAAAATCTATTCCTTCTTGTTGATTATATCCTTGTGCTACTAACCGAGCTTTATTCCTTATTACTTCTCCTGCCTCATTTAGCTTGTTTCTAAAAACCCATTTAGTTCCTATTATGGTTTTATCTTGTGGTTTAGGAACTAAATCCCATACATCATTTTTAGTGAATTGATTCAATTCTTCTTGCATGGCTATTATCCAATAATCATCTTTAAGAGCTTCAGATATCTTTTTAGGTTCAATGATAGAAACAAAAACCATGTTTGCAACATCTTTGAAGGAAGACCGAGTTTTAACTTTATCATTAGGATCTCCAATAATTAATTCTTGAGCATGATCTTTTATAAGCCTAGGTGTAGGTTGTGGTTCAGCTTGGTGATTATTTGTAGTACCTTTCTCACAATCATTTGGTATGTTTAAATTTTCGAATTGATTAGTGAGATCTATGATTTCTAGATTTTCAGATTTGGACTCTTCATGAAAAGAAACATGAATAGATTCCTCAACTTTTCTAGATATAGTGTTATATACTCTAAAAGCTTTGCTAGAAGTGGAATATCCCAAAAAGAATGCTTTGTGTGATTTTGAGTCAAACTTATCTCTATCATCTTTGGTATTTAAGATATAGCATGTAGAGCCAAAGGTATGAAAATAGTCAACTCTAGGTTTCTTAGAATGTATTATTTCATATGGAGTTTTCTATAAATGAGAGTGAACAGTTACTCTATTTAGCACATAGCATGCAGTGTTTACAGCTTCAGCCCAAAAGGTTTTGGGTGTGTTGTGTTCAAGCATCATAGTTCTAGCCATTTCTTGTAGTGATCGATTTTTCCTTTCAACTATACCATTTTGTTGTGGGGTGCGTGGAGCAGAAAAATTATGAGTGTACCCTTGAGATGTGCAAAATTCTTCAAATGTATGATTTTCAAATTCTCCACCATGATCACTTCTAATGGTACATATTTTGCTTTGTAATAGATTTTCAATTTTGGAACAAAATTGTATAAAAACATGAATAGTATCATCTTTAGTTGCAATAAAGTGTACCCATGTGTATCTACTATAATCATCAACAATAACAAAGCAGTATCGTTTACCACCAATAGATTGTGTCCTCATGGGTCCAAATAAATCCATATGAATTAATTCTAAGGACCTACTGGTGCTAAGTACATGTTTTGGTTTAAAAGAGGTTTTGGTTTGCTTTCCCATTGTGCATGGTTCACAGTTTTCAACTTGATCAAAAGATAAAGTAGGCAATCCACGAACAAGATCATATTTCACTAACTTTTTAATAACATGTGAACTAGCATGTCCTAGCTTTTTATGCCATACTTGTAAGGTATTTTCATTTGCAAGCAAGCATTTTCCCACTACTGATTTCATAGAGTTAGGTTTAAGGATATAAAGATTTCCAATTCTATTTCCTTCATAAACAACATTTGTAGTGTTTTCTATCAATAACTTGCAGCAAGTTTTGTTAAATAACACATCATAACCACTAACACATAATTGACTAACACTTATCAAATTATGGTGCAAACCATCAACGAGTAGAACATTCTTTATTTCGAGGTTTGTACCAACATTACCTATTCCAACGATTTTGCCCTTACCATTGTCTCCAAATGTGACTGTTCCACTTTTCTTTTCTTCAAAGGTTTTGAATGCATCCTTGTTCCCGGTCATATGTTTGGAACATCCACTGTCAACCACCCATTCCTGCATTAAAATGTAGATTTTGGTACCCATGTGATGGTCCGATATGGTTAGAATCATTTAAGTACAGATTTGTATAAGAGTTCTGAATCAGAAGTCCAGTCAGTCGACAATTGTTCGACCGACATATGTCTCGGTCAAAAAATTGTCGATCGAGAATATTACTGTATTACAAACGAGGAAACACAGAAATGTAGCTCGGTTGACCAATTTTCGACCGAAATAATTGCTGTAAATTTTGATATGTTTCAGACATTCGGTCGGTCAACAATACTTCGACCGATTAATGGTTCGGTCGACAATACTTCGACCGACTAAGTTTTTGTTTCAGTACAACAATGCAGAAAATTAACAATAAGCATGAAATCTTTTGTTTAGTTGAGATAAGACAATATAAATAGCAAGATGGAGCTTTTTGGTCATATCTCAACTAAATTCTATTTGACTCTACTAAGTTTGAGGTTTTGGGACCCAAACTAATTCGGAATCCTTAGTTTTATAAGGGCATGAAAAGGAATAGTGTCCAAGACGTAAACAAAAATGGCAAGTAATAGAATCAACTTCATTTCTCTTTCTAGCCATTGTGTTCTTGGGTACAAACATAGTTTGAGTTCTTTTGGGTTGATTTTTCTTTGGAGCATATCCCAAACCTTTTCTTCCGTTGAAAATAGTACTAATGCTTAGAATGTTATCAAGTATATTTTTTCTTCTTAACTCATAAAGTTCTCTTTGCAGCTGAGAAATATCATTCATTTTCTTGTGTAGATCATTTCTTGCTTGATCTAAATCAGATAACAATGAATCTCTTTCTTTTATAACATTATCATAGTCTAGATGGTTACACAAAATAGGTTGAGTCTGAAAATCTTTTAGTTTAGCTAACAAGTCAGTCTTTTCTTTAGAAAGAAGATCAACATTTGTTTCTAAAGTGACTAGCTTTCTAGTGCAATCATCTAAAGATGTTTTTAAAGACAAATTCTCAAGATCAATGTTATTCTTTTCAGAAGAAAGATTATCTAATTTTGCAATTTGCTCATCATTTGATTTGATAACCTTCTTTAGTTTCTTCTTGACATCAACATACTTATCATGAATTTCTTGTAGACTAGTGACTAACTCTTCTTTAGAAAGATCAAGTAGGCTTACCTCTTGAGAGTTTTCATCATCTTCTCTTGCCATTAGACAATCCACTGTTTCTTCTCCGCTTTCACTGTCACTTGACTCGTCCCATGCAGCTTTATAGGCTTTTTCTCCCTTCTTCTTGTGTGAGCTTTTCTTTCCTTTCTTTGCTTTAGCACATTCATTTTTGAAATGCCCTTTCTTCCCACATTCAAAGCACCTAGGAGGGGTAGAAGAAGAGCTGGAAATTTTGTTAGATTTAAATCTTTTGTATTTCTTACCATTTACTATCAAGGCTTCTTCTCCCTCTTCTTCACTTGACTCCTCACTTTCTTGTGTGACAGCCTTTGAAGCTTTTAGAGCCACATCCTTCTTCTTTCCTTGCTGAAGTTCACGTGCTCTTCTTTCTTCCTCTTCTAGGGTTGCTTCATGAGCTTCTAAGTTGCCAATAAGTTGCTCCAATTTCAGTCGAGTGAGGTCGTTTGCTTCTTCAATGGCTGTCACCTTTGGCTTATATTTTGGAGGAAGTGAGCGAAGGATCTTTGATACCTGATCTTCTTCAGGGATAGGTTTTCCTAGAGCACTTAAACCATTAACAATAGTAGAGAATTTTGCAAACATTTCACTAATTGATTCATTAGAATCCATACGAAAGTGTTCAAATTTTTGTTTAAACATGCTAATTTTGGAATTTTTGATTTGGACTGTACCTTCATAGGTTATGGACAGTCTATGCCAAATATCATAGGCTGTGTCACAATTAGATATTCTATTAAATTCTCCTACCGAAATAGAACAATATAAAATGCTTACAGCTTTTGCATTCATTTGGGCCAGCTTTACCGTATTTGCATCCCATTCTGCAAATTGAATTTGAGGGAGCTCATATGGGGTTGACACCATTCTCCATAAGTCCCAATTGATGCCTTGGAAATAGAACTGCATCCTTCTTTTCCAATATTGGTAGTTTGTTCCATCGAACGCTGGAGGCCTAGCAACAAGTGTCCCTTCGAGGTTGAGGTTGTTGAGCACTCCATCACCCATTTCTTCAAGACCTTGTTAGGGTTCCTTGAAGCCTTCTCTGATACCAATTGAAAAACACTAGAGGGGGGGTGAATAGAGTTTTTAAATAATTTTAACAATTTATTGAACTCAAACAACCACAATTGAAATTAGAAGAAGGAGACAGGTGTTAAGAGTGGTTCCAACTTTAGCAACTACTAAAGTTGTCAGTCCACTACCCGGTTGCTTACCCAACTGGGATTTTGAAAGTATTTATTTTATTACCTTCCCAAGGATTTATACAAAATATAATACTTTCCTTTACACCCTTTGAACAGCCTTCACTTGAAGTAGGTGCACCAACTTTGAGGTAGCCTTCTTGAAGTAACTCCAAGCTCCCCCTTGAAGTAGCCTTCCTCTCTAGAAGTAACCTCCCGTTGCACCAGCCTTCTGAAGTAGCTCAAAGTCACCTTCTTCACCAAGAAGAACTCCACCCTCTCCAATCAGCAGCCTCCAACCTAGGAGTAGCAAGGAGAGTACAAACGGTAATAGAGAACAAGAAAGAAAAAGGAAATTACAACTTATCCTTTGTAGCCCAAGGCTTGATTTGCCTAGATCAAGTGTATAGATCTCCTAACCAAGTGTGTGGACTTGTGATTGCAGTGGGTAGGAGATACTAGCCTATAGGACACGAATTATGAGCTAAGGAATGAAATGGCCAATTGTCACAATGCTCAAATTGCTCACAAACAGATTGCTCAAAGTATGCTCAAGGATTTCTCAAGTGTAGCAAGTGTGTTTGAGTGTCCTATGGCTTGTCCTATTTATAGGAATGGCCTAAGGATGCTTAAGGACGTTCTAGACAACTTCTAGGGGTTTCTAAGTGCTTAACTAGCCGTTAGGTACAAAGTTGTTGCTTTAACAACGGCTAATTAATTAATTCTGCAGTTGCTGTCAGAGACAATCTCGGTCGAGGAATGGTCGACCGAGACACCTACTCGGTCGAACTTTTGTCGACCGACAGGCACTCTGGAACAAGTGATTTGCAACGTCTTTCTCCAACTGCCAACTAACTTGTCTGTTGTGTCTAACGGCTACTTTGGATCTTTCTCGATCGAGAAGATTGTCGACCGAGAGTGTCTCGGTCGAGGAGTTTGTCGACCAAGATTGATCACGTTTCAATGTTGCAATTTAGGCACTAATTATATGTATGAGTGTGCATATGTGATCCTATTCGAAGGGGATGACTTATCTAAATGTGATGTTTAGCTAGGGAAGATCTAACACTTGATTTACATGCAATCTAAGTACTTGTACATTATATATTTGTACAAGTTTTTACAAAGCGATTACATTGCATGAAAACATAAATGTAAGCATATGGATTTCCCTAGTTGCTTTGGCATCCACCTTAATCCTGCACACTCAAGTAGCTCGTTAGATCAATAAGAATGAAATGTTTGTCATAATCAAAACAAAGGGATTTATAGATGTCCATTTAGCCAACAAACTTTCCCCCTACTAATATCAAGTTTCATTACCAAACAGCCCACCTATCCATATTATTTCTTAAAATCCACCCTTGCCTTCTTAGCTTGTTAATGCTAGCTTAGTCAATTTCCTTTGTTAGTTCTTAGCTAAATTGCTTAGTTCTTGATAGTTAGTTCTTGGTCAAGTAGTTAGGGCTCCTTTGAGCCTCCTTCTGTTAATTTAGTTAGCTAGTGATAACTTAGGATCTTTCTTGTCTTGTTGCCTAGCTTTCCTCTTAGTTGATAATTTGACTTGCTAGTGTAGTGTAACTCCTTGCTCTAGCTTAGTTTCTTGTCTTGCCTAGTTTCCTACTCTTAACTTGCTTAGGATAATCTAGGGTTTTTGTTAATCTAGTTTCTTTCTTGCTTGTAATTGTAGCTTAATCAATCAAAACCAACTTTAAACCCTCAAACCCTAGACTCTGCTTTAGGAACATAGCTAACATTGACCTAGCTCTAGTGCCCCCTCTCTCCCTGAGGATCAACCCTAATCTTACCACTTGCATATTACATCATGACCCCGTGTGCTTGTGGGTACATGTGATTAGTTGATCATGTGCATTAGACTAGCTCCATATATAAATTTTAATAGATCTGTGTGTTTTCTCTTAGGGTTGCATCTAGTCACCTTTTAGTTGGCTAGTGTGTGGCCTTGAGAAGATCGCACCAAGCTTTATATATTCCCTTAATTGAAAGAAGTTTTATTTATGGCACCACACCATTCAAACTTATTGATGTTAGTTGAGGAACACTAGCTTGATGAATAGATGTGCTTGAATGGACATGAGAAGGATATTTACTACAAAGATGCTTTGAGAGTTTTGAGAGGATGAAAGAGTTCGAGAATTAATAAACCCGAATGAAGGCGTAAAATTTAGTGCTAGTGGGAGGCAACCCACCTAGGTTTGGTAACTTTTTCACCCAACCTTCACTTTTTGATACTTTTGCTTTCTTTTTCCATGAAACACACACACGCACACTTGTTCTTGATAGTTTTTATTTTAGTTTTGATGATATGACATGTGAAAAAGATGAAATTTTAGAAATGAGGCACATTTTAGTGAAACATGATTGATACAACATCAAGTGGATCAATTATAATGATTGGATTATGAATGATGGAATGATTTGATGATTTTTGAACTTGGAGGACCCTACATGGCCGTGCTGGCATGGAGCGGTCATCCTGGCAAGATGGGTTTAAATAGGGGAAATGTGAGTTTTGGTGCGGGAAGCACGACTGTGCTAGCCACCACGGCCGTGATGGCATCCCGCCAGAACGACTGTGCTAGCCCAGACCCAGCACTTAAGTTGCCCAATTTCACTCAAACTAGCACGACCCTCACTTCATTTCTTCAACCTAGAACAATCGTTCTGCGAAAGAAGGTGACTAGGGCGAGCTCCAATCACCCCCAAATCACCTCCTCTTGCTCTCAAACTTCATATTTGAGTTCTTTTTGGTTCCCAATCACCTTCCCCTACCTCAATCTCCAATTTCCACCCTCCATCTATGTTACACCCCGATCTCACAATTTCCACTAATCATGAGATTAGGGCATAAATTGAGGATTTAACGTAATACAAAGATCACCCTTAACTTTTTCTTCTTTCTCAAACTCTTTATTTTTCTCGCATCCAATCACATAAACAACTTTGCAAGAGAATCAAACTTTGATTACTTTAATATTATCTCAACAAAAATGATACACATCCATACATTCATTCTCAGATACATACGACATGATAATCAGATACATTCTCTCCTATTAAGGAAACAAATATAAAAACATCATTTACAACTCTCTCTCAGATCTATACAAGGACTTAGAGTGACAGGGACCAAATGAACTTAACTATACTCAGTCTTAACTCTTGTGGCAGATCTACTCTGATGCAATGATATCTTCTTCAAGTCCATGTGATTTCCCTAAAAATTTTGAGTAGAGGGGTGAGCCTACTCGCTCAGTGAATGAGTACTTCAAAGAAATAGTCTAAATCACTGATATAATTACAAATATACTTTTGAGCGATTGATATCAATTATGACATCAGAAAGCTTTAGAGAGTCTAATAATTGACAATCATAAATATGGCAGGATACTCTAAATATCTATAAGAGTGAATCAATATATGAAATGCTTGATTGATCATAAAGAGAACTAATAATTCAGAAATATACAAAGAATAATTTAATAAATATACACACTTGTTTGACCTCTCATTCATTTTATTATGCCATGATCATATGTAGTGTACTCTACATATGAAGACTCGTAGTGCACTACGATCACACCGTACAAGACTTAGCGGACACACCCGAGAAATGCTAAGTCTGACTACTCTCCTGGTATGCAATAGGGAAATGGCTCTCTGGCCTAAACTGGACTCCTCCTCTATCCTGAGCACACAGGTAGAGAGTCAAGCCACCTCTTGGCTTTTCTGTACTCTAGTGCCACTAGGACTTTTGGTTGATGTTGGACACTGCAAACTATAATTTAAGGAGACTTCCACTAGGGCTTCATCCCCCGTGCCACCTGATAGCACGTTCCGACCCCCGTATACTGGGCGCCGCCAGGGTTAGGTCGTTTCACCCCTAAGGCGCAGACCTCACATAGGGGTTCGACGGTGTTCATGGCTCCTAAGTCTATTATTTTATTATTCCTAGAAAGCTCTTTCTACATTGTACCCTTCTCTTACTTATACTTGACTCTGGTATCTCTATGGTGTCGCGTCTACTTATTTGAAGTTATAATACAACATGTATATCATTCTAAACTTAGCAGAGTAGTATATTCAAAACGTTGTAATATACTGAGTAATCAACATACTATACATGCAGGAAGATTAAAATTCTTAAATAAATAGATTTCATGTCCACTTGGCACATACACACTAGAACTGTGCATATCAACCCAAATCTTGAGTTGTGTATCTCATAACTCAATTAAGAGTTAATTACTTATCATGACAAGAATTATTAATAATAACTGAGAACATTGATATCACAATACTTGATTCATTGAACACCCTACCCTTAGGGTTTCATTTAATCACCACAAATGCTACAAATAAAGGTGTAATACATCTATCACGTACTTTTCAAATCTTTTAAGCACATGATACTTGGGATATCAATCCCTTATCACATTATTGGGAATTCTAATCCCTTCACATCATTATCATAATTACTGGATTTGGGTATTCAAACCCTTAGATCATCACATAGCATTGTTACCTCTGTAACAGGTAACCATTACCTCTAGGTCCTTAGACCAAGGTATTCATTTCATTGGTTGTATAAGTATTCTCATGGCTCACAAGGCCATCACTCAACTTGTCAACTCTCACTAGGCAACAACTTATTCACATGTCTCCCATAAAGATTTCACGTGACATAAACATTCATTGAATAAAGACTACTATCAACAAATCATATAAAATCAATATATGTATGAAACCTGGAACTGAGTTGAATTTGGGTTTCCATGCCATTCACTAGGATATCATGCATCAATAATAACATTGAATAAATAAAATCTATCATGTCAAGAAAATCCCTTAAAATGGATTTCACGATATCTATTCACAAATATCCAACTTTCCTCGCATCTAGGGTTTCACCCTCTTTACTGAGATATCAAATAAACACTATTCACTTTGAAGGAAATCCAAGATAGTATCTGACATATATGTACTATGAATTTAGATAAATAATCATTCATAACCAAGGTGATCTAGATAAGCAATTTTCTCTATTTACTTATACAGCAAATTTCAGTCATAGACAAATTCCCTATATTTCAGTTTACTCTAATAACCTCTTTGAATACTTAGGGAATTTTCATTAGGATGTATTGTATACATTTCTAATATGATTTTATCATCTAAACTTCATCCAAACAGAGGAAGAATCCATTTCATATCATTTTGCAACAACTTAGAACAAATAGACAATTCAGGGTTTGTATACTAGCAATTAAAGATTATGGATGAATTAACCAATTTTATTGCAATATACTATTTAAAGGAAGTTCCCACTCACCCTAAGGTGTGAAACACCTTAAAAACGTATCCCACATCTAAAAATCTTGAATCCATATCAAATCCCAAGCAATTCACCCGATTTTTCTTCCTTTCAACTCGGAAACCCTAAAATGAGGGATTATGAAGAAAAAGTGAGAAAAGGGGGAGTTATGAAAGAGAAGATGATTCTAAGACTTATAATTCATATCTTCAAACATTCCCTTAATACATTTCTCGCATGAAGGTTTAGTTAGTTATCAACAAGGATACTTGACTAACTAGCACTTGATTGAATCTCTAAACCTCTTTCTTTTATAATCTATATTACTCCACTATGTTTCAAACCCTTCCTAACTTTCCATAATCCTCTTACCATATACTACTCTTCCACCTATTATCTTTAACTTCTACTTTTCTCTTATGATCATGTTGCTTATTCATGTGTATGATCATGTATACCATGTTGCACATATTTCCTTTTTATCCTTCTACTAATGTGAAGTTGAAATTCTAAATAAATAATCTCTCTACTAGTTTCAACTCATGTTTAATACATTACATATCCTTCATTTTAAATCAAACGGCTCATGCATGGGTCAAACTTAGTATCTCTTTTAATCAAGTTTTTACATCTTGAATATAGTCTACCTTTGTATGACTTATTCATTGGTTAAGCTACACTTTTGTTCTTCTTTTAGAAATTAGTTTGTTATTCTATACAGACTTAGAATCCAAAGGCAGTAAGGATGAATGTATTAACTTCACAATAAAGATATACATTCCATTCTATCAATTATATCATAAGCCTCTTTCTTTAACCAAGCTCATTATTTCCAACATTTCTCTTTGTTTCAACTAAGTTTATTATCCTAGTTTTATGATTTACATGCTCATCTAGTTCACTTCACTTTAACTCTTCTGAAGACTCTTCACTTCTATGTACTTATTGTATACTTATCTCTTTTCTTCTATTTTCCCTTTGCTTTGGAGTACATAAAAACATTATACTCGGTTATATAATTCATTCCTCATAATTGATTCTTACTATCTTGGCCCTTTACATACGTTTCTCATATCTTTTCCATATTTTATATTTAGAGTTCATATAATGCTAATAATTAAACTTAATCTGAACCTTATGTCGTGTTCCATTATTCCCAAGTAAGGGTTTCTCATATGCGGCCCCAAACTTGGATGTCAGACATCACTTTCAACTGATTCTTAGTTATTCTAATCTTTCCCATATGTTTCAACATCTTAGTGTATGTACATTCTCACAATGATATGGGTCTAATTTATCCAGAGTCTACTCTTATTATATTTTTAATAGGAGTCATTAGATCCTAGTAACGCATCCTGCCAGCTAGACCAGGTCAAACCTGCAGTCCTGAAGCCAAGATCTACTTAAAATTAACCAACTCCTATTAATCTCAAACATGTGGAAAGAATATCCACTTAGGAAAGTTCATTCAAAGATCATTTCTAGTCTACTTGATACAAAGAATCTAATCAATAAATACTACAACTGCATAGTGTACAACAAATCTTAAAGACCCATATATATTTTGAAATATTGAATATCTAAATTCAAACACATAAGAGCAGTTCTATCTATCTCTAATAAAACAACAATATGAAATGAAAGTTCAATCTCATTTTATATTTATGCTCTTAATTCATGTTGCTTATCTTGTTTCTAACCCTAATATTTCTAGGGTTCCTCTCTATCCCATCATTCCACTGTATACCTGGTCAGGGTATACATGAAAGAATAGACAAAGTAGCTTGATACTGGTTGATCCAAGTACTTAGATACTGGGCCAGGATATCCAAATACTCAAATCCCCAGAGTTAACATCATAACATCTCCTTTCTGCCACACTTATGACTCTAACTTACTAACTTAATGGTCCCTGATGAATTAGCCTAAGCTCAGATACCAAATCTGATACACCCCGATCTCACAATTTCCACTAATCATGAGATTAGGGCATAAATTGAGGATTT
This sequence comes from Alisma plantago-aquatica, assembly GCA_963693085.1. Taxonomy (NCBI): domain Eukaryota; kingdom Viridiplantae; phylum Streptophyta; class Magnoliopsida; order Alismatales; family Alismataceae; genus Alisma; species Alisma plantago-aquatica. The sequence goes on along the minus strand of OY856409.1, from coordinate 74,206,740 downwards.
AACGTAATACAAAGATCACCCTTAACTTTTTCTTCTTTTTCAAACTCTTTATTTTTCTTGCATCCAATCACATAAACAACTTTGCAAGAGAATCAAACTTTGATTACTTTAATATGATCTCAACATAAATGATACACATCCATACATTCATTCTCAAGTACATACGACATGATAATCAGATACATTCTCTCCTACTAAGGAAATAAATATACAAAACATCATTTAAAACTCTCTCTCAGATCTATACACGGACCTAGAGTGACATGGACTGACTGAACTTAACTATACTCAAACTTAACTCTTGTGGTAGATCTACTCTGATGCAATGATATCTTCTTCAAGTCCATGTGATTTCCCTAAAAATTGTGAGTAGAGGGGTGAGCCTACTCTTTCAGTGAATGAGTACTTCAAAGAAACAGTCTAAAGCACTGATATAATTATAGATATACTTTTGAGCAATTGATATCAATTATAACAGTAGAAAGCTTTAGAGAATCTAATAATTGACAATCATAAATATGGCAGGATACTCTAAATATCTATAACAGTGAATCAATATTTGAAATTCTTGATTGATCATAAAGAGAACTAATAATTTAGAAACATACAAAGAATAATTGAATAACTGTACACACTTGTTTGACCTCTCATTCATTTTATTATGCCCTGATCATATGTAGTGTACTCTACATATGAAGACTCGTAGTGAACTACGATCACACCGTACAAGTCTGAGCAGACACACCCGGGAAATGCTAAGTCTGACTACTCTCCTGATCTACAATAGGGAAATGGCTCTCTAGCCTAAACTGGACTCCTCATCTAACCTGAGCACACATGCGGAGAGTCAAGCCACCTCTTGGCTTTTCTGTACTCTAGTGCCACCAAGACTTCTGGTTGATGTTGGACACTGCAAACTATAATTTAAGGAGACTTCCACTAGGGCTTTGTCCCCCCGTACCACCTGATAGCACGTTCCGACCCCCGTATACTGGACGCTGCCAGGGTTAGGTCATTTCACCCCTAAGGCGTAGACCTCACATAGGGGTTCTACGGTGTTTAGGGCTCCAAAGTCTATTATTTTATTATTCCTAGAAAGCTCTTTCTACATTGTACCCTTCTCTTACTTATCTTGACTCTGGTATCTCTATGGTGTCACATCTACTTATTTGAATTTATAATACAACATGTATATGATGTATGCACAAATTGTCATTATTTTGATATCTAATTTGGTTATTTTCTTTGTCATTTGTGCTTAATTGAATATCTTTTTAATACATATTTTACCAAATTAGTAAAAATCACTTGTGCATCATTTCTTATATTTTTACATGTATTTTACATGCATTTTACATGTTTTAATTATTATAACAATTATTTGATTTTATTCATTGATTATTTTATTGCAGATAATTATTATTTACAGGAGCAAAGTCGATACCATCGACTTGCAACTCGATGGTAGAGACATGGCATTAGAGTACAGATATTTTTTACTCCAGATTGTAAAGGAAAATGATGTTTTACTGTGAAGAAGTTGATACTATCGACTTCCAATTCGATACCATCGACTCAGAGGCTGCAGACTAACTTTTAATGTGTTAAATCTAACACATATTGTATTAAAAATTGCATTTTAGGTTTCCTCTTGACCTAAACATGTATGACGGCTATAAAAGACACCGTTAGAACCACAATTGGGAGATCTTTCACGGGAGGACGATACGGCAGCCGAACAAAGAGAGAAAAGTAGAGGAACCCTACACGGAAGACCTGGGAGGCATTTTGGTGGCGGAAATGATGGCAAATTCTCTCCATCTTATCCAGAACCACTCTTTAACCCTTTCTCCAATTTACTGTATCTCAAAATTCATGTTTTACATCTTTTTGAGTTACTGTGATACCATGTCGTCTATTTTCGGCTAAAAACTGTAATTCCTTAGGACCTGGGAGTAGCCCGGGTAATCCACTACTACAAAAATGGCTTATGAATTCACTTTCCAGGCGTCGGTTATTAACTAAGTACCGACGCCTAAAACCTACAGTGTCGGTTTAAAACACAAACCGACATATATCAGATAGGAGTGGCCAGACACGGGTATCACTTTCTATTTAGCGTCGGTTCAAGAATAAACAGCCGTCGCCTATAAACACCCGCCAAATCCAATTTATCCAACGAAAAAAATTAGGTCCAAAATTTAACTAACAACGTAGGTTATTAAATACATAACTGACGACGAAAACCTTTTCGCGCGGGACATTTTTATCGTCGGTTATATTCCCAAAACCGACGCCGATTTGTTTACCCGCGCTGTCCGCGCCAAAATTTTTACACCCCTATGGCGTCGGTTTTTTCTTAGTGACCGACACTATTATGTTGTAGCGTCGGTTTGTTAAAGAACCGACGCTTAAGGTTAACTTAACTTCACCCGCGCGAGGGACTCTTCCCCTTTCTCTGTTTCATTCCTGATTCTTCAGTTCACGTAACTAGGTCTGGCGATTTCTTCTCTGCTGGTGCTGCCGCCGCTCGATTGCTTCTCTGCTGGTGCCGCCGTCGCTCGCTGCTCATCTCCTCTCCTCTCCTTATCGCCGCCCCCGCCGGTGGCTGCTTTGGTCACCCGTCTGCTCCTCTGCTCTCCTGCTAGGTCTCTGCTCCTGGTCGCCCGCTCACCGCCGCCGCCCGTTTGTTGCTTGCTGCCCCAGAAACCCACCCTCTCGCTCGCTACCACCGCCGCCCTCTTTCCTGCTCACTGCTCCTACAGGTATATCCTTTTCCTCCTCTTCTCCGCCATGTTGTGAAATCACAGGTCGGCACGGCCATGCTGGGCAGCACAACCGTGTTGGTAGCACGGTCGTGCTACGTAGCACGACCGTGGTGGCTGATTTTGTGCTATATTGCTCAATTATGTGTGTATATTTGTGTATTTACTATTTTGTGTTATTTTTTGCTATTTTTTGCTTGCATATATTTGTGTTTAGGGTTTAGGGTCACATGTGGGTCTTCTATTTCTAAATTGATTATGTGACCCTAATTAATACATTATAACAGAATTGAATCGTGTATTTGTGTTGTTGTAGGTATTGTTGACTTACTGTTCAAATCTTTGATATATGGAATCATGGTTTATTTACTGTTTATTATTTACTGACAAGCATGATTAAATGATGTTACACAAAACTTAGGATATGAATGATGAAACTAGGATTGTAGGTATAAGAATGACAGCACATGTATTTGTTGGCCTAGAAACCCGTCTAAGATTTACTCATTAGGAGTAAATCTTGGATAGTCCCCGGTTTGGGACTGTTCTTGAACACTTAATCTCACTTAGGATGTAAGTGTATAATGTGTATTGGGTTTTCGAGAAAATTTTGGTAGCATTTCCCCGTTTGTTCTCTAAGTACATATGTACTTCGAGAACAACAGGGAAATGCTGCCGAAATTTTCTCGAAAACCCAATACACATTATACACTTACTAGTGAGATTAGGTGTTCAAGAATGGGACAGGTGGTACACATTTATTATATATAAGAATGACAGCACATGTATTTGTTGGCCTAGAAACCCGTCCAAGATATACTCATTAGGAGTAAATATTGGATAGTCCCCAGTTTGGGACTGTTGTTGAACACCTAATCTCACTTAGGATGTAAGTGTATAATGTGTATTTGGTTTTCAAGAAAATTTCAATGAGTATATCTACCTATAATATCACGGTTCTCCTACCAAGGTGATGTGGTATCTACCTATAATATCATGGTTTCAACGCTTGTTTGCCAATCCGATAGATGCGAAGAATTTGAGGTGGCATGCAGATGTTAAGAAAAATAATGATGGGATCCTACAACATGCGTCTGATTCCCCACAGTGGAAGAAGATTGATCTATTGTACCCTGAATTTGGTGAAGAAGTCAGGAATCTAAGACTTGGGCTTTGTACAGATGGGATGAATCTGTACGGGACATTGAGCAGCCAACATAGCACTTGGCCAGTCATGCTTGTTATATACAATCTTCCTCCCTGGCTGTGTATGAAAAATAAGTACGTAATGCTGTCATTGTTGATATCGGGCCCTAAACAACCTTGAAATGACATCGATGTTTATCTTGAACCTCTGATTGATGACTTAAAGAATCTCTGGGGTGAAGGTGTGATGACCTACGATGCTTCACGAAGAGAGACATTTCGTTTGCATGCTATGTTGTTTTGCACTATTAATGACTTTCCAACATATGGGAATTTGTCTGGATATAGTGTCAAAGGAGATAAAGTGTGTCCTATATGTGAAGAGAACACTAATTCAATAAGACTAAAACATGGCGGTAAGACTGTATATCTCGGTCATTGAAGGTTTCTTACAAAATTTCATCTGTATCGTAGGAAGCGCAAAGCATTCAATGGATTGAATGAGGAACGGAGTGCACCTAAACCTATACCAGGGGAGGTTGTTTATGAAAGAGTAAAAGACTTTGTCATTGAATTTGGTAAGAGATCACAATGTACTATGGCCACACGGAGTGACAAATCTTTATTCAAGAAGAAGTCAATATTTTGGGATCTTCCTTATTGGAGTTCTTTGACAGTCAGGCATTGTATCGATGTCATGCACGTTGAGAAAAATGTCGGTGATAGTGTCATTGGTACTTGTTGAGTATACCAGGTAAGATTCAAGATGGGATAAAATCCAGACTGGACCTACGTGAAATGGGAATAAGGTCAGAATTAACAGAATTTCGTGAAATGGGAAATCGGAGAACATACTTACCTCCCGCTTGTTACACGTTGTCTAGAAAGGAGAAGAAAGCTTTTTGTGAATGTTTGGTAAATGTTAAGGTGCCACAAGGTTACTCATCCAACATCCGTAGATTGGTATCAATGAAAGATCTGAAGTTGATAGGTCTTAAATCTCATGATTGTCACACTCTAATGCAACAAATGTTGCCTGTGGCAATTAGATCTATATTACCGAAGCATGTAAGGTTTGCAATCACCAGACTTTGTTTCTTTTTCAACAGTCTATGCAGCAAAGTTATTGACCCTGATACTTTCGATAAATTGCAAAGAGAAGTGGTTGTTACCCTATGTCAGCTTGAGATGTATTTTCCTCCGTCGTTCTTTGATATCATGGTACATCTTGTTGTCCACTTGACTAGGGAAGTGAAAATGTTGGGACCAATTTTCTTGCATTGGATGTATCCCTTTGAACGATACATGAGCATTTTTAAAAGTGATGTTCGAAATCGTTATCGGCCTGAAGGGAGTATTATCGAGGGTTATGTGGCGAGAGAGGTTATGGATTTTTGCAATGACTTTCTCAGTGGTAATGACACTCCTGATAATTACAAGAATATTGACGAGCAATTTGGAAAAGAAATTTTGGGATCACGTGTGAAAGTAATCAGCCATGAGCAGTTGGAACAAGGTCACTTGTATATTTTACACAACATGGACGAAGTGAACGTTTATATCGAGGAACATACCAATTTCATCAAGAGACAATATCCTCGAGCCAATACAATGTGGCTTGCTAGAGAGCATAACAAGACATTTATTAAGTGGTTTGAAAATAAAGTCTTACATCAACTATCTCAAACACCATATGATATTACTGAAACTATCAAATGCCTCGCCTTTAAACCAAAATTGACTGTTATGTCTTATGAAGGGTATGACATTAATGGATTCACATATTACACAAAGCGCCAAGATGATAAGAGTGTCGTCCAAAACAGTGGGGTCACCCTTCAAGCATCGACTATGTTTTTTGCAAGTGCAAAGGATAAGAGTCCACGTGAAGCTAAAATGTCATATTACGGTGTCATTGAAGACATGTGGGAGTTTGACTACTTAGATTTCAGAATTCCTCTCTTCAAATGTAATTGGGTTGATAACACCAAAGGAGTTATAGTGGCTGAATTGGGTTTCACTTTAGTGAACTTTGAAAAGATTGGTGAGAAGGATGAACCATTCATATTGGCAGCACATGTGAAACAAGTATTTTATATCGATGATCCTGCAAATGATAAATGATCGGTTGTTCTTCATGGTAAAAGACAGTTCATTGAAGATCTTATAGATGAAGAATAGTACTATGATAAGTATGATGACTCCAGTCCATTCTCAGTTGGATTGCCAACACCAGCAAATATTGAAGCTAATGATGACTTGTATGTGCGCGAAGATCACAATGAAGGATTGTTAATTGATAAAAAATCGCAATATTAAGGCATGTTTATATTTTTTTATATGTTTTATTTTTCTGAATGTGAACTTTACAATGTGAATGTGAACTTTACAATGTGAATTACTTTATAATGTGAATGTGAACTTTACAATGTGAGCTTTACAATGTGAACTTTACAATGTGAATTTTACAATGTGAATTACTTTATAATGTGAACTTTACAATGTGAATTACTTTACAATGTGAATGTGAACTTTACAATGTGAGCTTTAGAATTTGAATTACTTTACAATGTGAACTTTACAATGTGAATGTGAATTTTCAGATGGCTGAGCATTCTCCTGATGACCGTGTTGATGATTACCGTGAGGGTGAGGACATCAATGCGCCGCCTCACAATGTAAGTTTTAAAAATATATCATATATTTATATCTATATGTCCATTTATAGTTATATCTTGTAAATGTGTTTATTTTGTCAAATTTTAGGTTAATGATGCACATGTACCATCTGAAGCACTTGAGGCACTTGATCAGCAACACCAAAAAGTTGATAGGAGAAGGGGCATCACTATGATGAAGAAGTTAATAGCGCAAAAGGGTAATGGACCCAAACTTGTTGTGGATTTTGATAATGCAGGAAATGCATCTGGTGTGAATCGCAATTCATTTGTTTCATATCTTGGATATGTTACTCGTAGCCATTGCGGTTGTAAGATATATTCTTCGCATATTCTAAGGAGAAGAAAGACGTAATATGGAAGGATTTATGCATGAGTTATTATTAATTTGCAATTCTATTTTGTAGATTACTAATTTTTTGGATACTAGTTAATAGAAATTCTAATTTGCAGAGTATATTTGAATTGGATGAAAATCTGCATCGTAAATGCGTGATGCAACGCTGTGGGAGAGTCCTAAGGAACTATAGGACAAATCTCACCCGAGAATACATAAAAGAAGTTGACAAGAGGAAGAAGACAGCCACTGAACAGTGGAACTTCCTGGACAGAGAAGAATGGGACGTGTTTGTTGCTTCAAGACAAACAGATGAATTCAAGGTATTAGGCGTCAGTCCCAATCTCATTAATATATGTTGTATTCACCTATTCAAGATTAACATTTACTGTTACTAACCAAATCATTAATGTGCATACTAACTAGGCCCTCGGTGAGGCACAAAGATCAAGGCGTGCACTGAATGTCCATGACCACACAATGGGTCCAAAGGGGTATGCAGGCATTCGCCAAAGACTACAGTCTGAGGCTACTGCTGAGTCTACTACTACTCAGGAGCCCTCCATTATAGGTAGCACACCTCTGCCTCGCTATGATATCTGGATAGATGGGAGGCAAAATAAGAAGGGAGAAATAAGGAAGCCCGCAAGTGCTGAGGCGGCTGCAAAAATGGTAAAATACAACTCTTACAGCAATCGTTCGAATATTGATTATTTGTGGTGTTTACTTAATTACAAATTTTTGTTTTGGCGATTAGTGGGAGCTGCACGAGCTGAGGAAACAAGGCAAGTTCATCCCTGAGGGCACAAGGGATGAATTCACAGTTGCTATGGGTAACCCAGAGCATCCTGAACGTGTTAGGGCTGCAGGCGCTGGTGTGGGCATCAAAGCTTTTTTTGGGCCATCCCAGCGCAAACAAGTCCCAAAAGTGGGACTTTCACATGAAGAGGTAACATATTTTTTCCTTGTAGATGTTACTGTAAAAGAGAATTCAATATTTAGAATTTGACGTTTCTTTTATCCATGTATAGGTAGATAAGCTATTTGATAGGAAACTCAAAGAAGCAATGAAAAAGTGGCAGGCATCTCAGACTGCCACTTACCAGACAGTACCTATGGTGTCTCCTACTGCAGGTTCTATTCCTACTGCAGAGGTTGGGAGTAATCCTGTAGACCCACCACCTAACAAATCCACTGTAAGTATTTTTATGACATAGTAACTATTTTTTTAATTCAATATGATATGTTTTCAAGATGATATGTATATATGAAATTGTAGTCGTTTCAAAAAAAGATGATATGTATATATGTATATAACATTCTTTACACAAAAATTTGTAGGGGTTGAAGCCATGCCGTCTAAAAGTTAATGAATATGTCATTGCAGAGGTGTCGGCTTACCCATCCTACCAGGGGATATGTTTCACGGTTCTCCATTACCAACTGGTTGGATTCGTGTGAGCCCGGTACATATATTCCCCAAGTGGATGGATCTTCCATTGACATATGCCCACCCAGATTGTGAAACGCTTGGTGAGGCAGAAGGCGGAGTGATATTATGGCTAAAAGCGGATGTCATCTTTACTAAAATTGTATGGTAAATTTACATTACGTTAAATTTTTAGTGTGTGTATATGATGTCAGTTGATCTGAAATTATTATATATATATACAGGATAAAAAGAAGACACCCACAGCATCTAGGCCTCCACTTCCACCTCCTACATTACCCAGTTGGGTTCCACAGGACCTACCTGTCCCGTTAGGTCCTAACTGTAGGGGTATGGCAATATGGTTAGGCGAACATGATATAAATTTCCCTATAATTGTTTCTATAGATTCAGATGTTGTAGGTCAATCATACCAAAGCAAACTATTTATACAAGATATTTTGGAGTTGTTTCGATATGATTGGCTAAATACATATGTGATAGAGCTATGGATAAGGTGAGATCTTCTTTATACATCCATATACCTTGTGTAGGATCTGGTGATCTGTTTTCTTATTTATTAATGCATGCGTAATTAATACATATTTTGCAGCTACTTAGACAAGATATGTGCAGATTTTGCATTCGAACATGTAGGATTTTTGATCCCATCTTTGATTAGTCTAGTAGCTAAAGACCCTCCGTCAGTTCAACAATACTGCTGTGAGGCTTTTACAATTTTTGCTCAAAATGAGAAGATGATGATAATGGCTCCATTCGATGTAGAGTAAGTTTACTTTGCTTATTATAATTTGGACTTAAGAAAATTACATTTTTATTGTGGATTTTGAGTTATTAATTTTTAACTTTTTTACCTCTAGTGGTATGCATTGGGAGTTACTGGTTATTGTCCTCGATACGTTCACTGTCTATTATCTAGATCCTAAGGGGAGTAAATTGAATACAAAATATGGACACATAATGAAAATGGCATTATTCCGGTGAGAAATATTTCATTTTCATATCCGTTAACATATGTTATTACATTACTATTTAATTATGCAATGTACTGTGTTACATTAACATGTAGGGGTTTTGATGAGTTCAAAAAGGCTGGAGGAAAGGTCCCCACAAAAAAGAACCAGCCAATAATTTGGAAGAACGTGAAAGTAAGTTCCCGACTGCAATATATGTATATATTATTTTTGTGATCAGTGCTTAATTAGTTGTATTTTTTAATATTTTGTATGTTTAAATTTATAGTGTGCTACACAAGACAACGGAAGGGCATGTGGATACTATGTGATGCGATTTATGCACATGATTATCAAATATGCCGCAATGGACATCGATTGTATTGCTGAGGTATTATATAGTCTCATTAGATATATAATATGAAATATATCAATCTTATTTATAGCTCATTAATTATATATATACATCATTCTCTTTACAGGTGTTTAAAACTGACCACACTACAGGAACGACCTTACCATATGTACATGCTCCCTATACAACGGGAGAATTAAATGAAGTAAGAGAAGAATGGGCAACAACCATACAAGTAGTGGGGGATTTAAGATATAATTGGGATGTTGATAGTGAATAATGACTAAAGAATGATATTTTGTAAATGAATTTCTGAATTATTATATATGTGTGAATGTTTCTACATGTCTGGATGTTTCTACATGTGTCTGAGTGAAAATGAATGAAACTATTGGTTTCTATACGAATGTTTCTATATGTGTGAATGTGAAAATGAATGGAACTACAGATTGCTAGCTACATGAATGTTTCTAAATGTGTGAAAATCAAATGGAACTGTAGGTTGCATTGCTAAATGTGTGAATATTTTTGTTGTTAATTTTGCAGGTTTGTGGCATGTTGTTGGCTGATATCAATGGATGTCGTAAAACCTGCAGTTCATAACTGAACTGCAGGTTTCTCATCCTGTGACCAGCCATACAGCAGGTCTGCAGACTGATAGAAAAAAAAAACAAAAAATAGGCGTCGGTTATTGGTATAAAACTGACGCCACATCGTTACAGTGTCGGTTTCTAATAGTAACTGATGTCTATTTTCTTAACACCATGGTCGTGCTGGCCAGCACGGCTGTGGCAGCGGACCAGACACCACGGCCGTGCTGGTCAGCACGGCCATGTAGGGGTTTATATGACGTCGGTTCTTATTTAATAACCGACGTTGATAGTGCCCAAGATGGCGCCCTTCTGTGGCGCGAAGGTATATGGTGTTGATTTCTTATCTAATAGCCGACGTTGATAGTGCCCTGCTGGCACTTTTTCTGTGGCGCGTGAAGGGTTTTGGCGTCGGTTTTTGAATCGACGTGTAACGGCTGGGCTTTTAGCGTCGCCCACATAGGTGTCTCTTAGAAACCGACACTAAAGGCCTTAAATAACTGACACTAAATGTCGGTTATGTACTAGTGATCATTGTATGATACTTTTTACATAGTTTATCATAATTTGTCTCTCAAATCCGTGGTATGATGTTGTTTTCTCCAATATATCATTATGATTGATCACCCTAATGATAATCTAATACCTTTAATTACTTTGAAAGAAGAATTAACGGTTGAAAAGAGACGATAATCACATTAACTAATAAATCCTTTGAACAAGGCGATGTACAGTTAATGGTGGAAACCCAGAGTATGATCTTCATGCACCTAGTTTAGGGTATAGGTTACTACTACTGTGGAACTGACCTAGATTTAGGAAGTGAATTGTATCGCGAAAGAGAGCAATTCTGACTACAGGCTACTACCCGGAATAGGAGACAAATTTGGATAATTGTGTAGAAATTAGTACAACGAGAACATGTAGTGAAACTGCAATCCTAACGATTCCATTTTTAATTAATTAAACCAACCATTTAATCGATTGTTTTGTTTTCTTTTATTTGTACTTTCTTTTTCAATCAACTCTTGTTTTCGGCTTAGCTGATCAATCCTAATTAGTAATAGTCTTTAACCTCACAACTCCCCGTGTTCGATAACTCGGGACTCATAATCCCATATTACTTTGACACGTACACTTGCGTATTACACGCACGTTATACGCGTGTCAGTATATCATTCTAAACTTGGTAGATCAGTATATTCAAAACACTGTAATATACTGAGTAATCAACATACTATACATGCAGGCAAACTAAAGTTCTTAAATAAATAGATTTCATGTCCACTTGACACATACACACTAGAATTGTGCATATCAACCCAAATCTTGATTTGTGCATCTCATAACTCAATTAAGAGTTAATTACTTATCATGATAAGAATTATTAATAATAACTGAGAACATAGATATCACAATACTTGATTCATTAAACACCCTACCCTTAGGGTTTCATTTAATCACCACAAATGCTACAAAGAAAGGTGTAATACATCTATCATGTACATTTCAAATCTTTAAAATACATGAAACCTGGGATCTCAATCCCTTATCACATTATTGGGAATTCTCATCCCTTCACATCATTATCATAACTACTAGATGTGGGTATTCAAACCCTTAGATCATCACATAGCATTGTTACCTCTATAACAGGTAACCATTACCTCTAGGTCCTTAGACCAAGGTATTCATTTCACTGGTTGTACAAGTATTCTCATGGCTCATAAGTCTATCACACATCTTGTCACCTCTCACTAGGCAATAACTTATTCACATGGCTCCCATAAAGATTTCATGCAACATAAACATTCATTGAATAAAGACTTCTATCAACAAACCATATAAAATCAATATATGCATGAAACCTTGGAACTGAGTTGAATTTGGGTTTCCATGCCATTCACTAGGATATCATGAATCAAAAATAACATTGAATAAATAAAATCAATCATTTCAAGAAAATCTCTTCAAATGGATTTCATGATATCTATTCGCAAGTATCCAACTTTCCTCCCATCTAGGGTTTCACCCTCTTTACTAAGATATCAAACAAACACTATTCACTTTGAATGAAATACAAGATAGTATCTGACATATATGTACTATGAATTTAGATAAACAATCATTCATAACCAAGGGGATCTAGATAAGGAATTTTCTCTATTTACTTATACATTAAATTTCAGTCATAGACAAATTCCCTATATTTCAGTTTACTCTTATAACATCTGCGAATACTTAGGGAATTTCATTAGGATGTATTGCATACATTTCTAATATGATTTTATCATCTGAAATTCATCCAAACAGAGGAAGAATCCATTTCATATCATTTTGCAACAACTTAGTACAAATAGACAATTCAGGGTTTGTAGTCGCATACTAGCAATTAAAGATTGTGGATGAATTAACCAATTTTCATGCAATATACTGTTTAAAGGAAGTTCCCATGCACCCTAAGGTGTGAAAACACCTTAAAAACGTATCCCATATCTGAAAATCTCGAATCCATATCAAATCCCTAGCAATTCACCCGATTCTTCTTCCTTTCAACTCGGAAACCCTAAAAATGAGGGATTATGAAGAAAAAGTGAGAAAAGGGGAAGTTTTGACCCCATTTTGGATCAAATCAGAGGAGGAATGGAATCTTGACATGTGATAGAAGATTCACCATTAATGTCTATGCAAAGAAGCTAAACTTACATGATTTCATCATTCCTCAGACTGTAAAACCCTAGTTCAACATCTCCATCAATTTCTCCTGTCAAACCCTAACTATCCCTCTCTCTCTAGGATTTCATTTCTCTAGATTGAATCATGAATTATGAGAGATACTAGTGTGTTAGTTTGACCATATAGAGCAATTGAGTTTCTTATGTCAATTGCACTTTGACCCCTCACTAAACTTTTTCTTATTTCAACAGATTTTTCTGTCATAAAAAGGTTTTTGTAATTCATATATTTAAAAGATCAAACCTTCTCAAGAAATTATTATAATTTATCATGTTGTTTATAATTCAGTTAATAATATTCATTTAAAATTTGAGGTCATTCCAAGCTTCCATTAAATAATTACAAATATAATAGTGCACTGTTATCTAGAATTCTACAGAAATATTAGTTATTGTAATTCGTCTACTGATAAGGTCTAAACACATCCAAAAATTATGAAAATTTTACATGTTGTTTACTAATGATTTTCAGATCTCCAGTGGAAATTTCAAATCATTTTGAGTTACCAATAAATAACTAAAAATAAAACACTACACTTATGAAAAGCACTCTGTCAGCATTTTGGTCGAAGTATAGTTCGACCGAGAACCACATTCAAAGAACACTCAAATATTCTGAGATTTTTCTCCAATACACATGATTGAGTTATCCATATCATATAAAATATTCAATCAAATAAAAAATGTAGAAAATATGAAAAATCATTTACCATATTGCTATCCTGATCAAATTCCATACTCATGTATCATCAAAACCCTAATTTCAGCCAACTAGGGTTTATATTTCTCAAACCCTAATTTCTCAAACAATAGAACACTTAATGTTTTTATTAGGTTTAAAACATCATAATTGAATTATCATCATTAATTAGATTAAAGAAATGATCAATCCAATTAAGCATATAATCATCCAGGTAAACCCTAGTTTACCAATTAAGCTTAGATGCAGTCATAACAATTCTCCCCCCTCCTAAAAAGGTTTCATCCAAACATAAATATGCAAGTAAAGTACATTCAAGGTTTATTTTAAGCTTTTGAAATCTTACATGTCATTATATTCTTGTATTTCATAATTGAATGCAGTTTTCAACATTAAGTCATGTATTCCTTTACTAAATCACAACATGTTTGAAATAGTTCTCAATGATAACAAACAAATTATCTATACCATAATCAATCATAGGATAGAGAGAGAAACAACCATTTCAATATTTTCACACTCTTGAGGTGTTACCTCAACATCGATAATCTGATCCAACTATCTCAATTCATACTGCTAAATATGTACTATTGTTATGTATTACCTCTAAATCACGAAAGAGAGTTCACCATGTTCTTTGGAATTTTACTATTGTGCTACTCAAATAGCAAAAAAATCTTGAGTTAAAAGGCTAGATTCAACAACAATTGTACATTACTACTCACGGCATCCCCATTGGATCATGGATGCATAAGATGAAGCATTACCATCACATTCCATACTATTCTCAAGTATGAACCCACACATAATTCAAGGTGTAACTATCGGGTTATAGCATAATAGGGTTTCAACAATAGTAATAGAGTACTCCATGATTGTATTAGTCACTCAAGGACTATTCATACCCAATTGCCATCACTTAATTATATTAAAGCTAGGTATAACAAGATATACCTCATTAGGGTTACATATCAATACAATATGGTTATCATCTCTTCTATTCATATGAGTGAATAGGTAAGACCATGGTTCAGGAAAGCGGTATGCGGTGTACGGGCGGCGAGGGTACTGCGGGAGTATATATGGGAGTATATGCAGTTTTGGATTTTTATTATTTCAACAAAATAATTATATATAAAATAATATAGAGAGATCATAAATTAAAATATATAGAGTAGGCACGTACATCTTTTTACTTATAAACATATTAATATGTATGTATGATGTATGATATGCTTATATGTATATATGTCTATATATAGAATGTGTTTGTAATATATATACAAATACTAAAATGTAGGTAAATCAATGTACAAATATATGTATAGTGTGTATAAATGTGAATAAATCAAAATGTATATATACATGCACAACTATGTGATTGTATGTTTAGGTATATTGTATATGTATCTATACATGTTAATATATAAAAAGGTATTCGAATAAATGTACAAATGTGTGTGGGCATTTTTTTTATATGTATTACAATGTATGCATATAATTCAATGACTATATATCTCAATTTATATATATAATGAAATGTGTGTATATATATGCATGTATGTACGGAATGCATGAACATTAGTTGTGGGCTTTTTGAAAAGCGGAGTTTAATCGGCCGCTTAATCGGCCAAGCGGGAGTATATGCGGCCCATGACCGCTTAGTGGACCGATTAGTAGTATGCGGTGCGGTAGGGTGACTGAATAGGTATATGCGGGAGTATATGCGGCCATGCAGAACGATTTCCCGAATAGTGGGTAAGACTACCTTATTCAGGGTAACCCTCCATTTGTTTTATCATCATTTGAACCATATCACCATACACCAATTGTACAATACTAAGATGGATTACTAGTATGATTGACTTAAACTATCAGACACCTTTAATTAATATATTGCTTGCACATGTACACTGAAATCATACGTAGAACCAATTTACATCCCTTAGTATACCTTCAACAAATTATACTTCTAAAAACAAATTCACATATTACTAAAAGCCATTATTTTCTCGTATCTCTCTCATCATTCATTACTACTTACTTTTTACTACTTATCCTTCTCATTTTAATCATATAGATTAAACATCCCTAAAATTGAGACATACAAGATATGAATAGATTATTCATCATTCTTGCTATTACTGCAAGAATTTATTTCATATCACACTTCACTTATATTGTATTTCTCCTTTTATTCAAAACACACCTCTTATATTTCAAATCTATTTCTTATCCTTTGCTCTAAATCATTTCCATATTGTTTATCTACCTTTCATATTAGCTAGGATTACTATCAGTTCTAGTTTACTTCTCATAGTGCAAATTTCATGATCTTGTTTTATTGAGATGCTAGTATTCAAGGTCAAATCACTAGTGACAACCCTTGAACTACTACAACTCTAAACATTCTAGGGTTTGTCCTTTATCAGTAGCATGACGTTATTGTGGTGTGACTTTTCTCCCTTAATTTGAAATTCAAACTTTGGATCTCACAAGTTTTTACTAAAGTCCTCCTTATCTTATCAATTGAATTTCCTTCCTCTTAATTGGCCTTTCAGATAGATTACATTCTCAATTTACCCTTCTAGGGTTTCATCATCATATTGTGTGTCATTATTACATTCACTAGATGCCTCTACCATGGAGGTTATACATCCGATATGATTCATTTTCTTATCACTTCATTCCCACATTTCTCCCATTAAGTAAGATATGAAAGAGAAGATGATTCTAAGACTTATAATTCTTATCTTCAAACATTCCCTTAATACATTTCTTGTATGTAGGTTAAGTTAGTTATCAACAAGGATACTTGACTAACTAGCACTTGATTGAATCTCCTAACCTCTTTCTTTTATAATCTATATTACTCCACTATGTTTCAAACCCTTCCTTACATTCCATAATCCTCTTACCATATACTACTCTTCCACCTGTTATCTTTAACTTCTACTTTTCTCTTATTATCATGTTGCTTATTCATGTGTATGATCATGTATACCATGTTGCACATATTTCCTTTTTATCCTTCTACTAATGTGAAGTTGAAATTCTAAATCAATAATCTCTCTACTAGTTTCAACTCATGTTTAATACATTTTATATCCTTCATTTTAAATCAAACGGCTCATGCATGGGTCAAACTTAGTATCTCTTTTAATCAAGTTTTTACCTCTTGAATATAGTCTACCTTTGTATGACTTATTCATTGGTTAAGCTACACTTTTGTTCTTCTTTTAGAAATTAGTTTGTTATTCTATACAGACTTAGAATCCAAAGGCAGTAAGGATGCATGTATTAACTTCACAATAAAGGTATACATTCCATGCTCTCAATTATATCATAAGCCTCATTCCTTAATCAATCTCATTATTTCCAACATTTCTCTTTGTTTCAACTAAGTTTCTTATCCAAGTTTTATGATTTACATGCTCATCTAGTTCACTTCACTGTAACTCTTCTGAAGACTCTTCACTTCTATGTACTTATTGTATACTTAGCCCTTTTCTTCTATTTTCCCTTTGATTTGGAGTACATAAAAACATTGTACTCGATTATATAATTCATTACTCATGATTGATTCTTACTATCTTGGCCCCTTACATACGTTTATCATATCTTTTCCATATTTCATATTTTGTGTTCATATAATACTAATAATTAAACTTAATGTGAACCTTATGTCGTATTCCATTATTCCCAATTAAGGGTTTCTCATATCAGGCCCCAAAGTTGGATCTCAGACATCAGTTTCAACTGATTCTTAGCTATTCTAATCTTTCCCATATGTTTCAACATCTTAGTATATGTACATTCTCACTATGATGTGGGTCTAATTTATCCAGAGTCTACTCTTATTATATTTTTAATAGGAGTCATTAGATCCTAGTAACGCATCTTGCCAGCCGAACCTGCAGTCCTGAAGCAAAGAGCTACTTAAGATTAATCAACTCCTATTAATCTCAAACACATGGAAAGAATATCCACTTAGGAAAGTTCATTCAAAGATCATTTCTAGTCTACTTGATATAAAGAATTTAATCAATAAATACTACAACTTCATAGTGTACAAAAAATCTTAAAGACCAATATATATTTCAAACTACTGAATATCTAAATTCAAACATATAAGAGCATTTTTATCCATCTCAAATAAAACAACAATATGGAATGAAAGTTCAATCTCATTTTATATTTATGCTCTTAATTCATGTTACTTATCTTGTTTCTAACCCTAATATTTCTGGGGTTCCTCTCTAGCCCATCCTTCCACTGTATACCTGGCCAGGGTATACATGAAACAATAGACAAAGTAGCTTGATACTGGTTGATCCAAGTAATCAAATATCGGGCCAAGATATCCAAATATTCAAATCCCCAGAGTTAACATCATAACATCTCCTATCTGCCACACTTATGACTCTAACTTACTAATTTAATGGTCCCTGAAGACTCAACCTAAGCTCTGGTACCAAATCTGATACACCCCGATCTCACAATTTCCACTAATCATGAGATTAGCGCATAAATTGAGGATTTAATGTAATACAAAGATCACCCTTAACTTTTTCTTCTTTTTCAAACTCTTTGTTTTTCTTGCATCCAATCACATAAACAACTTTGTAAGAGAATCAAACTTTGATTACTTTAATATGATCTCAACATAAACGATAAACATCAGTACATTCATTCTCAGGTACATACGACATGATAATCAGATACATTCTCTCCTATTAAGGAAACAAATATACAAAACATCATTTACAACTCTCTCTCAGATCTATACAAGGACCTAGAGTGACAGGGACCGACTGAACTTCACTATACTCAGACTTAACTCTTGTGGCAGATCTACTCTGATGCAATGATATCTTCTTCAAGTCCATGTGATTTCCCTAAAAATTTTGAGTAGAGGGGTGAGCCTACTCGCTCAATGAATGAGTACTTCAAAGGAACAGTCTAAAGTACTGATATAATTACAAATATACTTTTGAGCAATTGATATCAATTATAACAGCAGAAAGCTTTAGAGAGTCTAATAATTGACAATCATAAATATGGCAGGATACTCTAAATATCTATAAGAGTGAATCAATATATGAAATGCTTGATTGATCATAAAGAGAACTAATAATTCAGAAACATACAAAGAATAATTGAATAACTGTACACACTTGTTTGACATCTCATTCATTTTATTATGCCCTGATCATATGCAATGTACTCTACATATGAAGACTCATAGTGCACTACGATCACACCATACAAGACTTAGCAGACACACCCGGGAAATGCTAAGTCTGATTACTCTCCTAGTCTACAACAGGGAAATGGCTTTGTAGCCTAAACTGGACTCCTCCTCTAACCTGAGCACATAGGCGGAGAGTCAAGCCACCTCTTGGCTTTTCTGTACTCTAGTGCCAGTAGGACTTCTAGTTGATGTTGGACACGGAAAATTATAATTTAAGAAGACTTCCACTAGGGCTTTGTCCCCCGTGCCACCTGATAGCATGTTCCGACCCCCATATACTGGACGCTTCCAGGGTTAGGTTATTTCACCCCTAAGGCGCAGACCTCACATGGGGATTCTACAGTGTTCAAGGCTCCTAAGTCTATTATTTCATTATTCCTAGAAAGCTCTTTCTACATTGTACCCTTCTCTTACTTATACTTGACTCTAGTATCTCTATGGTGTCACGTCTACTTATTTGAAGTTATAATACAACATGTATATCATTCTAAACTTGGAAGAGCAGTATATTCAAAACACTATAATATACAAAGTAATCAACATACTATACATGCAGGAAGACGAAAATTCTTAAATAAACATATTTCATGTCCACTTGACACATACACACTAGAATCGTGCATATCCACCCAAATCTTGAGTTGTGTGTCTCATAACTCAATTAAGAGTTAATTACTTATCATGATAAGAATTATTAATAATAACTGAGAACATTGATATCACAATACTTGATTCATTGAACACCCTACCCTTAGGGTTTCATTTAATCACCACAAAAGCTACAAAGAAAGGTGTAATACATCTATCACATACTTTTCAAATCTTTAAAATACATGATACCTGGGATCTCAATCCCTTATCACATTACTGGGAATTCTCATCCCTTCACATCATTATCATAATTACTGGATCTGGGTATTCAAACCCTTAGATCATCACATAGCATTGTTACCTCTGTAACAGGTAACCATTACCTCTAGGTCCTTCGACCAAGATATTCATTTCACTGGTTGTACAAGTATTCTCATGGTTCATAAGTCCATCACACATCTTGTCACCTCTCACTAGGCAACAACTTATTCACATGGCTCCCATAAAGATTTCATGCGACATAAACATTCATTGAATAAAGACTACTATCAACAAATCATATAAAATCAATATATGTATGAAACCTTGGAACTGATTTGAATTTGGGTTTCCATGCCATTCACTAGGATATCATGAATCCATAATAACATTGAATAAATAAAGTCTATCATGTCAAGAAAATCCCTTCAAATGGATTTCATGATATCTATTCGCAAATATCCAACTTTCCTCGCATCTAGGGTTTCACCCTCTTTACTGAGATATCAAACAAACACTATTCACTTTGAATGAAATACAAGATAGTATCTGACATATATGTACTATGAATTTAGATAAATAATCATTCATAACCAAGGGGATCTAGATAAGCAATTTTCTCTATTTACTTATACAGCAAATTTCAGTCATAGACAAATTCCCTCTATTTCAGTTTACTCTTATAACCTCTGTGAATACTTAGGGAATTCTCATTAGGATGTATTGTATGCATTTCTAATATGATTTTATCATCTGAACTTCATCCAAACATAGGAAGAATCCATTTCATATCATTTTGCAACAACTTAGAACAAATAGACAATTCAGGGTTTGTAGTCGCATACTAGCAATTGAAGATAATGGATGAATTAACCAATTTTCATGCAATATACTGTTTAAAGGAAGTTCCCACTCACCCTAAGGTGTGAAAACACCTTAAAAACATATCCCATATCTAAAAATCTCGAATCCATATCAAATCCCTAGCAATTCACTTGATTGTTCTTCCTTTCAACTCGGAAACCCTAAAAATGAGGGATCGTGAAGAAAAAGTGAGAAATGGGAAGTCTTGACACCATTTTGGATCAAATCATAGGAGGAATGGAATCTTGACATGTGAGAGAAGATTCACCATTAAAGTCCATGCAAAGAAGCTAAACTTATATGATTTCATCATTCCTCGAACTGCAAAATCCTAGGTCAGCATCTCCATCAATTTCTCCTCTCAAACCCTAACTCTCCCTCTCTCTCTCTAGGATTTCGTTTCTCTAGAATGAATCATGAATTATGAGAGCTTCTATTGTGTTAGGTTGACCATATAGAGCAATTGAGTTTCTTGAGTCAATTGCACTTTGATCCCTCACTAAACTTTTTCTTATTTCAGCAGGTTTTTCTGTCATAAAAAGGTTTCTGTAATTCATATATTTAAAAGATCAAACATTCTCCAAAAATTATTATAATTTTTCATGTTTTGTATAATTGAGTTACAAAGCTTCAGTTAAAATTTTAGATCATTCCAATCTCTCATTAAATAAATAAATATCGAATAGTGCACTGCTATTTAGAATTCTGCAGAAATGTTAGTTACTATAATTTATTTATTGATAAGGTCTAAACGCATCCAAAAATTATGAAAATTTGACATGTTTTTTATCATTAATTTTCACATCTCAATTTAAAATTTCAGATCATTTGGAAATACCAATAAATAACTAAAAATAAAACACTACACTACTAAAAAGCACTCTGTTAGCATTTTGGTCAAAGTATAGTTCGACCGAGAACCACATCCAAAGAATACTCAAATATTCTGAATTGTTTCTCCAATATGAATGATTTAGTTATCCATATCATATCCAAAATTTAATTAAATACAAAATTTGTAGAAAATATGAAAAATTATTTACCACACTGCTATCCTGATCAAATTTCATACTCATGTACCATCAAAATCCTAATTTTAGCCAACTAGGGTTTATATTTCTCAAACCCTAATTTCTCAAACAATAGAACACTTAACGTTCTTATTAGGTTTAAAACATCATAATTGAATTATAATCATTAATTATATTTAAGAAATGATCAATCTAATTAAGAATATAATCATCTAGGTAAACTCTAGTTTACCAATTAAGCTCAGATGTGGTCATAACAATCTATTTCTCCATCTCCAAGAAGTTTTTCCCCTGTAGCCCAGAAGTGTGATTCTTGTTGTTCTTCCTAATTTTTCCACCAAAATCCTTACAAATATGAAGAGCACGGGCAAAGCAATCAAGAAGGGGGTAGAGAAAACCATGAATATCCTCACCGGATGCAAAATCCACACCAAACGGGCCTCCAATCTCTCACAGTAATCCCACAGTGCTTCGTCACTATCTAACTCCATTTTGTAATCTCTCCTACGGTCGGCATCGACAAGTGCCTCCCACCACCAATCCTCCTCAAGTGGCCACTCATCAGATCCAAGCTACAACAACCCCAACGAGGAGGAGGAGGAAGAATAAGAGTTAGAAAACATCATTGAATTGGTGGATGTTGATGCACCGGCCTGAGAGAGGAGGGACAAGAAAGTTGATGTTGTGTCATCTTCACGACTACCTCCACGCCCGACTTTGACAAGACACTCCACTTCATCAGCACAACTGCACGCTGCTCAATAGCCCACTAGGTGTCAGTTGTTGGTTGAGGAAAAAGATGAGGATGCACCCATTCAAATGGTGTCCTTGAACTTGGACACAAGTTTGGGGTCACACACTTATGAGGAGTAGGAGGTAGATGATACTGAAAGTGAGGAGATGGAAGATGATCCAGTGGAGTTCTTGTCCAAGCTAGAGGAGGACAAGATCAAGTGGGTTGGAAAGCAACCCGAGGGAGTCACATACGGGAGGGGCACTTCTAGAAGTGTTTTTACAAAACCTCTCTACCCCAAATGCTTTACAAGGAGGGTGATTCCCACTAGGCATGCATGTAGGGAAACCATGCAGGCCCTAGGGATTGAATTTGCATTCAAAGTTCAATTGGAATTTCTGGGCTGTAAAAGATCTTGCATGAGGTAGAAGAAACCTATCTTGAGTTGACTCATGAATTCTTCGATTCACTGGAAAAACTAGAACATAGAGGTGAGGAGGCAATAAGATTCAGGTTGTTGGATTCCACACATGTGCTTAGATCTTCCCAACTCAATGGGATCTTCACCTCCAATCCAAAAATGGCAAAGAAGTTTGATGAGGGATGAGTCAACAAGAATGGGAAAGAAAATTATTCAAAGATGTGGAAAGCTATCACAGGCCAAGACACATTTGTTGTAGGAAAATCTAAGACCAGCAAGATGTACAATCCTTTCATGAGATATTAGTAGAAGGTCTTAGCAAACACTATTTTTGTCCTCTATGACAGTCAAGGTTGTTGTTCATAGAAGGACCTTTTTGTGATGGATATGATGGCAAGTAAAGGCTTCGTCAACTTGGGAAGTATGTTGATTGATCATCTAAAGACAATTCCCTCTAAAAGGTAAAATTCATTCATCATGGGAGGAATAATCACCACAACTACAAAAGCGGTGGGCAGTGATCTAACAAAACTTACTAAAGTAGAAGGAACTAATCTTGTTGATTTAAGATACTTAGCAATATCCCAAATGATCTCCCTCAAAGACAACAAGATCTTCGTTATTCTGAACCCTGAGTATCTTGGTATCACTTTAGAACTCTTATACCATACCACACCCCTGCTCATGGATGTGGGGCCACTGAGAGATTTCTCATGATTGATAGCATAGTGGGAGGAAGAACAGCCTAGAGAAGGATACATGGCACCACCAGTGGACTTACCTAAAGAAGGAAGAGAGACGAATGTGCCTAAGCAGCAGTGCATTCTTGAGCAGCCCCACCGCACTTGATCGAGATTTGAGGAATTTGATGTGCATCCACCTCCAACAAATGCATATAACATGTCAGTCATTCACGCACAGTTGGAGGCGATGCAGCAAACACAGTATGACATGTGGTTAGATCAACAGCAGATGCATCATCAGATCAACCACATTTACTAGTATCAGCATGTACAGGTGCAGAGAAACCCCCAATGGGGGAGGATTTCTAGGGATCCCTATCTGGATATCATGAGACATAACCGCCTCCACAGGCGGACTACTGGGGCCACTATTACCAGCACCCACCTCCATAGGCCAGCCCACCACAAAATCCCACACCACCAGAGAAATGGCGTCTACCCTATCATTCCTAAGTTTTAGTTTTGTATTGAGGATAGCATGATTCAAAAGTTTCGGGTGGTAGGGCGGTATGCCCTCATTTCTTAGCTTATTTTGTTGATGTCTATTTCACCTGATCTATGTTTGTTTGAAAATTACTCTTTCTAGTGTAGCTTTCCTATTGTTGGCATTCATACATACATGTAGTTCCATTTCATGCATTTTTTCATAATTTTTGCAAAAATTTAGTTCTTTTTGCTCTTCCATGTCATGCATTGCATTTCCATGTATATTTTAGTAATTTTTGTGTGTTTTATATAGGATTTCTTGCTTTATGTTTTAAATTCCCTAAAGTTAATTTTAGATGTGATTGAATGCAAATTGGAACCATTTTAACCAATTTTTCCCAAACTTGAATGTTCTTGCCCAAAGGTGTGTTTCAATTGAATCTCTATCTATTGTGATGAAAATGGCTAAATATTGGATAATGTAACTTGATTTTGATGTTTGTGTCTAGAATGAGTCCTATGTAGGAATTTTGCATGTGCTCCAATCCTCTTCAAATAAATTTCTATTTTAAATAAAAGGGTGATTCTTGCAAGTCTTGAATGTTTGGGTTTTCTTATTCTTTATGGAAAAGATGCAATATACTATGTTGTTCATTTTATGCATGACTTGTTTGATTGGTGAATGTTACATGGATTAACTTGCTTGAGTGAAATTATTCATGGATTTCCACTGCTTGTGACCCCTCTTTGACCTGACATTTCTTCCACTATTTTCTTACCCCTACGCCTCATTAAAGAATGCCAAAGTGCACATATTAACCTTGGCCACCCTCAAAAAGTTTGGGGTGACCATACCTTTACCTCCCCGCTTCACTCTTGTCATTATATGCCCTACCCATGATGTGGTATTTTGAATGCACTAACAAATTCACTTGGGGTTGAGATCCCTGAGCTTTTACCAAAACCAATGTGCAATATTACCACCCGCAAGCGGACGGGTCTTATCACATTATAGTTGAGGATCGAATCCCAAAGTATAATATTTTTAAGAATCTTGTCAGTCTAGTCTAGTTCAAGTTAAGGCTAATATTTAAAACAATAGGTTGATTTGAGTTTGATTAAACTAATTGCAAGAAAATAAAGAACGGAATTAAAGTTGGATCTAGATCAATGATAAGGAATCGCTGGGATGGTATCGGGTTTCACCACCACTACACATGCAAAAACAATCAATCGCAAACAATCCAGGCAAGATAAAACGATCCAAATAGAGCTGTTTTAGAACCCCCCATATGGGCGTTAGGTTCGCGTAAGCATCACCTTAGGCATCAGATGTCTCGTCACCACCCGGATCACTTACTTACGGCTCCGAAGATACAAAAATCCAACGAAGGTTGTGGGCCCCCTATACAGGCGTTAGGCACACAGAAGTGTCACTGAAGGCTAGATGGATCATCCCCTCACAGATCATACACTTACAACCTCGAAGAAATCCCATTCTATTTCTAGTTTGGGAGTCAACAGCATTAATCGATAAGCAATCAGGTGATAGATATACAAACTAACATCGACGATAAACAAAGACAATACCAAATCCAACTAATGTTGTGGTCCTCCCTAAGGGATGTTTAGATCACAGAAGCATCACCGTAGGCTAGATGTCTCGTCCCCTCACGGATCATACACTTACGACCTCAAGGAATCCTATCGGAAGTTCTCGTCAAGGAGTCGAACTTTGAAAACCGCCATTCCATCCCACATATAGAAGATTTCACAATACAAGAAAGAACAAGATGAAAGCAAGTAGATAATCAACTACAAACATACCAACTAATAACGAAATGAAAAGCTATATACATTGCCTTGGAAAGTTTAACAAAAGAACATGATTGCATGGGCAACGGGGCTAGTCCCCGCACCCCATTGAGGAGGTACTACTCGCTCATGATGTGAGAGACAAGAAGAATGAGAAAGAGAGAGAAATCCACCATGAACTCGGTGCAGAAGGTAGTCACAAATCATTGAAGATGATGCAGCCTTCTACGTCATGTCGGAGCATTTCTGGATGCGAACGGGAGATGCCAAGACAGACCGGACAATCTCCCTCACTTTTTCTTCCTTCTCTTCTCAGTCTCCTTGGTTGCAACACGGGCAGTAGGTGGAATGAAATTGGCATGGACGACACTGGATCTGGATCGGACCTATGTACAGGCAGCCTGTCGGCGTCCCAGAACCGATGCCGAAATAAGGACCCTGCTGGTCCTATTTATAGGCATTGGATAGGTCCTCACTCTTTTGGAGTGATTTTAGTCCAAACAGTTTTGGAGATATTGTGTGCCCAAAAAGTTTAGTTAAAAGTTGGCCAAACGGTTTGATAAAAAAATCTTCATCAGACGGTCTTCAAGTGAGCAGTTACATTCGGTCTTCACTTCAGCAAGTGGCCATTCGGTTTTCATATGCTTGGTCTTCACGTGAGCTCATTCAGTTTTGCTCATTCGAATTGCATGTACGTGGAGTACAACAAACGGTTTGCGTGCACATGATTACTCCCTTCAGTTTACATGATTACTCCATTCGGGTTGCATGATTTCTCCATTCGGTTTGCATACATGTGATCTTTTCAAGCAAACAGCCTTGCTGCATTCAGTTCATTTGGTCTTGCTAATCAGTGCTCAAACGATCTGCTGCTCATTCGGTTTGTAAACTGTTTGATTATCAAACGGTTTGATAGCATTCAGTACTCATTGCAAATGGTCTTCTATGCTTAACAGACTTCACGTGGCTACAAATGGTTTGCATGCAGTGATCAGTCTTCATTAGCTCAAACAGTCTTCCATTTGAAATGCTGCTCGGTCTTCCATTCCGTCTCGATTGCTTACTGGAGCAGGTGGTCTTCACGTGATGGCTTTATTCGGTTTGCATGCTTCTAGCAGCATACGGTTTGTACGGGTGATTCATTCGGTTTGCTGTAGATTGAGCAAATGGTCTTGGTATTGCTCTCCTCCATTCGGTCTTCATGTATATGCTCCATTCGGTCTATGCGGCAAGCTAATCCAAACGGTCTCCTAGCTGCGGCCAAACGGTCTGGGATTAGAATTGAGCAAATGGTCTTCCGGTTTGCATCAAACGGTCTTCCGGTTTGCATCAAATGGTCTATGTGCATGGTTCTGCATTCAGTCTTCATTACTCAAAGCTCCATTCAATTTTGGAATTTCAAACGGTCTCACAGACCGAAAACACCTTAAACGGTCTCACAGATCGGAACTTCTCAAACGGTCTTGCAGACAAAAACTCTTCCAACGGTCTCACATATTGAAACTCTTCAAACGGTCTCGAGACCGAAACTCTTCAAATGGTCTCGACATTCCAAGCTCCAAACGGTTTTGGGGTGAGCATGTCCATTCGGTATCGAGACTGAATGGATGAAACCAATCGGTTAGACCGATTGAATGAAACCGTTTGGTCAGACCGATTGGATGAAATTGTTTGGTCAGACCGATTGGATGAAACTGTTTGGTCAGATCGATTGGTCAGAACCAAGGGTGAGTGAAGGTGGGTCCCAGCTGACTGTTCAACCTTTATCAAGACCTACATCAAATCAACATAAATTCCATTAAAATCATGATAATGGGACCAATTAAGTAATTTTTCACATCTTGTTATTTAGTAAGTGAAGTTGGATGTATTGAATTTAATTTGACCCAATATGGTAATTGAATTCCATGATGAATATGCATTCATCAAAATACCCCAAACTTAAACGTTGCTCATCCTCGAGTAACACAAAATCTGAAATAGTTGCCAAATGAATACTTTCAATTCATGTGATTGATTCATCTTCACAACATGAACATTTTCTTTCTTCTCAATATGACTCAGTATCTCAACCTCCTCAGACCACTAAACACATCTTACCATGTCTTCGTTCCTGAGTTTGTTTTCCAAAATCACTTCCTCCTCACTTTTTCCAACAACAAGCATGTCAAAGAGTTTTGTAAGAGTCCAGAGACACCCGTGGAACAACAAGTGTGCATTTGATCTGACACTGGTGTTTTTCAGGATAGGGTAGGCATTCATAGTGCCATTAGGTAGAAAGGGAGTGAAAGGTGATTTGGAAGGAAGAAATAAATCTCTCCTCTATTTGACTCGAGATTTTATTTTTATTTGTTTTGCAATTTCATTTATTGCATTTTTTGTGCGAATCTCTCCTCTATTCGACTCGAGATTGCATTTCTTTTTGTGTGCGCTTTGGCATCTTTTCTTGGTAGTACGCCCCTATTTATTTGTGAGGGGTATGGAAGAAGCGGATATAGAGGGAAATGGCGTGCCACCCCGAACTTAGGGTTTGGCACAATTTTGGCTATTTTTGATTCCTTTTTATGGATGGAGGGGTGCGAAGATGATAGAAGAAGTGTAGAAGAGAGTTCATATCAGAATGCAACTTGATTTACAATTCATTGCACCAGGTTGTTCTCTTTATCAAACTCTGCTCAAATAATGACTTGATGCAGATCCGGTAGGGATTCCATGTTATTGTTCCACAAACTAGTTAGGAAGCACGACGTGTTTAATCCCTATCAGTTCGACAGACACTTGCCAAATTTTCATAAGTATCATGATGTTAGGAATCATGAGCTTCACAAGATGATTTCAATCAAAGGCTTGTTTCAAAAAGTGGTCCTTTTGAGTATTTACATCGAATAAGGAGGATATAATGATTCAAAATGCATAGCAGGTTAGTTAGTGACTTTTAATGAAACAAGAAGTGTCAAAAATTTCATCAAGTATCTGTTCAATTTCTTTGAAAAAATTTAAAAATTTTAAAAATTTTAAAAAAAATTATCAAAAATGCGACGATGCATAGTCTGAATTAGATGGGTGAAGGTGGAAAGTAAGATACATACCACACACCCTCCACCCTGAACTTAGAAATGTGCTCGTCCTGAGCAAACTCTAAATCCGAGATGGAGGGGAAACTTTGTGCTGGTTGGATGATGAGTTGTGGTTGTATTCCAGACATCGTGCATCCTTCATCTAAAAATATAGAAAAGAAAGATCAATCAAAACTCAAGATAGCATCTCGCGATCCAAATTTTATTTGGCGCAAAATTATTTTAAAAGTAAAGACAAAATTAAAGAAAAATTTCTAATTTAACATTAAAGCTAAAAATGAATTTATTTATCGGGTTGCCTCCCGACAAGCGCCTTTGTTTTATGTCGATGGCTCGACTTGATATCTTCAACTTCACAGTGATTCCTTTGGGTTTGAGAGATCTATTATTGCTTCGTTTCTTATGTCAGTTGAGGTGAAACATCTTTTCAAACGTTGACCAATCACCACAAACTCACCCGACTTTTCGCTCCATAAAGAGAAAGCACCATGTGGGGAGATGTTTTGACAATGTACGGTCCAGACCAGCAAGAGCGCAGTTTCCCCGGGAATAACTTCAACCTTGAGTTGAACAGCAGAACTTGGTCACCTACTTGTATGTCTTCTCTTTTCAAATGACCATCATGCCAAAGTTTGGTGTGTTCTTTGTAGATTTGAGCATTCTCATAAGTTTTCATCCTGAGTTCATCCAGTTCTTGGAGTTGCAGAATCCTGGCGTGGCCCACTTTCCTCATGTCAAAATTCATTTGTTTAATTGCCCACCATGCCTTGTGTTCCAATTTGACTGGCAGGTGGCAAGCCTTTCCATATATTAATCGAAAAGGTGTAGTCCCGATGAGAGTTTTATAAGCAGTTCGATAGGCCCATAAAGTGTCATTGATTTTCACTGACCAATCCTTTCGATTGCGGCCTATAGTTTTTTCCAGAATAGCCTTTAGTTGACGGTTAGAGACCTCTACCTGTCCACTTGGTTGTGGATGGTAGGGCGAGGCTACCTTATGTGTTACACAATATTTTCTCAGTAAAGCTTCAAAGCTTCTTTCAAGGAAGTGAGACCCTCCGTCAGATATCACGGTTCGTGGCACTCCAAAAAGTGGGGAAATAATATCTTTGAATAATTTGATGATGGGTTTGGAATCATTAGTTACGGTTGGTATAGCTTCAACCCATTTTGAGACGTAATCAACTGCTACTAGGATGTAAGAAAATCTATAAGAAGATGGGAATGGCCTCATGTAGTCCACACCCCAAACATCAAATATCTCAATTTCTTGCCACAACTTAAGCGACATCTCATCTCTCTTCGTAATGTTACCTATTCTTTGACATTTGTCACATGATTGAACAAAGTTGTAGGAATCCTTGGATATGGTTGGCCAAAAGAATCCACATTGCAAAACCTTTATCGCAGTCTTCTTAGAACTCATGTGGCCTCCAACTGGGCCAGAGTGAAAATGCTCTAGAATGAGTTTGGTTTCTTCCTCAGTGATATATTGTCTATAAAGACCATCAACACATAGATTAAAAATATATGGCTCATCCCAGTGATATTGTTTCACATCATGCATAAATTTCTTCAGTGCATTTCCGGTGCATTGAGGATGGATGACCCCAGCAGCAAGGTAGTTCACAAAATCCGAGTACCACTGTACAACTTCTGAGACCTTCATTAGTTGATCATCTAGCAGGGAATCATTGATCGGAATCTTTTCACTATCCAGGGTGTGGATGCGACTGAGGTGGTCTGCTACAACATTCTTTGTACCCTTTTTATCTCTTATCTCTAAATCAAATTCTTGCAATAGGAGAATCCATCTAATTAACCTAGGTTTTGCATCTTTCTTTGCCAGAAGGTAACAAATGGCAGCGTGGTATGTGTAGACAATCACCTTTAAACCGATTAGGTAGGATCTGAACTTGTCAAAGGCATACACAAATTCTAGAAATTCTTTCTCGGTAGTTGCATAATTCCTCTGGGCTTCATCGAGAGTTTTTGATGCATAATAGATCACATAATGTTTCTTCTCTATGCATTGCCCTAAAACCGCACCCACAACATAGTCACTGGCATCGCACATAATTTCAAAAGGGTGGTCCCAGTCGGGACATCTAATGATGGGTGTTGTTGTGAGAGCCTGCTTTAGTGTGTTGAATCTTTTGACACATTCTTCGTCAAAATTGAATTCAACATCTTTTAGTAACAAATTCTTCATTTGCTTGGTTATCTTTGAAAAGTCCTTGATGAATCTTTTGTAAAATCCTGCATGACCTAGGAAAGCACAGACTTCTTTTACATTTGTTGGAATAGCCAGTTTAGAAATCACTTCAATCTTGGTTTTATCTACTTCAATTCTTCTATTGCTAACCCTATGGCTGAGGACAATGCCTTCCTTTACCATAAAATGGCACTTTTCCCAGTTCAGCACAAGATGTGCTTCTTCACATCGTTTGAGGACAGGGAGAGGTACTTAAGACATGAATCGAATGAATCTCCGTATATGGAAAAATCGTCCATGAAAACTTCCATAATGGTTTCGGTGAGACCGGCAAATATGGCATCCATGCAACGTTGGAAAGTTGCAGGTGCATTGCAGTGGCCAAATGGCATTCTTTTAAATGTGTATGTTTTGAATGGGTAGGTAAAAGTAGTTTTCTCTTGGTCATCTGGATGTATGGGTATTTGATAGAATCCTTAGTAACCATCAAGATAACAAAAATATTCTTGGTGAGCCAACCTTTCTAAGACTTGATCAAGGAAAGACATTGGAAAATGATCTTTTCGAGTTGCCTTGTTCAATTTTCTATAATCTATGCACATCCTCCACCCTGTGACTGTTTGAGTGGGGATGAGTTCATTGTTTTCATTTCGTATAACAGTTGTTCCACCTTTCTTTGGGACTACATGCACTGGGCTCACCCATGGCAAATCTGATATCAGGTAGATTATTCCAGCTGTGAGCAGTTTGATGACCTCGTGACAGACCACTTCCTTCATGTTTGGATTCAATTTCCATTGATGCTCAAAAGTAGGCTTGTGATATTCCATCATAGGGATCTTGTGCATACACAACGCTTGACTAACCCAGTGAGGTCACTCATTTTATAACCGATGGCTTTCTTTCTTTCCTTTAGTTCCTCCAGGAGTTTATCGTCTTGTTCAGCTGTTAGATCAGAATTTTTGATAATTGGGCACACTTTGAGATCGTCCAAAAACACATACTTCAATCCCTCAGGCAGGGGCTTCATTTCGGGGGCCTCTGGTTTTTTGCATGTTTCTTCTATAGCTTCCATAGATTTGAGTTCTTCACAAGTGGCTCCAACATCTTCTTTAGCAGAGTCGAGGGATTCGATGCAATCCTTTACTTGTTTGTCAATAGGTTCATCAATTGATGGATTCGTTAGAGCAACTTCTAATGGATTGTCTGATTCATGATGCTCTTGAGTCAGAAGTGACATTCACTCAATGCAGTCAATCAGATAGACTTCTTCTTGCATACTTGGTCTTCTCATACTTTCAAAAACTTTAAATTCGAGAGTTTCTTTACCTAATCTGAGTAGTAAGGTTCCAGCTTCAACATCAATTAGGGCTCTTGCAGTGGCGAGGAACGGACGACCAAAGATGAGAGGATATCTGGCATCTTCTTTAATTTCCATGATAACAAAATCACACGGGACATAAGAGTCCTTGCCTACTTTGACTGGGACATCTTTGATGATTCCCATGGGAAGAGTTATCGAATTGTCTGCAAGTTGTATGGTCATGCCCGTTGGAAGTAATTCTGCAAACCCTAGTCTTTTGCACTGGCTAAGTGGCATAATAGAGATGCTTGCGCTCAGATCCACCAGTCCTTTCTTGCATGATGAGTCACCAATGTGACATGAAATTCCAAAGGATCCTGGGTCTTTTTGTTTCTTGGGCATCTTTCTCAAAATGATGTTAGATGTAGTTGTTGCCAGTTTTACTATCTCATATTCTTCAGTTATGTACTTCCTCGTGAGAAGTGACTTTAAGTACTTAGTCCAGGCTGGTATCTCAGCCAGAGCATCAAGAAAGGGTATGTCAACATGAAGTTTCTTCATAGCTTCTTTAAACTTATTGAACCGAGTATCCAACTTTGTTTGCCTTAAACGAGTAGGGAATGGTATACGAGGCTTGTATACAGGAATATCAGGTTCTGGTGTTTCAATCTCTTTGTCAATAGGTTTCTCAAGACTTTCCTTGTATGTCTTATCAGCAATTACTGGTTCTTCTGGTTGAGACTCCAGTGTTATTGAGTCTTGAATGATCACAGGCTCATCCTCATTAGTAACAACCACAGGTGTCTTGATAGGAGGATCAAAATAGTCTTTTCCTAACCTGGTGGTTACTGCCTTCAGTTGTTTTGAGTGCTTTGGGTTGTTCTCGGGTTGGCCAGCAAATACCCCAGCTGGTGGCTTAATGCTAGCTGCAAGTTGAGCTAGTTGAGATTCAATAGCCTTCTGCTAAGCTTATTGGTTAGCTATCATAGTTTTCCGAGTTTGCAACATCTTTTCAATGGTTGATAGTTTGTCATTAGGAGAAACTGGACCTGCTTGTTGTCCTTGTTGTTGATAAGGAACTTGGTTAAGACTTTGGTACTGGGAGTTGTTTTGATAGTTATTGAAGTTTCTATTCTGAAAGTTTCCCTTGATTTCCAAAATTTTGTTGTTGATTATACTGGAATCCTAGTGGCCCTCGTGGTTGGTTGTTCGAACCAAATTGATGTGAGTTTACTGCTCCAAAGGGGTTTCCATATTGAAATCCTGGATGATTCCTATTCTGATTCGGATTGTACTAACTTTGACCAGGGATGGTATTAACATCGTTAAGATTTTCCATTTGACCATTATCTCCTTGTCCACATACGTTGCTTAGAACATCGTAAAGAACATTACATGCTAATGTGGAATGATCAGTACTTTTACATACTTCACAGACTAATGAAGCTAACTTGATCTGTTCTTGTTGTCGAGTGGGTGATCGTCCTCTTCTGATAGCAGCAAGAGATGATTCAATATGGTCTTGCTTGGCAACTAAGAGTTTCAAGGTTTCAACGATAGACTTATACTCGGGAGTAGCTTCGGCCATAGCTACTTTAAATACTCCTTTACCTACAGATCTACCCCAATTGGCTTGATTTTCTGCTCCAAGGGTGATGACTCTCCATGCGCTGTCATAACTTTGACGCATGAAGTTTCCTCCAGATGAGGAGTCTAAGAAAATCCTGATATCATCGTCCACACCCCTATAGAAAATTTTGATGAGTTGATTCTTAGGAATTCCATGGTGTAGACACTTGTGTAGTAGCTCTTTGAATCTATCCCATGCTTCAACAAGAGTTTCTCCTGGGACTTGGGTGAAATTTGTTATTCGCCCTCTAATTTCATACGTGAGAGATGGAGGATAGAACTTTTCTAGAAACACATTTTGGAGTTGTTCCCTGGTGGTGATGGGTATTTCACTCTGCAACAAATTGTACCAACTTATGGCTCTATCAACAAGGGAATACTTGAAGAGGCAGAGTCTAATGGCATCATCAGACACTCCATTCTGCTTTGTCATAGCACATAGATCAATAAACCTTAGGAGGTGTTCTTGACTATCTTCACCTTGCTTTCCATAGAAAGGGTTGTTTTGAAGCAAGGTGATCTAATGTGCTCGTATCTCGAAATTGGCACACTACTAAAGAACCTACCTTTAGTGTCGGTTATTTAAAGCCTTTAGTGTCGGTTTATAAGCGACACCTATGTGGGCAACACTAAAAGTCCATCCATTAGGTGTCGGTTCCAAAACCGACGCCCAAACTCTTCGCGCGCCACCGGAAGCGCGCCATCAGGGGACAATAGGTGTCAGTTATTAGATAAGAAACCGACGCCCAAAACTTTCGCGCCACAGAAAGGGCGCCATCTTGGCCACTATCAGTGTCGGTTATTTACAAATAACTGACGCCATATATTAGGAAATAGACGTCGGTTGTTACAAATAACTGACACTAGAACATTATGTGTCGGGTTTTTTACAAATAACCGACGCCCAAACCCGCGCCATCTTGGCCACGGCCATGTTGTCCAGCACGGCCGTGTTGTTAAGGAATAGACGTCGGTTTATTGTAAGAAAACCGACACTATATCATTATGTGTCGGTTATTTACAAATAACTGACGCCTATTGTTTTTTTTTCCTGTCAGTCTGCAGACCTGTTGTGGTTGGTCGCAGGATGAGAAACATGTTCAGTTCAGTTATGAACTGTAGGCATTACGACATCCATTGATATCAGCCGACAACATGTCGCAAACCTACAAAATTAACAATAAAAGAGTTCCATTCATTCACACATGCTAGCAATCTGTAGTTCCATTCATTCACATTCACACATGTAGAAACATTCATATAGCAACGAACACTTTCATTCATTTTCACTCAGACACATGTAGAAACATCCAGACATGTAGAAACATTCACACATATATTATAATTCAGAAATTCATTTACAAAGTATCATTGTTTAGTCATTATTCGCTATCAGGATCCCAATTATATTTTAAAGCCCCCACTAATTGTATGGTTGTTGCCCATTCTTCGATTACTTCATTTAATTCTCCCATCATATAGGGAGCATTAACATTTGGTAAGTCCTTTCCAGTAATGGGGTCAGCTTTAAACACATGTAAAGAGAATGATGTATATATATAATTAATGAGCTATAAATAAGATTGATATATTTCGATCATATTATCTAATGAGACTATATAATACCTGAGCAATACATTCGATATCCAGTGCGGCATGTTTGATAATCATGTGCATATATCGCATGACATAGTATCCACATGCCTATCCGTTGTCTTGTGTAGCACACTATAAATTCAAACATACAAAATATTAACAAATACAACTAATTAAGCATTGTTCACATAAATAATATATACATATATTGCAGTCGGGAACTTACGTTCACGTTCTTCCAAATTATTGGCTGGTTCTTTTTCGTGGGGACCTTTCCTCCAGCCTTTTTGTACTCCTCAAAACCCCTACATGTTAATGTAACACAGAACATTGCAATTAAATAGTAATGTAATAACATATATTAACGGATATGAAAAATGAAATATTTCTCAACGAAATATTGCCATTTTCATTATGTGTCCAAATCTTGTATTCAATTTACCCCCCTCAGGATCTAGATAATACACAGTGAACGTCTCAGGGGCAATAACCAATAACTCCCAATGCCTACCCCTAGAGGAAAAAAAGTTAAAAATTAATAACTCAAAATCCACAATAAAATGTAATTTTCTTAAGTCCAAATTATAATAAGCAAAGTAAACTTACTCTACATTGAATGGAGCCATTATCACCGTCTTCTTTTTTACAGCAAAAATTGAAAAAGCCTCACATCAGTATTGTTGAACTGATGTAGGGTCTTTAGCACTAGACTAATCAAGGATGGAATCAAAAACCCTACATGTTCGAATCCAAAATCTGCACATATGTTGTCTAAGTAGATGCAAAATATGTATTAATTATGCATGCATTAATAAATAAGAAACCAGATCACCAGATCATACACAAGGTATATGGATGTATAAAGAATATCTCACCTTATCCATAGCTCTATCACAGATGTATTTAGCCAATCATATCGAAACAACTCCAAAATACATTGTATAAATAGTTTTGTTTCATATGACTGACCTGTAGAATCTGAATCAAAAGAAACAGTTATAGGGGAGTTTATATCATGTTCCCCTAACCATACTGCCATACCCCTACAGTTAGGACCTAACGGGACAGGTAGGTCCTGTGGAACCCAATTAGGTAATGCAGGAGGTGGAGGTGGAGGCCTAGATGTTGTGGGTGTCTTCTTTTTAACCTGTATATATATATATATATATATATATATATATAATTTCAGATCAACTGCCAGCATATACACACACTAACAATTGAACGTAATGTAAATTTACCGCACCTTTTCAGTAAAGAAGACATACGCTTTTTCCCACAATATCACTCCGCCTACTGCCTCACTAAGCGTTTCACAATCGGGGTGGGCATATGGCAGTGGAAGATCCATCCACTAGGGGAATATATGTATCGGGCTCACCCGAATCCAACTAGCTGGTACTGGAGACCCATGACATGTTTCCCCTGGTAGGGATGGGTAAGACAACGCCTCTGCCACGACATATTCTTTACTTTTTAGATGGCATGGCTTCAACCCCTACAAATTTTTGTGTAAAGAATGTTATATACATATATACATATCATCTTTTTCTTAAACGAGTACAATTTCATATATACGTATCATCTTGAATTAAAAAACTAGTTACTATGTCATAAAAATACTTACAGTGGATGTGCTAGGTGGTGGTTCTACAGGATTACTCCCAACCTCTGCAGTAGGAGTAGGAGTAGAGTCTGCAGTAGGTATTGTCTGGTAAGTGGCAGTTTGAGATGCCTGCCACTTTTTCATTGCTTCTTCGAGTTTTTCTTCAAGTTTCCTGTCAAATAGCTTATCCACCTATACATGGATAAAAGAAACGTCAAATTCTAATTTTTGAATTCTCTTTTACAGTAACATTATAAAGAAAGAATATGTTACCTCTTCTTGTGAAAGTCCCACTTTTGGGACATGTTTGCGCTGGGATGACCCAAAAAAAGATTTGATGCCCACACCAGCGCCTGCAGCCCTAACACGTCCAGGATGCTCTGGGTTACCCAGAGCAACTGTCAATTCATCCTTTGTTCCCTCAGGGATGAACTTTCCTTGTTTCCTCAGCTCGTGCAGCTCCCCTTAATCGCGAAAACAAAAATTTGTACTTAAGTAAACAACACAAATAATCAA
This sequence comes from Alisma plantago-aquatica, assembly GCA_963693085.1. Classification (NCBI taxonomy): domain Eukaryota; kingdom Viridiplantae; phylum Streptophyta; class Magnoliopsida; order Alismatales; family Alismataceae; genus Alisma; species Alisma plantago-aquatica. The sequence continues at coordinate 74,168,953 of OY856409.1, read as the reverse complement.
TATTTGAATGATTGTTGTAAGAGTTGTATTTTACCATTTTTGCAGCCGCCTCAGCAGTTGCGGCCTTAGGTATTTCTCCCTTCTTATTTTGCCTCCTAGCTATACAGACATCATGGCGAGGCAGAGGTGTGCTACCTATGGTAGAGGACTCCTGAGTAGCAGCAGACTGAGCAGCAGTAGCCTCAGCCTGTAGTCTTTGGCGAACGCCTGCATACCCCTTTGGACCCATTGTGTGATCATGCACATTCAGTGCACGCCTTGATCTTTGTGCCTCACTGAGGGCCTAGTTAGTATGCAAATTAATTATTTGGTTAGTAACACTAAATGTTAATCTTGAATAAGTGAATACAACATATATTAATTAATGAGATTGACGCCTAATACCTTGAATTCATCAGTTTGTCTTGAAGTGACAAACGCGTCCCATTCTTCTTTGTCCAGGAAGTTCCACTGTTCAGTGGCTGTCTTCTTCCTCTTGTCGGCTTCTTTTATGTATTCTCTGGTGAGATTTGTCCTATAGTTCCTTAGGACTCTCCTAGAGCGTTGCATCACGCATTTACGATGCAGCTTTTCATCCAATTCAAATATACTCTGCAAAATAGAATTGCTATTAACTAGTATCCAAAAATTTAGTAATCTACAAAATAGAATTGCAAATTAATAATAACTCACGCATAAATCCCTCCATATTAAATCTTTCTTCTCCTTAGAAACTTTATGCCAAGAATCTAAGCGACAACCGCAATGGCTACGAGTAACAAACCCAAGATATGAAATAAATTAATTGTGATTCACACCACATGCATTTCCTGCATTATCGAAATCCATAACAAGTTTGGGTCCATTGCCCTTTTGCGAAATTAACTTCTTCATCATAGTGATTCCCCTTCTCTTGTCAACTTTTTGGTGTTGTTGATCAAGTGCCTCAAGTGCTTCAGCTGGTACTTGTGCATCATCAACCTAAAATTTGACAAAATAATTCACATTTACAAGATATAACTATAAATGGACATATAGATATAAATATATGATATATTTTTAAAACTTACATTGTGAGGCGGCGCATTGATGTCCTCACCCTCACGGTAGTCATCAGCACGGTCATCAGGAGAATGGTCAGCCATCTGCAAATTCACATTCAAATTGTAAAGTTCACATTGTAAAGTAGTAATTCAAAGTGTAAAGCTCACATTGTAAAGTAATTCAAAGTGTAAAGTTCACATTGTAAAGTAATTCAAAGTGTAAAGCTCACATTGTAAAGTAATTCAAATTGTAAAGCTCACATTGTAAAGTAATTCAAATTGTAAAGTATCCATTCTATGATCAAAGAGAAAAACAAGTATATATTAGGACAAGATTAGGCCAACAAATACATGTGATGTCATTCTTATATATAATAAATGTGTACCACCTATCCCATTCTTGAACACCTAATCTCACTAGTAAGTGTATAATGTGTATTGGGTTTTCGAGAAAATTTCGGCAGCATTTCCCCGTTGTTCTCCAAGTACATATGTACTTAGAGAACAAACAGGGAAATGCTGCCGAAATTTTCTTGAAAACCCAATACACATTATACACTTACATCCTAAGTGAGATTAGGTGTTCAAGAACAGTCCCAAACCGGGGACTATCCAAGATTTACTCCTAATGAGTAAATCTTGGACGGGGTTCTAGGCTAATGAGTACATATCCACATTAAAGCTCACATTGTAAAGTAATTCAAATTGTAAAGTATCCATTCTATGATCAAAGAGAAAAATTAAGCTCACATTGTAAAGTTCACATATTCAGAAAAAATAAAAATGTATAAAACAAAACATATATACCTCTAATATTGCGATTTTTTATCAATTAACAATCCTTCATTGTGATCTCCGCGCACATACAAGTCATCATTAGCTTCAATATTTGTTGGTGTTGGCAACCCAACTGAGAATGGACTGGAGTCATCATACTTATCATAGTACTGTTCTTCATCTATAGGATCTTCAACGAACTATCTTTTACCATGAAGAACAACTGACCATTTATCATTTGCAGGATCATCGATATAAAATACTTGTTTCGCCTGTGCTGCCAATATAAATGGTTCAGCCTTCTCGCCAATCTTTTCAAAGTTCACTAAAGTGAAACCCAATTCATCCACTATAACTCCTTTGGTGTTATCAACCCAATTACATTTGAAGAGCGGAATTCTGAAATCTATGTAGTCAAATTCCCATATGTCTTCAATGACACCGTAATATGACATTTTAGCTTCACGTGGACTCTTATCCTTTGCACTTGCAAAAAACATAGTTGATGCTTGAAGGGTGACCCCACTGTTTTGGACGGCACTCTTATCATCTTGGCGCTTTGTGTAATATGTGAATCCATTAATGTCATACCCTTCATAAGACATAACAGTCAACTTTGGTTTAAAGGCGAGGCATTTGATAGTTTCAGTAATATCATCTGGTGTTTGAGATAGTTGATGTAAGACTTTATCTTCAAACCACTTAATAAAAGTCTTGTTATGCTCTCTAGCAAGCCACATTGTATTCGCTCGAGGATATTGTCTTTTGATGAAATTGGTATGTTCCTCGATATAAACGTTCACTTCGTCTATGTGGTGTAAAATATACAAATGACCTTGTTCCAACTGCTCACGGCTTATTACTTTCACACGTGAACCCAAAATTCCTTTGCCAAATAGCTCGTCAATATTCTTGTCATTATCAGGAGTGTCATTACCACTGAGAAAGTCATTGCAGAAATCCATAACCTCTCTTGCCACATAACCTTCAATTATACTCCCTTCAGGCTGATAGCGGTTTCGAACATCACCTTTGAAAACGCTCATGTATCGTTCAAAGGGATACATCCAATGCAAGAAAACCGGTCCCAAGATTTTCACTTCCCTAGTCAAGTGGACAACAAGATGTACCATGATATCAAAGAACGAAGGAGGAAAATACATCTCAAGCTGACATAGGGTAACAACCACTTCTCTTTGTAAATTATCGAGAGTCTCATGGTCAATAACTTTGCTACAGAGACTGTTGAAAAAGAAACAAAGTCTGGTGATTGCAAACCTTACATGCTTCGGCAATATAGATCGAATTGCCACGGGCAATATTTGTTGCATTAGAGTGTGACAATCATGAGATTTAAGACCTATCAACTTCAAATCTTTCATTGATACCAAACTACGGATGTTGGATGAGTAACCATGTGGCAGCTTAACATTTACCAAGCATTCACAAAAAGCTTTCTTTTCCTTTCTAGACAACGTGTAACAAGCGGGAGGTAAGTATGTTCTTTTATTACCCATTTCACGTAATTCTGTTAATTCTAACTTTATTCCCATTTCACATAGGTCTAGTCTGGATTTTATCCCATCTTTAGTCTTACCTGGTATATTTAACAGAGTACCAATGATGCTATCACAGACATTTTTCTCAACGTGCATTACATCGATACAATGTCTGACTGTCAAAGAACTCCAATAAGGAAGATCCCAAAATATTGACTTCTTCTTGAATGAAGAATTGTCACTCCGTGTAGTACATTGTGATCTCTTACCAAATTCATTGACAATGTCTTTTACTCTTTCATAAACAACCTCCCCTGGTATAGGTTTAGGTGCACTCTGTTCCTCATTCAATCCATTGAATGCTTTGCGCTTCCTACGATACAGATGGAATTTTGGAAGAAACCTTCGATGACCGAGATATACATTCTTACCGCCATGTTTTAGTCTTGTTGAATCAGTGTTCTCTTCACATATAGGACACACTTTAGCTCCTTTGACACTATATCCAGACAAATTCCCATATGCTGGAAAGTTATTAATAGTGCAAAACAACATAGCATGCAAACGAAATGTCTCTCTTCATGAAGCATCATAGGTCATCACACCTTCACCCCAGAGTTTCTTTATGTCATCAATCAGAGGTTCAAGATAAACATCGATGTCATTTCCAGGTTGTTTAGGGCCCGATATCAACGATGACAGCATTACATACTTATTTTTCATACACAGCCAGGGAGGAAGATTGTATATAACAAGCATGACTGGCCAAGTGCTATGTTGGCTGCTCAATGACCCGTACGGATTCATCCCGTCTGTACAAATCCCAAGTCTTAGATTCCTGACTTCTTCACCAAATTTAGGGTACAATAGATCAATCCTCTTCCACTGTGGGGAATCAGACGTATGTCGTAGGATCCCATCATTATTTTTCTTAACATCTGCATGCCACCTCAATTTCTTCGCATCTATCGGATTGGCAAACAAGCGTTGAAACTGTGATATTATAGGTAGATACCACATCACCTTGGAAGGAGAACCAGTTTTGGACTCCCCCGAAGTCGTCAATTTATACCGTGACGCACCACATTTTGGACAATCTTTCAAATCCGCATAGTCCTTTTGAAATAATACACAATCATTCAGGCATGCGTGTATATTCTTGGCATCCATTCCCATTGGGCACAACAATTTCTTTACCTGGTATGTTGAGATTGGAAGCTCGTTTCCTTCAGGAAGCATTTCTTTCAACAAAGACAGCAATGACGTGAAGCTTTTGTCGCTCCATCTATTGTTAGCTTTCAACTTATACAATCTCAACACAGCGCTAAGCTTCGTAAACTTAGTACAACCTGTGTATAATGGCATCTCAGCATCATGCACAATGTTTCTAAAAATGGGAGGTGGATCGGCGTGCTCTACCCCACAACTATCCAGCATCGCATCAACGATGTCTACTGGAAATGGTTCATTCACATCTATGTCATCGTAGGTAATTTCTTCTTCCACACAAGCACTGCTATCGACATCCACTGGTTTCGGGTTTGAAATCTCTCCATGCCAGTGCCATTCTGTATAGCCTTGTATAATCCCGTTGCACATGACATGAGTTTTGATTTCGTCACCAGTGTTGACTTTCAAGTGGTTACCGCAATGCCTACATGGACAGTAGAACCTATCTCCAGGTTGTTTCCTATGTTCCTCGGAAAATCTAATAAACTGGTCAAGACCAGAAATAAACTCTGGGGTGCAGCGATTGTGAATGGACATCCATGATCTATCCATTCTATGATCAAAGAGAAAACAAGTATATATTAGGACAAGATTAGGGTCTAGGGTTAACAAATACATGTGATGTCATTCTTATATATAATAAATGTGTACCACCTATCCCATTCTTGAATACCTAATCTCACTAGTAAGTGTATAATGTGTATTGGGTTTTCAAGAAAATTTCGGCAGCATTTCCCCATTGTTCTCCAAGTACATATGTACTTAGAGAACAAACGGGGAAATGCTGCGGAAATTTTCTTGAAAACCCAACACATATTATATACACTTACATCCTAAGCGAGATTAGGTGTTCAAGAACAGTCCCAAACCGGGGACTATCCAAGATTTACTCCTAATGAGTAAATCTTGGATGGGTTTCTAGGCCAACAAATAATGTGTTGTCATTCTTATACCTAAAATCCTAGTTCTTCAAGTTAGGGTGATTATTGATGTCTTTAAAAGCATGATTGGAAATTTAGGGAAAAGTTCATCATTTACATTCCAAGCATGTCACATGTGTGCATTACAGTTCATCATTAAGCAAAAGAAGGGTGATTAGGATTGTCACCAAGAATATAGCTAAACTATTAAACAATGATTATAGCTAAACTATTAAACAATAGACTTGCCACACATAAAACACCCTATACAACTATAAAACAAAAAATTATTAAGTATATATGCATGATACAATAACTATTTTGCATCACATTACAACAGACTTATCATTGATACCTTACTAACTTATTGCTACATTTACATATCATCACTTGATCAAAAATTACAGCAGTACATTTAACCAAAGTATGCATTCTAAAATCTATGTCATGATTAGTTACATGTAATTTACTTGGATATACAGCAGTACCCGATTATTATGTTTTACATACAAAGTATGCATATTAAATTAACTAACGCTTATCATAGAACATGTATATATTATATACACAATAGAGGATTCAGCTCAGTAGAAGCACAAAATCAGTACCTAAACCCTAAAATCACACCTTTTTAGCATTTATTCTATGTACATCAATATGTGTATGAGCAGGCAGGCACCTTGAGAGAAGTAAATAAATTAAAAAAAAATGCCCAGCAGCAGGGCAGGCAGCTTGAGAGAAGAGGAGCAGAGGAAGAAGAAGAAGCTAGGGCGGGCACCTTGAGGAAAGAGGAGCAGCGGGCGATCCTAGCAGCTGCAGGCGGTGAGGAGAGAAGCGATGGAGAGGGCGGCAAGGCGAGGAGAGGAGCGGCCGATCCTAGCTGCTACTGGCGATGGCAGAGAGGGCGGGCGGGCGGCGACAGCTTCTTGCAGTGACAGCGACGACGGCAATGACGGCGACGAAGGAGCGGAGGCGACGGGCAGGGAGGGGCGGCGGTGGCGGCAGGGAGCAGCAAGAAATCGCCAGAGGTTAGGAGGTTAGGGAAATCGATCGGGAATGAATGAAACAGGGACGAAAGGGGAAAAATCGGTCCCTGGTGAGCTATTAAGTTCACAATAGGTGTCGGTTATTTAAAAAAACCCACAACTAAACCTATAGTGTCGGTTATTTAGTTATGAACCGACACCTATACTAAGTGTCGGTTATTTAAAAACACCGACAACTAAACCTATAGTGTCGGTTATTTAGTTATGAACCGACGCCATATGTAAAATTTTGGAGCCAATTTTTTCACTGGAATTTTGGGTTTGGCGGTTGAGTTTAGGTGTCGGTTGTTTATTAATTAACCGACACCTATTAAAAGCGGTACCCGTGTCTTGGCTCCCTAAGCAGATTGGATGTCGGTTTATGTTATCAACCGACACTGTAGACATTAGGTGTCGGTTTTTGTAAACAACCGACACCTTGAAAAGTGGCTTTATAAGCCATTTCTGTAGTAGTGGCAACATTGATGTGGGGAGGTTGTACTGGATGATGCACATTCACAGCTTTTGGGATTGAGAACTCTCTAAGATCCTTTTGTAGTTCTGTTGCTTGTGCTGCCGCTTGTGCTGCTAGGATTTCTTCCTGAACTGCAACTCTGGCTTCCTGCATGAACCTTTCTCTCTATGCATTAAGGGCTTGAGCTACCCTTTGGGCTATCTCCTCCTCTTGAGACATCCTGGCTTGATTTTCTCTGATTTGATGATGAAATATCTGATCTATTTCAGGATCGAAGCTAGAAGAGAGACCGAGACTGTTCAAGTGGTGCATACACTAGTCCTTGATTGTACCTGAAATGAGAAAGATCTGAAATAAGATTGATGGAGTGGAGTGAGGTTCAAGTGGATGATCGATTTTGTCAAAAGAAAAAGAAAAAACCTAAATTATCCTCAAAAGAACTAGATTTGACTAAAATGATTTCGTTGTCCCCGGCAACAACTCCAAAATTTGATGTGGTATTTTGAATGCACTAACAAATTCACTCAGGGTTGAGATCCCTGAGCTTTTACCAAAACCAATGTGCAATAATACCATCCGCAAGAAGACGGGTCTTATCACAGTATAGTTGAGGATCGAATCCCAAAGGACAACATTTTTAAGAATCTTGTCAGTCTAGTCTAGTTCAAGTTAAGGCTAATATTTAAAACAATAGGTTGATTTGAGTTTGATTAAACTAATTGCAAGAAAGTAAAGAACAGAATTAAAGTTGGATCTAGATCAATGATATGGAATCGCTGGGATGGTATCGGGATTCACCACCACTATATATGCAAATACAATCAATCTCAAACAATCCAGGAAAGATAAAATGATCCAAATAGAGCTACTGCATAACCCCCCATGTGGGTGTTAGGTTCGCGTAAGCATCACCTTAGGTGTTAGATGTCTCGTCACCACCCTGATCACTTACTTACGGCTCCGAAGATACAGAAATCCAACGGAGGTTGTGGGCCCCCTATATAGGCATTAGGCATACAGAAGTGTCACCGAAGGCTAGATGGCTCGTCCCCTCACGGATCATACACTTATGACCTTGAAGAAATCCCATTCTATTTCTAGTTTGGGAGTCAACCGCATTAATCGATAAGCAAGCAGGTGATAGATCTACAAACTAACATCGATGATAAATAAAGATGATACAAAATCCAACTAAGGCTGTGATCCTCCCTAAGGGATGTTTAGATCATAGAAGCATCACCATAGGCTAGATGTCTCGTCCCCTCATGGATCATACACTTATGACCTCAAGAAATCCTATCGGAAGTTCTCATCAAGGAGTCAAACTTTGAAAACCACCATTCCATCCCACATATAGAAGATTTCGCAATACAGGAAAGAACAAGATGAAAGCAAGTAGATAATCAACTACAAACATACCAACTAATAATGAAATGAAAAGCTATATACATTGCCTTGGAAAGTTTAATAAAAGAACATGATTGCATGGGCAGCAGGGTTAGTCCCCGCACCCCAGCGAGGAGGTACTACTCGCTCATGATGCGAGAGACAAGTTGAATGAGAAAGAGAGAGAAATCTTCCATGAACTCAGTGCAGAAGGTAGTCACAGCTCGGTGAAGATGATGCAGCCTTCTACGTCATGTCAGAGCAGTTCTAGACACGAACAGGAGATTCCAAGACAGATCAGACAGTCTCCCTCACTCCGTCTTCCTTCTCTTCTCAGTCTCCTTGGTTGCAACACGGGCAATATGTGGAATGAAACTAGTGTGGACGGCACTGGATCTGGATCAGACCTGTGTACATGCATCCTGTCGGCATCCCAGAACCGATGCCGAAATAAGGACCCTACTGGTCCTATTTATAGGCACTGGATAGGTCCTCACGCTTTTGGAGTGATTTTAGTCCAAACAGTTTTGGAGATATTTTGTGCCCAAACGGTTTAGTTAAAAGTTGGCCAAATGGTTTGATAAAAAATCTTCGTCAAACGGTCTTCAAGTGAGCAGTTACATTCGGTCTTCACTTCAACAAGTGGGCATTCGGTTTGCATATGCTTGGTCTTCACGTGAGCTCATTCGATTTTGTTCATTCGGATTGCATGTACATGGAGTATAACAAACAGTTTGCGTGCATGTGATTACTCCCTTCGGTTTACATGATTACTCCATTCGGGTTGCATGATTCTCCATTCGGTTTGCATGCATGTGATCTTTTCAAGCAAACGGCCTTGCTGCATTCAGTTCATTCAGTCTTGCTAATCAGTGCTCAAACGATCTGCTGCTCATTCGGTTTGTAAACCGTTTGATTATCAAATGGTTTGATAGCATTCGGTACTCATTGCAAACAGTCTTCTATGCTTAACGAACTTCATGTGGCTACAAACGGTTTGCATGCAGCGATCAGTCTTTAGCTCAAACGGTCTTCCATTCGAAACATTGCTCGGTCTTCATTCAGTCTCAATTCCTTACTAGAGCAGGTGGTCTTCACATGATGGCTTTATTCGGTTTGCATGCTACTAGCAGCATACGGTTTGCATGGGTGATTCATTTGGTTTAATGTAGATTGAGAAAACGGTCTTGGTATTGCTCTCCTCCATTCGGTCTTCATGTATATGCTCCATTCGGTCTACGCGGCAAGCTAATCCAAATGGTCTCCTAGCTGCAGCCAAACGGTCTGGGATTAGAATTGAGCAAACGGTCTTCTGGTTTGCATCAAACGGTCTATGTGCATGGTTCTGCATTCGGTCTTCATTACTCAAAGCTCCATTTGGTTTTGGAATTTCAAACGGTCTCGCAGACCGAAAACACCTTAAACGGTCTCACAGATCGGAACTTCTCAAATGGTATCGTAGACCGAAACTCTTCAAATGGTCTCACAGACCGAAACTCTTCAAACGGTCTCGACATTCCAAGCTCCAAACGGTTTTGGGGTGAGCATGTCCATTCAGTCTCGAGACCGAATGGATGAAACCAATTGGTCAGACCGATTGAATGAAACTGTTTTGTCAGACCGATTGGATGAAACCATTTGGTCAGACCGATTGGATGAAACCGTTTGGTCAGATCGATTGGTTAGAACCAAGGGTGAGTGAAGGTGGGTCCCAGCTGACTGTTCAACCTTTATCAAGACATGCACCAAATCAACATAAATTCCATTAAAATCATGATAATTGGACCAATTAAGTAATTTTGCACATCTTGTTATTTAGTAAGTGAAGTTGGATGTATTGAATTTAATTTGACCCAATATGGTAATTGAATTTCATGATGAATATGCATTCATCAACCTATACCAAGGGCGAAGAAAAGAAAAGGCAAAAAGAAAATAGAGGGTGCTCATGTTTGAGAGCATTCAAACAAAGAAAAGATGAGTGCAAAAGCACTCCACTCCCTTTCATAACCATTTCTTCTCTTTTTATGCATAATAGGGCTACTAGGGTAAATAAACTCTAGCCCTCATTCCCCTACACAACCCAAGTGGATCATGAGAAGTGAAATGAAGTGTATGAGGTAGTTTTAGCAAGTGAAATAGTAATCCTAACCTTTTGAATGTATTTCATGCATGATACGGTTTAGTCGAAGCATTATAAAATTTATATTGCTTTCATATGTGAATGGTGATCCATATTATAAGTTCTTGTACTTTATGCTTGATTCACACTTGAAAATATTGAAATTGAACAGAGAGTAGTGGATTGCATGCCTAATTCCTCATGTGAACTCATTTTAGCCAATAAACATCACAATGTTGCACTATCTTTGCGTCTTGATTGATTTGAAAGAGTGATTAAGTTGGAACATAGTAGAATGCAAGTTAAATCCCCCAATATGCATATTATTGGGCATTCATTGCATACTTATTAGGTACTTGGACCATGCTTTGAATGGATGAGAGAGAAGGAAGAGAGTTATAGGGTTCCTCCACCCATTGAGGGGTCCAAAGAGGACCCCAAAGCTCCATCAACCTACCCCTAATGGCCAATGATTGACATCAAGCAAAAAAGTCCATTGATGATGAAGTTTCAAAGTGAAATTTCCACTGAAAACCCAGCACGGTCGTGGTGCCAAGGAATGGTCGTGCTGGACAATGCTACAGTTAAGGAGTCAACCTCAAAATTGCAAAGCTACAACAACATCACCACCACGACCGTGCTACAAAGTCCCCAAGGTAGCACGACTGTGCTACGAAGTCCCCAAAATGGTCGTGCCAGCCAGCACAGCCATCCTGCCAAGGATGAGAACGGGCATGCTGGCTGGAATGACCTCCCCTCTACCTCACCAACCACAGCCATGCCACCCCCTCAACACGGCTGTGCTGCCTAGTGTGGTCGTGCTACCAGCCTCTATTTTCCCACCTCAGCCTGAGATTTTTCCACTTCCTCAGAATGATCGTTCTCCACCACCACGACCATTCCAAACCTCACCCACCATGGTTGTGTTTCCCAGTACGGTCGTGCTGCCACCTAAACCCTAACTTTTTCTACACTATTTTTCCCACTATACCCCTACTTACCCTAGTGCTTCCACCACCACCTATATATACATGGGTGGTGGCCACAACACTAGGTTAGCTGCCATTACACCCCCCCTACTTACTCTAGAGCATTAATTGCCATATCCATTGCATTCAAGTCATCCACCCACCATTTCCACCTCATTTCCACCATAGAAACCTAGTTTTCTAGCTTTTCTACAATAATCCCTTTCATTTCCAAGATCTTCACCCACTTTGGAGGAGGGAGGTCGTTCTACAGTATCTAGGAGGTGAAGAAGAAGAAGCTACTCCGAGCTCTATGGATTCCTATCCCATTCTTCTCCTTTCTTTTCTCTTTTGTATGAGTATGTCTATCTAAGCCCCTAGTGGTGGGTTGTTTGGGGTTAAAATGTGTCTTTGATACCATGTTGGGGAAAAATAACTTGTCTTGAATATAATTCCACTCTATGATGATTGTCTCTTGCTTATATCTCATTTCCCATTATGTTGCATGTGGTTTGTGTTTTTAAACATAGATTACTTATTTTGTGATGCTTGATGACACTTAGCTTCTAGGTGGAAATAGAATGTATGTGGCAATCTTAGGAATGGCTCCTAGGTCCAATTAGTGGATCCCTAGCTAGCCCCCTTTGTTCCAACATACAACTCCCTCCTCCTACAAGTAGGTGTGAGATCTAAGTAGCTAGTGTAAGTGTGATTAGTGCAATTTCCTAGACTTTCCTAAAGACTAGATGGAAAGTAACATGAGGTGAAACACCCTTGTCTCTACTCCCATTTCTACCCTTAGCTCTCAATTTCCCTAATACCACTTACCCTACAAACCTAGACTTGCCAATTCCTATTAGAATTACACCTAACCCTAGTTCTCCAACTAGTAGTATGGGGTATATTCTAATAGCACTTGACTTGTTGTTTGGTTTGGTAATCTAGATTGAAATATAAGAATTGCATGTTATGTTAACTTCCCCAACTAATATCAAATTTCATTCCCAAACGGCCCACCTATCCATATTATTGCTTAAAATCCACCCTTGCCTTCTTAGCTTGTTAATGCAAGCTTAGTCAATTGCCTTTGTTAGTTCTTAGCTAAATTGCTTAGTTTTTTATAGTTAGTTCTTGTTAAAGTAGTTAAGGCTCCTTTGAGCTTACTTATGTTCATTTAGTTAGCTAGTGATAACTTAGGATCTTGCTTGTCTTGTTGCTTAGCTTGCCTCTTAGTTGATAATATGACTTGCTAGTGTAGTGTAACTCTTTGCGCTAGCTTAGTTTCTTATCTTGCCTAGTTTCCTAATGTTATCTTGCTTAGGATAATCTAGGATTTTTGTTAATATAGTTTCTTTCTTTTTCTTTTTTTTCTTGCAATTGTAGTTTAATCAATCAAAACCAACTTTAAACCCTCAAACCCTAGATTCCACTTTAGTAACATAGCTAACTTTGACCTAGCTCTAGTGCCCCTTCTCTCCCTGAGGATCGACCCTAATCTTACCACTTGCCTATACTACAGCATGACCTCGTGCGCTTGCGGGTATGTGTGATTATTTGATCATGTGCATTGGACTAGGTCCATACATAAATTTTGAGAGATCTATGTATTTTCCCTTAGGGTTGCATATAGTCACTTTTAAGTTGGCTAGTGTGTGGCGTTGAGAAGATCACACCAATATATATATGTACATACACACATATACATGCATATACACGTATGCATATATATACTTACATACATACATACATTATATATATGTTTATGTATATATATATATATATATATATATATATCTATATATATATATATATATATATATATATATATATATATAGAGAGAGAGAGAGAGAGAGATCATTTGATAACTAATATAAATTTATATATATATAGAGAGAGGGAGATTGTTAGATAATTAATATATATATACATGTGTGTGTTTATATCTATGTATGTATGTGTGTCTATATATATATATATATATATATATATATATATATATATATATTTATATATATATATATATACAGAGAGAGAGAGAGGGAGAGATCGTTAGATAACTGATGCGATGATTTTGAGTCGCATTTATAGACCTTTTTCATATGTGTTTTGTGCTCCAATTACTCATTTTTTATGGATAATATTGCATAATTCACTCATTTCGGTCTTTGCCATCATTCTATGTCAAATCCCCTTTGTTTTACCATTTTGAGCATTATTTATCATATTATCATAATTTGTGTGGATTTACTTGGTCTTATTGTGAAATTTTAGGAAAAACAAGTATTTGCTTCCGTCGATACCATCGACGGAAGTCGATACCATCGACCAAGCCACAGGTTGCCAGCCGAGAGGAGCAGCACAGAGTCGATACCATCGACACTCAAGTCGATGGTATCGAGATCCCTTCAGATTGCTGGCGAGGAATCTGTCGATACCATCGACCCAAGTCGATGCCATCGACACATTGAGGCTACAGCATCGCTAAACGACAATAACCGACGCTAAAGAGAGTCGATACCATCGACCCAAGTCGATGGTATCGAGATGACCACAGGCGCTCAGACGAAAAGAAAAGAAAGCTGCCGCTAATACGCTGGGTCGATACCATCGACCCGCGTCGATGGTATCGATGCCGGCAGATATGCGTTGGATTCGTTTTGATCTCGATCGGACGGCTGGAGTTATTTGACGACCTAATTAGGGACTTATACCTAATGACGGCCGCCCACACGAGGGGATGATCTCACTTTGCATTGCATGAGTGCCGAGGGAGGAGAGAAAGGAGAACGGAGGCCAGAAGCTCATCCCGGGTGATTCGGATGCTGCCGAAGACGAATTCCACCACCGACAGGCGGGGAAGCTCGTATTCTATGCCAAGGATCTACCGGTTCTTCTCCATTCAGGGGTTTTCCCACTTGTTTCACGTTTTTCTTATGAATTCCCCTATTTCTACCATGTATTCGTGCGAGATGAACATGAGAGGCTAAAACCCTCCATCTTTAGGACCGGGAGTAGCCCGGGAATGCATTGTATGACAATTTTATATTGATAATTCATATTTTCTCTCTCAAATCCGTGGTATAGTTTCGTTTTCTCCATATATATTGTTATGCTTGATCACCATAATAATAGCTTAGTGCCCTTAATCACTTCGACAGAAGGATTAACGGTTGAAAAGAGACGAAACCTACATTAATCAATAAAACCCTTGACAAAGGAGTTGTAAAATTAATGGTGGGAACTGAGAGATCGTTTATAATGCACTTAGTTTAGGGGAATGATTACTACGACGGTGAAATCAACCTAAACCTAAGTAGTGAGTTACACCACGACAGTGGGTAATTCTGTTTTCAGGCCACTACCCGGATAGAGAGAGAAGAGTGAGGAATTATATAAAACCTAATACAATGTTGACCAGCGGCGAAACCGCAATCCTAAAGATACTCTTTTGAATTGATTAAATTAACCTTTAATCGATTGTTTTCTTTGTTTCATTTTGTTTTCTTTTTAATTTCGACAACAAACTCTATTTTGTCATTCGGCCTAGCTAATTGCGATTAGTTAGTAGAAGTCTCCAATAACTCACGTATCCCTGAGTTCGACTCGGGCCTCACAAAGGCCTATATTACTCGACGTGTATACTTGCGTTTAAGCGCGTAGTAAAATACACGTCAAGTTTTTGGCGCCGTTGCCGGGGATACGGCGAATTATTGGCACTTTGAGTACTAAGAGCGGCCACTCTAGGCCACATTTTTTTATTTTGAAACAATTTTAAATATTCTTAAATTTCTCTATAATTGTGTTTACTCGTTCAAAGCATAGTACTGAACCCCGATTTTCTTATTTCAGGTACTTTGCATGGTGCATACACGTAGCGCAGACTATGCGAATCGCACACCTAAGGTTCCACCTCCGGGACCAGAGGACGAGGATTACTACGAGAAAGATCACCAAAGCGACATAGATTCTGAATCTGAGCAAGAGCAAGCAGAAGAAATGGCCGAACCACAGACGATATGGGAGAAGATCAAAGTGTCTTCTTCATCAGCTTCAAAGGGGCCTATAAAGAAGCAGGCGGTCAACATACCAACATATAAGATCGATCCGGCATTGATCAACTTGGTAAAATCAAATGCATTTCACGGGCTGAAGAATGAAGATCCAGTGGCACACATCAGTCAGTTCGTGGAGAACTGTGACATGGTGAAGATAGACCGATTTCCACAAGATGCATTGTACCTCAAGCTGTTCCCAAGTTCCTTAGTAGGAGCAGCAAGAGAGTGGCTCCATAACCTCGATGACGAATTTGTTCAGTCTTGGTATCATACGGTGGAAGTTTTCTTTGAGAGGTTTTTCCCTCCTGAGAAGACCAACGACATGATTAGGAAGATTCACAATTTCACCCAACAGGTGGGTGAAACTTATTCTGAGACCTGGGAGCGATTCCAGGTCATGTTGAGGAGGTGCCCACATCATGGGCTGGACAGGGAAACACAAGTGAAAATCTTTTATTTTGCTCTCCCCGAGCACGATAGAAGTAATCTTGATTCAGCCGGATCCGGATTCTTTCTAAATAATATGGATACCAGATGTTGGGAGATATTAAAGAACATGGCTAGGAAACAGTCATGGGGCGACAGAGGTGCAGTGGAACATGTCAAGGCTGCTGGTGAATCAAGAATAGTTAGGGAGCTAAACGATAAGTTAGATCTTCTAGCTAAGAAGCTGCTAACTAAGGAAGATGCATCTGAAGATGAGGAGGCCCAAGTGAAATTCATGCAACAACAGGGCTACAAGAACAATGACTATGCATGGAGGAAAGATAAAAAGTTTTCATGGAAGGATCCGAATAATTTCCTGCAGGATCCGGATGCCAAGCCACAGCAGAAAGCCGAGGATAAGAACACTGAATTGCTAAGTCAAATGGTCCATCAAAACCAAGAGATGATGGCCATGTTTGGAAAACAATTGCAATCTCAAGGTGATATCCTAACCAAGTTTGGGCAGACGCTGCAAAGCCATGGAGCACAAATGCGGGCATTAGAGACCACCGTGGCATAGATTTCGAGTGAAGTGGCGGCCATCAAGCATGCAAATCAACAGAAACCAGCCGAGAATGCAAATGTGGCTCAGGCAAACCATCAAGTCAAGTACATGTCTGTGGTAAGCACTGATGGGGAATCTCAGGTGCAAGAAGTTGTAGAAGAAAAAAAAATGACTTTCAATGTGAATGCAACACCGGCGATACCATATCCACACACGTACTATGGATTGTCGGGCAGAAACCCTTTCTTCAGAAAATCACAAAGAGTTGTGAATAATGTATCTCCACCTAGGCAGGAAGAACAAGTGCAAGTTGTTTGTGCACATGTGGAGACATCTAAGGCGAGAGAGGAACCACAACAAGCTGCTACTATTGAGGATGTCTCGCCAAAGCCCACGTCGGAGGGAGTGATTGAAGCAAGCTTAGGGGAGGTACCCCCGAAAAGCACTTATGTGCCACCTCACAGGCGTGTTGATGCAGCTGATGTTCCGGATCCGATCAATCCGAAGTCAAAGAAAGAGCATCGTCACTTTAAGAAATTTCTGGAGATATTCCGAAAACTCCACATCAATATTCCATTAGTGGAGATGATCGAAAAAGTACCCTCCTATGGGAGGTTCATCAAGGAAATCATCAATAAGAAGAGGCGGATAAAAGACGATGAAATTTATTGGATGAATGAGACAGTGAGCTCTATGATTCACGGGAGTTCACCAAAGAAGAGAAAGGACCTAGGAGGTTTTTACATACCGTGCTCAATAGGTGGTCAACATTTTCCTAAAGCGCAATGTGATTCTGGCGCTAGCATAAATCTCATGCCTTTGGCGACATTTCAAAAGCTGGGGTTAAAAGAGATAAAGAGGTCAGCCGCAACAATTGAATTGGCGGATGGGTCTACTGTGAGACTCTATGGAGTATGTGAAGATGTTCTAGTCAAAGTGGATAGATTCATATTTCCGGTGGACTTTGTCGTCATGGATATGCCACCACTCCAAAGTTGTGAAATTCTTCTAGGAAGACCGTTTCAAGCAACGGCGGATGTCGTGACTGCCTTAGGGAGAGGGACTTTGTCTTTGAGTATTGGAGGAGATCGAGTTGAATTCAAATTACCGCATGATCCTCTAAGCGCAGTCCCCAATGTGAAAAGATGATGAGTTTCAAGACGTCTAGCCTAAGACGTTAAATAAGGGCGCTTGTTGGGAGGCAACCCAACTATTGGTACATTAGGATAGTTTAATTATAGTCGTAGATTGCTTTTATTTCGTTTAAATTTTAGTGTAAAGAAGATACCTTGATCCGGTTGTTCAATGTGCAGGCACAGGCAGGGTCGATACCATCGAAACACTGGTCGATGGTATCGACATGGGTTCAGGTTGACAGCTGCAAAAATCGCACTGAATCGATACTATCGACGCCACCGTCGACGGTATCGACATACCTACAGGCAGGTCGCAATAAAAATGTTGATAGTATCGACATTCCAGTCGATACCATCGAGATCTCTGGAGAAGTTCAGAAGATTTTTGCTCAGTCAACTCGATACCATCGACGGCCTCGTCGATGGTATCGACATGATCACAGGTTAAATTGAAGAAGTGGCGGTGTCGCAATAAAAGCAAGTCGATACCATCGACCCTCGTCGATGGTATCAACATCCATGTCACCGATCCACGCCAAGGCATCGACGACGATCACGAGTCCACGTCAGCGATCTGGGTGCTTCGTCAATACTATCGACTTGCGTCGATGGTATCGACAGGTCAGCAATCTGGATTTCCCGATCCAGCAAACGTCAGCCGTCGATACTCGCGAGGGAGGCGGATAGCATCGAGACGCGTCGATACCATCGAACCGTGTCGATGGTATCGACGGGTTGACAGTAGCGCCGGCCAAGTCTATTTAAGGAGACTTGCAACGTCATTTGACGTCACACCCTCAGAGCAAACGTCCTCCTTTGCGCCGAGCACTCCCCTGAGCCATCCAAGACTGAAGAGAAGCGACATCGAGCAGGGATCTTCACCGAGCGGAGAATCACTTCTTCATCTTCCCCGAGCTCTCTTCTTCTAATCCCATCTTTCTTGCAATAATGGTGCACGCCACCGGATCATCATCCTCGCACGAGATTGTGGAGTTTGTTCCACCCCCTACTACTTCAGTCTCACGTCCGCGCCTGGCTCACCCTTCTGCGGAGGTGAAGAAGGTCTATGAGGAGATCATGAAGCGGAAGATCGAGCCGACCCGGTATGTGGACCGGGGAATGATCCATGATCTGGGATTCGAGGCCAACTTGGCCTATGTGCTGAAGGGTCAAGCACGCCACACCAGCATAAGGCCAGACGAGCTGGAGCGCCATGCAGATAGGCAGCCGTTCTTCGGCGAATGGCCCACCTACAAGGAATTGGTGGCGGAGTTTATGGCGTCCCTCGATGTCTGCGTCGTACCCAACGACGTGGTGGCGTCGGACCGTGAGTGGATCAAGGGGAGGGTGTCCTTCCGGCTGTTCAACATCAACTACAACATCACTCTTCAGCAGTTCAACAACATCTTTAACTGGAACCACTCCCAACATGATCATCGACGCCCAGATTCCCGCACCGACTACGACAAGATCTTCGCCGAGCTAGTCACAGTGCCGGTGGGAAAGACAGTGAGCTACCACAATGCTGCGGTAGCGGACTTCGAGCATCCCTTCGTCCGGGTCCTACACCGGATGTTGAGCCTTACGTTCTTTGCTCGGAGCGATTTGGCATTGAGCAAGTTTCAGGAGAGCGATCTTTTCTTCCTCTACATGCTCCTGAAGCGACAAGAATGCAACTGGGGTGCGTTCTTTCTGCAGCGCGTCCTGGCGGTGAAGAGGAGCACAAGGAAGGCTCCGATCCATTTTGGTGGGCTCATCACCAAATTGGCGATGTACCTGGGGCTGAATTTGCAGTCCATGACTCCGATTTCCACGAGGAGTAAGGTGAACGTGCAGCATCTGCACCGTTCAAACCTTATCCTTCTCCGGGATGGGTTGGCGTACGCACACTTCCACATCAACCACGCTTACCAGGAATGCGCATTGCCGGACGCCGTCTTCCACATCGAGGGAGCCCAGCACTTCCGGTGGCCGATCATAGTCGTCGAGTCCGATGAAGAAGAAGGCGGTGATGACGAACAAGAAGGCGAGGCTGGGGAGGAAGAGGAGGCTTTCACACCTCTTCGCACATGAGTAGCACCACGAAAGCGTCCTAGGATGCATCCGGGTGCGTCTTCATCATCACAGCCCCAGCCGCCATCACCACAGCCCTCGCAGCCAGGCGAGGATGTCTACTCAATGCAGGGAATGTACACGATGCTGCAGGACATACATCAGACACAGCAGCAGCATCTAGAAATGTATATCGGTATTCAGGATACTACGAACCGGTTACTTGACAACCAAAGGGTGATGTTCGAGAATGAACGTCTCCTCCTCGACAACCAACAGCAGATACACAATCGGTTGCAAAGGATGGAGATGCAATAGGAGCCCTTTTACGACCATTACTGGAGTCAGAGCTACTTTGGAGGCTATCCACAGCCTCCACCGAGGACCCATTACGATCCGATCTTCCAGGGGGAGTATCCTTCTTGGGATCCTACGGCCCCGCAGTATCCGCCTCCACAAGATTGATCAGGGTATCTCTGTTCCACTCTTAAGATTGTTTTTGACTATGAGGCCATAGTCGAATTCAAGCTTAGGGGGGGTGGCTGGAACAGCTCTATCTTTTCTTTTGTTTTTTTGTTTTTTTTTTTAGTTTTTGCTTTGCTATTTGTTTCTTGCATTTTTAGTTTTTGTTTAGGATCCACATCTATCTAGTGTAACTGTGGATGTCGTAAAAGTTGTCATCTTGTTGTGTATTCATGGGAAATTTAAGGGAATTTTAAAATTTTTTTGTCTTTTGGATAGCTTGACTTGGTTGTCCTTGGGGAACTTGTCCAATGAAAATGATTGATTATGTCAACTTTAAAACAATATTTCACACCTATACTCCCTTTGACTCATGAAAAGTGGATAGTAACGGTTGTTTGAGCCTAACCTAACCAAATGGTAATGAGACCTTAATTGGATATAAGAGAGAGAACCCTTTGAATCACTTCACATGTCAATAGGGAGAGACACATAATACCTTTCTAAGGTTCAGTCATCTAATCTTGTGATCATTCCACTTCATTTTTCCATAATCCACCTAAGAATTGGAAGTAAAGTACAGTTTTAATTCTTTCTTGTGTGCATAGCATTTAGATAGGAATTGCATTGATATTTTCCATACTTGTGTAGAAAAAGAGAAAAATATAGGGATTCATGCACATTGCCTTTAGGTGCATGCCATGTAGTTGCACTCATGACTTTCATGTTTATCATGCATAAAGTATATCATGTATCTCAATTTTTCCTCAAAAGTGATCTAAACTGTTCCATACCTTCGAAATATTGCAAAGATTTCCAATCATGAAGAAAACAGCCCAATACATGTATCTCTAAGCAATTATGGATATGTGGGCTACAAAAAAAAGGGAGAAGAAAAAAAAATTTCTGAAAATCTGAAAAAATTGAGAAAAGAAAAAAAGAAAGAAAGAGAATTTAGAAGGAAATGGAACAAGAGGGAGAAAGGAACATGATATCAGTCGCATTACAGGAAAATTGAGTACATGATGTGGCTTAAGTAGATTTCCATCTCATTTTGAGGTGGAAGGTTAGTGCATGCATCATTTTACCCAATTTTAGGCATTAGGGCATTTTTAATGTGCATTTGCATCACGTAGGACATTTTGTTTTATGCATATTGAAACTGTGCAATACTTCCAAGTTCTTCCATGAACCACCCATTCCATCCACCCGTTGCTCGGATTGGTAGGCCACCGTGAATTTCTCCTCACTAATGATTATCAGGAGAACTGCTTCCATGTAGATGGTAGTTAGGGCGAGCAATGTAGTGTAGGCAATCACAAGATGCACCAATGTTGAATCGGCGAATTTTATTATGTTAACTGCCTTATGTGATAGTGTTCATCGGTTTGAAGGATAATTTCTCTTATTGATGATTATTGTCGCCTTTAGGGTAATTACTATTATGTGGTTAGAGAAGGCCGGTTTGAGAACGTTCAGTGGGAGTCACAAGGGATGTGGGTTGGTGTGTTGATTTTTAGTTGACATCTGCAATTCTATTCTAAGGATCAGTTGCTCGAGGGCGAGCAATGTTTAAGCTTAGGGGAGTTTGATGCGATGATTTTGAGTCGCATTTATAGACCTTTTTCATATGTGTTTTGTGCTCTAATTACTCATTTTTTATGGATAATATTGCATAATACACTCATTTCGGTCTTTGCCATCATTCTATGTCAAATCCCCTTTGTTTTACCATTTTGAGCATTATTTATCATATTATCATAATTTGTGTGGATTTACTTGGTCTTATTGTGAAATTTCAGGAAAAACAAGTATTTGCTTCCGTCGATACCATCGACGGAAGTCGATACCATTGACCAAGCCACAGGTTGCCAGCCGAGAGGAGCAGTACAGAGTCGATACCATCGACACTCAAGTCGATGGTATCGAGATCCCTTCAGATTGCTGGCGAGGAATCTGTCGATACCATCGACCCAAGTCGATGCCATCGACACATTGAGGCTACAGCGTCGCTAAACGACAACAACCGATGCTAAAGAGAATCAATACCATCGACCCAAGTCGATGGTATCGAGATGACCACAGGCACTCAGACGAAAAGAAAAGAAAGCTGCCGCTAATACGCTGGGTCGATACCATCGACCCGCGTCGATGGTATCGACGCCGGCAGATATGCGTTGGATTCATTTTGATCTCGATCGGACGGCTGGAGTTATTTGACGACCTAATTAGGGACTTATACCTAATGATGGCCGCCCACACGAGGGGATGATCTCACTTTGCATTGCACGAGTGCTGAGGGAGGAGAGAAAGGAGAACGGAGGCCAGAAGCTCATCCCGGGTGATTCGGATGCTGCCGAAGACGAATTCCACCACCGACAGGCGGGGAAGCTCGTATTCTATGCCAAGGATCTACCGGTTCTTCTCCGTTCAGGGGTTTTCCCACTTGTTTCACATTTTTCTTATGAATTCCCCTATTTCTACCATGTATTCGTGCGAGATGAACATGAGAGGCTAAAACCCTCCATCTTTAGGACCGGTAGTAGCCCGGGAATGCATTGTATGACAATTTTATATTGATAATTCATATTTTCTCTCTCAAATCCGTGGTATAGTTTCGTTTTCTCCATATATATTGTTATGCTTGATCACCATAATAATAGCTTAATGCCCTTAATCACTTCAACAGAAGGATTAACGGTTGAAAAGAGACGAAACCTACATTAATCAATAAAACCCTTGACAAAGGAGTTGTAAAATTAATGGTGGGAACTGAGAGATCGTTTATAATGCGCTTAGTTTAGGGGAATGATTACTACGACGGTGGAATCAACCTAAACCTAAGTAGTGAGTTACACCACGATAGTGGGTAATTCTGTTTTCAGGCCACTACCCGGATAGAGAGAGAAGAGTGAGGAATTATATAAAACCTAATACAATGTTGACCCGCGGCGAAACCGCAATCCTAAAGATACTCTTTTGAATTGATTAAATTAACCTTTGATCGATTGTTTTCTTTGTTTCATTTTGTTTTCTTTTTAATTTCGACAACAAACTCTATTTTGTCATTCGGCCTAGCTGATTGCGATTAGTTAGTAGAAGTCTCCAATAACTCACGTATCCCTGAGTTCGACTCGGGCCTCACAAAGGCCTATATTACTCGACGCGTATACTTGCGTTTAAGCGCGTAGTAAAATACACGTCAATAACTAATATAAACATATATATATATATGTGTGTGTGTGTATGTTTATATGTATGTATGTATGTGTGTGTCTATATATATAAATATATATATATATATATATATATATATATATATATATATATATATATATATAAACATACACATGCACATTTGGACATTTATAGGTCATATTATAAAGACTGCAAAAATTATGCATTTGAAATTAGTTTTGCACGTCGATTTTGTTACCCTTGGATGAGTGACTTACACTCATCCAAATAGGCTCAAAATTTGTATGTAGCCTAGTTATAGCATGACGGTGAAGATCAATGGTTTACATTTTGCAAAAAAATAATCTTGATATGCAAACACACTTGAGTGTATTCATGTGATAGAGTGTATTCTAGCCTGAATATATATATATATATATATATATATGTGTGTGTGTGTGTGTGTGTGTGTGTGTATGTGTTTGTGTGTGTTTGTGTGTGTGTGTGTGTGTGTGGGTGGGTGGGTGTTCGGCCTCCACCACTGGCGTGGGAGGGGGGGGAGAACTCTTTCTCTCTTAATCCTATACATATACACACGTGTATATTTATACATATATATAAATGTATAGAGAGAGAGAGATAGAGTCAGGTGAGAATATGCTCGAGTGTACATATTGCACTGCACACTCAATTGGTGTTTACATATCTAGACTATTTTTTTGGAAAATCCAAACCATTGATATTTATTGCTACAACAAAGCAGAATACTTTCAAGTAGTTTTTCATGATGCAATATTTTTTTTCAAAAATATAATCCATTGATCTTCTTAAACATCTTGTGAATAGCTCATACGCAAAATTTGAGCACATTTGTACATTTATAGGTCATATTATAAAGACTACAAAAATTATGCATTTGAAATTAGTTTCGCACGTCGATTTTGTTACCCTTAGATGAGTGACTTACACTCATCCAAATAGGCTCAAAATTTGTATGTAGCCTAGTTATAGCATGACGGTGAAGATCAATGGTTTACATTTTGCAAAAAAATAATCTTGATATGCAAACACACTTGAGTGTATTCATGTGATAGAGTGTATTCTAGCCTGAATATATATATATATATATATATATATATATATATATATATATATATATATATATATATATATGTGTGTGTGTGTGTTTGTGTGTGTGTGTGTGTGTGTGGGCGTTCGGCCTCCACCACGGGCATGGGAGAGGGGGGGAGAAATCTTTCTCTCTTAATCCTATACATATACACACATGTATATGTATACATATATATAAATATATATATAGAGAGAGAGATAGAGTCAGGTGAGAATACGCTCGAGTGTACATATTGCACTGCACACTCAATTGGTGTTTACATATCTAGACTATTTTTTTGGAAAATCCAAACCATTGATATTTATTGCTACAACAAATACCAAATAAAAAAAAATTGAGGTCATTTGAATTCTTCTAGGTCACTCTTTTATGACCTACAAAATTGAAGCACAAAACAAATTTGAATTGCGTAATTTTTGTCTTCTTTAAATGCATGATCTCTAAGTGTCCATATAACCTCAAATCTTATCTTTAGTATGTTTATAAGATATCTAAGAAGTTCAATGGTTTAGATTTCTGAAATAGATCTTACATGATGGAAAACAACTTAAGTATATTTGGTCCCCGATACAATCAAGTGTATTCCAACCTGACTCTATACACACACATATACACACACAAATATATATTTATATAACAAAAACTTAAATTGATACACTTATGAACTACTCATTTGACATCACCCTATCACTTTGAGAAAGGATTGGTCTGGGGTGCCTCTTTTTATTCAAACTTTTTCTTTTCATTATCGTCATAGATACTTTGGATGTCATTACTATTATCTTTGGTACTTAGTACCACACTCTTAGCATCATCTTGGATGAAATTGATTTTGCGGTTGTGGTACTAATAGTTATCTATCTATCTAATATAAGAAATCATGTATAAGAATACTTGTTTTGTAACCAGATGAGAATGAAGAGCTTAATAATGGTTTGATTGCACAATCAATTTTAGTTAAATTTTAGTGGGCAATCTACTCTACCATAATTTTCTCTATTGGTCATGTTGGCATATGCATAGCCCGTTGTCGAAGCACCCCTTTGTCGATATTGGTCAAAACTATTATATTTATTGGGAAGTCTCTGGCCCATGGCAGCGGGTCAATTTTTCAAGCATAGAATTAGACTAGTAGGTGTATGTGCTTTGCACATGATATTTATTAATAATATATTTTTAATGTTATGGAAACTTTTTAGAAATGTGATTATAATATAGATATTTTATTGTAAGAAAGGTTTCATTACTAAATGTCTTATGGAAACGATTAGTTTCATATATTCACTATGTGGTTGATCGACGGGAGATATCCTACATCTCAATTTTTTAAAAGATATATGTGTATTTTGATCATGAGGTTTAGTTTTTTATTAATTATATATGTTGTTTTCCTGATGGAGTTTGATTCCCTGGAGTTTATTATATTAATTATAAATAATATCTTCCATAACTACTTTTCAATGGTTTGAGGTTTCACAATGATCCAATTTTGTATATTAACATAATTTGTAGGATTATTCTAAAAAAAAATTCACAATAAAAGTCGTTATCACCTAGTGCATAAACCAACTATAAATTTGTTATATTCTAGTTCTAGAATGATCAACTAACCTATCTTAAAATCAATAAATATAGAGAAACCAAGGAAATCTTTCATATACATTTAGTTAGCATGCAGAAGTTTTTTGTCTACTACAATGTTTCTTGAATTGAACTTTGACATTTTGAATAGGTAAATTGTTAATGATTCTGATTCCTATTCTAATGTTGTAAAGAGAGCATCATAAGATGAAATTATCTTGCATTTTGCCAACCCCATTCATGTTTTCTTTGATGTTATGGAAGTAAATTGTGTGGAAGTATGAATATATATATATATATATATATATGATTATATATGTGCACATGAAGACATTTATGATGTTAGATAATGAAAATATGTTTATTTTTATCAAAGGAAAGCCCTATTAATGGATCCAATTTGGATCTCTTTATCATCATGATATTGAAATTTAAGGAGTATTTCTCACCTCCTTGTCACATCTTACTCATTTTTACAATGTAAAAAACTAATTGATTTTTTCAAATTTGAAAAGAAGTAGATGCCCATACATATATCCATATATGTTGACCATAAATTCCAGATTCTCTATTTCTTTATCTAAAGAGTAGTTATCAAAGAGAATAACATTTGAACTTGTTGATCAAACATATTAACAATAATGATAACAAAAAACAAGACACACTTTCCTTCAAGAGATTAATTTTGTGTTCTAGTTGTATTTGAACTTGTGACTAAATACCTTATATTCTAATGATGTATCCTAAAGTTTCAGACACATTAACATAAGACTAATCAATTATAAATGTAAAATAAAGTTATGTGGGAGAAATATAACAAACAATTACAACTCGATGTTGGATCAATGGCTAAAAAAATATTGTGTTAAGTAGGAGTCTCTTAGTTTGAATCCCCTCACGAATTAATAGAGGAACACAAAACCTCCTAGAAAAGACATAGTTGATGGATTGGGATTGAAGTGGCCCTACCCGAGTGTGGTTTTATTGGAAAGTTAAAAGACACCATATTCATAATGAATAATAATTGAACTAATCATTCTCTCTTATAAAGTACCCACACTTTTACATAAAATATTTGTCACATATTTCTCAAATGAACACAAATAAATATACCATCTGTATTGAGAGTTGTACTAACAAAATACTATGCTAGTTGCCTCACAAATTTATAACAATCATTAAAGGAAAATTTTACATAGATATATCTTGTCTATTCTGAATAAAGTAGGGATGAATGGTTTTAAAATTGATTAAAAATATATTTTATCTTTCTTTTAAATTTATATATAATTAACTTTAACATGAACACATTGTTATTCCTTATTAGATAAGGATTCTATATTTTCCTAGTAAGATTGACTATTTTGAAATGTAGACTGCATCAATAAATATTTGTAAGCTAATTTATGAAAGATATTTAAATATAAATTTACAATTAAATAAATCTGGAGTCACGGTAATAATAATGCAATTAAATTATTGGATAACATTGCTTCATAAGCCAAAAGCATCCATCATTTTGACCAATTTATTGCAATGATAGAAAAATCAGAAGTAATAATACAAGACTGCAAGTATTTTTTACATTTTATATATATCATATTGAATAAGTTTGTATGCTAATTATATATAGTAATAACATATTTATATCGACATAGATATCTTTTCCGGTAAAAAAATACTTGTTCAAATTTCTCAGCAAGAAGTGTAATCAATAGACATAAATTCATTCTACTTATATTTCTATTGGGCACTTACAATGATAAACTTCTAGTAATTTTAGGTATTGTGATTCAGACACATAATATTTAGATACATATAGTTACATTTTTTAACAAATCATCTATTATAAAGAATAGCATAAATGTGACATGGAATTTATCATTCCTTTTCATTAGATATAACATAGTTTGCTAGAATTTACGTATATCCAGAAATCAACATTATTAGACATTATAACCATCTGTTGTCAGTAATATATATCACTAATACTCATGTAATGTGATAAAAACTTTAAAAATAAATCACTCCGACATGTAGGTTCCATATTTAAATATCATGTCTAATTTGATTATCTTGAACTACCTAATGCATTCTTCTTTAGAATAAAAAATCAAACTGGAAATTTCTATCCCCATTATTTTTGAAGAATAAGTATAATATAATTCTCTAGTTAAACTTTATCAACTATAAATGGTTGACTTATTTGTGGTTTCATTTTTTACCTATAAAATTTCATTTTATCAGCTATACTCTGTGTGCAACTGCATATACATCCTCAAACTTTAGGTGTGATAGTTTTAGATTATGAATAACCTAAATTGAAATATATTTAATTCTAGTAGTAAATATACCGTATGTCACTCAAAAAAGGATCAAAATGTAATTGTTAACTAAAACCATTCATGAGATAGTAGACATGGTCTAATTTATGCCCCATATGCATCCTAACTGTTATTAGTCTTGTAAAATTAAATGTGTATTTCTTGTTGCGATTAGATATAAATAGTAGCATTAGATCTTTATGAATACTCAAAGATGGTTAGGTTATTGTGCTCACTATATACTTTCTGAATTTCCAATGGCAGCTAAAAATCTAATAAGAAGTGAAAACATACTTTTTTACATTTTATGTCGAGACAAAATGCTTGGAATTTAATTTTTTAAAGTTCTTCTTACTTCTCGAGAATCTAAGAGACCAATTCAAAGCTAAGATCACCTTTTGTTGTAAAGGATAAATAAATTCCTATCTCTTTTTCTAGCTTGAACATTTGTACTCTAAATGTTTTATTTTATATGATATGATCTAATGTTTGATAAAAATGTATCCAAATATATGGCGTGGATCTTTCCTTCTCTTTTAATCAAGTTTCATCTCAGACCCAAAATTGTTAATGTGACTTTCATGCTCCACATAATGGCTTTGATCTTATAGCTATATATGTAATAACGTATCCATCTTATGTGCTCTCCCAAAGTTAAATTAACTTGTTTGTTAGATTGTTACAATCATGGTGGTACATTATTGCAAGGGGATATTGAAATATGACTTAGATAATGACAACACATAATTCTTACTTTATAAAATCTTTTTCATTGTAAATGAATTCATGCAGCACATGCTATAAAATCCTAAAGTGCATCTCCTCTGTTCATGTACCATTTAATTTCATGGATTCCACAATCTATGTGTAAATAGAATTTTTCTATTCTTAATTTTTTCTATTCTTAATGGTTACGTGCTCACAGTTGACATGCTAAGATTCGTCTATACTTGTTTTCCACATAGATTTATGTATGTTTACTTTTGAGTGATTGGTTAGTGAAAGAAAGGTAGCACAATCTTGCTCTAGTAAAGCAACTTGTTTATAGCATTACTTAGAACTCATAGTTATTGGTTACCATACATACTCCATTTGAATGAACATATAATAGTTTCAAGAGTTTATAAAGCTAATAATATTTTTTTCACATTGAAATTTAGCAATGAAATACTTTGAACAAGATAGTCATCAAACTAATATTGTAGGGATTTCCAATCACATATACTGCTAAATCTAAAACCAAATGAATGTTAACAATATCACCATTTTCTAATTTTCAAGTGAAAAGATAATGTCATGTAGTGTAAGTTTAACATTACATAATATTTATGGATATTTTCTGAAACAGATAATGCAAACGTCCAGTCAAAGATAGTGTGGCAGGTATCCTCGTTGTTGTGCCTGGACAATTAGCGTTGTTTGTGATTTTCTTTTCCCACAACCTGTTCATGGTGGGGAGGATGTTAGAGCTAGCGCGCCATATGAAGTTCCTGGTCTTGGGAGGGACAGGAATGCACCATATCCGATCCCAGGCAGAGAGCCTAGGTTGAGACTGCCCGGGGATCTGTTCGAAAAGCGTGTCACTGCCCAGCCAGTAAGCATAATTACATGGTTGTTATGATCTCTTGGCAGAAGACATAATACCCCTCATGTACATGGTAGATTTACCGACAATGAGTTCTAGAATTGTTATTGATCATCATCTATTTTGTGGTAGATCTACCGACAACATGAATTCGGCACTGCATAG
The DNA here is from genome assembly GCA_963693085.1 of Alisma plantago-aquatica. Taxonomy (NCBI): domain Eukaryota; kingdom Viridiplantae; phylum Streptophyta; class Magnoliopsida; order Alismatales; family Alismataceae; genus Alisma; species Alisma plantago-aquatica. The sequence continues at coordinate 74,138,868 of OY856409.1, read as the reverse complement.
AAACTGTATGATTAAAAATAACGCTTAAATGTTGTCGAGTTTTCAAGTTTTTATATTTTCTTTGAAGCTTCATACATTTTTCATATACCAGTCCACGTCATCTGCAAGAATCCAGTGCGGTTTCTTATTCAACTGTTATGATGGAAGGTAATGAGTCGATCACATGATCATGTACGAATTGCAGCGCCCATCATAATTTCCCACGTGTACTGTTTGGTTTGATAGGATGTGATTTCTTCACACTCGTGATACTGGTATATCAATAGTAGAAAAGCCAACACTGACTCAGGCCATGACTACTGCAACTGACCTCCTAATCCAGGTTGTGACTGTTTCTGTGGTAGTGCAGTGGATGATCAAAGTGTACGATAGTCCGGTCTTCTTTTGGTTCCTTAGCGTTAGCCTCTTTGTAAGCCTTCACCGTTGACTATCATTAATATTCACCCTACCCAGAATGCACTGCAAAGTCTCTAGGATTCTGGATTTCTGACAACAATATTGTGCCATTGCGGGTTTGTTGGCTCTGAGAGCCATACGTATTCTAGTAGTTAACATGACGTTGATTGAATTACGAATAGGATGGCAATGCCCTTCCGTAGACTCCCTTTCTAGCCAAAACCCAGATGTTGAAAGTCATGCATGGTCATGCTCGCTCTACATCTTTGATAGAAAATAAAAAGAATCAATGCTATGAATCGTCTTCATGTTATTCATCTAAATCCAAAAGATGAATTACATATGTAGGGGAATCACATGGATAAGAGTAAAAACAGTCGTACGAAACATGAGGAATATTCAATAGGGAATAACTGAGGATATCTGCCAGGACTCTATCAGCTGGAAATATATCTCGATGGGAACTTTAATTTTTTCTGGGAATCGGAGGAAGGGAGAGTGAGCAGGGAAGTGAGATGATGCATGTCGTTGATGCTAAAAGCCCTTTATACATGATGCCCGCATCTTGACAGCAGAGATGTTGCTTGATCGATGAGCATACAGACTCTAGGTCCCGATGCGGCAAGAATTTCAGATTAGTTCTGTATAACGGACAATGCATACAAAAAAAGGCAGACACTACAACTGCTGGGGAAGATGTACCCGTTGATGTCTTTTTTCGCTAATGCAACATGCAACGACCCGGAAAAGGTAACAGGAAACAAGGAGCGGCCGCCACCCGGAAAAGGTAACAGGAAACAAGGAGCCTGACGGCTAACGTGGTTTTCATAAATATTTAAGAGAAAAACCCTATCGATTTACATGTTTATCGGGGTAATCAGAGAATCGGTCGTCAAAACAAGAAAGTCAAAAGAAACGCTAGATCGTAAGGTTCACATATAAGAGCCCGTGCCTTGTTGGTAATGCAAAGGACGGAGACGAGTAAGAGCCCGTGTCTTGTTGGTAATGCTAAGGACGGAGACGAGTAGTGACATTTAGATTGATAGAATAGTAGATTCTTTCCTGTTATTGGGGCCATTTGGAACCTGCCCAACTCACGGAAATGAAGGTGGAGTGTCCATTCGTCTTACCTAGAGCTCTTCAGTTGTTCAACAAATGTTAGGCATTGGCTTAAGAGAATATCCATCGCGGCCAACTTTTTGAACCGTCAATTAATACTATGACTAAGTCAATTCTAAGAACATCCAAATGCGCAAGAAGACACTCCTCCGCGTAGAAGGTACATGATCGCGTCAGTTTCTATAGCCTTAGAATAAATTGTTTGTTTTCCCACATACTCGCTTGAGTGTTTTTTACATTTTTTTTCATGTTATCGTGACCGTATGCATTTTACATGTCTTTTCCTATAGGCAACAAACATAAGTCAAATAACACTATCATTACTATAGATCCCACAGATTATAGGATTTTCAAACCCGTAATGTCCATAGCACATACAGCCAACTCCAAATACAACTAGACGCTTTGCAAAACATTCACCTCCTTCTATGTAAGTTCTTTATGTAATATTTTTTTTTCATGATCAACCATCTCCGTCGCTCCTAATTTGACACCATTATATGCTTGAACAAAAATGTGAAGAGACAAAACGTGTTATCCAACATTGTAGGCAGGAGCAAAATATGCAATATAATACAATTTTTTCTGAGAATACTTTGAGTGGGATCTATCAAATGTAACAATACCACATTAGGATTTACATGTTTATACATTGTCGTGGAAGAAGTTCTAAAGATTCAACTTGTAATGTTCGGTGTAGATCTGGACCCTGTAATCTACAAGTCTCTTTAATTTTGTCCGATCAACAGTCAAAAGTCATTTTCGGTGTCTTTGGCACTCTAAGAATTGCCTTAGGATGCGAGAAAAAAAAGTTGTGGCTGATCGCAACAACCCACAATGATTATTAATGACAGATCGTAGAATTCCACCAACAATCAAAGATCTTAAGGTCACAAAGTTAGTTTTTTTGATCCCACATCTAATGTTGAACTTGCCTCTAGTAGATGGCACTGTTTGGTGGAGGGTGGGTGTGGCAGATCACATTGTTTTGCCACAAAGACATTCTCCTCAATTTGTGTGTCTGGTGGATGACGTTGTTCCATCATGGAGAACTTCTCCTCTATATATGTGTCTGGTGAATTGTGTTGTTCCTTTGTCAATGTCTGTGGTGGAATGCTTCCTTTTTGTCATCTCCACAATTCTGAAGATGTTAGCCTGGAATGAATTCTTTGTGCAAACTTATCGCCATAGTATCTAGCCAACTCTCAAAGACTATCTAGAGTTGCTAGTCTCCTCATCTCCCTCTTTCTCTCTCTAAGTTGCTCATAAATTTTTAAAAATATTGGAGGCAACAATGAGAATATCTGAGTGCATATCCCGATGACCTCTTCTCATATCATATATATACATGGAGAGTTAGGGTTTCCTAAACCATGTTTAGCAAAGCTATGAACTCCCTCATGGAGAAAGAGAATCTTCCATGCACTAGGTCCTACAGAAGTACAATTCCACGAGTCTTGGGTCATGCGGACTTCCTCTTTCTCAAGGGGAATGTCCCTGACTTATAGAAACTTCACTAGTACAAAAATGGTCTATAGCGTCGGTTTTTCAAGCCTATAGCGTCACTTTTCAACCAACGCCTAAGTGACCGTCGCTATAGAAATTTCTCTATAGGGTCGGTTTTTTTAACCAAAAAAAACCGACCTTGTATAGTAAAAACCGACCCTATAGGCTCTCAAAAACTAAACCCAAATGAGAAATGAAACTGTACCTGAACCCTATAGCGTCGATTTTTTACTAAATAACCGACTCTAAAGATTTTTTCTAAGGACGGTTTTTTACTAAATAACCGACTCTAAAAAACTGACTCAATAGAGTTTTGGAATATGATAGAACGACCATGCCGCCTAGCACAGCCGTGTTGGTCTATATTAGCACAGTCGTGCTACACGACACGACCATTCTACCATATCTCAACACGGTTGTTCTACGCGGCACGCCCGTTCTACCTCAGCCCAACACGGCCGTTCTATGCAGCACGGCCGTTCTACGCGAAACGGCCAAGACACCTATAAGGTCAATTTTTTAAGAAAACCAACGATATAGGGTCGATTTTTTTAAAAACATTTCTACAGAAACTGAACAGAACTAAATCAGAAGAACAAGAATAAGATATGGGAGAGGGGAGCATTGATGCTCAACCGTCACCATTCCAAACCACACATTCATAACAAAAATGATTCATATATTGAGTTGAGTACACATAGTCACATCATAATTTACAAAATGATAGATTGCAAGTGTGAGATGATATTAAATATCAGATACAAAAGTAAATATGAAAGAGTACTGAAACCACATACGTAAATGGAACGTAACTGACATTTATTCCCATGCTATATTGACTTCATTTAGAAAAGCATCTAACCACTCTTCTCAGAATTCATTTAAGTCCTCACGTGTGTAAGACTGAGTTGTAAAGATCTATAACAGAAAATGTACATGCTAATATTTTATAAAATGACTACAACTCACTTGTAAATTTATGATGTTATTCTTTAGTACCTGATCTATAGTATGAATGTCATTTGATGCTTGTTTGACAATAACTTGCATATATTTCATTACATATTAGCCACAAACCCAACCATTATTTTGTATAGGACACTACAAATAAAAAATTATACTTAATGTTAGTAAACTACTATAAACAAAAGACTATAAGAGTTGACATATAAGAGTTGAAAATTAATACATATAAGACTAAGCAGTTGTCAAAGTAGCTACCTTGACATTTTTCAAAGTCAATGTCTTTAATTTTGTGGGTATTTGTCCTCCGCCTTAACGAAAAGCTTTTATACCCCTATCAATTAAACGATAGTTGGTAAAATAGAAATTCTAAACAGAAATATCATGTTGAAGCATTGACTATATTTATGCTTACGTCATAGCTGGCAATTTCAGTTTGTGACCCCTTGTTGTTTTTCCCATTGGGTCAAGATAATAAAGAGTCATCAATTTTGGGACAATCACCACTAATTCCCAATGTCTAGATCTGAGTAAGAATAAAACAAACATTAAAATAAATACATTTGTTCATTATTAAAATTATATTGAATAATAATACTTACTGGACGTTAAAAGGAATTAGGATAACTTCCTTTCCCACACTAGCAAAATATTTGAATGCATCAGAGAAGTACTCACTCACTTCCTCAATATGTGTCTCCACCTGACTAGTGACCAAAGGAACTAAGAATCCAACATTCTTTATATCAAAGTTTGTGGCCTCAGTATATAAATGGTTGTTAAACATTTGTAATTATTTTCATATGTAGAAAAAGTTGTTAAACATGTATAAAAAGATTCACCTCCTTAATTGTATAAAATTAAAGATTCATACAATACATCACAATCTTTATTACCTGAAACTCTTCCGATCTCCAAGCTGCAACAAATCTTTCCCACACCTTAGGATCTATAAAAATATATACATTTGTTACTTTCTTCTTTTGTTTAGGATTATCTATAAATTCCTTTGCGAGATATGTCTTAAAACCCCTCCATCATACACCACAACGTTGTAGCACTCTTTTCTTGTGATCTTTTTCATTTAGATGAAAAACACCCTATACATACAAAAGAAGCAATTAATAATGTTGTTTTGAAAAGGAATTAATTCCAAGCAAACTAAATTAGAATCAATAGATAAAAAACATATTAAAATAATATCACTTCCACTCACAGATATATCTTTCCATGTGAGGTCTTTTTTGGCATTAGGAACATCATGCCAATTTTCTATATCTATTGGCACCTTACAGTGTGCGGTCGCCCCTACGTAATGCTTGAAAGCACTAGCATGTTCCCTAATAGGTGCTCCTATGATATCAAACTGGACTGGCAATTTGTCCCCTTTATCCCTGAGCACCTGTAGCCTACGCATCAGTGTGGGACCTCTACTTTTCTTAGCATCACCATTACCATCCTCATGGTGCTCATGCTCAGAATGTTCATCTTCACTCGCCATTTTAGAACCTGCAAGTATACATGATAAAACAAATAAGTGATAATAAAAGCACAAGTGATAAGGTATACATGATATATGATGTATATTTAAAAGATTACTTGCTTGAATGATAATAAAATAAATAATTCAAAGAATACATGCCTCTAGTATTGGTTGAGTTGTTAGTCAAGGAAAATTCCTTCAGCATTGTCTTGACGTTTATAATATTCATCGGTGTTATCTTCAACATTTACACTTGGTAAACCAACTGAGAATGGACTGGAATCATCATACTTTTCGTAGTATTCTTCTTCATTTATAGGATCTACAGTAAACTATCTTTTTCCATGAAGAACGACAGACCAATTTTTATTTGTCGAGTCATCAATATAGAATACTTGTTTTGCTTGGTCTGCCATGATGAATGGCTCATCTTTCTCACCAATCTTTTCAAAATTCACCAATTTGAAACCCAACTCATCCACTAAAACTCATTTGTTGTTGTCAATCCAATTACACCTAAAGATAGGAACTCTAAAATTTGTATAGTCCAATTCCCATATGTCCTCAATGACGTCGTAATATGACATCTCATCTTCGCGTGGTCTTTTATCTTTGGCACTAGCAAAATAAAACGAACAAGCTTGAACAGTGACCCCACTATTTTGAACTACACTACTTTCATCTTGACGCTTTGTGTAGTATAAAATCTGTTTATGTCATAACCTTCATATGACATGACATCCATTTTTGGCTTAAAGGCGAGCCATTTTATGTTCTCAGCAACATTATTTGGTGATTCATATAGTTGATTAAATACTTTCTCTTCAAACCACCTAATAAATGTTCGATTATGCTCTCTTACAAGCCACATTTAACTGGATCGCGGATGATTTCTCTTGATAAGATCATTGTGTTCTGTGATGTAGCTACTAATTTCATCGATGTTGTGTAAAATATACAAATGCGCTTGTTCCCACAACTCACGACTGATTCCTTTCACTCGTCCTCCCAGAGTTCCTTTGCCACAATAAGATTCAGTGTGATGGGAATTTTTTAGATCGCTAGAAGTTTCATTGCAATTCAAAAAATCATTGGAAAATTCCATCACCTCCCTAGCCACGTAACCCTCAACAATACTCCCTTCAGGACGATAATGATTCCGAACATCACCTTTAAAAACACTCATGTAGCGTTCAAATGGATACATCCAGTGTAAGAAAATTGGACCCAACATCTTCACCTCCCTTGTAATATGTACTACAAGATGAACCATGATATCAAAAAATGAAGGAGGAAAGTACATTTCAAGCTGACACATGGTAACAATTACATCTTTCTGTAATTTATCGAGAGTATCAGGATGTATCACTTTGTTGCATATTTCATTGAAGAAGAAACAGAGTCTTGTGATTGCAAACCTTACATGCTTCGGCAATATAGATCGAATAGCCACAGGTAAAATTTGTTGCATTAAGGTGTGACAATCGTGAGATTTGAGACCTATCAACTTCAGATCCTTCATTGATACCAATCTATGAATATTAGAAGAGTATCTTTGTGGAACCTTAATATTATACAAGCACTCACAGAAAGTCTTTTTCTCCTTCTTTGACAAAGTGTAACAAGATGGTGGTAAATATGTGCGGCAACCCCTGATCTCCACTGATAATTCTTTTCCTATACCCATTAATTCTAAATCTTTTCTAGATTTGATGCCATCTTTAGTCTTTCCTGGTACGTTCAATAGCGTACCAATGATGCTATCACAAATTTTTTTTTCAACATACATGACGTCAATGCAGTGTCTAATTGCCAAAGATCTCCAATAAGGAAGATCCTAGAATATTGACCTCTTCTTATATAATGATTTGTCACATGTGAGTGTATGACTACTTGAACTCTTTCCAAATTCATTAACAATATGTTTCACCCTATCATATACAACATTTCCTGGTATAGGTTTAGGAGCACTTCGTTCCTCAGTTGACCCATTAAAGGTTTTGCATTGCCTTCGATAAGGATGCACTGGTGGGAGAAATATCCGATGACCAAGATATATGATTTTACCACCATGTTTCATTCTGATTGAATAAGTATTTTCCTCACAAACAGGACATGTTTTGTATCCTTTTATGCTATATCCAGACAAATTTCCATAAGCTGGAAAGTCATTAATTGTGCAAAACAACATAGCATGCAAACTGAAGATCTCTTTACGTGAAGCATCATATGTCATAATACCTTATTCCCATAGTTTCATTAGGTCATCTATTAGAGGTTGAAGGTAAACATCAATATCATTTCTAGGTTGCTTGGGCCCTGATATCAATATTAACAACATGACATACTTATTTTTCATACACAACCAAGGAGGAAGATTGTATATAACAATCATAACAGGCCACGTGCTATGTTGGCTGCTTAATGTACCATAGGGATTCATTCCATCTGTACAGAGTCCAAGTCTTAAGTTTCTTAGTTCTTTACCAAATTAAGGGTATAATAAATCAATTTTCTTCCATTGTGGTGAATCAGATGCATGTCATAGGACGCCATCATCATTGGCCTTTAACTCCCCATGCCAAGACAAATTTTGCGCATCTTCTGTATTAGCAAATAGGCGTTGAAATCATGGTATTATTGGTAGATACCACATCACCTTGACAGGAGAGCTATTTTTAGCCTTAGCTGAATTTGTGGTCTTATACCTTGACGCACCACATTTTGGACAATTTATTAAATTACTATAGTCCTTCTGAAACAACACACAATTATTTGGACATGCATGAATCTTCTTAGCCTCCATTCCCATTGGGCACATTATTTTCTTTGCTTGATATGTTGAAATTGGAAGCTCGTTGCCTACAAGAAGAATTTCCTTTAACAAAGACAACAGCGAAGTGAAACTCTTATCGCTCCACTGGTTTTGAGCTTTAAGAGCATATAATTGCATCACAACACTCAACCTCGTGAACTTAGTACAACCCTTATATAAAGGTTTTTCAACATCATGGACAATGTTTGCAAATAAAGAAGGTGGATCAATGACAGTGTCCCGACAACTACGTAGCATCTCATCAACCATATCATCGGTTCATCATTGAAATTATCATCATTATCTATATCTTCTATGCCACAACTATTAGTATCGACATTTTCTGATCCATTATTAATTTTCTCTCCATGCCAATACCATTCATTATCACCTTGTATGATCACATTGCATATGACATGATCCTTAATTTCCTCAGCAGTATCAACTTTCAAATTGTTACCACAATTTCTACATGGACAATAGAACCTATATGTAGGTAGTTTCCTATGTTCCTCAGCAAATCTGATAAATTCATCAAGACCTTTGGCAAACTCTGGACTACAACGGTTCTTGATAGACATCCAACTTCGATCCATTTTCTATATCACATTAAAAATTATTATAAAACTAAGCATTTAATATTGATACTATAAGCTGTAAGTTTTTATTGATAGGAAGTTAATTACTTTTATACTAAAGTGTACCACCTATCCCATTTTTGAATATTTAATCTCATTAGTAATTGTATAATGTATATTTAGTTTTGAAGAAAATTTCAGCAGCATTTCCCCTAAGTTCTTCAAGTACACCGATGTAAATGGTAAATAACCACTCACATATGTACCCAGAGAATAAATGAGGAAATACTACTAAAATTTTCTTCAAAACTAAACATACATTATATAGTTACATCCTAAGTGAGATTAAATATCCAAAAACAGTCCCAAACTGGGGACTATCCAAAATTTACTCCTATGAGTAAATTTTGAACGAGTTTCTAAGTCGATACATGCATAAATGTATTATTGTCATATTTATATATTAAGTTAAACATCATGCATTGATGATCTCATATATAAACCCTAAAGTGTCAATCTGAGACTACACAATGTCTACCCTCATATTTATGGAATGTCTACCAAGCGCTACCGTATGTATTAAATATTTGAATCAAAATGAAGCCTAATGGCACATTGGGAGAGTGAGAATATTATACTTCACTTGAAGGCTGAAGAAGAAATATATGCAAGTCAACAACACCTGCAACAACACAAATACACGATTCAATTCTCTTATAATGTAAGGCATTAGGGTCAATATACACCAATATTAGAGGAGCAGGAAGATTTTAACATATGTAGTTTAGTAACTCAGCCACCACGGTCGTGCTACCCAGCACGGTCGTGCTACCTAGCAAATATATTCACTCAGCCAAAGCCACCACGGCCATGCTACCTAAAAAATATATTCACTCAGCCACAACCACCACGGTCGTGCTACCCAGCACGACTGTGCTACCTAACAAATATATTCACTCTGAACCTCTCCTCAATCGCGGCATGACAATAAGAAGAAAAATGGTCATGGTTATAGCACGATCGTGCTACTACCACCAGCACCCATCGCTACCCACCGTCGACCCCAGCCCTGACCGCAACACCCATCACCACCCACCTCTGAACCCCAGCCCCGACCACAGTAGCCCGTCTACCACAGCCCCCACCTGCCCCGCCTCTCCTTTCCAATCGAGAAGGGCTCTTCGACGGTGGGTAGGGTTTCAGAAGCTTGTGACCGATTTTTGGGTAAATAAAATGTACCTTGCAACCTTTAGTTGGCGACAGCAGCACAACACGTACGGCTCAGCGGCGGCACAACACGGCTCGGCTCCTTGGACACGGCGGCCGCAACACGGCTCGGCTCGTTGGACACAACGGCAGTGTCGGAAGGACATGGAAATGGGCTCCTTGGACACAACAACAGAGAAGGAGGGGGTCTCTAGCATTGTGCTTTCGAGCAAAATGAACTGAAACACAAGGTTCGGGTCTATCGCGCGTTTTGGTCTAATATCAGCCCGACCTTTAGGGTCGGTTAACTGACAAAACTGACGCTACAAGTTGGGTCTATAGGGTCAGTTATTTGAGAAAATTGATGCTAGAGAATAAGTGGTGTCTAAAATTTCGTATACCATCTATAAGGTCGGGTATTTGAAAAAACTGACCCTTGAGGTCAGTATCTATAAGGTCGATTATCCATAAAAACCGAACCTAGAGTTCCAAAGTGGTGCCCGCATTTTTTTTGACCTTATAGCATCGGTTATTTGGACAAACTGACGCTATAGATCGAGGTGCGAAGCCAAAATCGCATGAATTTTTGCTGTGGGAAACCTATAAGGTCGGTTTTTATGATAAAACCAATGCAATAGTCTATTAGGTCGGTTATTCTAATAAAAATGACGCTATGGGCAGTGACGTTACTGGCCAAAAATGTAGTAGTGCTTATTTTTTAAGTCTGAATCTATATTTTATTAAGGTCAATAGGTTTATCATAACAATTACAATAAGGTTCAATTTATCTCTTCTTCAAGCTATCTATATTTATGCAACCCTATAGGCACCATACTTTGTTGGTAATGGATTTATTAATAAATAATATTATCAATAATTAACAAAGTAGTATTATTCAGATAAGATTAAACCATCAATGACCAGTGTTATCATGTTTTGTAATCCTTCTATCGTAGATATCTAAATTGAACTAGAGGCACGGACATGTCATCCTTGTTATGTTCAATCTAAGTTCACATATGATCCCAATAGCATATACTGACTCACATGAGCATCGCCATGCATTTCTTTAGTCTCATTTATCAAGAGGCCTTGTATATTGCTCCCATTATATGGGAGGGATTAAACCCTTCTACATCACTCACAATGTGTAGCATGATTCTCATCACACCCAATCACTACCTTTTTGGAAACCTTCTTCAAGACCTTGATGGATAGTGTCAAATCATGATGATCGTCATATCACCATTGTAGTGACTTCAGGTCGAAGGACCACAACACCACTATTGCATTTTAGAGTTGACTATGACTATCATGTAATGGTCCATGAATCACTCTCATGGTGGGTATGTCATGTACAGTTGTTCTCTACCAAGTACAAATGTGTCTAACATGTAATCCAATATCTGTGAACCATGAGACATGGTCATTAGTCACCATATGTACTATCACATGTATTATTATTTTCATCCACAATAATACTTAACTAGGGATTTTTTTCGAATACTATTCTTAGAATCCATTGGAATATCATGTTCAAGTTATGTACTTGAAGTCCCATGGCTTTGAACTAATCATTCTAAGGACATTTATTATGTACATTAATATCATAGTAACAAATGTACATTACTAAATTGGAATTTCCTATACCAATCAAATTAAAAGTACAAAGTATCCCTATATACCAATAGAGTACCACTTGCACCGAGCCAATCACTCACATATCTTATACCATGTGATATAACATGACCATCATGTAGTTGTTGTAATAACGCCTTTGTCAAGGGATTGGTAATATTGCTCTCTATTGGTACCCTACTAGTCTTCATGTCCCCTCACTCAATGATGTCGCATATGAGATGCAAGCATTGAATAATATGCTTGGAACGTTAATGCAATATGGGTTCGGTGCTTTGTGTGATAGCCCCATTATTGTCAAAGTATAGTTCTACTGCATAAGCAATGCTGGGGATACATTCAAGTTCACCTACAAACTTCTTCATCCATACAACTTTCTTTGTAGCATATGATGTAGAAATATATTCAACTTATGTTGTAGAGTAAGCTATTATTGGTTGCTTGGAACTCTTCCAACCGATAATGCCACCATTAAGGTAATACACACAACCAAATTATGATCAATAATCATCCTTGTCACCTTGGAAGATTACATCAGTGTAACCCCTTACAACCAACTCTTCCTCACCTCCATATATTAAGAAAGCATCTTTAGTTATTCTTAAGTACATATGGATGTTCTTTATTGTAGTTCAATGACCTTCACCTGGGTCTTCCTGAGATGTGTTTTTTATTCATAAGGCATATGAGATGTTTATAGGTGTACATTGCATACATCATAGATCTAATTGTGGAGACATATAAAATCTTACTCATGTGGTCCCTTTCTTCCAAATATTTGGGATAGTTGGCCTTAGAAATACTTATCCCATGACACTTGGGTAAGTTTCCTTTCTTAGACTCTTACATGTTGAACCATTTCAACACTTTGTCACTGTATGTACTTTGACATAAGCCAAGAAGTATTTTAAATATATATCTATAGATCTTGATACCTAGAATATGAGTGGCTTATCCTAAGTCTTTCACTAAGAAACTATTTTCCAAACACATCTTCACCTTTTAAAATATGATCTCTCATTACTAGTATATCATCCACATAAAATATGAGGAATACTACAATGCTCCCACTAACCTTCTTGTAAATATATTTATTCTTGATGAAACCAAATTCTGTGATCGATTCATCAACATGAAGATTCCATCTTCTAGATGCTTCCTTCAATCAATAGATTGACCCTTGTAGCTTACATAACTTTCTAGAATATATTGGAGATTCAAAACCCTTTGGTTGTGTCATATACACATCCTCAAGAATATTATCATCAAGGAATACAGTTTTGACATCCATCTGTCAAATTTTATAGGCATGGTATGTGGCAATGGCTAGCATGATCCTAATGGACTTGACCATGGAGAGTGGTGAGAAATTTTCATCATTGTCAATACCTTGAACTTGTTTGAAACCTTTATCTACTAGTCTCCCTTTGTAGATCTAGGCATTTCCATCCATATTAATCTTCTTCTTGAAGACCCAATCGCACCTAATGTGTTTTTCCCCTTCAGGTGGTTCCACCAATGTCCATACCTTGTTAGTATACATGGAGTCTATTTTGTACCTCATGGTCTCAAGACATTTACTAGATTTAGTCCCTCCATAGATTCCTTTTAGATGTTTGTCTCATCTTGATCCATGATCAACACCTCACCATCTTGAGTCACAAAAAATTCAAATCTCTCTGGCTCATGGTGAGTCCTACTGATCTAAGAGATTCTTATGTTAGTTGATGGGGTGGTTGAGCTACAACAATTTGTGGTGCCTCCTCATGTTCCTTTTCAGGTTCATTGTCATTTTTTGTATCTCAAACATCCTCAAATTCTATTTTCTTCCCACTAGCTTTTTTTAGATGAACTCCTTCTCTAAGAAGGTACCAGTTTTAGAAACAAACACATTCTCCTGGGAAGGAATATATAAATGGTATCCTTTGGTTTCTTACAATACCCCACAAAATTACACTTGTCAGATTTGGGTCCTAATTTCTCAGGATATGAACACTTCACATAATCTTCACAACCCCAATTTTTCATCAAACATGTGTTGGTAGGCTTGCCAGTATATATCTCATATGGTGTCTTTGGAACTGATTTTGAAGGAACGTAGTTATGTTTAAACACAATAGTTTCTAGAGCATGTCCCCATAAGGAATTGGGAAGTTTGTCTCAGCTCTCATGGATCACACCATATCCAACAATGTGTGATTCCTTCTCTATAATCGCCATTATGTTGTGTCTTTCCTAGTGGATTCGATTGTGATCCAATACCATACTCCTTGAGAAGATCCTCAAACTCTTGGCTCAAATATTTGCTACCTCAATATGATCTCTACTTCATTCTAGAATATCTTGAACTTATAACATCCCAAATTTAATTAATATAAGTTTATAGTCTTGATATAAATTTCTTCACTGGTTATATTCAAATCTTGGACTTGGATTCAAATAACCCAAAAATATAGTTTTATTCCTTTGAATCTTATAAATGGTGAGTGACATAATTTTTCTCTACATGATGATAGTTAATTTAATGACAATAATAGTCAAAAATATAAAAATTTGTATCTAATGCACTTTCCCTCTCCTTAATGTAGTTTGATCATCATAAGAAAGTATATGAACCCAAATTGGAGTACTTTTGTCCCAGTGGACTTAATATAACTAAAAAAACTAAGTCATAAGTCAATTAGGGATTAATCATGAATTCATAAGTGACACTAATTATACTATGGTAATGACACATTATTTGATCATCAAATTTGTAAAAAAATAACTAGGAGTGTTCTAGATCCCATTTTATGTATGTGGTCATAGTTTGAGGCTTATTGGACCTCGTTTGACCCCACAACTTCTTGGAAAGAAACAATATAGTTTAAGCCCAAAATTATTGATCAATTGATTAATATGACCTACATACATCTAATTCCCAAATTTAGTTGGGTGTCATGTCGCTTCTATTAATCCAATGCATGCCTACCTAGATCTAACTACGAGTCAGACAAATTTGATGGTTGCAGGGTCTCCTTCCTGACCCCGACACCTAGTTGGTATGTATGCCCATAGAGCCTGATGGGGCATCATATACTTGATTTGATAATGATAAAGGTAATTATGTCTATTATGTTTATCTCAATCATGATATGATGACACAAATGTAATAGGTGTCTAAAGAATGATGTTACTCTATGACATATGTCTTCACGCTGAGGTCCTGAACAATGAGATCATATGTATGAAAAGAGTACATACATTCTTGTGATGTCCCTAGTCAGATATTACTATGGAAGCAAAATAGAAGATAGAAATACATAAGAGTAGAGTGTGAGTTGACTGATGATAGAGTCTCATTAGTCATGATATGTGATATCAAGTCAAGCACACAGGTACATGTTAGAGAACAGTGTATTGGACAGACCCACCTTGAGAGTTATACATGGGGAGCATGGAATGGAAGTTAAAATCATCTCTTGCAGTTGTGGTGGTGATTGTGGTTCTTAGACTTGAATTCACTATACTCATCAAATGTCATTCAATATACTTTGACATCATCCATCATGACCTTGAATAAGGGTTTCTATAAAGGTGATGCTCGAGTGCATTGCGACACATGGGGATTAAGTCTGAGTGATGTAGATGGGACTTGTCCCTCCTACAGGAGATTGATATCCAGACCACTTAATAAGCGAGACTGAGAAATGTATGGCCATACTCATGTAACTCAATATGTGATATGAGAGCCCACATGCATCTTTGACAGTCTGCTCTAGTTCAAGGAACATCGATTGAACGTTGAAGAGGATGATGATTCCATGCCTCGAGTTCAATCTGGATATCAGATACAAAGGAAATATACAATCATTTTAACACTAATCATGCATTGTAGGTTGAAGTTGTTCTCCAACTCTCCAAATCACTTAGGTAGCAATGATGTATTTCTAGATACCACTCATTGCTTGTGATGTCATAAGTTAGTTATGGGCATTCACTGCCAACATAATTTGGGACCTATAGGGTCACACACATAGGGTGGACTTGGAATATAAGTTTATTCATGAATGATGTTTAACTTGATTACTAAGATATTAGGTATTCAATTTTAACAACATTGGTTGAAAATTGGCTTACTAGATTGTGAACCAACTGTTTCAAGTGTTGAACTGATCGATTCAAGTGTCAGGTCATTTTAAGAAACAATATTAGTTGAATAGTGTCTGAACCAGGGCATGAACCGACTTGTTCACTTAGTGAACTGATTGGCTTATGGTATGATATGACTGGTTCAAGTGTTTAACTACCCAGTTCAATGATTAATATGATTGGATCAAGGATTGATGATAATGTCATGTTGTGCATTAATTGAATGTTGAATGCCAATGTGATTTGAAAAGGGAAAGCAACTGAACTGATTAGTTCAAGGCTTGAATCGACCGGTTCACTTGTGAATCGACTATTTCAATAGTGAACCAACAGGTTCACTATTTGTAGCTTTTACAAAATTTATGAAGTTCCGTCTCTTCGACTCCCAGATGATGTGGAAACTCTGACCCTATCCATCCTATATAAAGGGGGAAGTCTAGGCTATCAGTGCCATGTCAATTAATGGTGTATCTGGATTTAAATCTGTATGATCAGATTTATTTTTATTGCATACGATGCAAATACAAAACTGGTTAATGTGCATATCTGGTTAAATACCACATACAATTCCACTAACTTATATATATATATATATATATATATATATATATATATATATATATATATATATATATATATATGAAATAAATGCAATTTACATGTGTCACCCTTAAAGTTGGTGTTAATGGTGGATGTAAAGCATGTTTATGGCCAATAACCCCCTAGATATTTGTGCTTGGTTGGATGATTGTTTTTCCTATTTATATATCGGTTTGCATATCGAGTCTCTCTCTCCTTTCCATATGTAAAAGTATTAATTATTTCCTTCCTATGTTCCTCTCAAATGTAACTTGAGTTTTCCCTATTACCATGTAATGTTTTAAATAGGATTAGGATAGTTTCCTTTTCTATTATTGGTGAAGAAGACGTTATGCTCTAGACCAATAGACCATTTCAGAAGGCCAACTGGTCGGCTAGAGGACTAAGGAGGCCATATGATAGGAGGAGTTCGCCGATCAGTTGGTGGCCCAACTGATCGATTGGAGGTGTCTAGACGTTTCTTGGATCGAAGACCAGACGACTGGTCTGAGAGACCAACCAGGAGGCAAACTGATCAGTTTAAGAATTGAATCGATTGACCCAGATTGGTTCAAGCACATATCTTCATCAACAACAGGTTGCTACATGTGATGTGGACCTTAGGTGGTAGTAATTCCTTGTGGCTCTAAGGATTTAAATAAGTATGGCCATAACCGTCGCTTGTGTTTTATAATTACATGTTTTTATTTGTGGATGTAGCATGTATATGATACATACTGTAAGTATATGGTGATTGGATATGTATATGTATATGTATATGTATATGTATATGTATATGTATATGTATATGTATATGTATATGTATATGTATATGTATATGTATATGTATATGTATATGTATATGTATATGTATATGTATATGTATATGTATATGTATATGTATATGTATATGTATATGTATATGTATATGTATATGTATATGTATATGTATATGTATATATGTATATATATATATATATATATTATCCCTCAATTAAATATTAAGTCTTAGATGCTTTCCATAAGCAACACACATGAAAATCTTGATCGAATATGTGTGGGCACACCAAGCGTGGTCTGATGTCCATCTCATGGAAATATGATGGTAGTCATCTGGGCCTGCCAAGCAGGATGCATTACTATCGTGTTGTCTTTTTGGTCAGAATTAACTAGGTGATCTGAATAAGTACCTAGAAGCATGCAGATGGACAATGGACAACAATTGTACATACCATCTATCCAAGAATTGCATGAGATGCAATTGGAAAATGTTTCCTACCTTAATAATTGGTTATGAACGTTGGTGTTGGCCGGGTAATAATTCAATTGTTTTAGATCTTGGCTGACTAGAAGATTGTACACTACAATCTTCTGAATCAATATGTGAGGGTTATCAATTTGAACAAAATGTTGGGAGTGATAATTAATTAAATCCTTGTTAATATCATCAAAATTATCAAATCAAATCAAATCAAAATTGTTTTAACAAAATTGCAAATTTTCTTTTATAGAATCTAATGGAAAACACAAATATGTTTTCTTTGTGATCCGTCCTTCAGAAGCACAAGCTGAGTGGGAACAACTTCCATGACTGGTTCCAGACGTTGAGAATCATTCTCACTCAAGAGAGCAAACTCCTTGTCTTAGAGACACTAGAGTCATATGAAATCGCTCCTAATGCGCCTAAGACTAACAGGGATGCTTATTGTGATACCCCGCGCCACACAAAGTGAGATTACTCAAAAAAACTATAGAAGAAAGATTAACAAAAAAATTACTGGAAAACAATAAAAATTAAAATCATTTTATAAAATTGCCAAACATCAAGAACCTTCACATATAAGTCCTTTCATGCCTCAAAGAATATACAAGGCATGTTGTCAACCTGTAACCAAAGAACTGTTTTAGAACATATATACATGATTCCATCAAATTTGGTATACAAAAGGGCACATAAAGAAAGCACGTTCATGAAACATCTACAAAACATTCCCGAAGACCCAAGTGTACAGGGACGACTCTAGGACTCTATCAACAAAAGACACCCAACAACACTTCCAACCTCATCAACTATTGGTCCTCCTGCTACTCCTCAACCTCTGTTGCACGATCTCTACCTCTTTGTGTTTGTCCACCTAAAAAGGGTGTGGGTAACCCATGGGGTGAGATTCCAAATCTCAACGGGAGATATAACTCACCACCAACTCTAATATTATCACAGATAAGATAAAATAAGCAGTAGTATAATTACAATTGTATGAAACAGATAATGATTACATACAGGAAGAGAATTTACTATCTAATTTATGGAACATCTTAATAATTAAAAAGGAATATGAATAACATGTATATTTCCTATCAACAATAGTGTACAAAGATCAAGCAAGGCCTCAACCAATGTTTTCGTATTTTGATCCTACATAATATACTACACGGCTAATTATGTATTTTATTATGCCCCGAGGATTTGAGACGTACCACCCAAAACCAACCAACCACTTGATAAGTTGAAATCGATGACATACAAGGTCTAATGGAATAGCTAGAATCCACGACCTCACCTTCCTCAGTTAGTACGATTGAGATGCAGTCCACCTTGGTATAGGTTACAATGCTAGTGAGTTATGATTGTAGCTGCACTCTTCCAAGGTATGGCTTGCAACCAATCCCATGATTTAGATTATGGAGCTAAAGTCCGAAGATGTACTCTTCCAGGTATGGCTCATAGCCAATCATGTGATATATTATGGACCTCCACTCCTCCATGTATGGCTCATAGCCAATCATGTGATGCATATATATATTCAAGACACAAGCAGATACCTCAACTTGCACCCCGCATATTCAACAATATGTGTTCTGGGTTAAACTCATTTCACCATTCAGCAAATACTGATACTAAACGGATCTATGGCACAAGTAAAACTACACTATTATATTTCACTAGATTAATTAGACCAATTTAAACATCTTTAACATCAATCAAGTTACAATGTACAATCTCTAAACAAAATCTACATAAATAAGGGCACAACACATCACCACACATATACTAAAACATATAAAGTTAGATCCCATCATTTCATGTATGTATTTCAACATGTGTCCATCACAAGGACTACATATCTTGGGGTTACAACCCCTCACCTTGTTAATTGAGTAAAACGTCTCATGCATGGCATCAAACAAACATTAGGTCATAAGACCTTTTACCTTATCCTTCTGTATCACCATGTCACATGTGTCTCACAAGGCTTATTCAAACAAATCATAACCACCATAGCTCATACTTGGCTATGTACATCAACTGATGTTGCCTTCATGGTTAGAAACTAATAACAAGAAAGCAATACATCATCAACACCATCATCTCATAGGACTCCTTCCATACATTTTACATCATTACAAATAGGGTTTCACTTTACCCAATTAGGGTTTACAAGGTTAGATCAACAACCACCCTTAGGTCATCACTTTCCTTATCATTATCAGATGTGTTAAGAGACATAGAAACATGATTCTCATTATCATTATAAAACATGTTATGAGGTATAGAAACATAGCTCTCACATCATACATACAACTACTCCATAGGGTATCACATCATACCATGTAGCCCTAGCATCGACATGTTATATCATAAAATCGATTACGGTTTCCCCATATGGTATTGGGTTAACCCTAGGTGTGTCGGGAAACCACTCCAAGGAAGAGTATCGGTTAGCATATACTAAGAGAACAACCTGGGTGTCGGTCTACCAACATAGGAGGGTGTATCATTTTGGCATCATGGGGGTATCGGGCAACTCAAGGGTGATGACTATCTAGGGTTTTAGCAATGCCTTAACTGTGACAGGCTATCAGGGCATCAGGCATCAACCCTCCTCCAAGTCGTGACGGCTAGAGCACTGACGGGAAATGCACATCCCAACAACACTCCCATGGCCACAATGCCAAGTCGTGATAGTTATAAGTGTATCAGGGAGCAATGCCTAAAGAGGGATGCCGTCCAACCCAACCTGTCGGGCAACACTATCACAGGGTGTGGCGGGAGTCACAAGGTATCAGGCAACGCATGTATGTGTGTCAACTTCACAAGGGTAACATGCTCAGCAACGTCTCTAAGGTGTGACGATCAAGGCCGAACTGGCTAACATCCTTTGTATCATGGTCCAACACCACATCGGTTCAACAACCACCAACAAACTAACCCACTTGTCTAACATCAGCCCACTCATACCTAAGGGAGGATGATCTAAGCAACATCAGTACATGTCGACCTTGACCTAGCCAAGGTCGTGACAACCTATCACGAAGGGTGACGGTCAGTGGCATCACAGGTCGTGATGTCCACCCAAGGTGTATCTACTAAACATGCCTATCGGTCAGCATACATAATAGCCTAACCATGCATATTTGTTCACTCATCGTGTACCTCAAGATAACGTTACAAGCAAGGCAAAGAGGGCAACTCAAGAGCAGCAACTAAGCAAGGTTCCTCTTCTTTAAAACATCACTCAAAACTAACAAGAAGAGCTACTAACATATAAGATATAATGAGCCAAAGATAAAGAGAAAAGATAGCAAGTAAAGGGTGATAATAATAAAGAGGGTTTAGAGTTATATAACCTGCATAAAGGATCACCACCAATATCTAAGCTCCAAGGTCAAGCTCCAAGCTTCACAATCTCAAGGTAGAAGAAGATCTTCCAAGCTTGATCACCACAACACCTCCAAAAGAGAAGATGGAACCAAGGTTAAGAGAGTGTCAGAGGGAAAATAAGTAACCAAGGTCCATGGCTGAGAAGAAGAAAGAAAGAGACAAAGGAAGCTAAGTATCATGGCTTACCAAGGCATAGGATTAAGAGAGCACCACAAGCATGGGACTCATCCTCCAAGCTCTAAGGGAGAGACTCATCTAGCTCAAGGTCATCTACCAAGTAAGATCAAAGCAAAGAAGGTCAAAAGTATTCTCTTGCATGAAGAAAAAGAGGTATATTTACAAGAGAGATGAAAGAGAGAGCAAGAGGAAGATGTCACCACCTTAGAAACCTAGGTGACACTTGTCCATTAAGAAAGAGACACATGAAACACCATGCAACAAGGTGATAAGATCTAGGTCTTGCCCTCTAGGTCACTTAAGATCAAGGCCGATACACACATCCACCACCTTCACAAACTGATAGGGGTAAACCCTAGGTACCACAAACTGATATGGTGTATCTAGAGACACCACAAAATAGATAGGATGTCCCTAAAGACATCCACAAACTGATAGGATGTCCCTCAAGACATCCACAAACCGATACAAGACCTCTTCAAGGCTCTCAAGCCTGAGACAACACTTCTAAGAGAAAAGCACACTTTAAGCATATGTCTAGAACATCACCAAGGATATCACCACTCATCTAAGGCTCAACAAGATGTCCATCTCTTTCTCTTTCCTCTATATGATGCCAACAGAGAGAAGGAACACACTAGAGGTGGCAAACTTGCACATCAACCCCTATCCTGGGTAAATTGCAATTTGCACCAAAACCTCTCAACAAAACACAAACATCAACCAAACAAGCTTAAACAAGAAACTCAAGCTTCCAACATGCCCTAATTACATCTCAGATGATTAGAGTAAGGAGCTAAGCAACATACTTAAGAAAAACAAATAGGGTTCCCCCAAAACAAGGGTCAGGGTCCTTACACTCATTGGAAGCACTCTAAAGATGATGTGAATGTCAAGCGCCTGATGTTGTGCTCAATGAACTACGAGTTGTGAAGATAGCATGAGAACATGGATGTAATTGAGATCGTTACACATATTAGGAACATGTACCAAGACTAGGCAATATAAGAGAGATATGATTTATCTAAGGCCTTGTTCAAGTGCAATATGGCTAAAGGAGATCCAGTAGGTCCCCATATACTCAAGTTGATTGGGTATGTGAAGAACCTTGCAAGACTGGGATTTCCCTTAGGTTAAGAGTTGGTCGCAAACATGATTCTACAGTCACTACCAGAATCATACAACCACTTTGTCATGAAATACAATATGAATGATTTTGACAAGTTGTTGTCAAAATTACTTGGCATGTTGAGGATATCTGAAGCACAGTTGAAGAAGGACAAACCCAAATCTATGATGAAGACCAGTAGAGGGAAGTCCAAGGAAAAAGGCAAAGATAAGAAGAGTTCTAAAGCTAGCCAGAAACCAAAGTCTTCTATACTGAAAGCTAAGGATGGAGTGAATAAGGAAGGAAATTCCGACCACTGTCACCAGCCTGGACACTGGAAAAGGAACTATACTCTTTATATAGAGGAACTTTGGTAGAAGAAGGAGATAGAGATCTCTAATTTAGGACCCAAGAAGAAGTAAGCTAGAATTGTGCGGAACAAGAGTTGTAGCCACCTCAGTCAAAATATCTCATTCATGTAATATGCATGTAATAGAATTAGTGAATTGCTATTATGTACCTGCCATTAATGAAAAACATCATGTATCTTGTATGGGAAAGAATATTATGAATATATTTATTTTTTTTCTTTCAGAAGATAAGATCTTATATGACAATGCCCCATTGTGTCATAAACTATACTTAAAGACAAATATGTACAAAACATATACTAAATGATTTGATGACTTGAACAAAGAATACATATAGCAATGTCATCTAGTACACATAAATGAGAATTTTATTTCTAGAATCCATAATGATGGTTATCTAAACTCTTTTGGTTATTGAACCTATAGAGACATACAAGTCTTATTTAGTGGTCAATATGAAAAAATCACTTTTCACTACATGTAGTGGGAGAGTGGGTATCTATGAGGGTTCATAAATATTGATGTATACCTTTTAGAATACATGTTTGAGATAGTTACAATATACCTCATTATATTTGTTGATGATCTCAGAGGAAATAGTAGATTCTACTTAATGAAATACAAGCCTAAATCTCTTGAAGTGTTCAAGGAGATCATGAATGAAGTACGTAACTAGCTTGGTTAAAGTATTACGACACTTAGATATGATCGATGTTGAAATATTTTAAACCAAGAGTTTGAGGACCTTCTAGAGGGATTGTGATGGTGTATCACAATGAACTCCATTTGATGTATTAGAAAGAATAATCATACCCTGTTAAGCCATGGTGTGATCAATAAAATCTAGTTGATCTTTTAATTTCTTTTTAGGACATGCTTTACACTAAACAATGTAACGTCTAAATTAGTTAAAAAAGACACCATATGAGATATGGCATGGGAAGTATCCTGATATTTCTTTTTTTATAAAGATTAGGATTGTAAGCTTGTACAAGAAAATTATTTCTAGAAAATCTTTATCCTTAAATGTTATTTTGTTGAAAAATACTTTTATATTCCAATCCAACAACAAAATTGTTTGTCTCCAAGATAGCTATTTTCCTAGAGGAATTTAATTCCAACAGAATCAGTGGGAGAAGAGTCCACTAAGAAAACATTCAACCTAAAGAGGTATAGTAGGAATAAGGAGAATCACAAATTGTTGCAGAACCTCAAGTTCCTAACGTAACACAAAATCTCGTAGTTCTAGTAGAACGCTCCTTGAGCATAAAATATTATGATATCTTATATCTCAAGAAGGCAATCATTTGGTCATAGATGATCAGTTAACAACCTACCTAGAAGACATTGAGGGGCTGAGTCTGAGAAATGGATTGAGACCATGCAATCCAAGATGAGCTCCATGTACACAAACTAGGTATGACCTTTCTGGATCCACCTGAAGGGATAAAACCCATAGGGTGAAATTGGCTCTTCAAGAAGAAGACCAACATGGATGGTAGTGTACAAACCTATAAGAGCATATTGGTTGCAAAGATTTCAAACAAGTTCAAGATGTTGAACATAGAAATCTTCATAAGTTGCCATGGTTAAATCCATCAGGTTCATGCTTTCTATTGCAGCTTATTTCGACTATGAAATTTTGCATATGGATGTTAAAATTACATTCCTTAATGGGAATAATTATGAGGATGTATGTGTGATACAACCTGAAGGTTTTATGAGTTCAGTAATGCCAACAAAGTATGTAAACTACAAAGGTCAATCTATGGATTGAAGCAAGCATATCAGATCTGAAAGCTTTGATTAGACAAGATAGTCAAAGAGTTTGACTATAGCAAGAATGAATATGAAAACTATGATTACAAGAATTTAGTGGGAGCATATGTATATTCCACATGATGATGGGGAATAATATCCTTATAGTGCATATGTTAAAACATGGTTGGGAAGTGCCTTCTCTATGAAGGGTTTAGGTGAAGCATCCTATGTGATAGGAATTGAGATATATAGAGATTGATACGGAAAGATTCTTGACCTAAGTAAGAGCACATACATTGGAAAGATGTTGAAAGGGTTCAACACACATGACTCAATGAGAGAAAACTTATCCATGTCCATGAAGTTAGTCTCTCAGGAGCACAGTGTCCTAGTTCTTGTTAAGGATGAAGAAACATGAGTAAGATGTCATGTTCATTTGCAATTGGATCTATCATGTATGCAATATTGTGTACTCATTCTGTTATTTCATATGTATTGGACATGATGAGAGGATATGTGCTCATCCTGTTATTTCATATGTATTGGACATGATGAGAGGACAACTGTCAGACCCCAATGGAAGTCATTGGACTGCCATAAAGAACATCCTTAAGTACATGAGAAGAACTAAAAGGATTACTTCCTTAGTTATGGTAATGAGGAAGAGTTGGGTGTAAAGGGTTACACTGATGCAAGCTTCCAGTTATGGTAATGAGGAAGAGTTGGGTGTAAAGGGTTACACCGATGCAAGCTTCCAAAATGACAAACTAGATCACAATCTAAAATTGTGTTTGATCTTAAAATATAACTATAAGCTGAAAAGTTCTAAGAAAGAGACAATTGCTAATTCTACATTAGAAGTCGAGTATCTTAATTTTATGAAAACAACAGAGGATATTTTACGGATATAGGAGTTCATATAGATGAATTTATGGGAGGTTCGCATCATTAATGACATAGTAGAGATACTATGACAACAATGGAGCTACTGGTTAGGCAAGGAATCTCAAATAGCATACTGCGGCACTTCCATCTCATACGAGAAGTCGTATAGAGAGTAGACGTGAAACTTGAAAAATACCTACTAGAAGCAAATGTTGCTAACCCACTAAAAATTGCTTGTGTAGATAAACATTCTGGATATGTGAAGATCACATGGAATAATATTTGTGGGTGATTGTCTCTATGTGCAAGTGGGAGTATGTTGGTATGTATGCCCATGGAGCCAATCATATGATGATTGTGATGGGGCATCGTATACTTGATTTAATAATAATAAAGGTAATTCCATCTATTATGTTTGTTTCAATTATGAGATGATAACATAGATATAATAGGTGTCTAAAGAATGATTTTACTCAATGACATAAGTCTTCAGGTTGAGGACCTGAACAATGAAATCATATGTATGATAAGAGTACATACATTCTTGTTATGTCCCTAGTCAAATATTATTGTTGAAGCAAAATGGACGACAATAATACATAAGACTAGAGTGTGTGTTCACTGATGATAGACTCTTGTTAGTCATGATATGTTATATCAAGTTAAGTACATAGGTACATGTTAGAGAATAGTGTATCGGACAAACCCACCTTGAGAGTGATACAAGGGGACTGATGTGATGATTTTGAGTCGCCTTTATAGACTTGTTTTACTTGTCATTTATGCGTTTATTGGTCATTTTGGTGGTTAATATTGCATAATTCACTTACTTTAGTCTATGATCCTTCTCAGTGTCAAATCTCTCTTATTTTATTGTTTTGAGCATAAATGATTACAATAATAGGTTTTATCTCGGCTGATGTGGTTTTGTTTTGCAATTTCAGGAAAAACACATATCTGCAATATCGACAGCAGTCGATACTATCGACACAGCCACAGGCAGGCAGCCGCAAGGAGCAGCGCAGAGTCGATACCATCGACTGGGAAGTCGATGGTAGCGAGTTACCATCAGGTTGCTGGCGACCAGCCAGTCGATACTATCGACCTCAAAGTCGATACTATCGACGCTTTCATCTTCAGCGACGGAAAACGGATAAAACTGACGCCTAAGGGTGTCAATACCATCGACCCGCGTCGATGGTATCGAGTCAGCAGTAGGCGGAACGATGGAAAAGAAAGAAGGTTTGCCGATATTGCGAGGGGTCGATACCATCGACCCGCGTCGATGGTATCGACACTGTCAGATCAGAGTTTGCTTCAGATCGGCTCTAATCCAATGGTTGTGATATTTTTGCAACCTAAATCGGTGATAATACCTAATGACGATGGCCAAGAGCAGGGTATCACATCATTAGCCGCTGCACACGTCCCGAGAAGGTGTGGAGAGAAGAACGGAGCCCAAAAGCACACCCCAGCCATTCTGGAGGCTGAAGAAGACGTTTTCCACCGCCGAAAGGTTGTAGATTGTGCACTCTACACCAAGGAACAATTGGATCTTCTCCGTTCAGGGGTTTCATTACTTTATCCATGTTTTTCTCCATGTTTCCCCTTTGTTCAACCATGTCTTGCTCTGAGATGAACATGCGGGGCTAATCCCCTTTATCTTTAGGATCGGGAGTAGCCCGGGTAAGCATTGTATGACATTTTTATCATAGTAATTCATAATTTGTCTCTTAAATCTGTGGTATGATTTCGTTTTCTCAATTATATTGTTATGCTTGATCACCATAATGATAAACTAATGCCCTTAATTACTTTGAAAGAAGAATTAACGGTTGAAAAGAGACAAAATTCACATTAATTAACAAATTCCTTGAACAAGGTGATGTAAGGTTAATGGTGGAAACCCAGAGGTCGATTCTAATGCACCTAGTTTAGGGTATAGGTTACTACGACGGTGGAACCGGCCTAGACTTAGGTAGTGAATTGTATCACGACAGTGGACAATTCTGACTACAGGCCACTACTCGGATTGAGAGATGAACCTGAGTAACTATATGGAAATTCATACAATGAAAACCCGCGGTGAAACCGCAATCCTAAAGATCTCCAATTGAATTGATTAACTTAAACACTTAATCGATTGCTTTGTTTTATTTTAATTTTCTTTTATTTCACAACAACTCTCATAGCCTTTTTAATTGGCCTCACTGATTGCGAGTAGTTAGTAGTAGTCTACCGATAATTCAGTGTCCTTGAGTTTGACTCGGGCCTCACAAGGGCCTATACCACATTGACACATGCACTTGCGTTATACGCACGGTAAAATCGTGTCAAGTTTTTGGTGTCGTTGCCGGGGACACAGAAAATTGTCGGCACTATGAGCGCTGCAAGCGGCCACTCTAGGCCACATTTTTATTTTACTATTTTATTATCATTTTTGAAATTCATCGTTTATCCTTCATATTTAGAAATCGTCAAGCATTGTACTGAACCTAAATTATTATTTTGTAGGTACTTGTGAATGGTGAGGACGCGGAGTACAGACTACACACAGTTATCACCAGCAGTTCCACTGTTGGGACCAGACAACGAGGAGGACGACATTTAACACTGACTTGAAGATATAGATTCAGACTCAGAACCAAAATCCATGGCTGAGGAAGAGACAATTTGGGGGAAGATCAAGGCGTCTTCTGCATCTGCATCTAAAGGGTCAATCAAGAGGCAGGCTGTCAACATTCCCAACTATAAGATCGATCCAGGCCTAATAAATTTGTTCAAATCAAATGCATTTCACGAGCTTAAAAATGAAGATCCAGTGACTCACATTAGCCAGTTCGTGGAGAACTGTGACATGATCAAGATATACAGGTTTCCACAGGAGACATTATACTTGAAGTTGTTCCCCAGCTCTCTAGCGGGAAATGCACGAGAATGGCTACATAATCTTGATGATGAGTATGTGGAATCGTGGGATCATATGGTCAAGGTGTTCTTTGAGAGATTCTTTCCGCTCGAGAAGACCAACGATTTGGTTCGGAAGATCTATAATTTTAGCCAGAAGGAAGGGGAGACTTATTCCGAGACTTGGGAATAGTTTCAGATTATGCGAAGGAGGTGCTCGCATCATGGGCTTGACAAGGAGAAGTAGGTCAAAATCTTCTATTTTTCGCTTTCTGAGCATGATAGAAGTAACCTAGATTCAGCAGGTTCAGGTTTCTTCTTAAACAACACAGGCACAAGGTGTTGGGAAATTTTAAAGAACATGGCCAAAAAGCAATCTTGGGGCGACAGAGACGCAGTAGAACATGTTCGGGCTGCAAGTGAGTCAAAGGCCATCAAAGAGCTAAATGAGAAGATGGACCTTCTAGCAAAGAAATTGCTTGTAAAAGAAGACGTGGAATCTGATGATGAAGCTCAAGTAAAATTCATGCGCCAACAACAGGGGTACAGAAACAACGACTATTCTTGGAGGAAAGACAAGAAATTTTCATGGAAGTACCCAAATAATTTCTTACATGACCCTGATGCAAAACCCCAACTGGTGGTGGAGGATAAGAGCAATGAGTTGCTCAACCAAGTAATCAAGCAGAATCAAGAACTCATGAGCACATTTGGCTAGCAGATTAAGCAACAAGGAGAATTTATGAATCAATTTGGGCAGACCTTACAAAGTCACAGGGCTCAGATGAGGACAATAGAGACATCTTTGGCACAGATGGCAGCTGGGATAGCAAATCTAAAAAACCAGCGCAACAAGGTTTTCCCAGAAATACAAACATTCCAGGAGGAAACCAACAAGCTATGGCAATTCTGCTACGAAGCGGTAAGAATATTTTAAACCCCAGGGCCGATGAACCAAGCAAATCCCAGTCAGAAACCACAGGTGAGGCCGCAGAGGAGGTTCTGATTCCAATCACAGACCCGATAGAGGATGTGGTAGAGGATGTCGTAATAGAACTCGTCATTACTGAGGAGGAGACATTGAAGAAGACAGCATATGTGCTGCCACATCAAAGGGCACAGACTATCCCGGTCCCATATCCAAATAGCGTGAAATCCAAGAAAGTGGATGCTCAGTTCAAGAAGTTCCTAGATAGCTTTAGGAAGCTTTCCATCAACATTCCATTGTTAGAGGCAATAGAGAAGATTCCCTCTTATGGCAAGTTTCTGAAAGACATAATCACAAAGAAGAGGAAAATTCCAGATACCGAGGTCATGGTTCTTAAGGAATAGGTGAGTGCTTTCATTATGGGCACATTGCCACCTAAAAGGCAGGATCCAGGCTGCTTTAACATTTCATGTTACATTGATAAAGTGAAATTCAGCAAAACATTGTGTGATTCTAGGGCAAGTATAAATCTGATGCCTCTCTCTACGTTCAAGAAGTTGGGACTAAAAGAATCAAGGCTGAGCAATATGAAAATTCAGTTAGCAGACAATTCTGTGGTGAAGCCATACGACATTTGTGAGGACGTGTTGGTGAAAGTTGATCAGTTTGTATTTCTAGCAGACTTTGTTGTAATGGAAATGCAAGACGAGCAAGGAAATGAGTTACTCCTTGGGCGACCCTTCCAAGACACTGCATATATGATACTTGAGATGGGAAGAGGACGTTTGACCCTGGGTATTGCTGATGATCAGTTTGAAATGGTCATGCCCTCAAGTACAACACAATCAAAAACAAAGGAGCAATGCCGCATGGTGAAGCACTTTGATCAGAATATTTCTCTCAGTCTAGGGAAGTCATTTCTAGATATGGCTCATGTAATGACCAAGGTGGAGAAGGGCACACTGGCTGCAGACATTATGGAACAAACCAAAGTCATATCTCTTACCAAGGCTGTGGGTTTTTCTAATGATGAAGAGGAGGACATCCCGCCTTCTACTGAAGATGAGGCCATAACAAGTTTTGTCTTCAATGCATATCCAGAACTACCTCTTGAAGCCTACCTAGTTAATATAACACATGACTGGATGAGAAGCAAGTCACTACAAGAGTGTGTCAAGATGCTTCAGGTGCTTCCGTGCTTTTATGCTAGGTACCATGAAGATATTGGAGAACTCCCACCACCGCTTCAGTCATCCGTGATCGTTCCGCCAGAGTTAGACTTGAAGCCACTGCCACCTCACTTGAAATATGCATTTCTAGACGAGGGTGAAAAGCTACCAGTGATTATCTCAGCATATATGAGTGTTGAGGAGGAGGATCAACTAATGATCGTGCTAAAGAACCACCGAGGTGCATTCGGGTGGTCGGTTGCGGACATCAAAGGGATCTCCCCTACACTGTGCCAGCACAAGATCCGGTTCGAGGAGGGAGCCAAACCTGTAATTCAGCCACAACGCCGACTAAATCCAAGCATGATGGAGGTCGTCAAGAAGGAGGTGATCAAGCTCCTTTCTACAGGTATCATCTATGTTATATCTGACTCGACGTGGGTGAGTCCTACATAGGTAGTCCCTAAAAAGGGGGGAATTACTGTTACTCATAATCTGTTGAACGAGCTGGTCACGACCCACCTGGTAACCGGGTGGCGTGTGTGTATAGATTACCGTAGATTGAATGTTGCTATGTTGAAGGATCATTTTCCGCTTCCATTCATTGATCAGATTTTAGAGCGATTAGCAGGTCGATCTCATTTTTATTTTTTAGATGGTTATTCGGGCTACAATCAGATTTCCATTGATCCTAAGGACCA
This sequence comes from Alisma plantago-aquatica, assembly GCA_963693085.1. Lineage (NCBI taxonomy): Eukaryota > Viridiplantae > Streptophyta > Magnoliopsida > Alismatales > Alismataceae > Alisma > Alisma plantago-aquatica. Next base: position 74,107,784 of record OY856409.1, on the reverse strand, counting down.
AGAGAAGTCCACCTTCACTTGTCCTTATGGAACATTTGCATACCGTCGTATGCCCTTTGGTTTGTGTAACGCACCAGCAACCTTTCAGTGTTGCATGCTTGCCATTTTCTCCGATATGGTTGAGTGTTGTTTGGAAGTCTTTATGGATGATTTCTCCGTCTATGGTGCATCTTTCGATCAATGTTTATATAATCTGGATAAAGTTTTACAACGATGTGAGGACACGCACTTAGTTCTCAATTGGGAGAAATGTCATATGATGGTTAGTGAAGGGATTGTGCTTGGACATAAAGTGTCTAGCAAAGGGTTGGAGGTAGATCCGGTTAAAATTGAGGTTATTTCCAAACTACCCCCACCGAACTCGGTTAAAGGGGTACGCAGTTTTCTCGGTCACGCAAGATTTTACCGCCGCTTTATCAAAGATTTTTCAAAAATTGCTAAACCATTATCTGAGCTGCTGGAGAAAGATGCGGTCTTTGATTTTAATGAAAAATGTTTACATGGATTTAATGTGCTTAAAGAGAAATTAATTTCTGCACCAGTTGTGCAAACACCGGACTGGAAAAAGCTATTTGAATTGATGTGTGATGCTTCGGATTTTGCAGTTGGGGCAGTTTTAGGACAACGAGTGGACAACAAACTCGTTGTGATTTTCTATGCATCCAAAACTTTAAATGAAGCACAACTCAATTACACGACTACTGAAAAAGAGCTTCTTGCCATTGTTTTTGCTTTTGAAAAATTCCGGCAATATCTTGTAGGATCTAAAGTTGTGGTATGGATGGACCACACCGCCATAAAGTACTTGATGGAAAAGAAAGATGCCAAACCTAGATTGATTAGGTGGATCTTACTGTTACAAGAATTTGACATTGAAATTAAAGATAAGGCGGGAATCGAAAATGTGGTTGAAGACCATTTGTCTAGGTTAGAACAGGTAGATGAGAAGGACATAAATATACCCATTACCGAGACGTTCCCTGATGAACAACTTCTTTCTGTAAAATCTAAAGATCCATGGTTTTCTTATATTGTCAATTATCTTGCCTGCAAAATTATCCCAGATGATTGGACATATCAAGAGAAAAAGAAATTTTTCCATTCTTTGCGATATTATTTCTGGGATGACCCTATTTTGTTGAAGCAATGCAGGGATGAAGTTTTGTGCAGGTGCGTACCGGAGGTTGAGTATGAAAGTGTACTTCGTCATTGCATATGTTACCGACTGGTGGCCATCATGCAAGTTCCAGAACCGTGGCCAAGGTACTTGAGAGCGGCCTTTACTGGCCTACATTGTTCCGGGACGCATATGATTATGTGCGGCGATGCGATTCCTGCCAACAGGTAGGTAACATTTCAAAGCGACAGGAGATGCCCCTCAATGTATTTCAAGAGATCAAGGTGTTTGATTTGTGGGGTATTGATTTCATGGGACCCTTTGTGTCCTCAAACTCTAACTTGTACATTTTATTAGCTGTTGACTATGTATCAAAGTGGGTAGAGGAAATACCCACTAGGACTAATGATGTTGTTGTAGTGTGCAGGTTTGTCAAGGACTATATTGTTTGCAGATTTGGCATACCAAGGATGATTATTAGTGATGGAGGTACCCGTTTCAGAAATAAGAAGTTTGCTGCATTGTTGAGAAAGTACAGGGTAAGGCACAACATTGGTACCTCGTACCACCCACAGACACAGGGGCAAGTCGAAGTCTCCAATAGAGAGATTAAGAAAATCTTATAGCGCACAGTGGCTTCGACACGGAAGAACTGGAGTACTCTGCTACCAGACGCTTTATGGGCGTACAGGACAGCGTTTAAGACACCTATAGGCACTATGCCTTTTAGGTTGGCTTATGGGCGGGCTTGCCATTTGCCGATAGAATTGGAGCATAAGGCGCACTGGGTGCTAAGGAAGCTGAATTTGAACTATGATGAGGTAGGGAAGAAACGCTTGCTAGAGCTAAATGAAATCGACGAGTTGAGGATGAATGCATATGAAAGCTCGCAGATTTACAAGGAGTGAACAAAGCTGATTCACGGTTGACACATTCAGATGTGTGTCTTTAAGAAGGGAGATCGTGTGCTCTTGTTCAACTCAAGGTTGAAGATGCATCCCGGGAAATTGAAACCCTGATGGAGTGGACCTTTCACTGTAGAGGAGGTCAGGCCACATGGAGCAATCATGGTGCGTGATGGCGAGACAACATTTTTGGTTAATGGACAGCGATTGAAGTTGTACTTCGGTGAGGATTACTCGAGGAAAGTGCATGAGGTCAAACTCATTGCACTTACAGATGCGTGAGGAACGTGATTTCGTCTAGCCTAAGATGCTAAATAAGGGTGCTTGTTGGGAGGCAACCCATCCATTGGTAGTTTCGTTTAGTTTCTTTCACATTTGTAAGTTAGTTTGATTTGGTTTTGTTTTTAGTGTAAAAATGATACCGTGATCGTTTGTTCAGTGTGTAGGCCTGAGGCAGGGTCGATACCATCGACCATTGTGTCGATGGCATTGACAGGGGCACAGTTAGGCGGCTGCAAACATCTCTCCGAGTCGATACTATCGACGGCCTCATCGATGGTATCGACCTACCATCAACGCATCTCCAGAACGGGGTCGATAGTATCGACATGGTTGTCGATACTCGTGAGATCCCTGAAGATATTCAGATGAAATTTGTCTCAGTGAAGTCGATACCATCGATGGGCCTGTCGATGGTATCGTCCCGATTACAGGCAGAAAGCGACGGTCGGGCCTCGCGGGGGTGTTTGCCCTAAGAAGAGTCGATACTATCGACTTACGTCGATGGTATCGACGCGACATGTCACCAATCCGCGAGAAGGAATCAACGGCGATCGCTACATCAAGAGAATTGATCTGTGGGATGGGTCGATACCATCGACAACCGTCAATGGTATCGACGTGTCATCGATCTGGGCCCCCACATCAGGCTATTGACAACCGTCGATACTAGCGGAAGACCGAATTGTGCTACAGGTGTCGATACCATCGACCCACGTCGATGGTATCGACGGGTCCACAACAGCGACGGACGCAGTTATAAAAGAGAGGTTTTATTGTCAAATTGATTCACACCTTCATAGCCTTTTGCATCCACTTGTGCCTTGTGCATTGTTGTGCGACTGGAGCCTGGCTACGAGCAACCAAGGAGCGTGATCTTCACCTAGTCTTCATCGAGCGGAGATTGTCTTCTCCGATATCGTCTTCATCGAGCTCCATCTTCTGTTCCTCTTTCTCGGTGACAATGGTGCATACAGTCGGTGCATCTTCTTCATGTGCGGCCCCAATGGAGATCCCTGAATTCATTCCTCCACCACCCACATCGATTCCTTGTCTGAGGATTGTCCACCCTTCCCCGGAGATCCGGAAGGTGTACGAGGAGGTACTCAAGAGAAAGATTGAGCCCACCTGCTATGTCGATCGGGCAATGGTCCGCGACCTGGGGTTCAATGACAATCTCACCTACGTCTTGAAGGGGCAGGCGAGACATACGACCAGGAGGCCCGACGAGTTGGAGTACCACGCCGATGGCCAGCCATTCTTCAGCGAGTGGCCGACTTACAAGGAACTCATGGTGGAGTTCATGGCATCATTAGATATCAATGTGTTGCCCAATGATTTGATCGCCACCGACAGAGAGTGGAAGAAAGGGCGGGTGTCGTTCATACTCTACAACAACAATTACACCCTCACTCTCGCCCATTTCAATTCTGTTTATAACTGGTATCATGACGACTACCAACACTGGAGGCCAGACAACTGAACGGACTACGATGCCATTTTTGCCCAACTGGTGACTGTGCCTCTGGGTAAATCCATGAGCTACCACAACGCTGTAGTAGCCGACTTCGAGCATCCGTTTGTACGGATTCTACACCGCATGCTCTGCACCACGCTCTTCGCTCGCGGCGACTTGTCTCTCAGCAAATTCTAAGAGAAGGATTTGTTCTTTCTGCACAAACTGCTGAAGCGCGAGGAGTGCAACTGGGGCGCGTTCTTCTTGACGCGCGTGTTGGCTGTGAAGAGGAGTACGCGGAAGGCTCCTGTCCACTTTGGAGGGATGATCACACCATTGGCCCTCTACCATGGTTTGGATTTTTCCTAGCTTACTCCCCTTTCCAGCAGGAGCAAGGTCAACCTCCATCATCTGCACCGCTCCAACCTCCTCCTGCTCCGTGATGGCTTGGCGTATGCACATTGCCATGTCAATCATGCATATCAAGAATGTGCGCTTCCCGACCGCGTCTTCAACATTGAGGGAACTCAGCATTTCCGATGGCCTATCATCGCCATCGAAGACTCTGATGAAGATGGTGGTGATGATGACAACAATGATGAAGGCGACGAGCATGAAGAGGAAGAGGAGGCTTTCACTCCTCTTCGGGCACGAGTAGCACCCCGGAAGCGTCCCCGCATGCATCCGGGTGCATCATCTTCTTTGCAGCCTCCGCCACTGCAGCCCTCTCATCAAGGAGAGGATGTCTATTCAATGCAGGGGATGTATACAATGTTGCAAGAGATCTAGCAAACCCAAATACAACATACAGCTTCATATGTCGGTATTCAGGATAAAACGAACCGACTATTAGATAACCAGAGGGCCATTTTTGAGAATGAGCATCTCCTCCTCGAAAACCAACAAAACATCCATGACAGGTTGCACAGGATGGAGATGCAGCAGCATCCCTTCTACGACAACTACTGGAGCCAAAATTATTTTGGGGGTTATCCACAACCTCCACCAATGCCCCAGTACGATCCGAGATTCCAAGGGCAGAACCCATCATGGGACCCCACAGCCCCGCAGTACCCGCCTCCACCAGCAGAATGATCGGTATCATTGTTCCACCTTTTAAGGTTGTTTTTTACTATGAGGCCATAGTCGAATTCAAGCTCAGGGGAGGAGTTGGAACAGTTTCTATCCTTTATTTTTCCTAGTTTTTAGTTTTTATTGCTTTGTTTTTTGTCATTTATTTATGTTAGTTATTAGTTTGTTTTTAGGATCCACACTCTATCTAGTGTAATTGTGGATGTCTTATGTCTTATGTCATCTCGTTGCTTGTACATGGGAATCAGGGGCAAATTTGAAATTTTTTAATGCTTTTGCAAGCTTGTGTTGTTTAACTTTGAGCACATAACTTAAGAACATAATTGGGTTTGTCAACTCTAAAATAGGAAATCACAACTGTACATTCTTATGATTCATGAAAAGTGGACAGAACTAGTTGTTTGAGCCTAAACTGACCAAATGATAATGAGACCTTAATTTGAAATAAGAGAGAGAAACCTCTTAATTACTACACAGGTCAGTAAGGAGGGACACATAATATTTTCCAAAGGTTCAGTCAATTAATCTTTTGATCTATCCACCCCATTGTTTTCATACTCCACCATAAGAATTGGAAGTACATTACGGTTTTCATCTCTTTGATTGCATTCCATGTAGATAGGTCATGCATTGCAACTATTTTCACATATTTTTGCATGGAAAGAAAAAAAAGATAGAGTAGTTATACATGCACATTATCTTTAGGTGTGTGTCATTTAGTTGCATAATTATCATTTTGTAACTGCATTCACATTTTTGTGCATATAGTACATCATGCATCTTATGTCTTCTGAAACATTAAAGGTGATGAACTTGTTCCATACCTTTTGAATGCTTCAAGTGTATAATTTATGTAGCAATAAGTGAGCCCAACAAATAATTCAGTGTCATCTATAAAAATAAGGGCTTGAAAGAAAAGAAAATTTTGGAAAAAAAATTGAAAAACAAAAGAAAGAAAAAAATATTGAGAAGTAAGTAAGAATGAGAGGGAGAAAGGAACATGTTCTCACTTGCATCCTCATAAGAATAAGTGCATGGTGTAGTTTCTTAGATATTCCATCTCACCTGGAGATGGAATGATAGTGCATGCATCAATCCACCCAAATGTAGGCATTAGGGGATTTTTATTTGCATATGCATCATTTAGGTCATTATTGTTCTTGTGCATGTTAAAATCGTATAATGCTTCCATTTCTTCCACAAGCCACTCATTCCATCCACCTGTTGCTCGAATTGGTAGGTCACCGTGATTTTCTCCTCACTCATTAAGACCAGGAGAGTTGCTTCCATGTAGATGGTAGTTAGGGCGAGCAACGTAGATAGGAGATCACAAGATGCACTGAGTCTGGACTGGAGGATTTTATTATGTTAACTGCCTTATGTGATAGTGTTCATCAATTTTGAGGTAGATATCTTTTATGGATGATTATTGTCGCCTTTAGGGTAATTATCATTCTGTAGTTAGTGAGGGCCGGAATGTGAATGTCTGGCGGGGATCATATGGCGCAATCTGTTGTGATAATTTGTTCTTTAGTTGATCCTCGCAATTCTTTTCTAGCATTTTGTTGATCGAGGACGAGCAATGTTCAAGCTTAGGGGAGTTTGATGCGATGATTTTGAGTCACATTTATAGACTTGTTTTACTTGCGATTTATGCATTTATTGGTCATTTTGGTGGTTAATATTGCATAATTCACTTACTTTAGTCTATGATCCTTCTCAGTGTCAAATCTCTCTTATTTTATTGTTTTGAGCATAAATAATTACAATAATAGGTTTTATCTCGGCTGATGTGGTTTTGTTTTGCAATTTCAGGAAAAACGCATATCTGCAGCTGTCGATACCATCGACAGCAGTCGATACTATCGACACAGCCACATGCAGACAGCCACAAGGAGCATCGCAGAGTCGATACCATCGACTGGGAAGTCGATGGTAGCGAGTTACCATCAGGTTGCTGGCGACCAGCCAGTCGAAACTATCGACCTCAAAGTCGATACTATCGACGCTTTTAGCTTCAGCGACGGAAAAGGGATAAAACTGACGCCTAAGGGTGTCAATACCATCGACCCGCGTCGATGGTATCAAGTCAGCAGCAGGCGGAATGACGGAAAAGAAAGAAGGTTTGCCGATATCGTGAGGGGTCAATACCATCGACCCACATCGATGGTATCAACACCGTCATATCAGAGTTTTCTTCAGATCGGTTCTAATCCAACGGTTGTGATATTTTTGCAATCTAACTCGGTGATAATACCTAATGACGGTGGCCAAGAGCAGGGTATCACATCATTAGTCATTGCACACGTCCCGAGAAGGTGTGGAGAGAAGAATGGAGCCCAAAAGCATGCCCTAGACGTTCCGGAGGCCGAAGAAGATGTTTTCCACCGCCGAAAGGTTGTAGATCGCGCACTCTATGCCGAGGAACGATTGGATCTTCTCCATTCAGGGGTTTCATTACTTTATCCACATTTTTCTCCATGTTTCCCCTTTCTTCAACCATGTCTTGCTCTGAGATGAACATGCGGGGCTAATCCCCTTTATCTTTAGGACTGAGAGTAGCCCGGGGAAGCATTGTATGACATTTTTATCATAGTAATTCATAATTTGTCTCTTAAATCTATGGTATGATTTTGTTTTCTCAATTTTATTGTTATGCTTGATCACCATAATGATAAACTAATGCCCTTAATTACTTTGAAAGAAGAATTAACGGTTGAAAAGAGACGAAATTCACATTAATTAACAAATCCCTTAAACAAGGTGATGTAAGGTTAATGGTGGAAACCCAGAGGTCGATTCTAATGCACCTAGTTTAGGGTATAGGTTACTACGACGGTGGAACCGACCTAGACTTAGGTAGTGAATTGTATCACGACGGTGGACAATTCTGACTATAGGCCACTACCCGGATTGAGAGATGAACCTGAGTAACTATATGGAAATTCATACAATGAAAACCCGCGGTGAAACCGCAATCCTAAAGATCTCCAATTGAATTGATTAACTTAAACACTTAATCAATTGCTTTGTTTTATTTTAATTTTCTTTTATTTGACAACAACTCTCATAACCTTTTTAATTGGCCTAGCTGATTGTGAGTAGTTAGTAGTAGTCTACTGATAATTTAGTGTCCCTGAGTTCGACTCGGGCCTCACAAGGGCCTATACTACATTGACGTGTGCACTTGCGTTATACGCACGGTAAAATCATGTCAGGGACCATGGAATGGTAGTCAGAATCAGCTCTCATAGTGATGGTGGTGATTGTGGTTCTTAGACCTGAAATCACTATAGTTGTCACATGATGTTTGATGTACTTTGACATCATCCACAATGACCTTGAATAAGGGTTGCTATAAAGGTGATGCCTAGGTGCATTGTGAGACATGGGGATTGAATGTCAGTGATGTAGATGGGATTTGTCCCTCCTACAGGAGAATGATTCCAGACCACTTGATAAGCGAGACTGGGAAATGTATGGCCATAATCATGTGACTCAATATGTGATATGAGATCTCACATGCATCTCAGATAGCCTGCTTTGGTTCAAAGAATGTGGATTGAACGTTGAAGAGGATGATGATCCCATGCCTCAAGTTCAGTTCAGATATTAGAGACAATGTAACTATATGATCATTATAACATTGATCACATATTGTAGGTTGAAGTTGGATAGCAATGATGTGTTTCTAAATACCGCTCATTGCTTGTGATGTCATAAGTTAGTTATGGGCATTCATTGCAAACATAACTTGGGACCTATAGGGTCACACGCATAGGATGCACTTGGAATAGAATTTTATTCATGGATGATGTTTTACTTGATTGATAAGGTGTTAGGTATTCAATTTAAACAACAGTGGTTGAAATTGGCTAACTGGATTGTGAACCAACCGTTTCAAGTGTTGAACCAATCGATTCAAGTGTCAAGTCAATTGGAAACAACATTGGTTGAACTGTGCCTGACCAAGGCATAAACAAACTGGTTCACTTAGTGAACTGATTAGATCAAGATCTAAAATGACCGGTTCAAGTGTTGAATCGCTCGGTTCAATGATCTATACAATTGGATCAAGGAATTACGCTAACGTCATGTGTGCATTAATTGAATATTGAATGCCAATATGACTTGAAAAGGGAAAGCAACTGAACTGATTGGTTCACAGCTTAAACCATCTAGTTCACCTCTGAACCGATTAGTTCAATAGTGAACTGATTGGATCATTATTTGAAGCTTCTAGAAAATTCATGAAATTTCATCTCTTTGTTTACCAGATGAATTGGAAACCTTGACCCTAGCCATCCTATATAAAGTGGGGCATCTTAGGCTTTGAGAGACACAACAATAAGTTCTAAAATTGATGTCCTCTTTGGTTTTGGTAACCAGAGAGCCTGAGCAAGTCCTATCCATAAAAGGGAGCGATAGCAAGGGGGAGACAATTGGTAGAGCAAGTCGATGCTAGCACGTTGATGTTCAAAGGGACAACTCCTTCCCTTTGGCTCTAGTAGCACAATGTGGAGTTTCTGGTGGTCCATGTAGACTACTACAGAGGTGAGGAGGCCTTTGCCACCCACTGGAGGATGTAGTCAACCACTGTCCATGGTGATCAACTAGGAGGCCACTGTCGACAATCGTCTAATTGTGACTTGAGAAACAAGCATGCTACAGCAAGCATTGTCGCTAGACTTGCTCCAAGGCCAGGTATATGTCTCACAACTCTCTTTCCTAGATAAATTATTGTTGATGCAATTTGTTGTTTTGGGAATCGAGCATTTAGTTTTTATTTCCATTGCCTTATATGTCACCCCAATTTTCTAATGCACATTCGTTTCCAACATGAATTATACCACAACCTTACCTTCATTGTGAACCTTGATCTCCTTATCTTTGTAACCCATCACAAATAGATTCTTGCACCAAATTCATTGAGTCCCATCAGTTGTAGAGACCCCTATTTGATAAGGATTCAACAATATGGAATCCCTATCTAAATCAACGTCCTTGTATAGACAAACTTCCATGGCAGTAATATCTACACAGATGCCCTCAAACTATCATCTATAGATAAAATGCTCCCATAAACTCTGTTAGACATGAAGATAAGATCTCCCATCAAAGAAACCCCCTCTCTCTTCCCAATTCTACCTTGGCGGACCCCTTCCTTGACAACCTGCAACTGGGGGTTGGTGTTGAAGTCACTACTGCATGAAGCCTCTGGGACATAGTGGTTTCCATCCATGGACTTTCACAAAGGTCTACTGCTTTTGTTTTTTCCTTATTCAAGTTCCATGCATTGTTTCTTCTAGGTTTCCATGTTTTGTCATTGCTTCCATTTATGATGGATTTTAGAGCTTGAGTTGTGTTTTTCACAGTTTTTCCTTCCTTGGTCTTAAGTTGGTTGTCACAACTTCTTCAACAATGTTGGTTTATCTCAAGATCGCCTTTGATTGGCATATCCAATCCTCACTCAAGTGCCTACAATGGATGATATCTTTCTCACACATGAGGGCACTACATTGTTGGTGCTTGGGCTCTAAGAGCTCTGATTAGGCCAGCAAAGATGTTAGGATTGTTTCCCAACACTTGTTTGATAGACCACACCATGGATTGAGTTTGATAACTGGATTGATCCTACAAGAATCTTGAATTTATCACGTGTTAGGGAAGAGTATTCCCATGTCTCTTTCTCCATTTAACCCTCATATATCTAATTTGTGTATCATGCTTTCATGGGCAAGATTGTAATTCGATGCCCTATTGAGTCTTTGTCACATACTCTAGATAGGCGGGTTCCCCTATCCACCCATTGGGCTATCTCACCCTGACTAATGCATGTTTTTCACCTCTGTTGGAAGTAATTTTGATGGTGTGGATTTTCTAGAGTTTTTATTGGTACAAGTTTGAATATCCATCACAAATTCACCTGATGTCAGAAAAATACACATGAATTCTTGTTGGAAAGATAAAAACATAAGGAACAACCCTGAGTTAGTCTTATATAATGTTTTGGTTTTGAGTTACACTAATTTATCATAGAACCATGAAACCATAGAAAAAAATGTGAATAAAATTATTAATTGGTAGATGTTGAATGAATAGGGTATCTAGGATTTTTCTCAACCCCAATAATGGTATTAGAATTTCTTCAACCTATGAAGAGAAAATAAGATCTTGTTTAAGAAGGGAAGTGGTCCATGCACTTTGAACATAAGTGTTGATTGATTTTATGTATGTATAATGTACATGGAATGCTATGAATGTGTAATCTACTATTTCAATTACCAAAACTCAATGAATCTACTATAATTTGAATGTCATGTTTATTATATAATCTATCATGCACATTAATATTGAAGTTAAGAATAAGATCTAAGTGCAAGTTAAGAGTTTTCAAGAGAAAGGTAATGATAAAATATAACTTATATAAGGTCCTCGCCAAGAGTCTCCTCGGGGAAAAACTAAGAGGGAATTTGATGCATAAGAGAAGAGGAACTTCAGTGCAACCAAAGAGTCACTTTGGTACATAAGAGAATAGGCACTTTGGTGCAACCCAAGAGGTACTTTAGTGCAAAAGAGAAGAGACACTTCGATGCAACCCAAGGGGCAGCTTGGTGCATAAGAGAAGAGGCGCCCATGTGCAAACTTGAGGATTACTATATAGTCAAGATAAAAGAAATGGTCTGAAAGAAACTATATCCCTTTTTTAATGTTTGTGTTTGAAATTTATTTTCAAATTACATATTTTCTTTAAGACATAAAATGTTCCATTCCACTTGTGCGGTGGTGCGGCCATAGAGAGCCCGATTTGGGTGTTTCGTCAAATGGGTGAGATACAGGTCGAGTAATGGCTCATTCTAAATGGGAGAGAGACGAAACTGTTGGCACAAAAATCTCATGAAAGCGTTGATAACTGGGGGAGAACAAAATTGGGGAATCAAATTCTGTGAAACGGCTTCTGACCCAAAGAAGTAACAGATGAAGAAGATGATCTACGAGCCGTTCAAGGGTAAGTTAGATCAGGAGATTAAACCTCAGTCATCAGATGGCATGCAGAGAAGGAAATAAATTGATGTAATGCGTGACAGCGTAATAAATCACAGACCATGGGTAAATTCTCACATTAACCTCAAATATATTAATGTATAAAAAGGGTGAATTAATATGAAAAGACTTTCTAATTAAATCTTTGGGTGCAATTTCAAGATAGACAACATACACTAATTCAAGAGTGATATCTCAAATCATTATTCCCGTTTATGCTTTCTTTCCATCTAGGAGGAGAGAGAAAAGAAAAGATGATTATTACACTCATTAACAAACTCAATACCACATAATTTCTCATTCCTTGTCCCAAAAGGCCATAAAAACTCTACATTAATATGATCTACTGATTTTATCTTATTAGTGGTCATTTTGCATTTTAAACTCTAATTAAAACACTAATTGAGGTATTTGTGCACAAACCCAGTTGTTGTAATATATATGAATCAAATATAATTCAAACCACTAAATGTCGTACAATTTCAACATTGAGGACAAAAAGGATAGAAAAGATAGGAAATTTAGGAAAAAGGCCAAAAAGGATATAAAGGAAATCAAAAGCTTAAAAATGGGTTAAATTGTAAGTTTTAGTATGTTACATCACTCCACCCCTTAAAGGGGATTTCGTCCCTAAAATATCAACAAGAGGGAAGGGTGAGTATGTAACATCCCAACAGTAAGAAACTAGGTGGTTACTTCTAATCTATGGTACTTCACATGCTCTACTCATAAGTTAGGTTCTCATGGTTCACTAAGGGTTCCATTATTCAGATTACCTTTTATCAAATATAACACAATTAACATTTTTGGCTTATTAGAATTATCTTCATTTTTAAATTACTTCATCCTTAATATTCTATTAATTATGTCAGGTTATATTCACATTGTTATCAAAAGAATTACATCTCAACACTATGCACAAATCATGTGTATTTCCCTTATTTATCTCATTAAGAGTTTTAAGCATCATTAGACATTACTCAATTATTTCAACATCCACTAATATATTGGCTCCTTATTCTTAATAATGTGGATTTAGATTATATTATCACCAAATTTAACTATATCATTTTATTTTGCATGAAATAGTTAATTTATTCAATTTGTTACTAAGTCTACAATTAACCCAAATAATTGTCACATTAATTACTTATCTCTACATCACACATTGTCACATTACCTTTCATACTCATATTAATGTCATCCTTAATCATTCACTCATATTTATTCACTTCTTATTAGTGATTATGCACTTTTAACACCATATTAGGCATACATGCATATTTATATAAATACAGTTACTCATTATCATATTTGAGTCATTATATGTACTTTAGTGAATAAGATGGAACACATTATATATTAATGAATTGATTCATATACCAAGTTATGATTTGGTGATTAATGAGGTGTACATTAGAGAATAAGGTGATATGCATTACATAAGGTGATATGCATTACATATATTGATGAATTGATTAATCTATAATTAGGTGATTGCATACCATTTATGTGTATCAAAGTATGCTATTATATTATGACACCTAATGTTACTAATGTATCATGAATGTCATTAAGAATGCCAATATTAAGGTTAAATTATTACAATTTAAGGTTTAGATGATCATTATATGTCATTTATACATTCTTAGCATGCATTCGATCCAATATTAGGTTCCATCTATCTTACTCATTATATCATCAGGATTTATTGGTTGATGACATGGTCAACGTCATGTGCATCACAATTTGTGAGTTACTCATATTACATGCAGTAAGTATATGTTAGAGTTTAAACATATCAACTATTCATTAGATGACTTATTATATATTCATTAGTATATAAACAATTAGGTTAAGTTATAATTTTAACTTATTTTAGTCAATTCTAATGATTTAAGTTCACTAATCTCTTATCTATGGAGTTAGGGTTTCTAATTCTAGAGTAGCTAGATTTCGGTGTGTTGTAGGACTCCATCCCCTTAAAAGGATTTCATCCTCAAAATCAGCAATTCCAAAATCTATCAAGGCACTACTACAACTACACCACCCCTTAAAAGGGTTGACCTCCCAAGTAAAACTAAACTAGAGGTAAAAGAGTGAATTTAATTAAACCATGTATATCCAACACTTGATTGGTTTATAATCACTATCACCAACCTCAAAGTCTAGTATAGGGGGTAGACTACCCCAGACATGAAAAAATCTAAGGCTCCTATAAGGAATTATTGGACATAAGGGAATTTTATTAGGTAACTAGGTCATCATATTAGGTTCCCAAGGGTACTCAATATAGATGTCTAAGGCTAATATTGCCTAAAGGTATGCTATTTTGGATAATAAATATCAGCGCAGACCAGGCCGGTGTCATATGGATCTAGGAGTCCTCATAAACCAAGCTAGTGGCGCGGAGGAAAATATTACCAACCCCAGATCCTGACCCTTTCTCAGCACCCTTGCTTTCAACTTATGTCCTAGTAGCTACCTAACGGGCTCATCACTAAAGGTTAATTAAAGATATTTCTAATATGAAACTTCTATGCTCCTAAATCAACCTTTCATCATAGGTCAATTCTAAGGTGAACATCTTAACTAAATGGGAACTACATGAGGTACGGGCTCTAACTAGGGAGACAAATTGAAATATTCAAGATTCTGACTACTATGGGCTCTGATACCATGTTGTAAAGAAGCAATAAACACCCCTTTACTAATAATGATAAACAAAAGACCAATGAAAAGTATCAGAATAAAATAGCATTGACTATATTCAATTTCATAAAGGGTACAACAAAATATCCAAATAAGGGTGTACATGATATATACAACAAAAGATCTAAGATAGAGGGAAACTAAAATACATCAATCTACCTCCAAGAAACAAATTTAAGAGTTAGATACAGAAGAAAGGATGGACTCTTCTCCTAATCTTAGGCTAGTCCACCATGCTCCTATTGCACACTCGGATCCTAAACCCGGGTGTTTGGGATCACCCAGCAAGAGGAGAAAGAAAGTATGTGTCAAATGGGTAATAAGCACAAAGTATAAATAACAATTGATAACATGGGTTAAATAATTAACTATTCTAAAGAGAGTCAAGAGTATGATGCATTTAACAAATAAGAATTATTCCCATTCAAATAATAACTAAAGTTGGATGCATGAATATCAATATGACTACAATAACTAAAGTAGGGTTGAGGCACCTACCTAACCTCAACCAATAGGTGAGGGAGAGTAACACATTCCCAAACACCTACAATATATATAAAAGTGGGGAGAGTACACACATTCCCCTGAGTGAAATAATGCATGCCCACCTATGGGTGAATTTACATAAGTACACTACATTAGCTATATAGTCAATAATTCATAATGCTAAAAAAGAGTCATATGGAAGATTAAATAAATGACATATTGCAGAGGGGTCAAACACTAAGAAATAATAGCATAAAATGTGCTAAAAGAAGACAATGAAAAAGATCAAAATCTAAGCATATGCCTCATTAGAAATATTAGGGTTGGATCATGAAAAACCCAACTGAAGGATAAGTGTACACACTCATTCATAAATAGGATTGTAGATACCTTAAGGTAGAGTCCTAATTATTTCTTTGACCAACTTGGTTGTATCCAAGGCCTCTTTAACCTAATTACAATATATGTGTATGCATTAGGGTTTGATATATCATAAAGTGTAAGAAAACCATAATCTTGGACCTTCTAGGAAAACCTTCAATTTAGGACTCAAAATATATACCAATCGATCAATTGGATTCTTCTGATTAAGAAGACATATTTATTTCTTAAATTTGGAGTTAAAATTAATTAGTTATCAATTTTAGGGCTTTTATATAAATAAAATAGTGTGTGTAATAAACATCAAAACAGGGATGCAAAACAATACTTGAAAACCCTAAAATCATATTCTAATTGAAAAGTGCTTTCCAATGACTACTTATACCTATTTTTCTAGTAAAGCATTGATTTATTATGAATATTTGAAAATTGAGTAATGAGAATTCAGTAAAAAGCCAGGTGTGTATATCCAGACCCAGTGGCTCGGCCACAAGGTGGGCTGGCTCTGGGTTGGACCAATCAAAGTTGGCCAACTTGCAAGGGGATTCACCCCAGTGGACCAGCGATAAAGTAAGTATGAGGCTAAAATCCCTAAATTTCCCCTACTCATAAAATCATTCAACTAACTATGCGAGGGTAACATTTTCACTTAGATCATTTAATTCTTGCATCCTAAAATACATGTTAAAATCCATAATTGACCTTGATGATCTGATATCAGGATAAAGCTGCCATGGGTAGTAGTAGGGTAACATTAACACCCAGGATCTTCTCCTCTGACCCATGGCGAGCAGCAGCAGCTGGGTGACCATCCCCGATCGTGTTGGGTGTCATCAAGAAAGACCAAAGAAATTAGGTGGGTGAAGGATGATTGATGCATGGGTTTTGAGTCACTTTTATAGGCTTATTTTATATCTGTTTTATGCATGTATTTGTCATTTTCTTGATTATATTTGCATAATTCACTATAGTTAGCCTTTAAAATCTTTTTGCATCATATTATATTTCTTTTATCATATTTATATGATTTTATATAATCCCCGAACTTATACACATGTTTTGGCACTTTTTCAGGCACTTTTGCATTGTCCAGAGTCGATACTATCGACCCTGGTGTTGATAGTATCGAAATTTTATCAGAAAGCAACCCCAAAATGCGATCTTGGAAGGAAAAACTTGTATCATGGTCGATACCATCGACCTGGGGGTCGATACTATCGACAGCGTCGGGATCTGGCGATTTTCTGCACTAAAATGGAGCGTTTTAATCCGACGGTTGAGCTTTTTCGGAGCCGTAAAGTGGTCCTATGACCTAAGAAGAACACGGCCGGCCCTAGGGGGATCTCATATTGTGTCGTACATCATCCAAGAAGGAGGGAGAGAGATAGGAGACAAGAGACGAAGGTCGTCAATCGAGCGATCTGGGCACCTCCGACGGGCGATTTTACTGCCGGAAGACTGCAAAACGCACGTTTCTCGAGGAGGATCTCTAGGAACACCTTTGTATCAGGGGTTACATGAGTTTTCTCCATGTTTCCCATGTTTTTCTTCTCTACTCCTATGTATTTTCCATTGTCAACCATGCGGGGCTAATCCCCTTAATCTTTAGAACCGGGAGTAGCCCGGGGAAGCATTGTATGACGTTTTTATCATAGTAATTCATCATTTATCTCTTAAATCTGTGGTATGCTTTCGTTTTCTTAATTATATTGTTATGCTTAATCACCATAATGATAATCTAATGCAGTTAATTACTTTGAAAGAAGAATTAACGGTTGAAAAGAGACAAAATTCACATTAATTAACAAATCCCTTGAACAAGGTGATGTACGGTTAATGGTGGAAACCCAGAGGTCGATTCTAATGCACCTAGTTTAGGTATAGGTTACTACGACGGTGGAACCGACCTAGACATAGGTAGTGAATTGTACCACGACAGTGGACAATTCTGACTACAGACCACTACCCGGATTGAGAGATGAACTTGAGTAGCTATATGGAAATTCATACAATGAAAACCCGCGGTGAAACCGCAATCCTAAAGATCTCCATTTGAATTGATTAAACTAAACCCTTAATCGATTGCTCTATTTTATTTTATTTTCTTTTATTTTACAACAACTCTCAAACTCTTTTAATCGGTTTAGCTGATCGCAACCAGTTAGTAGTAGTCTACTAAAATTCACGTTTCCCTGAGTTTGACTCGGGCCTCACAAGGCCTATATTACATTGATACGTATACTTGCGTTTGCACGCACGGTTTATGCGTGTCAAGTTTTTGGCGCCATTGCCGGGGAAATGGTGAATTTTAGCACTACGAGTGCTGCGAGCGGCCACACTATGCCACTTTTAATTCCTGTAATTTTTTTTCTCATCTTTTGAACTGAATTGCAAATCTTATTCATTGTTTTAATTATTAGTACTGGTTCATACACTACCATTTAAAATTTCAGGTACTAGTAAAGTAATAATGGGTGACGAAGCAGAAAATGAGGAGCAGACGATCTGGGAAAGGATTAAGGCTTCTTCTTCTTCTGCGCAGAAGGGGCCAATCAAGAAGCAAGCTATCATCATACCCAGTTACAAGATTGATCCAGGGCTTATTCAGTTGGTCAAATTGCAGGCTTTCCATGGACTTAAAAATGAGGATCTAGTGACCCACATCGGCACATTCGTGGAAAATTGTGATATGATAAAGATTGACAGGTTCCCGCAAGAGACACTCTACCTGAAACTTTTTCCCAGTTCTTTAGCGGGCAATGCTTGGGAATGGCTGCACAATCTGGATGATGAGTATATTGAATCTTGGGATCACATGGTTGAGGTGTTCTTTGAGAGGTTCTTCTCACCTGAAAAGACAAACGATCTAGTGAGGAAGATACACAACTTCAGCCAGTGAGCTGGTGAAACATACTCTGAAACTTGGGAGCGCTTCCAGATCATGTTGAGGAAGAGTCCACATCACGGCTTAGACAAGGAGAAGCAAGCTAAAAATTTCTACTTCGCCCTAAATGAACATGAGAGGAGCAATTTGGACTCAGCAGGTTCTGGTTTCTTTTTGAACAACACAGGCACAAGGTGTTGGGATATTCTAAGGAACATGTCCAAAAAGCAGTCTTGGGGTGAAAGAGATGCACCAGAGTAGGTTGGCATTACACATGAAGCAAGGGCCATCAAAACGCTTAATGACAAGTTGGATCTTATAGCCAAGAAGCTCCTAGAGAAAGAGGACAATGGGTCTGATGATGAAGCACATGCAAAGTATATGCATCAACAGGGATATAGAAATAACAATTATGATTGGAGGAAGGAACAAAATTTTCAGAAGCTGCAGCCTAGCCTAGAGGAAAAAAACAATGAATTGCTTAGCCAGGTGGTGAAACAAAATCAAGAGATCATGAGTACATTCGCAAAGCAGTTACAGTCTCAGGGTGAGATTTTGAATAAATTTGGGCAGACATTGCAAAGTCATGGAGCACAAATGAGGGCATTAGAGACGACTGTGACCCAAATTTCCAATGAAGTGGCGGCCATGAAGCATACAAATCAACAAAGACAGGCTGGGAATGCAGATGTTGTTCAAGCACATCATCAAGTGAAATATATATCTGTGATTTCTGAGGCAAAGCCCCCGGTGGTGGAGGTCCAGGACAAAAGCAAAATGATTTTTGATACAGAGGCTACACCAAGAATACCGTATCCTCGTAGTCATTATGGACTACTGGGCGGATGTTGTCCATTCAGAAAAATCCGCCAAGAGCACATCACATCCGTGCCCGCACCTAGGCAAGAGGAGCAGGTGAAGGCCATGTGTCATGGTGAAGCTACAGTCACTGAGAGAGGGGAGCAGCCACAAGTCATGCCATCCACGGATGATGTGTCAAATCCTATCCTATAAGGTGGCGTTGAAGCAAGCTTAGGGGAGGAGACCCCTAAAGTTCCATATGTGCCACCACACAAGCGAGCGAAGGACCCAAACGTGCCTTTCCCGGATAGTCTGAGGCTGAAGAAAGAGCATAGGCACTACAAGAAATTCTTGGAGATGTTTAGGAAGCTCCATATTAATATTCCGTTAGTGGAAATGATAGAACAGATTCCAGCATATGGAAGGTTTATCAAGGACATAATCACCAAGAAAAGGCGGATAAAAGACACTGACATTTGTGTTGTTGATGAAAAAGTGAGTTCTATAATCCAAGGATGGCTACCAAGGAAGAGGAAAGATCGAGGATGTTTCTACATCCCATGTTCCATAGGCAGCCAACATTTTCCACAAGCACAGTGTGACTCAGGGGCCAGCATTAATCTTATGCCACTGTCCACGTTTCAAAAGCTTGGATTGAAGACACTAAAGAAATCTGCCATGACTATTGAGTTGGCAGATGGATCCATTGTGAAGCCACAAGGTATATGTGAGGATGTGCTAGTCAAGGTCGACAAATTCATATTCCCTATTGACTTTGTGGTCATGGACATGCATGAGTTGGAAGGAGGTGAGATGCTATTGGGAAGGTCGTTCCAAGCTACGGTTGATGTAATCGCTGCCATTGGGCGAGGTTACTTGACACTTGGGATTGGTGATGATAGAGTTAAATTCAAATTACCACATTACTCATTGGAGACATCTCTTGACAACTCAGGTAAAAGGTATCTTTATGTCAAGCCTAGGACATTAAACAAGGGTGCTTGTTGGGAGGCAACCCAACTTTCGATTCATTTTTATGTTTGGTTATGTTCTTTTATATTTATGTACTTAGTTTTTGCTTAGGTTTTGATACTTTTTGTAAAAATGGTGCCCTAACTCGTGGTTTGAAGTGTGCATAAGGTTAAGGTCGATACTATCGACACCCATGTTGATAGTATCGAGTTTGGATTAGTAAACGCTGAAGAAAAGTTGATACCATCGACCCTAGGGTCGATAGTATCGAGATTCCTGAAGATTTACAGAAAAAGTGGTGATAGTAAAGTCGATACCATCGACCCTAGGGTCGATAGTATTGACACTTTTGAGTTCCCAGGCTTTTAGATGCGTCGATTTAGCAAAATTGCTGAGTCTGGGTCGACCTTGGTCGATGGTATCGACACCTGCAGGACAGCTACATAAAATAGGCCATAAAAGGTATCGAAATGAGATTTTTTCGAACCGTTTTTTGCAGAGGAAAGATGGATGAAGCAAGTCACGTCTTAGAACCACTAAGACACAAAAATGGGCTACAAAAAGGAGGGAGATAGCAAGTATCACTTGGTCCACTTGAGCATCTAACCATCCTTATTCACCACACTTCAAAGCGAACGGTACCGATGTTCCACCTCTTAAGTGAGAATGTTGACTATGAGGCAATAGTTATATTCAAGCTTAGGGGGGGTGTTGGAACAACCCTCTATCTTAGTTTTTACTTACGTATTCATGTTGCTTTTACTTTTGAGATATTAGTTGTTTTTATTTCTAGGTTTACTGCTTTTGTAGGATCCACATCTATCTAGTGTAATATGTGGAGCAATAAATGCATGGTTTCAATTGGGAGTTTTACTCTTGGGTTGTGTGCACATAAAAAATGAGCATTTTGAGAACTTTTTGAGCTTATTCTTGTTAGTAATTGAGTTGCATAACTGAGGAAGTGCTTGGGTGAGTTATCTTCAGGACATGGAGACATGAATGACCATCTTTATTGTCTAAGGAAAAGTGATTGGCAAGGATGTTTGAGCCCAAACCGACCAAACACTAACGTGACCTTAGACTAAAGTTTAAGAGAGAAATCCTTCAGTTACCCTGTACACAGGTCTTTAGAGAGGGACATATGATATTTTCGGAAGGTTCTGTCAATTAGTCTTGTGATCTGATCCACCGCAATTTCATTTACACTACACCATAAGAAATGGGAGCACATTATTGTCTTTCACTTTTTGATTGCATCTCATGTAGATATGTCTTGCATTATATCTATTTTCACATTTTGTTTTGCATGAAAATGAAAAAAAAGGATAGAGTAGTTATAAATGCACATTATCTGTAACATCCCTGACCTGGGTTATGAGTTAACCCTAGGTGTTTTGCCTAAATATGTAATTAAATCCTTGTGATTAACTTTGGGCATGTAATTAAGTTTCTCAGAAACATATATTTCAGTTTTTGCTCCTTTTTATATAAAGTTGTAGCATTGTTTTGTTATACAGGAACCTATGTGCAATTTACCCAGTTAGAAGGGTTAACTTGCAATTTGCACATGTTGAGATGTTCCTCTGATGTTGAGACATCATGAGAATCATTATGACGAAGTTTGAGGGATTTCCCAAGCTTGGGCACCAAGGTGCAGCTGTGGAAGCAATCCCTGTGCTTGAAAACCCTAAATTGGAATAAAGTGCAATTTACCCAATTTGAGGGGTGCAACTTGTAATTTACACCATCAAAAGTATTTATTAAGACTCTTGTCACCATTTAGAGAAGAAATTATGAAGAGGTCACTTTAATTGAATAATCATATAATGAAAACACCTTTGTGATTGAATAATCAAGGTGTATGTACAATAGCCTTTTATGTGTATGCTTAAGTTATAGGTTGATCTTCTTTGCCTTCATTTCTTGACCTTAAAAGAAGGTTGTCCTTAGAAATAAGAAGAAGGGACGAGCAAAGAAGGATGGAGGGACTAAGTTGAAAATATGGAGAACTTATGAGCTTATGTTGAAAATCTCACCCCAAGTATATATACTCTCCACTTCACTTAGCAAGGAAACCCTCCCTTCGTTCCTTTCACTGTTCTATTCACCCAAACCGACTAAAGAGGAGCTGTGGAGCTCAGGAGGACGACCAAGGAGGGAAAGGTAGGTTTGAATCCTCCCTTTTGCTTAAGTTCATGGTTAGAACTCGAATTCAAGGTCAAATTGATGGCTAGCTCACATAGCTCTACCTTTCTAGCCATCTCTTCTCGACTTTCCTTGGAAGGATCACCTTGGCCGACCTGTGGAAACTCAAGGACGCCATTAAAAGCTTGGATCTCGAAAGCTTGGAGCTCAAGGAGCAAGCTTTAGGCGGGTTTTATAACTCTAAACCCATGCTTTGTTATATACAT
Organism: Alisma plantago-aquatica; assembly: GCA_963693085.1. Lineage (NCBI taxonomy): Eukaryota > Viridiplantae > Streptophyta > Magnoliopsida > Alismatales > Alismataceae > Alisma > Alisma plantago-aquatica. The sequence continues at coordinate 74,085,244 of OY856409.1, read as the reverse complement.
CCTGTTTATGCTTTTAGATGATAGTTCTTCTTCTTCTCTACCTTCCTTTGCTACTTTGCAAGCAAATCCGTGAGAAATCCTTGCTGTTCTTAATCTAGGAGATGAAGACGTTATTTCCAAAGTTAATCCACTACTTTTCACTTTTCTAAACGGTCTCCACAAATTGCTCTCTCGGTTTGCAAAACCGTGTAGTGAGCAAACGGTCTCAAGACCGTGTAAGGGCAAACGGTCTTCAAGACCATTTAGCCGCGTTGACCGAGCGTGGACGGTATAAGATTTCTGTTCATAATTATGTATGCTAATCACCCAGAAAATTTGAGATGATAACTCCAAAGTAATCGTGAGATATGGCCTTTTTAATCAACAACTTTAATTGAATTTACTCCTGATTTCCAATCTGTTGAAATCGCCCTTTTTGGGAAAACGGTCTCAAGACCGTGTAATAACGTTGACCAAGCATTGACCGTATAAAATTACTGTTAAAAATAATGTTGATTAATAACTCACCAAATTTGATGAACTAATTCCAAACGAGCTAAGAGTTGAAGGATGATTACTAGGGTAAACCCTAATTGAAATTAGTACTGAAATCTCAATGAATAACTTAGTGTTTTTGGGTTGATTGACCCAAACGGTCTCAAGATCGTTTGGGAATCAACCAAACGGTCCCAAGACCGTGTGGGGAATCACCCAAGACCGTGTGGAGGTCTGGGGTCAAGTATAGTTGACCAATTGAAAGTACAAAGATACCAAATTACATTGCAATTAAGTATTGATATGATAATCAACTCAATAGATCCAACCTTGAAGAATTTTACACTAGAATACAAAAGTTGGATGGGTAAACGGTCTCAAGACCGTTTGTAACTCATCCAAACGGTCTCAAGACCGTGTGGTGACAACCCAAGACCGTTTGGAGGTCTAGGGTTAAGGTAATTTGATCAATTGAGGGCCCAATTGCAATAGGTTATTGAATTAATCAAAATACTGATTTGAGACTCAATCAAGGTTCAACTCCTATCAAATCACTTTAGATTTTGATGAAATCTTGGGCAAACGGTCTCCAGACCGTGTGGAGTTCATCCACACGATCTCAAGACCGTTTGGGCCAAGTTTGGGCCCAATTGGAGCTCAATTGAAGGGTTCAACCTTGTGTTGATTCACATTGTTGAGTGTTGATGGTTGAACGTTGATGGACCTTAATTAAACCAACTTCAACCCTAATTGGATAACAATTGAGGGTCAATTGAGTGACCAATTGGTTAAGTATAACCCTAATTAACTCAATCTATAAGTGGTTACCATGGCTTTGACCATTTGGAGGCTTCAACATTAATAATCATAATCGATTGAAATCATTGAACCATGTTGGAGGTCCAAACGGTTTGAGACCAAGTGGACCAAACGGTCTCAAGACCGTTTGAGGTCTCACGGTCTCAAGACCATTTGAGACCTCACAGTCTCAAGACCTTTTGAGACCTCAGGGTCTCAAGACCGTTTGAGGTCACACGGTCTCAAGACCGTGTGAGGCCACACAGTCTCAAGACCGTGTGAGGCCTCACGGTCTCAAGAACGATTGGACTCAAACGATCTCAAGATCGAGAGACACCAAACGGTCTCAAACCGTGTAAGCCCTCTCGGTCTTGAAGTCAAACTTGTTAAAAGGTCTACATGCTCACACGGTTTGGGCAAACGACCTTGAAGGTCACACGGTCTTGGAGTCAACCCTAGCAAACGGTCAACTCATCCAAACGGTTTCAAACCGTTTGGAGGTTGAAGGTTGAAACCGTTTGAGGTTTTCAAAGGCTGTTTTCACTTAATTACTTGAAGATGTAAATGGTTCAATGATGCTCAAATCTAAACCCTAATGGTAACCTAGTACATTAGGGGACTAAGTTACTAATGAATTAACCCATGATGGTGATCAATGGGGTGAATTACCAAAATACCCTTGAGGGGTTCAAATGAGTAAAACCTTGTTCAAATCAAACCCTAATCACATGATAGCGATGTTTTGGCTTATGTTAGCCCATGAGGACTTAACCCAACCTTATCTAGAGTGGTGTTATTACCATCTACTAGTATGAGGAGAGAGAAAGTATCTTAAGAGAAAGAAAATACCTTAAGAGAGAGAAAGTACCCTTTTAGGGTGGAAACTCAAGTAAAGAACCTTCAATACACATGAATGTGCATGATTAAGGTATGATCCACCTATGTGAGATCATGGAAACCCTAATTATGATATATGATGAATCTTAAGCTAATCTGAGAGCATCAATGATGATGTTCCTCATACATGATGATGTTATGAGTTCAATTCACCATGTGATGTGAATAGTAAACCCTAATTCAAGGGTAATGACATGTGATGTGAATAGTAAACCCTAATTCAAGGGTAATGACATGTGATGTGAATAGTAAACCCTAATTCAAGGGTAATGACATGTGATGTGAATAGTAAACCCTAATTCAAAGGTGATGACATGTTATATGAGTATTAAACTCTATTTGATAAGAATCAAAGAACTTATCTCTTATGACAAGAGTGGAAAGTATAATCATTGTTTTGAATTACCTTTATTAGTTGAATTAACCATGCAGGTTCTGATATGGAGGTGATCATATCCAGGTATGGATGATGATACTATATTCATTAAAGGCATATTGATAGCTTTATGAATAAGTAAAGTATCTTGATGCCTTGTGAGTGGCATTCTATGATAATAATAGGCTGTGAAAGCCATGAATACCATCAAGGTCATGCTTTAGAGATGACTTGTGATGAGTATAATGATAAATGATGATTGATGTGAGTTAGGATTGTTACATTTAGTATTCTCCTTTTATAGCTGTTATGCTACTGTTATTGTTTGATGAACAATGTGTGATGTTAAATGAATATTGAATGTACCTAACTAATCAAGTATAATGTAGAGCCCTGATCATAGACCCATCGTTGTCATAGATCAAATGATGGTGAAACAGGTTTTCCTAAGGGAACTCCTGGATCACATACTATTGAGTATGTGGGGTATATGGATGTGTAGAACCTTACATCCTAGTGTAGGAATTTGATGTAGATATGTAATCCGTCAATCCTTCACTACAATCCCATACCGTATCAGTAGTAGGTAAACATGAAACCTCCTGATGACGAAGAGAACATAGATATCCGTATCAGTGGAGATAAACATGAAATCTCCTGATGACGAAGAGAGTACAGAACACCACTGTAACTCTAAAATAGCGAAGGACCAGTTTACCCTGGTGAGCTATAATAGTAGAGACACAAGATGTCCTACAAGTGATCCTCTTACTGACTGAGGAAGGTGAAGGTCATGAGAATTCCGGCTCTCTTAATGACCTATGTATGATACTGATGTGACTGCTTAGCGATCAGTTGGAGTATGAGTGGTATACCTCATCTCCACAGGGCATAATATTGGTTGTAAAACATAATCAACCGCGTAGTATACTTGTTAGAGATAACTACGAGTTAGTTGATTGATGATACACTATAATAGTGCTTATATTCTTCATGTCTCATAAATGTTGAGCGCTTGTTTATAGCTGCAACTGCTATTGAATACTTTGAAAGTTTTACTGCTTAATATATCCTTTGATGTTATAATAAAGCTTCTGGCGGAGAGTTATAACTCTCGCTAGGACAATTGTGTAAAATTGTCTCACCCCGTAGACTTCAAATTTTAGGTGGACGTCGAAGACGGAGGAACCGGTCTACAGGTGACCAGTCCCAGCAGCAGCAGCAGCACCAGGAGCAGTAATAAATCTCAGGTGGAGATTTAGCCTGCCATGTGGTGTAGTTAGAGTCAGTCCTATGTGTCCTCTGTACTCTCAGGTCTTGGAGTCTTTTATTATGAGTTCTTGAGATTTTGTATCGTGATGTATATAATTACTCAAGAAGTAATTATCATGAGATGTAAATAGTTTATCTCTTGTTATGAAAGAAGCTTTTAAGGATTTAAGCTCTTGTCTCGAAAAGTTTTAATTTCCCGTGATTTTTGTCTTCCGCTGTTTATCGAATCGCTTCCGCTAAGTTTAAATCGTGATTATATCGTGGTGTGGAGATCAGAGCCCACAATTAGTGGTATCAGAGCTCTAGGTCAGTTGAGTCTACAGAGGCATAGGACTTAGGATGTCGAGTCTATCTTTAGTACTCCTTCCTTATCTAATAGAATTAAAAGGTTAAAGAAGAAAGATAAAAGTCTTGTGAAAGTCCTCTGGAACCACCGTGGTGTTGAAGAAGCCACTTGGGAATTAGAGGATGAGATGAGAAGGAAGTATCCTGCCCTTTTCTCTTAGTATGGTTTATCGATTTCGGGGATGAAATCCTTGTAAGGGGTGGATAATTTGTAACATCCCTGACCTGGGTTATGAGTTAACCCTAGGTGTTTTGCCTAAATATGTAATTAAATCCTTGTGATTAACTTTGGGCATGTAATTAAGTTTCTCATAAACATATATTTCAGTTTTTGCTCCTTTTTATATAAAGTTGTAGCATTGTTTTGTTATACAGGAACCTATGTGCAATTTACCCAGTTAGAAGGGTTAACTTGTAATTTGCACATGTTGAGATGTTCCTCTGATGTTGATACATCATGATAATCATTATGACGAAGTTTGAGGGATTTCCCAAGCTTGGGCACCAAGGTGCAGCTGTGGAAGCAATCCCTGTGCTTGAAAACCCTAAATTGGAATAAAGTGCAATTTACCCAATTTGAGGGGTGAAACTTGTAATTTACACCATCAAAAGTATTTATTAAGACTCTTGTCACCATTTAGAGAAGAAATGATGAAGAGGTCACTTTAATTGAATAATCATATAATGAAAAACACCTTTGTGATTGAATAATCAAGGTGTATGTACAATAGCCTTTTATGTGTATGCTTAAGTTATAGGTTGATCTTCTTTTCCTTCATTTCTTGACCTTAAAAGAAGGTTGTCCTTATAAATAAGAAGAAGGGACGAGCAAAGAAGGATGGAGGGACTAAGTTGAAAATATGGAGAACTTATGAGCTTATGTTGAAAATCTCACCCCAAGTATATATACTCTCCACTTCACTTAGAAAGGAAACCCTCCCTTCATTCCTTTCACTATTCTATTCACCCAAACCAACTAAAGAGGAGCTGTGGAGCTCAGGAGGACGAACAAGGAGGGCAAGGTAGGTTTGAGTCCTCCCTTTTGCTTAAGTTCATGGTTAGAACTCGAATTTAAGGTCAAATTGATGGCTAGCTCACATAGCTCTACCTTTCTAGCCATCTCTTTTCGACTTTCCTTGGAAGGATCACCTTGGCCGACCTGTGGAAACTCAAGGACGCCATTAAAAGCTTGGAGCTCGAAAGCTTGGAGCTCAAGGAGCAAGCTTTAGGCGGGTTTTATAACTCTAAACCCATGCTTTGTTATATACATCCTGTTTATGCTTTTAGATGATAGTTCTTCTTCTTCTCTACCTTCCTTTGCTACTTTGCAAGCAAATCCGTGAGAAATCCTTGCTGTTCTTGAGCTCTCAGATGAAGACGTTATTTCCAAAGTTAATCCACTACTTGGTACTTTTCTAAACGGTCTCCACAAATTGCTCTCTCGGTTTGCAAAACCGTGTAGTGAGCAAACGGTCTCAAGACCGTGTAAGGGAAAACGGTCTTCAAGACCATTTAGCCGCGTTTACCGAGCGTGGACCATATAATATTTCTGTTCATAATTATGTAGGCTAATCACCCACAAATTTTGAGATGATAAATCCAAAGGAATCGTGAGATATGGCCTTTTGAATCAACAACTTTAATTGAATTTACTCCTGATTTCCAATCTGTTGAAATCGCCCTTTTTGGGCAAACGGTCTCAAGACCGTGTAAGAACGCTGAACAAGCGTTGACCGTATGAAATTACTGTTCAAAATAATGTTGATTAATAACTCACCAAATTTGATGAACTAATTCCAAACGAGCTAAGAGTTGAAGGATGATTACTAGGGTAAACCCTAATTGAAATCAGTACTGAAATCTCAATGAATAACTTAGTGTTTTGGGGTTGATTGACCCAAACGGTCTCAAGACCTTTTGGGGATCAACCAAACGGTCCCAAGACTGTGTGGGGAATCACCCAAGACCGTTTGGAGGTCTGGGGTCAAGTATAGTTGACCAATTGAAAGTACAAAGATACCAAATTACATTGCAATTAAGTATTGATATGATAATCAACTCAATAGATCCAACCTTGAAGAAGTTTACACTAGAATACAAAAGTTGGATGGGCAAACGGTCTCAAGACCATTTGGAACTCATCCAAACGGTCTCAAGACCGTGTGGTGACAACCCAAGACCGTTTGGAGGTCTAGGGTTAAGGTAATTTGATCAATTGAGGGCCCAATTGCAATAGGTTATTGAATTAATCAAAATACTGATTTGAGACTCAATCAAGGTTCAACTCCTATCAAATCACTTTAGATTTTGATGAAATCTTGGGCAAACGGTCTCCAGACCGTGTGGAGTTCATCCACACGATCTCAAGACCGTTTGGGCCAAGTTTGGGCCCAATTGGAGCTCAATTGAAGGGTTCAACCTTGTGTTGATTCACATTGTTGAGTGTTGATGGTTGAACGTTGATGGACCTTAATTAAACCAACTTCAACCCTAATTGGATAACAATTGAGGGTCAATTGAGTGACCAATTGGTTAAGTATAACCCTAATTAACTCAATCTATAAGTGGTTACCATGGCTTTGACCATTTGGAGGCTTCAACATTAATAATCATAATCGATTGAAATCATTGAACCATGTTGGAGGTCCAAACGGTTTGAGACCAAGTGGACCAAACGGTCTCAAGACCGTTTGAGGTCTCACGGTCTCAAGACCGTTTGAGACCTCACGGTCTCAAGACCGTTTGAGACCTCACAGTCTCAAGACCGTTTGAGGTCACACGGTCTCAAGACCGTGTGAGGCCACACGGTCTCAAGACCGTGTGAGGCCTCACGGTCTCAAGAACTATTGGACTCAAACGATCTCAAGATCGAGAGACACCAAACGGTCTCAAACCGTGTAAGCCCTCTCGGTCTTGAAGTCAAACTTGTTAAATGGTCTACACCCTCACACGGTTTGGGCAAACGACCTTGAAGGTCACACGGTCTTGGAGTCAACCCTAGAAAACGGTCAACTCATCCAAACGGTTTCAAACTGTTTGGAGGTTGAAGGTTGAAACCGTTTGAGGTTTTCAAAGGCTGTTTTCACTTAATTACTTGAAGATGTAAATGGTTCAATGATGCTCAAATCTAAACCCTAATGGTAACCTAGGACATTAGGGGACTAAGTGACTAATGAATTAACCCATGATGGTGATCAATGGGGTGAATTACCAAAATACCCTTGAGGGGTTCAATTGAGTAAAACCTTGTTCAAATCAAACCCTAATCACATGATAGCGATGTTTTGGCTTATGTTAGCCCATGAGGACTTAACCCAACCTGATCTAGAGTGGTGTTATCACCATCTACTAGTATGAGGAGAGAGAAAGTATCTTAAGAGAAAGAAAATACCTTAAGAGAGAGAAAGTACCCTTTTAGGGTGGAAACTCAAGTAAAGAACCTTCAATACACATGAATGTGCATGATTAAGGTATGATCCACCTATGTGAGATCATGGAAACCCTAATTATGATATATGATGAATCTTAAGCTAATCTGAGAGCATCAATGATGATGTTCCTCATACATGATGATGTTATGAGTTCAATTCACCATATGATGTGAATAGTAAACCCTAATTCAAGGGTAATGACATGTGATGTGAATAGTAAACCCTAATTCAAGGGTAATGACATGTGATGTGAATAGTAAACCCTAATTCAAGGGTAATGACATGTGATGTGAATAGTAAACCCTAATTCAAAGGTGATGACATGTTATATGAGTATTAAACTCTATTTGATAAGAATCAAAGAACTTAGCTCTTATGACAAGAGTGGAAAGTATAATCATTGTTTTGAATTACCTTTATTAGTTGAATTAACCATGCAGGTTCTGACTCTAAAATAGCAAAGGACCAGTTTACCCTAGTGAGCTATAATAGTAGAGACACAAGATGTCCTACAAGTGATCCTCTTACTGACTGAGGAAGGTGAAGGTCATGAGAATTCCGGCTCTCTTAATGACCTATGTATGATACTGATGTGACTTCTTAGCGATCTGTTGGAGTATGAGTGGTATACCTCATCTCCACAGGGCATAATATTGGTTGTAAAACATAATCAATCGCGTAGTATACTTGTTAGAGATAACTACGAGTTAGTTGATTGATGATACACTATAATAGTGCTTATATTCTTCATGTCTCATAAATGTTGAGCGCTTGTTTATAGCTGCAACTGCTATTGAATACTTTGAAAGTTTTACTGCTTAAGATATCCTTTGATGTTATAATAAAGCTTCTGGCGGAGAGTTATAACTCTCGCTGGGACAATTGTGTAAAATTGTCTCACCCCGTAGACTTCAACTTTTAGGTGGACGTTGAAGACGGAGGAACCGGTCTACAGGTGACCAGTCCCAGCAGCAGCAGCAGCACCAGGAGCAGCAATAAATCTCAGGTGGAGATTTAGCCTGCCATGTGGTGTAGTTAGAGTCAGTCCTATGTGTCCTCTGTACTCTCAGGTCTTGGAGTCTTTTGTTATGAGTTCTTGAGATTTTGTATCTTGATGTATATAATTACTCAAGAAGTAATTATCATGAGATGTAAACAGTTTATCTCTTGTTATGAAAGAAGCTTTTAAGGATTCAAGCTCTTGTCTCGAAAAGTTTTAATTTCCCGTGATTTTTGTCTTCCGCTGTTTATCGAATCGCTTCCGCTAAGTTTAAATCGTGATTATATCGTGGTTTGGAGATCAGAGCCCACATTATCCTTAGGTGTGTGTCATTTAATTGCATAATTATCATTATGTAGTTGCATTTGCATCTTTTGAGCATATTGTACACCATGTATCTTATGTTACTCTGAAAACATTAAAGGTGGTGAGCTTGATCCATACCCTCCTAATAGAATGCTTCAAATGTATAATTTATGTAACAAGAAGTGAGCCCAACAAATAATTCATTGTCATCTATGAAAATAAGGGCTTGAAAAAAAATTGAAGAAAAATTGAAAAAAGAGAAAGAAAAAAAAACAAGAAGAAAAAAAGAATTGAGAAGTAATAAAGAAGAAGAGGGAGAAAGGAACATGTTCTCACCTGAGAACTAAGAAGAATAAGCACATGGTGTAGTTTTCTTAGATATTCCATCTCACCTTGAGACGGAATGATAGTGCATGCATCATTCCACCAAAAATATAGCATTAGGACATTTTCACTTGCATTTTGCATCATGATAGGTCATTAATTCTTGTATTGAATGATTGACTGTTATGTGCTTCCATCTCTTCCACAACCACCTATCCCATTCACCCGTTGATCTAATCCGTAGGCCACCCATGATATTCTCCTCAATCATTAATATCAGGAGATTTGCTTCCATTTAGATGGTAGTTAGGAAATGAGCAACGTAGATAGGAGAACACAAGATGCATCAAGTATGGACCAAATGAGTTTATCATATTAACTGCTTTAATTGATAGTGTTTCACTGATTGGGGGACAGACATCTTTTACATAGGTCTTTGGTCGTTTGGATGGCAGTTAGTGTTCATTGGTCAATGAGGGCCGGTTTGTGGAAAGAAAGTGGGAATGATGTAGATTCATTTCATGTATTTATGTCCTATTGCTGACTTATCTCAACCAGATCCAAAGTTTTGTTGCTCGAGGATGAGCAAGGTTTAAGCTTAGGGGAGTTTGATGCATGGGTTTTGAGTCACTTTTATAGGCTTATTTTATATTTGTTTTATGATGTATTTGCATTTTCTTGATTATATTTGCATAATTCACTATAGTTGGCCTTTAAACTCTTTTTGAATCAAATTATACTTCTTTTATCATATTTATATGATTTTATATAATCCCCGGACTTATACACATGTTTCGACACTTTTTCAGGCACTTTTGCATTGTCCAGAGTCGATACTATCGACCCTGGTGTCGATAGTATCGAAATTTTATCAGAAAGCAACCCCAAAATGAAATCTTGGAAGGAAAAACATGTATCATGGTCGATACCATCGACCTGGGGGTCGATACTATCGACAGCGTCGGGATCTGGCGATTTTCTGCACTAAAACGGAGCGTTTTAATCCGACGGTTGAGCTTTTTCGGAGCCGTAAAGTGGTCCTATGACCTAAGAAGAGCACGGACGGCCTAGGGGGATCTCATATTATGTTGCGCAACATCCAAGAAGGAGGAAGAGAGAGGAGACAAGAGACGAAGGCCATCAACCGAGCGATCTGGGCACCTCCGACGGGCGATTTTACTGTCGGAAGACTGCAAAACGCACGTTTCTCGAGGAGGATCTCCAGGAACACCTTTGTATCAGGGGTTACATGAGTTTGCTCCATGTTTCCCATGTTTTTCTTCTCTACTCCTATGTATTTTCCATTGTCAACCATGCGGGGCTAATCCCCTTAATCTTTAGGACCGGGAGTAGCCCGGGGAAGCATTGTATGACGTTTTTTCATCATTTATCTCTTAAATCTGTGGTATGCTTTCATTTTCTCAATTATATTGTTATGATTAATCATCATAATGATAATATAATGCCTTTAATTACTTTGAAAGAAGAATTAACGGTTGAAAAGAGACGAAATTCACATTAATTAACAAATCCCTTGAACAAGGTGATGTACGGTTAATGCCTCTAATGCACCTAGTTTAGGGTATAGGTTACTACGACAGTGGAACCGACATAGACTTAGGTAGTGAATTGTACCACGACAGTGGACAATTCTGACTACAGGCCACTACCCAGATTGAGAGATGAACTTGAGTAGCTATATGGAAATTCATACAATGAAAACCCGCGGTGAAACCGCAAATCTAAAGATCTCCATTTGAATTGATTAAACTAAACCCTTAATCGATTGCTCTATTTTATTTTATTTTCTTTTATTTTACAACAACTCTCAAACTCTTTTAATCGGTTTAGCTGATCGCAACCAGTTAGTAGTAGTCTACTAAAATTCACATTTCCCTGAGTTCGACTCGGGCCTCACAAGGCCTATATTACATTGATACGTATACTTGTGTTTGCACGCACAGTTTACGCGTGTCAATGATCTACGAGATCCATTGGAGATGAGGGAACAAATGCCAGGTAGCAGGGACCTCCATGTCCTGAGAACACAATGGAGAAACTCCAGGAATAGGGGAGGACGGATCGTAATAAAACCACTCAAAACCAGGCTAGAAGCCTCAACCAGGGACCTCAAATTACTGATGGAGGCAAGGCGAGGTCAACAGACGAGTTTTAGTGGTCAGAGAAGTGCCAAAATGATGAGTCACTTACTCACTAGTGAGGGCTCAAGGCTGAGCTATAGGGTATGAAAAATGGGGTGATAGAAGGGAAATTCAATGATGGGAAAGCAAAGCAAAAGGGTCAAGGATGCTTACCGAGCTTGTAATTGAACCATGGTGATCGGGGCTATGCATACTGGACTGTTATTACCAGAGAGAAAAGCTATGTAGGAGGAGGATTCTCGAGGCACTGGTGAAGGAATTGAGAAAGTAGGAGAGAATCATGAGGCTCCTTGGTGCTCGGCGGCGTGTTATACAGGCAAGAGGGGAGTCAGAGCACCCTCTACAACTCAGGGTGGTGTGGCCACAGAGAGCTCGATTTAGGCATTTCATCAAATGGGTGAGATAGAGGGTGAGTACTATCTCATTTGAAATGGGAGACAGAGATGAAACTTCTAGTGCAAAAATCTCATGAAAGTGTCGAGCACTGAGGGAGAATGAAATTGGGGAATCAAATCCTGTGAAACGGCTTCTGACCCGTAGAAGTAACAGATGAAGAAGATGATGTGTGAGCCATTTGATGGTAAGTTAGATCAGGTGATTAAACCTCAGTCATTGGATGACATGTGAAGAAGGAAATAAATGGATGTAACACATGACAACGTAATAAATCACAGAGCATTAACCTCAAACCATAGCCCAACTATATTCAAAACTTTTAAATTCAATTTGGAGGGTCAAACATTGACTAATTGACCCCAAATTTGTACTATATGCTAATATTGATGTCTAGAATAGTGCTCTGCAATTAGATTTTCGTTTTGTACTTGTTTTGGCTCTTAACCACCATATTGGCCATTAATGTCTATATTAATGTAATAAATGGGTGAGTTAATATGTAAAGAGTTTCTAAATAAATATTTGCGTGAAATTTCAAGATAGAAACATACACTAATTCAAGATCATATTTCACCTCATAATTCCCTTTTTTGCTTTATTTCCATCTAGGAGGAGAGATAAAAGAATAGATGAATATTACACTAATTAACTAACTCATTGCCACATTAGTTCTCATTCCTTGTCCCAAAAGGCCATACAAACTCTACATTAATATGATATACTAATTATCTCTCATTAGTGATCATTTTGCATTTTAGACTCTAATTAAAACACTAATTGAGGTATTTGTGCACAAACCCATTCATTGAATATGAATTATATATAATTTAAACCACTAAATGTTGCTCAATTTCAACATTGAGGACAAAAACGATAGAAAAGATAGGAAATTTAGGAAAAAGGCCAATAAGGATATGAAGGAAATGAAAAGCTTGAAAATGTGTTAAATTTCAAATAAATCCAAGTTTCGGTATGTTAGATCACTCCACCCCTTAAAGAGGATTTCGTCCCCGAAATCTCAACAAGAGGGAAGGGTGAGTATGTAACATCCCAATACTAAAAACTAGGTGGTTACTTCTAATCTATGGTACTTCACATGCTCTACTCATAAGTCAGGTTCTCATGGTTCACTAAGGGTTACATTATTCATATTACCTTTTATCAAATATTACACAATTAACATTTTAGGCTTATTATCTTAATTATGAAATTACATCATCCTTAATATTCTATTAATTATGTTGGGTTACATTCACATTGTTGTCAAAAGAATTACATCTCAACATTATGCACAAATCATATGTATTTCCCTTATTTATCTCATTAAGAATTTTAAGCATCATTAGATGTTACTCAATTATTTCAACATCCACTAATATATTGGCTCCTTATTCTTAATAATGTGGATTTAGATTATATTATCACCAAATTGAACTATGTCATTTTATTTTGCATGAAATAGCTAATTTATCCAATTTGTTACTAAGTATAGAATTAACCCAAATAATTGTCACATTAATTATTTATCTCTATATCACACATTATCACATTACCTTTCATACTCCTATTAATGTCATCCTTAATCATTCACTCATATTTATTCACTTCTTATTAGTGATTATGCACTTTTAACACCACATTAGGGATACATACATATTTATGTAAATACAGTTACTCTTATATGTACTTTATTGAATAAGATGGAACACATTACACATTAATGAATTGATTAATATACCTAGTTAGGATTAGGTGATTAATGACATGTATATTATAGAACAAGGTGATATGCATTACATAAGGTTATATGCATTACACATATTGATTATTTGATTAAACTATGATTAGGTGATTGCATACCATTTATGTGTATCAAAGTATGTTATTATATTATGACACCTAATGTTACTAATGTATCATGAATGTCATTAAGAATGCCTATATTAAGGTTAGACGATTACAATTTAGGGTTTAGATGATCATTATATGTCACATATACATTCTTAGCAGGCATTCGATCCAAGATTTGGTTCCATCTATCTTACTCACCATATCATCAAGTTTTATTGGTTGATGACATGGTCAACATCATGTGCATCACAATTTGTGACTTACTCATATTATGTCCATTAAGTATTTGTTAGAGTTCAAACATATGAACTATTCATTAGATGACCTATTATATATTCATTAGTATATAAACAAATAGGTTAAGTTATAATTGTAACTAGTTTTAGTCAATTCTAATGATGTAAGATCATTAATCTCTATCTATGGAGTTAGGATTTCTAATTCCAGAGGAGCTAGATTTCGATGTGTTGTAGGACTCCTTCCCCATAAAAGGATTTCAACCTTGAAATCAGAAATTTCAAACTCTATCAAGGCACTACTACTAATACTACTCCACACCTTAAAAGGGTTGACCTACCACGTCAAACAAAACTAGAGGTAAAAGACTGAGTGTAGTTAAACCATGTATAAGATCCAACACTTGATTTCTTTACTAATCATTATCACCAACCTCAAAGTTTAGTATAGGGGGTAGACTACCCCAGACATGCAAAAATCTAAGGCTCCTATAAGGAATTATGGGACATGAGGGAATTTTATTGGGTAACCAGGTCATCATATTAGGTTACCAAGGGTACTCAACATAGATGTCTAAGGCTACTATTTCCTAAAGGTATGTTATTTTGGACAATAAATATCAGTTCAGGCCAAGCTGATGTCATATGGATCTGGGAGTCCTCGTAAACCAAGCTAGTTGGGTGGAGGAAAATATTGCCAGCCCCCAGATCCTGACCCTTTCTAGGCTCCCTTGCTTTCAACTTATGTCCTAGTAGCTACCTAACAGGCTCATCACCTAAAAGTTAATTAAAGATATTTCTAATATGAAACTTCTATGCTCCTAAATCAACCTTTCATCATAGGTCAATTCTAAGGTGAACATCTTAACTAAATGGGAACTACATGAGGTATGGGTTCTAACTAGGGAGACAAATAGAAATTGTCAAGATTCTGACTACCATGGGCTCTGATACCAAGTTGTAAAGAAGTGATAAACACCCCTTTACTGATAATGGTAAACAAAAGACCAATGAAAAGTAGAGGAATAAAATAGCATTGACTATATTCAATTTCATAAAGGGTACATCAAAATATCCCAATAAGGGTGTACATGATATATACAACAAAAGGATCTAAGATAGAATACTACATCAATTTGTCTCTAAGAAACCAATTTTAGAGTTAGGTCTAGAAGAAAGGATGGACTCTTCTCCTAATCTTAGGATGGTCCACCATGCTCTTATTGCGCACTCTGATCCTAAACCTAGGTGGTTGGGATCATCCAACAAGATGATAAATAAAGTATGTGTCAAATGGGGAATAAACAAAAAGTATAAATAACAATTGATAACATGGGTTAAAGAATTAACTATGCTAAAGAGAGTCAAGAGTATGAGGCATTCAACAAATAAAAATTCTGCCAATTCAAATAAATATAAAGTTGCATCCATGAATAATAATATGACTACAATAACTAAAGTACGGTTGAGGCAAGACACAACAATCGCGTGATGCCCTTAGGGTTCGGGAGCCGGGGAGGCGGCCGCGGAGGCGGCCGGGGGCAAGGTCACGCCAGCCTGAGTACTAGCACGATGGAGTATGACGTCTTGACAACAACAGCGCATGTTTCTACCGGCGCGGCGGCCGCTGCACCTGCGGCGGAGGCCCAATCCACAGATTCATCCATGCAGGATGCTGCAACCACAGAAGCCACCCCACGACGTTCCTATAAGGAGGCGTATGTAGGGAAAAATATTGGTCTTCTTTCTTATATCAACCCTACTTCACCTGACATCCTTAAGGAGGAGGATATTAGGGTCGACCTTTCCGGCGCCCTGCCTTCCTTTTCGGTCCAGCACTCGTCCCTCGAACCCCTCCTGGCGCCCTGGCAGTTTGCAGTCGTCGTAAAGGCCATCGGCATCACGATAGGGTTTCAGGCTCTGGTTAATGAGATCAACCTCATGTGGCTGCCGACGGCGCAGTTTAGGGTCATCGACCTGGAGAACGGGTACTATATAGTGCAACTTGGCAACCAAGATGACTATGTTAAAGCCATGACCGGCGGCTCGTGGACTATTTTTGGTAATTATTTGTCTGTCCAATCCTGGACACCTGCGTTCCAGCCGTCCGAACGTATCCCTCGCAAACTGGTATTGTGGATGCGAGTAGCCGAGCTCCCGGTCTTCCTGTACCAGAACCAGCTTCTCACTCACATCGGAAACGTTGTGGGTAAGACCATCAAAGTGGATGAGAACACTCTCGTGGGCAATCGGGGGAAATTCGCTTGAATCGCCGTGGAGATCGACACTCAGAAACCGCTGCTGCCGGCCATATTCATCAATGGCGAGCACTTTCGGTTGGAGTACGAGAATCTGCCGCACATTTGCCTGAAGTGTGGTTTTCTTGGCCATGTTGGCGATGAGTGCAAGCAATCGTCCGCCCCCGCCGCAGACCTGGCATCCACCTTGATCCCGATTCCGGTCCCGAAAGTTAGCTACACTACTGCGATCCATGCAAAGATGCCTGAACGACGTAAACCTGCGACTGCCAAACCTGCGAGCAACACTCGCATCCCTACGGGCGCAGGGGGGCAGGCCAAGCAGGCCGCAACCGCCAGTGTTTCCAGCCCGGGGGAGGAGGCCGATGGATTCCAACCTGTCTTGAGCAAGAAGGCGAAGCAACGGCTACGGCAGAAGGAGGCCGCAGCAAAGGCGCAGCAAGCCGGTGAGGATAAAGGCAAGGAACCGCCCCCTCCAGATAACACTGTCGTTCGTCTATCTAAGAATGAGGTCGTGCCTGGGAGGGTGCATATCAATGCTGATGACACCGTATTTCAGTTCCAGTCTACCCAGATTGATGGCGCAGCAGCCACCAGTTGGCACAGTGGCCGCCATGTCAGGAACGACGGTGGGTTTGTAATGCTGAGAAATCGTAAAATTGTCATTCAGACTACACAGATCCCGGATCGCGTTCGTAAGAAGGGGCGCGTCCGAGAACCAGTGGCGGAAGGCCCAGCCAACCCCACCCCCCAGGCGAAACGCGTCCTGGAATTCCAGCAACACCTCGAGGAGGCTACTGCAGCACGTATCGAGGCCATGCCAACTGAGGATGAAGAACAGTCTGTGGGACTGTGTGCAGCTCTTCAATAAGTTCTGAATGAACGTGTTCTGCTGGAACCTACAAGGTGCAGGCCTTGATAAGAAGATCCGGCTAATCAAAGAAATGAAAGTTAGTCATAAACTCAAAATAGTTGCCATCATTGAGCCTCGATGTAGTGGCACTACTGCTGATAACATAATCAAGAAATTGGGCTTCAACTCCTCACACAGAGTTGAGGCAAATGGGTTCTCAGGTGGCATATGGCTTGCTTGGGATCACCATATTTGTTCAGTGGAGATTCTGATGAATCATCGTCAATTCATCCATTGCAATATCAACTCAAGCTGGTTCCTAACCATCGTCTACGCGAGTCCCAACCCTTCCAAAAGGCACTTCCTTTGGGAACGCCTGGAGGAAATTTCCCAATCTGTCTCGACAGCCTGGGCGGTAATGGGAGATTTCAACACCATGCTCAATGTGAATGAGAAGCGTGGGAGTGTCTTCTTCGACTCTCGGGCGAGTAGGCGTTTCCATGATGCTCTCATTAACACTGGCCTTGCGGAGCTTAATTCCAACGGACCTTTCTTCACCTTCCAACGCCAAACACTCATGGAGCGTCTGGATCGGGTTATTGCTAACTCAGAGTGGATAGACAAATTTGAGAATGCGTCTGTCACTGTGCTGCCCCGGCTTTACTCTGACCACCATCCTCTTCTGCTTTCTTGCGGTGATCGGTCAGCTCGGAGGCCTTTCTTCCACACCAAGGCTTGCTGGAATTCCACCCCCACTTTCCGCGACGAGCTCCTCTGCCAATGGCCGGCAGACTCGACGTTCCAGATCGGCCTCGGCCTCTTTCAAGACCAGGCTATCAAGTGGGAGGCAAAGTGTGCGAACGCGCAACGCAAAGAGAAGCAACGTCTCCTCGCCCATATCACAAGGGCCCAGGTACAACAACAAACCCTACCTTATGATTCTTTTGTTGATGAATCTATAAGCTCCCAGGAACGCCTGCATGAGATTCTCCTTAAGGAGGAGCTAGACTGGCAGCAGCGCGCGCACATCGACTGGCTCAAGGCGGGCGACCTGAATACCAAATTCTTCCAATCCTTTGTGAAGACACGTAGGCATTACAACAAGATTAGCTGTCTAAAAAATGCGGATGGCGTTTGGGAATCGTCCCCTGGCGCGATCAGGATGCTTGTCCGTAATTTCTTCGAGCACCTGTTGTCTCAGGCCCACCCTACAGATATGCGTCGCGTCCTTCTTTTTCCTGGGGCCTTCCCCGCTATCTCTGCTGACGACTATGCCAAGCTGGAAGCTGAGCCTACCATGGTGGACGTTAAAAGGGTAGTTTTCTCCATGGCGCCTCTGAAAGCACCTGGGCCCGACGGTGTGCATACTGGCTTCATCCAAGCAAACTGGGATTGTGTGGGCTCATCTGTTGTCCGCACTGTCCAAGACATTTTCTGTACTGAGTATATTGAGGAAACTCTAGCTGACTCGCATATGGTTCTGATGCCTAAAGTTGCAGCTCCACAAAGCTGCGGAGACCTCAGGCCTATCTCGCTGAATAATAGCTGTTTCAAGATCATCTCCAAGGTCATCGTTGAGCGATTGAAACCTTTTATGAACGGATGGATTGCTCCTACACAATCCAGCTTCATTCCAGGGCGACGCATTAGTGATAACATCTTGCTTGCTCAAGAAATCATACACTCCATGAGATTCCGCTCTTTGAAGACACCTTGTATGTGCATCAAGCTTGATCTTGCTAAAGCCTTTGACAGGATGAACAGGGACTTCATCCGGGACACCCTTCAAAGGACAGGTATCCCAAACAAGCTCGTGAACATCACTATGCAAATCATCAGCAAGGGTTCGACTTCTATTCTTTGGGAAGGAGTCCCTCTCTCGCCTTTCAAGTCCACGCAGGGTGTCCGGTAGGGCGATCCGGTGAGCCCTTATGTCTTCATCTTATGTATGGAGCATCTCAGCCAGGCTATCTCAGCTTCGGTTGCAGCTGGTGAATGGAAGGCCATCACTCTTTCCCGTGGAGGACATCAACTTTCTCATCTGTTCTTTGCGGACGACATCCTTCTCTTAGGAGAGGCTTCGGTCCGTCAAGCTTGTGTTATCAACACTGTGCTGAGAGCCTTCTCTGAAGCTTCAGGACAACAAGTCTCTAAACCGAAATCTAAATGCTACTTCAGCAAGAACATTCAGCGACCCTTGGCCCACTCGATCAGCATGCGTTTGGGCTTTGGGTGGACTCAGGACCTTGGACGATATCTAGGAGTGTCGTTGCTGCACCATCGGGTGAACAAGGAGACTCATGGCGATATTTTGGCTACCATTCAGAGGAGACTTAACAGTTGGACTCTCCGGCATCTGTCTCTAGCTGGGAGGGTAACTCTTGCCAAGTCTACCCTACAGGCGATTCCCACTTATACCATGCAAACCGTCAAGCTGTCTCCTCGCCTCTGCGATGACATCAACCGTATGGTCCGACGGTTCATTTGGTCCGGTACCGGTACTCAGAAGAAATCTTATTTGGTCGCATGGAGGAAGGTCTCCTCTTCCAAGGATGTGGGAGGGTTAGGGATCCGTGATGCCCGTGACCAGAATGACGCGCTCATGATGAAGAATGTATGGATCTTTCTAAATGATAGCTCCAAGATTTGGACGAGGGTGATGCGCGAGAAGTATGTCAGGGGGGATCGCTTCACCTCCATCCCCTGCTCTTCAGCCTGGAGTTTCATTAAGAAGAACTTGGGCGGAATCACCAGTATCTGCCACAAGACGATTAACAACGGCCTATCCACCAACGTCTGGAAGGACAGATGGTTGTCCGGGCACTCGGTGTTGGACCTCTGCCCTTCTTGGCCCGTCCCAGTCGATCTCAGTGACCTTCAAGTCGGATCTATGTGTCTGACGGAGGGGGGTTGGGATTGGGAGTTTATTCAGCACTACCTTCCGGAGTCCTCCTGGCTCGCTATTTCCTCTACTCCGGCGCCAGCACCTGAAGCGGGCAGCGACGAATGGATATGGCCACTGGAAGCGAACGGAAATTTCTCGTCGCGATCCTGCTACCGATGGATTCAAGGCGGTAAGGAGGTGCACACCCCAGGGCTGTGGGGTCGGATCTGGGGTCTGAAACTACCCGAGCGAGTTAAGCTCTTCCTTTGGCTTCTTCAACATGGGGCGCTTATGACTAATGTGGAGAAAATCCGACGACACATGGATGTCTCGGAGCTTTGCCCGATTTGTCAAAACCACCAGGACACCATTGTTCATGCTCTCCGGGATTGTACGTCCAGCTGAGCTGTTTGGACGCTCATTGTCCCAGGAGCTACCCACTTTTCTCTCGACGACACGGAATGGATCCATTGGTGCATTGGAGATGACGGTGGTTTGAGTACCAGTCGCGATCGTGCCTTGCGTGCGGTCACCTGCTGGCACCTATGGACTTGCCGAAACATGCAGATACACCAGCGGGTCACTCAGTCTGCTGGAACTAAGGCTGCTTTCGTTCAGGCTCGGGTGGACACCATCCTCAGGAGCCAGGCTACTCGTGGGCAATGTCCCGGAAAATCTAGGATATCCTCTCCTCAAATCCCGGCTAGGGGGTTATATGTCTTCACTGACGCGGCCTTCAAGCACACACACAATCATGCCGCCGTTGGGATTCACGTGGTCAGCTCACAAGGCACCCATGTCCTGGGGTCTTGCCAGATTGTCGCCTCTTCCTCACCTCTGCACGCTGAGATTGCGGTCATTCTTCAAGCCCTGCGCCTGTGCACCACCAAGAATTGGCGCGACTTCTACATCTTCTCAGACTCTGTCGAAGCTGTGAACACCTTCACAAAACCCAACCCCTCTCCCAGGTATACTCCGTATGTCAGGGAGGCCTTACAACTGCATGGTGCATCGTTGCAAGGCGCAGTCCTTCATGTCCCTAGGGCCTATAATGGAGCGGCTGACAGCTTAGCTAAATTCTCTTTACATAGCTCGGCGTCCTTTTCTTTTAATTCATTTGTACCTCCTTGGTTTACCGTTGGAAACCAAGTAGACATTAGTACTGTTTTATCCGTTGTTGGGCACGGAATGAATAATACTTAGCCCCGCTATTTTCAAAAAAAAAAAAAAGTACGGTTGAGGCACCTACCTAACCTCAACCAATAGGTGAGGGAGAATAACACATTCCCAAACACCTACAATATATATAAAAGTGGGGAGAGTAAACGCATTCCCCTGAGCGAAATAACACATGCCCAACTATGGGTGGTTGTACATAAGTACACTACATTAGCTATATAGTCAATTATTCATCATGCTATAAAAAGAGTCATATGACAGATTATATAAATGAAATATTGCAGAGGGGTCAAACCCTAAGAAATAATAGCATAAAATGTGCCAAAAGAAAATAATGAAAAAGATCAAAGATTAAGCATATGCCTCATTAGGAATATTAGGGTTGGATTATGAAATACCCAACTGAAGGATAAGTGTACACACTCATACATATATAGGATTACACATGCCTTAATGTAGAGTCCTAATTATTTCTTTCACAAACTTGGTTGTATCCAAGACCTCTTTAACCTAATTACAATATATATGTATGCATTAGGGTTTCATAATTCATAAAGTGTAAGAAAACCCTAATTTGAACCTTCTAGGAAAACCTTCGATTTAGGACTCAAAATCTAGACCAATCAATCAATTGGATTCTCCTTATTAAGAAGGCATGTTTATTTATTAAATCTGGAGTTACAATGAATTAGTTATCAATTTTAGGGCTTTTTATATAAATAAAATAGTGTGTGTAATAAACATAGAAATAGGGATGCAAAATAAGACTTGAAAATCTGAAAATCAGATTATAACTAAAAAGTTCTTTCTAATGACTATTTATACGTATGTTTCTGATAAAGCATTGATTTATTTTGAATATTTGAAAATTAACCAATGAGAATTCAGTAAAAAGCCACGTATGTATATCCAAACCCAGTGGCTCGGTCACACGGCGGGCCAACTATGGGTTGGACCAATCAAAGTTGGCCAACTCATAAGGGTATTCGCCCTAGTGGACTGGCGATACAATAAGGTTGAGGCTAAAAATCCCTAAACTGTCCCTACTCATAAAATCATTCAATTAATCGTGTGAGGGAAACATTGTCACTTAGATCGATAAATTATTTCATCTTAATAAATAAAATAAAAGTTAAAACCCATAATTGACCTTGTTGATCTGATATCATGATCAAGCCACCATGGGCAGCTTGGTAACATCAACACCCTGGATCTTCTCCTCTGACCCATGGCGAGGAGCAGCAGCTGGAAGACCATCCCCGATTGCGTTGGGAATCATCAAGCAAGTCCAGAGAAACTAGGTGAGTGAAGGATGATCTCCGAGATCTGGTGAAGACGAGGGAACAAACATCAAGTAGCAGGGACCTCCATGTCCCGAGAACACAATGGAGAAACTCTAAGAATAGGGGAGGACGGATAGTGATAAAACCAGTCAAAAATAGGCGAGTAGCCTCAAATAGGGACCTCAAATTACTCGCAGAGGCACAAGGCGCGGTCAATGGACGAGTTTCAATGATTGAAGAAGTGCCTCAACAATGAGTCATCTATTTATTAGCAAGGGATCAAGGCTGATCTATATAGGGTACGATGAATGGGGTGATAGCAGGGAAATTCAGTGATGGGACAGCAAAGCAAAAGGGTCAAGGATGCTTACCGAGCCTGTAATTGAACCGTGGTAATCGGGGCTATGTGTACTGAACCGTCATTGTTGGAGAGAAAAGATGAGTAGGAGGAGGAGTCTTGAGGCACAAGTGAAGGAATTGAGAGAGGAGGAGACAATACTAAGGCTCCTTTGTGCTTGATGGTGTGTTATATAGGAAAGAGGGGAATCGGAGTATCCTCTGCAACTCAGGGTGGCACGGCCATAGAGAACCCAATTTGGATGTTTCATCAAATGGGTGAGATAGAGGGAAAGTAATTACTCATTCAAAATGGGAGAGAGAGACAAAACTACTGGCACAAAAATCTTGTGAAAATGTCTAGAACTGAGGGAGAATGAAATTGAGGAATCAAATCATGTGAAACAACTTCTGACCCACAGAAGTAACAGATGAAGATGATGATGTGTGAGTCGTTTGATGGTAAGTAAGATTAGGCAATTAAACCTCAGTCGTCAGATGGTGTGTGAAGAAGGAAATAAATGGATGTAACGTGTGACAGCGTAATAAATCACGGACCATAGGGTAAATGCTCACATTAACCCCAAACCATAGTCCAACTGTATTCAAAACTATTAAATTTGATTTAGAGGGTCAAACATTGACCAATTGACCCCAAATTTAGACCATAGGCTAACATTAATGGCTATAATAGTTATATGCAATTAGATTTTCCTTTTTTACTTATTTTGGCCCTGAATCACCATATTGGTCATTAATGTATATTTTAATGTATATAAAGGGTGAACTCATATGAAAGACTTTCTAATTAAATCTTTGGGTGAAATTTCAAGATAGACAACATACACTAATTCAAGAGTCATATCTCACCTCATTATTCCCTTTTATGATTTATTTACATCTTAGAGGAGAGAGAAATTAAAAGATGATTATTACACTCATTAACTAAGTCAATACCACATTATTTCTCATTCCTTGTCCCAAAAGGCCATAAAAGCTCTACATCAATAAGATCTGATGATTATCTCTCATTAGTGGTCATTTTGCATTTTAGACTCTAATTAAAACACTAATTGAGGTATTTGTGAACAAACTCATTCATTGTAATAAATATGAATCAAATATAATTCAAACCACTAAATATTGCTCAATTTCAACATTGAGGACAAAAAGGATAGAAAAGATAGGAAATTTAGGGAAAAGGCCAAAAAGGATATGAAGGAAATGAAAATCTTGAAAATGGTTAAATTGCAAATAAACCCAATTTTCAATATGTAACAAAAATTACCTCTATACCAAGGATAGGTCCCATTAGTGAAATTATTGGCTTCCATAGACCCTAAGGAAAAACCCAATATTTAATATAAAAATATGATACTCTATGAATTTGGGAAAAGTGTTACACTGAGGAAGGGATAAGCAAAACCCTAAGGTGGGCAAAAACTCATAAAATTTGTTGACAAAATTTCATTAAAGTGCGTAGCATTATAGCATCCTAAATTTCAATTAAAATAAGTTTAGAGTCTTGATAGAATTTTTTTCACTAATTAGATTCAACATCTTGGATTTGGGTGCAAATAACCCAAGAAAATAGCTTTTCCATAAAATATTATAAAAGATGAGTGACATAATTTCTCTCTACATGATGATAATCAATTTAATGATAAAAATATTCAAATAAATCAAAATTTATATCTAATGCACTTTCTCTACCCTTAATGTAGGCCAATATCAACAAGCATATGAACCCAAATTGGACTAATTTCGACCACTAAACTCAATATAAATCCAATAAACCCTAAGTGGCCATAAACGGTAAGATAAGTTAGTTAAGGATTAATCATGAATTCCTAAGTGACAAAAATCATATTATTGTAATGACACATTATTTGATCATCAAATTTGGAAATTAACAATATAAGAGTGTTCTAGATCCAATTTTACACATGTGGTCAAAACTTGAGGCTTTTTGGACCTCGTTTGACCCCTCAATTGTTTTGAAAAAGAGTAATATAGTTTTAACCCTAAATTATGGATCAATAGATTAATATAGATACATCTTACTCCCAATTTAATTGAGAGTCACGTGTCTTGTGTTAATCATGTACATGCCTACCTAGATCTGACTAGGAGTCAGAGAAATTCAATGTGTGTAGGGTCTCTTCCTGACCTAGACATCTTTGTTTTAGCATGAACTAGACCCTGACCTTTCCTTTCCAATGAAACTCAGTCTCCTTCTCTTATTGATCCCATCACAAATGGATTCTCACACCAGATTCATAGAGTCTCGGTGATTTTAGAGACCCTTGTTTGATTGAGGACTCAACAATATGGAATCCCTATCCAACTCGATATCTGGATACAAAGCAAACTCCATGGCAGTTATCTACCTGAACCCTCCTTAGACTATTTTCTATATATACAATGCTCCCAAAACCTTTGTCAGACATGAACAAAAGATCTCCCATTACAGAAACCCCCTTTTTCTTCCCAGTGCTACCTTGGAAAACTCCTTCCCTAATGACCTACAATTCTGGGTCAGAGTTGAATTTTCCACCATGCGCATACCTTGGGATATACTAGTTGCCATTCATAGACTTTTGCGAAGGTCTTACTACATTTGTTTTTTCCTTATTCAAGATCCATGCATCGTTTCTCCTTATTTTCCATGTTTTGTTGTTTCTTGCATTTGTGATGGATTTTAGAGCTTGGAGTAGTGGTTTTCATGATTTTTCCTTCCTTTGTCTTTGGTTGGATGTCATGAATTCTTCAGAAGCATTTGTTTATCTCACAATTGCCTTTGATAGGCATATCCAATCTCTAACCAACCACCGACATGGATGGGGTCATTCTCAAGCATCACGATGTTTCAATTTTGTTGCTTTGCCTCTAAGAGCTCAGATCAGGCTACATAATATGTTAGGACCATTTCCTAGCACTACTTTTTATAACAGACACATCATGGATTGACTTTGATTGTTGGTTTGATCCTACAGGAAGCTTGAATTCACTATGCATTAGGGAATAATATTCACATGGCTCTTTCTCCATTTTACCCTTGTATATCTAATTTGTGTATCATGCTTTCTTGGGCAAGATTAGGTTTTGACGCCCTATTGAGTCTTTATCTCATACTTTGGATAGGAAAATCTCCCTATCCATTATTCATCTGCCCATTGGGCCATCTCACCCTGGCTAATGCACATTTTTTGCTTCCTTCAGGAGTAGATTTGATTATATGGACTTTTCCAAGTTATTGGTATACACTTGAATATTCATAACAAAATCACCTTATGTCAGGAAGATATGCATAAATGCTTTTGGAAAGATAATAACATGAGGAACTAAATTGGTTTTATATCGTGTTTTGGTTTTGAGTTTCCCTGGTTTATCTTGGAACCATGAAATCCTAGAAACTAAGGTGAATATAATTACAAATGAGTGGTTATTGGATGAATAGGCTATATAGGATTTCGTTCAACCCCAAGAACATGATTAGGATTTCTTCAACCTAAGAAGAGAAACTAGGATCTTCTCTGAGAAAGGTATGTGGTCCATGCACTTCAAACTTAAGTATTGATTGATTTTATGTATGGATAATGTACATGAATGCTATGAATATAAATGTTTCAACTCCTAAATTTGAATGAATCTATAATGAATTGTCATGTTCATTGTCAATTTTTATCATATTATCTATAGTTCACAATAAGAGTGAAGTTAATAATAAGATCTCAGAGAAAGTTAAGAGTTTTTAAGAGAAGATAATGATAAAAAATAATTTATACAAGTTCCTCACCAAGAGTCTACTCAAAGCAAAACTACGAGGCACTTCGATGCATAAGAGAAGAGGCACTTAGGTGCAACCCAAGAGGCATTCTGGCGCATATGAGAAGAGGCACTTTGGAGCAACCCAAGCGGCACTTCGGTGCATAAGAGAGGAGGCATGCATGTGTAAGCCCAGGGATTCTTATATAGATCAAGCTAAAAGAAATGATCTGAAAGTAATCATGTCCTTTTTTAATATTTAATGCTTGAATTTATTTTCAGTTCATGTGTTTCCTTTAAGACATAATGTGTTTAGTTACACTTAGAAGTTTGTTTTATGCATGGATGGAGGCATGATGCCCGCAGGTAAGGAGTAAACATAAAGAAGGAGATCAATTTGACATGCACGGACTTGCTCAAGGATCTTTCAGAAGAAAATACATGGTGGAATTTTGACTATAGAATGATCCCCTTTAGATTTCCTTTCGAGTTTGAGTAACATGTATTAGTTCAAAGTGTGATTTTATGTTATAATTTTGAGAATGAGAACTATTATTTATATCATGTGATGGTTATATAAATTCAATTTTTATTGAACAAATATCATGATTGTGGCCTCCCCCTTGAAGTGAATGCAAATTTATGCTTCCGCTCTATGTTTTATAATGTTTTTACAAGTGGGGTGCTATAAACTTTCAAAGAGTTATGATTGGGATTTCACGAGATACACATATCCATATATACTAAAATCATTAGTAATTGTAATGAAGTATTGATTACCTCTTCTAGGTATTGAATTAAAAGGACCGCATAAATTGGTATGTATGAGTTCTAAAAGTTCGGCTTTCCTCTCACTATTTCCAATAAAAGGTGCCTTTTTCCATCATTCTTAAAAGAACATGATTTGCATTTCTAGAGAGATTCAAATTCAAAAGAGTCTAAGTATCCATCCTTATGGAGTTTAGAAATGCACTTTTTGTTTATATGACCAAACTGACAATGTCAGATATATGTCATGTTTGAGTCATGAATTTTAAGTTATATGATATTTACATTATAAACATGTGTCTCAAGATCTAACAAATAAATACCACAAGACATCGGATCAGTGCCATGAAATATATCATTTAAAAGTATAGAGAAAACTCCATTCTTTCATGGGAATCAAAAACTATTCATGTTCAAACAAGAAACACAAATAATATTTCAACATATGGTAGGTACATAATAGAAATTCTCTAGTTCTACTACAAGCCTCGTGTGTAGAGATAAACTATATGCTCCTACATTCACAACTACAACCTCTACTCCATTAGTGACTTGTAATTCTGCATTTCCCTTCTTAATGGGTCTACATCTTTTCAGATCATGCACATTACAATAAATGTGAGATCCACATCTGGTATCCAATACCCATGATGAAGAAGTAGATAAGTTCATCTCAATAACATATATACCTGATGTGGATATTTCTATCCCCTTTGACTTCTTACTTTCCTCCAGGTAGAGTGAGAACATTCTATTTCAATGTTCAGGATTATGATAATGGTGACAATTACCATTCTTGGCCACACCTACCTTTTCCTTCATAGAAAAAGATCGGGATTTAGGCTTAGAACATTTCTTATACTTGATTTTTTTCCCTTTAGTCTTACTTTTTGTTGTAGTTACCATCAACACAATCCAATCTTGACCTTCTTTATGTTCAGTTTAGCAAGTTGCAACATGTTGAGTAGGTCTAGCAGTAGTTTAACCATGTCATTCATGTTGAAGTTCATGACAAATTGGTTGTATGATTCAGGCAATGATTGCAAAATCAAATACATGGCCAAATCTTGTCTGATGCGGAAACCCAAGCTCTCTAGGTTCTCCACATACCCAATCATCTTGAGCACATGAGGACCAACTAGATCTCCCTGTGTTAGCTTGCTCTAAATAATGCCTTTGATACGTCATATATGTCGTGTCTAGATTGGCCTTTAAACCATCCTCTGACATGTTGAATCACTTCAAATGCCTCCACTTTCTCATGATACTTCTATTGGTCGGGCACCATGGATGTTAGCATGAGGCACACCACATCATTGGAAATATTAGAATATATCTTGTATGCATTCCTTTCAGTCTTTGGTGAATTGAAAGTTGTTTCTTCAAAAAATTCATGATCCAGTATGTTGAGCATGCGCTCATGCTTGAAAACATTTCTCAAGTTTGGTACCAATCCATAAAATTAATGTCATTGAGCTTGACCTTCTCAAGGACCAATCACAACGAAAGGTCATTTTTATTTCCAATGTAATCTACAAAAGAAGATTAAGTAGGTATTACATTTTTTATTTGATAAATCTTTGCATTTAATTAGGCCTTTAACTAAACATTTACTCACACTATTTTTTTTAATTAACAACCCTCACTATTAATCTGTACATATGCGGAAAATAACTTTATAGTGGGCCAAGTTCCATGTTTTATTGAATCATGAGTCAGCTTTGGCTGACCACTCACAACTCAATTATTTTGGTAGGAAACCTTTGATAGTTGCATCGCATGAAACTCTTAGATGTATGGGATACAACCACTGTTAAAATTTCATCATATGGAACATCCATCTATATACCTCTAGATGCATAATACTATTACAGTTATCTCATTGATCTAAATCCAACTGCCATTACCAATAAGAGCATGTACCCTACTTTGGCGGATCGACATGCATACCTCCCACCTCATCAAGATGGACAATGAATCTCATTTTGGCAATGCCACATTAATTGATAGAGGGCTTGATGTGCATTGCATGTTGGAAGGCATCTCAAGCTTAATATTTAATGAGGGATTTGGTATAATACATATATGTATCCAATCACCACATAAGGATTATTATATATCATATACATAAACAAGCACCACAAGCAGTAAAATTTTAAGGCAATGATTATGGCCTCCTAGCACAATCTTTCCAAGCTAATGGAAGATTAGGGACATCTAAACAGGGCCGATCCATCATGTTTTGATGATTGTTCTGCATTCATCCTTCTTAATGTCCACCATGTTGGATAACATATCATAGACTATCCTAAACTTACTAGATCATATGTTAGATATATGTTGAGTTACATTTAAGGGGATTAAGGTGGGAATCCATACATATGGAACCATTAGAGAAGGTACGACATGCAAGCCATATTATGAAATTACAATCAATCAACCGCATGTAATAAAAAAAAATCACAATTAGGATTTGGCCATAACCATGCATCAGACACAAACAAGACCATTTGAGGTGTCAATATATATATATATATATATATATATATATATATATATATATATATATATATATATATATATATATATATACATACATACATATATATCTGGGCAATTTCCAGGCGACGCCGACCGAAGGGCATGGCACCCACGTTGACGGCTACCCCAGCCGTCAGCTTCCACCCCCAACCGCACGCCAAACCTGCCACCACATCCCAGCCTGACCACACGCACGCGGAACAGGAGAAGGAGAGGAGAACTGGAACTGTCGACGCTAACCCTAGCGGCCAGGCACGGAGCAATGACGCCCAGCCGAAGGACCCCCTGCCCGCCGGGGGGAAATTACCAAGAAGGATGACCGGAAATCATGGAGCCATGTCCTGAAGAAGCCATCCCCAAGAAAGGAGACCGAGGAGAGCTTTCCGGCACCTAGGAGGTCAGAAGATGAGATACACGTCGACCTGACGGAGGATGAGTTCGAACATATGAAGAACGTGTGGGAATATGCGATCATGGCCTACGTCGTGGGAAAATGACCCTTCTATCTACACTTTCAAGCCTGGATCAAGAGGACCTGGGGTCCCAAGGGGGCTTTTGATCTGATCTCGAAGGAGTCTGGTGTCTACCTGATCCGTTTCTCTACGGCGACAGACAAACAGGCCGTCCTCAACCTTGGTCTGAGGTGGTTCGACGGGCAACTGGTTGTGACCAAAGACTATCGGTTTGGAGATGAATTGAAGCGTGATACCTTTGCCATGATTCCCACGTGGGTCACTCTAGGATCCATAGGCCAATCATGGATGAAGCGAGCGGCCGGCACCATTGCGGCAGGAGCGGGCAGAGTTCTACACATTGAAGAGCGCTCTCTGGTGTCCGACGAAGCTAGAGTCTTGGTGGAGCCGAACGCGGAGGAGGAAATCGTGGAACGGGTATGGTTGAACGTCCACAGATGGGAACCCATCCCAGTTCGGATACTATATGACCATAAGCCACCGAGGTGTGACCACTACAAGTCTTTCGGCCATCCTGATGGTGCATGCAAGGAGAAGGAGGTGCCTAAGCCAGACAAGAATGAAGGGACCGTTTCCTCGTAATGGGTGGAGAAGAATCGAAGAAAACCAGTTGGTAACCACACAGCCATCGCTAACCTGGTGGTGGTTGTTACGGCTGGAAATACTGTTGCTGTCCGAGGAGAAAAAGGGTTGGGCGTGGGGCATAGTAAGGATGCCTCCACATCTGCTGCTGATCCGGTGACTACTGTTGAAGGTGGAAATGGACAGAATGAACAGGCAACTGTTGGGAATGTTGTGGTTGTAGACATACCGTCCATGCCTACTGCCAATGTCGAAGAGGACAATGCTGAACAGAAAGATGAGGGGGAGTTTACTCCCACGTCCAGAAAAAGTCCAAGTGGAATACCAAAGACACAAGGGGTTGGTTCCATACTGGAGGCCACCAATAGGTTTGATGCACTCAGTGAATCTGATGTAGAAGAACCGGAACTGGTTGAACCAAAGAAAAAGAGGGAAGGTAACAAGAAGAAGGAGCAGCCCAGGCGTACTCGGGCAAACAAAAACCTTTAATATGTCCATTTTTATGTGGAATATTAAAGGGGGGTGCGACAAGAACAAGAAGAAGGAAATTCGGGAGTGGATTGCTGCTAGTGGCCACTCTTTGGTTGCTTTGGTGGAGACGAAAATAAAGGTACAAAATAAAAATAGTATCAAATATCTGTGTCCGCAAGGCTGGGAGCAAATATCCAATGTTGATTGCGGTGGGGTTGCTAGAGTTTGTGTAGCTTGGAAGCCTAATGCTTGGCAACTTTCAGTTGTACAAATGTCAGATCAGCAAATTACGGTGGACTGTGTCAATAATGGAGGATTGCACATGTGGTTGACAACTGTCTATGGGCACAATGATGGCAAAGCAAGATTGGATCTATGGGATTCTATGGTTTCTGTCTCTAAACAGGTTGCGCTTCCCTGGATGGTCATTGGTGATTTTAATACGGTGCGGTTGTAGGCTGAGAAGAAAGGAAAAAGACTTGCTATTAATGCTGAAGTGGATGCTTTCAATCGAGCCATTGATAAATCTTGTCTTTTCGAGCTACCAATGGTTGGTGGGGATATTTTTACCTGGAATAATGAAAGGGGCCCGGGTGACAGAATAGCAAGCAAGCTGGATAGAGATCTTGTGAATGATGAATGGCTTAAAAAATTTCCTAATGTGCAGGTGAAGGTTGAAGGTTCTGACATTAGTGATCACGCTCCTATTGTTGTCCAGATTTCCGAGAAAAAATAGAAAAGAAGACCTTTCATATTTCTAAACTACTGGGCGGACTGGAAAGGTTTTGATGAGGTCGTAAAACAAAGTTGGAGTATCCAAGTGACAGGCAACCCCATGTATGTCTTTGCAAAGAAGTTGTCAAACACCAAGGTGGCTATCAAAAAATGGGCGAAAGAAAAGGTGAATATTCCAAAAATGTTGAAGGAGACCAAGAAGGAGTGGAAAGACATCCGAGAAAAACTGTTAACTGATCCTCTAAATCCTACGTTGATAGAGAAAGAAAGGAACTTAAAAATGATGCTTGAAGATCTAAAAAAGGCAGAGGAAAAAAATTTCTGGCAAAGAAGCAAGGAGAAGTGGATGGATGATGGGGATAGAAACACAAAGCTATATCATTCTGCGGTCAAAAGAAGAGAGGCAGGTAATATTATTTCTGAGCTTATTAATGTTGATGGGATAGTTGTCAACAAATAGGAATACCTTGAAGAACAGGTGATTGGGTTCTACATGTCTCTATACAACAAGGAGTTTTCTGACAATATTGATGAACGGGAGGAAATTGACTAGAATTTCAAACTCACTAGCACTCACAATAATATTCTTACCAGAAGAACTAATGAACAGGAAGTCAAGGATGCTATTTGGAGCATTGGAAGCAATAAATCGCCGAGGCCTGATGGTTTTAATGCTTTCTTCTACAAGGAAAATTGGGACATTATTAAAGGTGACTTGCTTGCTTATGTGGACTGGTTTCTCCAAGGAGGGAATATGGTGAGATAGGTTAATCATTCTTTTCTTGTTCTTATCCCGAAGAAGAAAGTTACGTCTTCTCTTGCTGATTTCTGACCCATTGCCTGTTGCTCGATACAATATAAAATTATTGCAAAAATCCTAGGAAAATGGTCCTTCCATTTCTGATTTCTGCAAACCAAGGAGCTTTTGTTACAGGTAGAAATATTAGTGATTGCGCCCTCCTTGCTGGTGAATTTCTACTAGACTACAATGTTATGAGAGGTAGTAGGAAGGCTTGCTTAAAGCTTGACGTTTCCAAAGCTTATGATAGTGTTTGGTGGGACAAACTTTGGTGGATTTTGCAACACATGGGCTTCAATGAACAATGGATTTGCTGGATGAAACAATGTGTTGGGACTACCAGTTACTGTGTTCTGGTGAATGGTACGTCGGCTGGCCTCTTTAGGGGCGGCAATGGGTTGCGCCAGGGTGACCCCCTATCCCCCTTCTTTTTGTGATTGTCATGGAATACTTTACAAGGAGGATGCAGCGAGCTGAAGAAGAGAAGAAAATAAAGCCTTACACTGTACATGGCACGAAGGTAATGACACATTTAATTTTTGCTGATGACGTCCTGGTGTTCATTGAAGCCAAGCAGCAGTACTTGGAAAATCTAAAAGGCTTACTGAGGGACTTCGGGAAGCAAACAGGGCTGTGCATTAACGCAAATAAAACACATATCTTATTGTCAAAAAATTGTCATCAGGTGGAAGCCAGATTAACGTAGGCAATGGGGGTTGAAAAAGGAATATTCCCAACCAAATACTTGGGATTTCCGCTTGTAGGTGGCAACCTTCAAGTCAAAGACTTTACAGACTGCATTGATAAAGTGGAGGAGATGATAAATAGATGGTCTACACAAAGGACTTCTATGGCTGGGCAGAGTACTTTGATCAAAGCTTCTATCGAAGGTCTCCTCATTTTTTGGGCACAACAAGGTGAAATTCCTGTCTCTATTCTAGATAGAATTGAAATGAAGATTGCTAATTTTCTGTGGGGAAGTGAGCACCACCCTATGAAGTACTCCCGGCTTGCTTTTCCTAAGGATGAAGGAGGGCTGAATTTGAAGACTCCTAGAGATATTGCTAGATGGGGTTCAATGAGAAGATTGATTGCATATCAAGAAGGCACATCTACATGGGGCAAATGGATGAGGGATAGATATCCTAGAGGATTGGAATTTATCCCGAAAACAAGAGAAGGGTATTCTAGATCCATCAACGTCATGAGGGAAATATGGCCGCAAATTAAGCACATGTTTATGGTTAACAATTCTGGTGGATGGCAGCTCATAGACAAGAAGATAAGCTTATGGGAAATGTCCCGTAACAGGAGATCGAAGGATATCGTGGGAGAAAAAATATGGATGGATAGGTATGTGCCAAAATAGAGTATGTGTGTATATAAATTTCTGCACCATATTCTCTCCACCCTTGATAGAATAAAGAGCTGGAATTATGATATATCTACTATATGCTTGCTATGTGAGGATAAGGAAGAAAGCCACAATCACCTTGTGGGGGAATTTAATTTCACAAAGGAAGTGTGAGACCATTTATGCAAGGAGTTTAGGCTCCATCTTCAACTCATTGCTGAACCGAGAAGAATGCTGGCTAGGTGCGGAAGAGATGTGAAGAAGAATTTGTTGTTTGCTGCCCTATGCTACCATATCTGGGAGGAGAGAAATGCTAGAAGACATCAAGGGAACTCTATGAATGCCTCCAATATTGCTGTAAAAATCTGTAAATGCATTAGACGTAGACTGCGTATAGATTAAATGTGTGAGTTGTAATGCTATTTTGGGTGTATGGTATTGGGCCTACATGTAATGTTGACCCTCTAATATTTTTTAGGGGGGATGTCGGAATATATTTACCTGATTCTGATACATACATATATATTGCTGACAAAGAGTGGCTCAAGTGGTCAAGAATGATTCCCCTTAGCAAAGGGACTCGGGTTTGAATCCCAGTTGCCACCTTGATTTACCACCCTCCCAGGCGTTTGGCCTCCGCCACGGGCATAGGACAGGGGGGAGAAATCTTTCTCTCTTAATCCCATACATACATATATATTATCATACCATAATATGATCTTGGTGATAATTGGATTTGCACATTAATCAAGTTCATCATATATAGTATTCATTCTACCAACATCCAACAACAAAAGTCATTTATAACACAGAAATTTGGTAAAGATCATTAGACATAGCTTTGATACCATTGTAGGAATCAAGGGAGAAAGGACAGTAGTTGAATAAAAAAATTGTCAAGTATCCTCCAAGCATGATCCATCTAATGCAATAATACCAAATTAGGGCTTACAAGTTTATACCATATTGTGGAACAAGTGACAATGATTCAACTTGTAACACTTGGTGTAGATTTGGAACCTTCAATCTATGACTCTCTTGAATTTCACCAGATCAGCAGAAGAGATTCATTTTGTGGTATCTCAGCACTCTAAGAATCATCTTGGGATGTGTGTAGAAAACTATTTTTTGTATCTAATCATGGCATTCTTGTGGTGCTTATTGGTGGCAAATCATTGGATCCTAAAGGCAATTTACAAAAATCCCAAGGTCATAGAGTTGTCTCTATTGACCCAATATATCCTCTAAAACTTACCTCTTGAAAATTGTACCTTTACCTGGTAGGCGTGTGTGGCAGATCACGTTGTTCCACCATAGAGACCTTCTCCTGGATTTGTGTTCCTGGTGGATCACTATTCCATAGTGGAGACCATCTTCTCAATTTTCCTACCCACTGGATCATTTCGTTCCACCATCAACGTTTGTAGTTTAATGCTTTGCTCTATAGTCCCCTTGACTTGTGTGTTGTCAGTGAATATCTTAGTCTAGAATGAATTCATTGTACAAGCTTGTATCCATGGTATTTGCATGAACACTTGA
Source organism: Alisma plantago-aquatica (assembly GCA_963693085.1). Classification (NCBI taxonomy): domain Eukaryota; kingdom Viridiplantae; phylum Streptophyta; class Magnoliopsida; order Alismatales; family Alismataceae; genus Alisma; species Alisma plantago-aquatica. The sequence goes on along the minus strand of OY856409.1, from coordinate 74,049,553 downwards.
AGATGGACTATATTTTTTAATATCGTCATGTTCCTCTTTCTCTCTCTAAGTTTCTCTTAGGGTTTCACAAACCTTGGAGGCATCAATGTGAAGATCTAAGTGCCTACCTTGACAAACTCCTCTCATATCATATAGAGAGAGGATGGAGAGTTAGGATTTCCCCAACCCTATTTGGGTAGGCTATAGAATCCCTTGTGGAATGCAAGAATACACTATGCATTGGACCTGTCGAACACACCATTTTGTGAGTCCTAGTGTCATGTGGACTTCCCCTTTCTTGAGGGGTGGTCCCTAAGTTATAGAAACATATATTTTAAGTACTAGTACATATTTTATTTCAGTCCTCAAAATTTAGTTCTAGGTTCCTAAATTTATTGTAACAATTACAACAAGGTCTGACTCAAATTTTCTTAAAGCTATCTCTATGTGTGTGACCCTACCTATAAGCACCATACTACATCATAAATGGATTCACTAATGAATGTTATGATCCATAAGCAATGAGTGATTTCTAGCCACACATCATCTACTGATTCATGTGAGTGTGGCCATGCATTTATCTAGTCTCACTTATCAAGATTCCTTCGATATATATATCCCCATTATTTATTCAAGATGTTTGAACACACAAATCCACTATGGAAGGGAACTTGTAGAGTTTACACCCCAACAAATGGCAATCAACTAGCCTACAAGTGAACGGGTCAATTGTAGTACATAATAGGGTCGAACCCAAGAGACAACTTGATTAAGAGTCACTTTAAACCAATTATTAAGAATAATATTTAAATTTAGTTGCTTGGGAAAGAATATAACTACAAGTTAATTAAATGTTCAATGCAAGAGCTGGCAAATTGAGGGTTTAATTCAACTGATAAAGAACAGTGGGACATTTGGGTTTCACCGTGACAACCTATGTACCTATCCAAACATTACAACTCACTCAAAAATCAAACTAGGACAAAGTGAATTCACCTCTTTGTGGATTGAATATTCACAAGGACTAAATTCCCCATGGGCTCCAGGTCTTGTTACCCATGGTTCATAATTCAATCGTCTTGTAGGATTGTTTCTTTGATTGCATTCACTACTATAATCCTATGTTTGGTGGTCTCTACGATTAAGATGGTACCAAACATGCTAATAGAGGGATCAATTCAAGTAGCAAGAAATAACAGCATGGAGAACAATTTAATCTTATGAGAAAAATTGAGTTTAATAACAATAAGGTAGAGTAGGGGTGATAGGGATACTCCTAATGCCCTAGTGAGGAGGTCAACTCAGTCATTTCAAACAAGGAACATAAATTTAAGAAGAAAGAGGAGAAGTCATGTCACTTATGGAGAAGAAACAAGCACCTAGTGGTCTCTAACTACTAAAATCCACTTTGGCTTTAATGAATCATAAGAAATTTTCTAGGATGATCTCCTTATTTGTCATCTGCTATGTATTCTTTCTCTAGAACTTTCCCTTGATTGAGTGAGAATAGAATAGATAATGAATAAGTTTAGCTGCCACTTTTGTTAACACCTTTGAGGTTGGCGTCTGTGTAATTTCACTTTGCCTACCGCGATGATGGGGCAACTACTACAGAATGGGGATACAACATCAGTTATATTTTTACATGCAACTGATAGTGTTATTTTTCTTGTCAATTCTAGGCCAGCAACCGCCGCAAGTTTCCCACCTGAGAAAATGTGGGACGCACTTTCTTTTTGTCCTCGGTATGTTATCAAAGCAACTAACACTATATATCACCCAAAAAATTAGGATTTCATGCAAAAATTTTGGGAGCATTTCATTTTCCTCCAAAATACCTATATTGTTAGTTTGTTTCAGCGCAACCTCCAGGAGAAAGATTTGCACGCACCATCTGCCCCATGGGAATCAATTTACCTTTTTTGTCAGTGATTTCCAGAATTACCGATGAGGTAGATGATTGTGCCATGTGACCCGTAAAATTTTCTCCACCCCCACATCATATTTCTTGGTGGTTTGTTTATAACAAACCAACTGTGTATAGCTTACTTAACCCTGCAAAACCCTTTCCCTCCTCATTACCCTACACCATGTTTCTCTGGAAACATGCTCTGGTGATTCCTCTCCTACTGCTCTGCCTCCAGCTCCTCTACGTCCAGCTCCTCCTCACACGACTGACTACTCCTCCACATCTAGCTCCTCTACCTCCAACTCCTCCTTGCTCACTCCTCTCTGTTGTTGCCTCCTCTCTGCCAGTGTTCCTTTCTCGTCCTCTCTAACTCTAGCTCCTCCTTGTTACTGCCTCCTCTCTGTCACTACTCCTCCTGGGAATGTCCCATCGCCGCTGCCACAGTCATCAACTCTCCTCCACTAAGACGTCAACGCTACTAGTTAGCCTCCATTGTTGTTGTTGCTCGCCTTCGAGCTACTGTTGTCGTCGAGCTACTATGTTGTCAAGCTACTGCTGCCACTATTTTGCCTCCTCTGCTGCTATCCCGAGCTACTGCTGCTTGCCCTAGAAGTATCCTCTTCTTCCTCGATTGTTGTAGGTTTTCTCTCCTTCTCATGTTTTCTCTCCTCCTCTTCCCCCTACGCCCTACATTTCTTGTTCATATTTGAAATATTTTCATGATCATTTTTATTGAGAATCTTGCTTTCTCATAGTTTAATGCCTTGAACCACTTATATGCATTTTTTATTGATGCCATTTTTTTTCAGAAATGATTGTTTAGTCATAATAAATGAGTGCTTAGGATTTATGGTTCAACCTATCATTACCTCAGTCTCATAATATATGTAATCTTGGTGATGATGATGATGACGATGATGATGATGATGATTATGTATTGAAATGTGAATTAAAGAAATTCCATATGATTTTTTGAACAGTGTCCCTAGCTCATACAACCCCCTGCACTAAGGTTTTTTGTAATATTATGTAGATCTACTGCAATTATGTAATAGAATTAGACATCTTTTTTCTACCTGCAATATTTTGTAAGTATACTATAATTATGTTAGATTTTTGTAAGAGTTTGATTGTGATGTGTATTGAAATGTGAATTAAAGAAATTCCATATGATTTTTTGAAAGAGCTGACTGGAATGTGGACTGTGATGTGTATTTGAAAAAATGTTGAAGTATGTTGGCATGTTTGTGCATGTATTGTATATATGATTATTTTTCTTGTAGGTTTGGTGGCCTGTTGTCAAGCCGTGATGCTTGAAGAGAGCCTGATGTTATTCAAAACATTTAGTTTCTGAAGGACATTGGATCCAAGCAGGTATTAGCAGACATGGACAGAAGGTCTGCAGACATGTTGTAAAAGAAAGAAACATATACACTAAAATACCAACTACATAGACACTCCACATCGGTGAAATGACAATAACTGATGACAAATACTTCCTTTTTTCATTATTCATTATTGATAAATATATTGTTCGTTGGTTTTTTTTAATAACAACCAACGCGACATGTACTAACCATCATCGATGCCATTGCATAACCATCGCAATATGTTTTAGGGAAACCAATATTTTGGCAGTTGCTGCATTTTTTATAGTCAGTTCAACTGTAACCACTGACCGACGATGAAAGCAACACCATCGGATAAGTTGACCGACCAATAATTTGCTTATTTTTAGTGTTGCCCACTTAGGCGTCAATCAATAACTGACTCTATAAATCTAAAATACATGATGTTGTATCCCCACTCTATAGTAGAGGGGTCTGGCTGAGCAAACACTTACATTGCAATGTGGTTGTTGACCTTTTGGTCGACAAATCTAGAGGAGGGATTGATTGATCATCTTCCTAATAAGGCTTATGGAGAATGTTTTGGTCAGTCAAACCCTAGGAGGGGATCACCCATCTGCTAGAAAGTTGAAATTGTTGTGGGTCTCTTACTTGGAAGGAACTTTGTGTGGTTGGCTGATCTTGAGTGTTGGTTATTCAATCTTATTATTTCCTGATACATTGTGTATAGGTAAATCAGTCGACCCTGATGGCTTATCTTTTGAATTGGTGTCAATAAATCAATAGTGTCTTTGAATTGTTGGTGATCCTTTGATTGGTCAATCAGTCAGAGAGATCACCCAATATGAAGGATCCTCTAGGAAGGCCTTGGAGTGGGCATGTGAATTGGTCAACCATCAGAGGTGATAGTTGATCTGCCTGCTAGAAAGTGTTGAATGGCTCAGTCATTGTTGTGAACTTGTTCAAATATTGAATATGAGCTTGGTGAAGAACTCCTTGGATACTCTAGAGTTGATATGTTCTTTAATCTGTGAAAGAGAAAAGAAAATGATCAAAGTCCTAGTTATCGAGGAATAAGAACAGGAAGGCAATCACTGGCATTTTTCACCCACATCTTGGAATGATCGGGTAAAGACCGACCTTCTCCTTTCAGATATGACCCATCTAGCAGAGCAAAGCTACCTAAAAAAGGAATTGCATTAAAATCTATTTTTATTAACCAATTAGAATTGACTTCCAATAATAAGGAAACTAAGGAAAACATGAAGCAAATGATGACTAAAATGAGTAAAACTAATCTAGAAACTGTAATGAAAATATAATAAATATGCATTTATCAAACTACCTCGAACTTGAATGCTTCTTGTACTCGAGCAGATTAAAGTAGCATATCAAATAGTACAACTAACTTATTGATGTGGATCACTGCACTAACAAATTCACCCAGGTTAATACCTAACTTAATAGCAAAACAATGTGCAATAATACTACCTGCAAATGGACAAATTTTATTGCAATATAGTTAAGGATCAAATACCAAGAGATAAAATTTCTAAGAATCTTGTTATTTGTAGCCAGTAAAACTAAGAATAATATTTAGAACCAAGAATTGATTTGGGTCAAGTTAAACTAATTGTAAAGGAAAGTAAAAGAGCAGAATTAAAACATGGTCTAGATTGATTTTGGAATTCACTATGGTGGAACCTGGTTTCACTACCACTACACACAAGAATACATCTAGGCTAGATAAAACCATGTAAATGGAGCAAAAGCAAGATCCACCTATTAGGTGTGGGAAATTGCATAGATATCACTATGAGATTGATGTCTCATTACTCATGTGTCATGTACCTACTACTCCAGAGATATCCCTTTGAAAGTTCTTATCTACGGCCCAACCAAGTTAATCAATATTCCAATCATAAGCATTGAAGTTTTTACAACATAGGAATATAATAAATCATGCAAAGAGGGTGATGAATCCACAAAACATGCATTAGAAAATTAACATTGAAATGAAGAGTTATATACAACCCATGGAGTGTCAAAATATGGGCATGTAAGCATGGACACTGGGGCCAATCCCCGCACCCCGTCAAGAAGGACAACTTGCTCATTATGATGAAATCAAAACAAAGGGAAGGAAAGGAAAATTTAGTCATCATCCTCTTCGATGAAGAAGGAGTGTTGCTTGGTTTGAGAAATAGAGTCCTTGTATTTGATGAAGTAGAAGAGTCTGACCAAATGAGAGAAGAACAACCTAGACTCTAATTGTAGTAGTATTCTTCTTCATCCTTCCTTCCTCCTTGGGTATGGGTCACCAGAGAGGAGTCATATGTGGATGGATGAATGGGGAATAGGGAGATATGTCCACCTTCATGGACACACGATGGAAGGGATGTAAAATAATGTTTGTGGAGCGTGGACGTAGTCGAAGCATCACTAGGGTGTCGGCGTCTTTTAGTGGAGATCATCTTCCTTGGATGGAGTAGAGAAGTAGCTTGGAGGTGTGATTGGAGTGGAAGTGATCCCCCAAAATGGAGGGGGATGGGGTATATATAGGCTCTAGGTTACATAGAAATCATCGTCCATCGGTTGACATGATGAGGGATCATTGGGTAGGGGTCGTTGGGCAATAATCGGTCAACTGATTCTACTAGATCATTTGTGGTTGATGAAGTTTGTAGTCCTTTCGGTTGATGGACCTTATTCTGGGACCTCATCGAGCTTCGACTGTTGTCCTCCAGTTGGTTAATAGGAATAGTGTTCTCGTTGGTCATTATCATGGCAATCTCATCGAGCTTGGGCCTTCAGAGTCTTTGGTGGTCGATGAGGATATTGAGCTCCATCAAGCTTCGGTCCTTACTGGATGATAGAATTTCATCGGGCAGTCACTCGTTGGTGTTTGGATTTTGCTTGATGTATAGTTAGTCATGAGCCTCACTTCCTAGCCATTAATTGAAGACCATCCTGCTTGGGAGTCTACCCACTTGGGGGGGGGGGGGGCTATCGATGTGGTCGATGAGCCTGGACCCGTGAAGGCTAGGTCGACGAGAGGACAGGTCAACGAAGGGGATGGTCATGGAGAAATAGGTCCAAAACATAAAAAAGGTCTTAGGCCCTTTAGTCAATTAATGGGACCACCGTGTCCTAAATTGGTGCACATAATATGAAGCTTGATTCTGTCAATAAAACCCATGGATTTGATCAAAACTCTAATTTTCACATAACTAAGGAAAACTATATAAAAGCAAATTCAAAGGTAAATTGAGGGATATGAGTGCAAATTGAATTAAAGATGCCACTAAAACTAAGATGAATATACATTCATCAAAATACTCCTAACGTAAATGTTTCTAGTCATTCAATAACAAAAAATCTAAAATAGTCATCAATCAGATACTTTCAACCCTTGTGATTGCCTCATCTTCATATCATGTTAGTTTCTTTTCTTGTATAGAATAGTTTGTACCTCAACTTACTGTGATCACTAAACACATCTTACAATATATTTGTTACCAATTTCATTTCCCAAAAACACTTCCTTCTCACTACTTATAATATAAGGATAGTCTAAGAGAATTATTAGAGTTTCGAGGACCCACAAAATGACAAGTGTACATCTAATCTAACACTGGTTTGTTTTCAAGAGAATGGTAAAATTGAGGCGTTCATTATGCCTATAGGTGGAACAAAGAGGGTATGGAAGGAAGTTGCAAATGTCTACTCTATTCAACTCAAGATTTTATTTTATGCTACAGTTACATTGGTTGCCTTTTTTGTATGTGAATCTCTCCTCTATTTGACTCAAGATTGCTTTTTTTTTTCTTATGTGCATTTTGGCATTTTTTTCTTTTGCCTTTAGTGGTACACCCCTATTATATAGCGAGGGGTATGGAAGAAGCGGATAGAAAGGGGGGTGTGCCACCTCAAACATAGGGTTTGCCACTATTTTTTGGCTTTTTGGCTTTTTGTGGGATGAAGAGGCACGAAGACGAAAGTATAAGTGTAGAAGAAATTACATATCATAGTGCAACTTGATTTACAATTCAATGCATTGGATCATTCTCCTTCTCGTGCTATACTTAAATAATGACTTGATGGGGATCAAGTAGTGATTCCATGCAATTTTTTTACAAGTTAGTAGGAAGCACGATGTGTTTAATCCCTCTTAGCTACACAGTTGCTTACCATCTTTTCCTGATGAACATGATGTTAGGATTCATATGCTAACAAAGTGATTTTTAGCCATTGGTTAGTTTCAAAAGTGTGTTCCTCATGAGTCTTTGCTTTGAATAAGACGGGTACAATGATACAAAATTGCATGAAAAAAGAAACTAGCAGTCTAGGTAATGGCATTGATTGAGAAGCATCAAATTTTTATTAGATTTCTATACAATTCTACTTTGAGAATGCAAATTTTGAAAATTTGATCAAAATTGCAATGATGAAATCTTAAGTCTAAAACATATAGGTGTGAATGGAACATAGAATACGTACCACCCACGCTCCACCAAATCTTAGATATTTGCTCATCTCAAGAAAGCACTAAAATCGAGATGGAGGGGAAAATATGTACCGGTTGGGCCACTAGAACTGGGTACGTTCCTATTAGCAATGTTTCCTCCATTTCAAATCTTGAAAACAAAAATCACCAAAACTTAAGATTGCCTCTTAAGTTGTGTTATCTATGGTTTGTGAAATTGTCTACTCTAAATTTTTAAAATATAAATCAAAGTAAATGACCAGGTTGCCTCCTGACGAATGCTTGTGTTTTAAGTCATTGACTCGAGGCATTGAATTCATCATCATTAAGGGGCTCCAACTAGAGACAAAATTGGAATAATATACTCTCTTGGTGGTTTCCTTTCAGTCATACCTTTATGCTTGATTTGATTCTTGCTTCTTGTATTCTTCCCCATATGGAGCGGCCAATGCCAAAATATAGGGGTAAGTAGTTTGAGTTGTGTTGGATTGGTTTCTACTGCACTATGCAAGGTGATGAATAGTCGTAGGAGATCACATATGCATCATTAATGGGGTGACATTGTTGTGGTATGGAAGTAAAGTTCATTCGTTGATGCATAATAATTTCATCATAGATATGTTGGTCACTGTTGTCCATGGGGTATGGATCTGGCAACTAAACCTGGTAGAAATTACAATCTACATTTCCAAGCAGTTCTCCTTCATTGCCACAGGGCATCGCAAAAGTATAAGGTGTTTGATGGTCCTCATAAACTGGATCTTGTTGAGGAGAAAAGATGGGATGAGCAGTTACTATTTGTTGGGTTGATGGTTCATTCAAGAAGATAGTTGTCTCTAGATGATATGGTTCATGGATATCCAAGGAAAGCATTGTACGAGCAGCAATAGAGGTGAGAGGTGTTTCCTCCATAGTTGATGGTATTTCATTTATCTTTGAGTAGACAAGTACATCCTCAATTTTGTTTGCATTGTGATATTCTTCTAAAGGTACACTGGAATTAGGTAGTGGTTGGGGTTTCGAGGAAAAGAATGTTTATTGCATTTGGGTTAATTGATCAACACATTTGAGAAAATAATCTTCTTCTTCTTATGTGCATCTGTTTGAACTTCCAGAATCCTTGAAATCAAAAGATCAGTTTCCCACTCATAGACTCAAGGCTCTTTCTTCAACATCAATCAAGGTTCTGGCTGTAGAGAGGAATAGCCTGCCATAAATGAGAGGGTAGTAGTGATTCTCCTTGATGTTCATTACTATAAAATCCATGGAACAAAGTCCCCAACTTTTATAGGGATGTCTTCTACCATGTCAATGGGCTTAGTTCTAGCGAAGTCAGCATGGTCACTCTTGTGGGTAGTAAGTAAGGCTGAGTTTATTGCATAAGCTAAGAGATATAATGGAAATACTAGCTCCAAGATCATCTAGACCTTATTGGCAGGTAGAATCACTTATTGAACATGAAATCCCAAAAGAATATGGATCTTTAAGCTTATGAGGAACCTTATTCTGAATAATATATGATGATGTTCTTTCCAGCTTCATTATTTCATGTTCTTTAGTTTGGTGTTTTCAACTAAGCAAGAATTTAAAGAATTTACATTAATGGGGCATCTCAGCCATGACATCCAATAGTGGGACGTTGACATATGACTTCTTCAAAGCTTCTTTAAATTTGTTGAACCTCACATCAAGTCGAATATGATTCAACTCATTCTAAAATGGAACATGTGGCTTATGTACTAGAATGTCATGCTATGGTGAGGTAGGTGTGAACTTTTTTGGCTGAGTTGTTTTCTTGTTCTGAGTGATAATTGCACTATTCACATCATCTTGGCATCTGTCATGGAAATAGCAGTTGTTCTTTTTGGAAAGACAAGGCCAAAACAAGTTGTCATAGCTTTAAGTTGTTCTACATTCTTTGTATTGTCTTTTAGCTATCCTAAAAAAGCTCCTATAGGTAGGCAACGATTAGTAGAGAGTTAAACCAATTGAAACTCAATGGATTTTTGATGAGCTTGTTGATTTGCAATCATAGTCGATTGTGACTACAACATCTTCTCAATGGATGAAAGTTTATCATCAAGTGATGGGGAATTATCTTGTTGTTCATGCTGTTATTATTGTTGGGTAACATAGTTGGGGTTCTAGTACTGATTATAATTATTTTTCTAGAAGTTACTTTTGAAATTTTGCTTGATTTCTAAAGTTTTGTTGTTGGTTGTTCTAAAATCTTGGAGGACCTCATTGTTGATTTCTATCCTATGTGAGTTGTAGAGAGTTTTCTATTCTTGTAGGATTGTGGTACTGAAAATAGGAATGTATTTTTTTTGTTGGGAGTATAGTACCCTTGTTCAGGATTTGTATGAATGGATTTTAAATCTTCCATTAGATTGTTGTCTCCTTGATCTACAATGTTGCTCATCACAACATTGAAAAGAATATTACAACCCAGGGTTGTGTGATCGATTCCCTTGCATGATTCATAAAATTGTGTCACCTCTTTGGCCTATTATTGTTGTTGTGGTGGTGAAATTCTTATTTCATAAGCATAAAAGTGACTCAAGATTGTCTTTCTTGCGTGTTAGTAGCTTTAGAGATTCTTCCATAGTATTCAACTTATAAGTATTTTCTTCCATAGCTACTTTTACCACTCCCTTACCTATAGATCTTCCCCAGTTGTCTTGATTTTCATCTTCAAGGGTAACTGCCTTCCATGCACTATTGTATCTGGCACATAAAGCATCCTCCAGATGAGGAATCTAGAAACTTTTTAATATCATTGCCCACCCCTTTGTAGAAAATTGATGAGCTGATTTTCAAGAATGCCATTGTATGGACACTTGCAAAGAAGATTGGTGTATCTTTCTCATGCTTTAACTAGAGTTTCACTAAGGACTTGTTGAACTGTGTAATTTGACCTTTAGTGGTATACATGAGGGAACGTGGATATAACTTCTCAAGGAATTTCTATTGAAGTAGATCTCATGTATTTATAGGTCACTTGACGGAGCATTGTGACAACTTCTTATTTTGTATGCAAGTGAGTACTTGAAAATATGAAGTCTAATAGCATCATCAGACACTTCATTTTACTTGGTCATGGTGTGTAGATAGATGAACTTCAAAATGTTCTCCTAGCAATCCTCTCCATGTTTTCCCAAGAAAGGGTTGTTTTGTAGCACGATGATCCAATGTGCTCTAATCTCAAAGTTAGGGGCATCAGTCCGAGGAGGTTGCACCGGATGTAGAATATCAAAAGCCTTAGGTATTGAGAATTCCCTAAGCTCCTTTTATCGGTTATCCTCTTGTACATCAGCTTGGACTACATGGATTTCTTCTTGAACAATAGCACAAACATCTTGTATAAGCTTCTCTCTCTATGCTGCAATGGCCATATTCTTCATTCAGTTAAGTTCCTCTTTGACCATCCTAGCTTGATTCTCTTTGCTCTAATATTGAAAGGTTTGTTCTATTTTAGGGTCAAATCTTGATGCAATTATGTTTCTATTGGAGCAGTGCATACACTAGTTTTTAGGTACCCAAGATGGAAATATCTTTCACAAGTCAGTCCCTTGTAGAAGAACCGGTTTCAAGTGTTTTCAATAGTATCAATGGTAAAAATAAAATCCTAGATTAGTATTAATGGAATTGGATTTAACTTGACAATTATGTTGACCTCGACAATTGTGCCAGATTTTATGTGGATTATATGCACTAACAGATTCACCTAGAGTTGAAATTCTGAAGTTTTTACTGAAACAACATGCAATAATACCACCCACAAGCATATGGGTCTTATCACATTTAGTTAAGGGTCGAATCCCAAGATACAATAATTTTAAGAATCTTGTTAGTTGTATCTAAAAGTAAGACTATTATTTAGAACTAAGAATTGATTTGGATTGAGTTAAACTGATTGTAAAGGAAATTGTAACAACGGAATTAGAGCAAGGTCTAGATTAATGATGAAAGTCATTTGGGTGGAATTGGGTTTCATGACCACTACATGCTCAAACACATCCATAACATGTCCAAGATAGATAAAACCATTCAAATGGATCAAAAGCAAGATCTAGCTATTAGGTGTGGGAAATTTCATAGACATCACTTTGAGATCGATGTCTCTTAACTCATTGGTCATGTTACTACTACTCTAGAGAGTATCCCTTCAGAATTTCTCATCCGAGTACAACCAAGTTAATCAATATTGAAATCATAAGAATTGAAGTTTTACCAACATAGGATTATAATAAAGCATGCAAAGCGGGTGATCAATCCAAAAAACATGCATTGACAATTAACATTGAAATGAATAGTTATATACAAGCCATGAAATGTCAAAATATGGACATGTAAGCATGGGCATCGAGGCTAATCCCCGCATCTCAACGAGAAGAACTACTAATTGATCGTGATGTACTTAAAATAAGGGGAAGGAAAGGAAGATCTAACCAACATCATCATTGGTGGAGAAGGAGTGTTGCTTGGTGTGAGCAACAAAATCCTTGCATCTGATGAAGTATTAGAATCTGACTTAATGAAGGAAGAACAATCTAGACTCTTGTCAGTGTAGTATTCTTCTTCATCCTTCCTTTCTCTTGGATTTAGGTCACTAAAGAGAATTAGGTGGATGACTGATAGCAAAGATGGAGATTTGTCCACCTTTACATACATAGAATCGAAGGGATGGAAACATAGTGATGGAAGAGCATGGGCACATCTGAAGCACCACTAGGGCATAATCGGTGGTTGGTGGAGAACCTCTTCCTTGGATAGATGCAAAGCAGAAGCCTAGCGGTGTGGTTGGAGCGGAAGTGATCCCCCTCAATGTGGAGGGTCGAGTATATATAGGCTCCTTGGTACAAAGTAGTAGTCATCCCATTGATTGATGGGTCGAGGGATTGTCAAGAGGGGTCTCAAGGCAGTCGTAGGTCGATTGATTCTACTGAATCTTCAATAATTGATGATGTTTGTGGTCCCATCAGTCAACAGACCTTATGCAGGGACCTCGTTGGGCTAGGAGTGTTGTCCTCCAATCAGTCGATAGGTGTAGTGTTCCTATTGGTTGGTGTCCCAACAACTCATAGGGATTAGACCTTTAGAGTCTATGATGGTCGACAAGTATATTGAGCTCTGTCGGGCTCAAGTCCTTGTATCAGTGATAGCATTTCATCAGGATGGTGCGCATCGAGGTCTGAACTATGATGGCCAATACCTCGTCAGCCGATATCCTCACTTTCCAGCTATTGGTCGACAACCATCCTGCTCTGGATCCAACCCACCCCAGGGAGGGAGATTAGCATGGGTTGACGAGCCTTCTCTGGTGAAGGCTAGGCTACTTAAATGGATGTCCATTAAGAAATAGGTTCAAAATATCAAAATGTTCTTGGGCCCTCTAGTCGATCAATGGGACCATTGTGGCCTAAGATAGTGCACATGACATGAAGCTTGATCATATCACTAAAACCCATGGATTTGATCAAAACCCTGAATATTCACATTAAACTAAGAAAAATTATATAAAGGAAAATTCAAAGGTAAATTGAGGGATATGAGTGCAAAATTGAACTAAAGATGCGATAGAAACTAAGATGAATATGCATTCATCACATGTCATCCTCTCTTTCATAGTCACACTTTGTTCCCTACAACCAGACTTGGCCAAGCAACCCTAATCTCCTAGAATCGTGGAATTTTAGTTTTGAATTCCTTGCATTTACTTCATATTCACAAAAAGTTTCCAAATATCACTAGCATCTTAAAAAAATCTCATATTGTATGAGATTTGCACAAATCTAGGGTTTAACTGTAATGGAGATATTTTTGGAGTGATTGATCACTCCATGGAATAAAATTGGAATGAATGGAGGAATTGAAAGAAAAAAAGAATTTGAGTCTTTCCTCTATTTGAATCAATATTGATTTATTTTATTGCAGTTACATCGATTGCATTTTCTTTTTTTATTTTTCGTGTGCACATTGGCATCTTGTTATTTTGGTATGTCATATTACATATGAGGGGTATGGAAGAAGTGGAGAGGTAAGAGAAGGGGTGCCACCCTAAACTTAGAGTTCGATACTTTTTTTGCTTTTTATTTCATTTGTGGCTAGTGATGGGTAAGAAGATTGTGAAGAAGTGTAGAAGAGATTGCACTTGTACATCTCATATTTGGGAATTTAAAGCATTATAACAACATTGACAACTATTTCAACTATATTGTATGAATGCAACATAATGATAATCACACATAAAGCTTATGTTGATTAGTTTAGAGACGCACTGAAATTTGATTCCTCAAAATTCCATATGGCTTGCCATCATTTCTAGGGAGTAATACTATTCATGGTCAATGGGGAAAAATGGGTTCTAGCATTGGTAGTTGAGATTCATTTTTGCAACAAGGATTTGTTTCATTCAAAATTGGGGGTACATTGTTGATTTTCCAAAGTAAACATGAAAAGAAGAAATGAATCTAGGATGACCAAGTAATGGTTGATTACATGCAACTAACATGGATTTTTGAAAAGAAAAATATGAAACAATTGTAGTGCTAATCTAGAAAGCAAAAGATAGAAGAAATGACAGAAAAGGGAAGATGACGAGGGTGGAACCAAGACATACCACCCACCCTTCACCCTTAACTTAGAAATTTGCTCATCCTCAAGAAAATTCTAAATCCAAAATGGAGGGGAAGGGTAAATCACTAGAAGTGACACTAGTTTTCATGTTGACTCAGTGGTGGCTACTATCAAGGTAGAGGGGCGGACTATGGAGGTTGTCTCTAAAAGGACTCCAGGTTGGTCTGTCAGACTAATCTAGACTTGGTGGTTTTTGTGGGGCCTCCACGGGAGGGTGCTCTCCGTAGTGGATTCCCAATACCCAGAGGTAGGGAAGGGTACATCTGACTAGCGTTATGATGCTTGTAGTAAGTATGTTCCTATTATTAGTCTCCATGACCCACATGCCAATCTTCATGCATGTGCTTCGTGATATATATATGTGGTTCAGCTGGTGGCCCTATCGTTGTTGCTCCCGCTCCATGCGGGTCTAGGAGGTCTCAATATGGTTCAACTATTGTTGGATGTTGATGAAGTAGTAGGGCCCAGATTGTGTGATAGTCTCAGGTACTGGGATCAACTGATCCTAGGTTGCACAAGGCAGAGACAGAAATAGCTCGGCAAAGAGAAAGGGGTCTAGGGTAAAGGGAGAGTTTGCAAGAAATCTCCCTTTCCCATAGCCTTGATTTTAAAGACGCATCCATTATGGTCAGGTTATTTGGACATCCCAAGTCAGTCAATCACAGTCTTCATGATGTGGGGGCTAAGACATTAGTTAGGTGATCACTTTTGGAGTAGATTAGTTGACCATTGTGGATTGGTTGTCAAGTCTGCTTCAGGTGAGTTAGCCAATCACTCAACATGGGCAGTTGAGTAGGAGGATCCATAGGTTACTGATATTTTTAGGCCTCCTCTTGGTTTCTCGATCAGGGTTGAGATCGTCCAATATCAAGTGAACTCATAATTCAATGTTTACTGATTAAATTTGGCATTATTGTGGTCGGGTGATCAAATGATTGGGTCGGCCGACCATAGCATTGTATTAGAGTCTAGTGTGTACTTATATTTTCTGATTTTTTGTGTTCGGTAGATCCTTGGAGTTGATTGGCTAATCCATGACATGGATCAAATACTTGCTAAATGTAGATTGGGAGACTAGAGGAGATGTTTGGGAAATCTACATGTAGTAGATATCCTAACAAAATTGTACCATTGTGGTCGACCAATTATGCTAGTCGATCAACAGATCACAAAGTTAGCAGGGTCCTGCTAAGAAGGGAGAACCTATAATAAAAATATCTAAGGAGATACAAACCAAGTTAAGAAATTCAATTGACATAGTATAAAGGGGCCTAACTAAATCAACATAATGCAAATCTATCTAGTTAACCACCAGGTTGCCTCCTGACAAGCGCCTTATTTAGCATTTGGCTTGACACATTGGTCTTTAAGTTTTACCAAATTAGCAAGAGGAAGTGGAGAAGATTCCTTTGTTGTGAGATCTTTGGAGGTGATGTATCTCTTAAGTTGGTGGGCGTTTGTCACAAATTTGCATGTGATCTTGTCCCATAGTACAAATGTGTCATTTGGGCAGATTATCTTTATGAGATATGTCCCAAGTGTTGGTATGTATGCCCTAAAAGCTAGTCATATGATGATTGAATTGGGATGTTATTTGATTAACAATAAACGCAATTTTTCTTATTATGTTTTTAAATATGAGATGGTGATATAACATAACAGATGTCTAACGAGTGTTATTACTCAATGACATATGGTTTGGGTTGAGAACCTGAACATGAGATCATATGTATGATTATAGTATATATATTCTTGTCATGTCCCTAGTCGATATTATTGTGGAAGCTTTGTAGACAATAGTAACACTTAAGCCTAGAACGTGTGTTTACTGATGATTAAATCTCACTAGTCATGATATTAGATCTCAAGTCAAACACATAGGTACATGTTAGAGAACAAGTGTATCGGACAGACCCCCCCCTTGAGAATGATACATGGAAATCATTGAATGGCAGTTAAAATCATGTCTCAATGTTCTAGTAGTGATTGTATTTCTTAGACATGAAGTCACTCAATAATCAGATGTCATTAAATGGACTATAACACCACTCAACATCACCTTGAATAAGGGTTGGTATATGAATGGTTCTTGGGTACATTGTGACACATGGGGATTGTTGTGAGTGATGTAGATGGAATTTTCCCTCTTATCGGAGTGATATCCTAGCCACTTGATAAGTGAGTTTGTGAAGCACATGGCCATGATCATGTGATTGAATATGTGAGATTGATCTCACATGCATCTCAATGGTCTATTGTAGTTCAATAAGCATAGATTGAATATTTAGAGGATGACAATTACATGCCTCGAGTTCAATCTAGATATCTGTGACAAAGGGACTATATGATCATTGTAACATTGGTCACAATTTTAGGTTGAATTTTTCCTCCAACTTATCCAATTATTTGGGTGGAAATGATGTGTTTCTAGATACCTCTCATTACATGTGAAGTCTAATATTATGATAGACATTATTTCTAATATAATATGGAGCATATAGGGTAACATGCATAGGATGCACTAGGAAAAGGAGTTTAATCATAAACAAGATTGAATTTGTTACGAAAATGTTTAGGTAATAAAACTAAATAATACCAAGAATGTTAGTTGACCGACTATACTGTATCTGTTGGAGCTGGTAGTACTTACCAATTGACCAAGTGAAGAGTTTAGTCAACCAACTGGACAACATCACCCAATGGTTGACTGGATCGTCCATCTAACTAACCAAAAGGCTTGGGTCGATCGACTTGTTCATGTCAACCTACTTGGCTGGGTCGACCGGTTGAAGTGGGTCAAATGATTCATGGTGTTGGAACTACCAACAGTTTAATGGGAGTCAAAATGTTGGTCGATCAATTAATCATTGCATTAAATAATGCCATGCAGTCAAATTTATTGTGCCACATCTAGCAGGGCGGTTGACTGATGGGACAATCCAATCGACTGACTGGTTATATGCAACAACTGTCTAGCCAAGATATTTTTACCTTTTGGCTCCTGAGTTTTTGAAACCCTTGCACTACCACTCCTATATAAAGGGGTTGTGGCCAAGGATTTCTACACAACTCTTCTCACATTCTTGCAACATGTTAGCCTAGCCATCTTATCCATGAAAGGGAGAGATAGCAAGGGAGATCAAGTTGATGCTAGCACGTCAATGAACGAGAGGGTTGCTCCTTCCTGCTGGCTCAAGAAGTAGGACATGGAGTTCTTGATGGTTTGTTTGGACTACATAGAGGTGCGAAAGCTTTACTATTGTTCTAGGAGGACGTATCAACCGCCATCCCTATGCTACTCAAGAAGGAGGCACATTTGTGTGCAAGGATAGTCATTGGACTTGCTCAAGGACAAGGTATATCTTGCACCCTATTTCCTATATATCATTGTTGGCACAGATTGCTAGATAGAGAATTTTTTTTTTCATTGTGTTTTATTGCTCCATATTTCTAAACACCATGCCATCTAGATATCAGCTTCCTAGAATACAACCTCAAGTGAGAATTATAGAGGAGAACTTGGTCTCCCACTTGAATGTCCTTCTACTTGAGGTGTCCATCATGCTACATCTTTGTCTGCTCCTTATAGATGCATGCATTTTCATATGCAGACGTGTGTAGTTCCTCCAAGAACTCCTACTACTAAAGGAATCATTTTTCTATGGAAAGAGAAAGGCTAGGGTTCAAAAATTGGATATCCCATCCAGCTTTGTGTTCCATCTCAACTGGAAGATGGCAAGACTTGATGTAGATCAATCAAAATCGTGTATTACTCAAGGGGTTTTTTGAAGTTGATCTGGTATGCCCACAAGGCATCATTAGCTTTAGTGCCCAATCCTTCCTTGTTCTTCCAATAGTTTTCTCCAAGATTGCTTTGATTTCTCTATTAGATACTTTGACTTGGTCGGAGATTTGAGGGTAGTATGGCATGGCCACATGATGATGTATGTCATACCTTTTCAACAATAGGTCAAATTTATATTCTAGAAAATGTGACCCTTTGTGTGAGATGACTATGTGAGGGACCCAGAACTTGGTAAAATGATATACTTAAATAATTTCATGACAAGTTTGGACTTGCTTTAGCTATGGGATCACCTCAGCCCATTTAGACACATAGTTATCCGCAAAAAGAATATAAGAAAAGCCACAGGAAGGGGGGAATGGGCCCATGTAATCCACACCCCAAACATCAAATATTTTGAACTCTTGCCAAAATGTCAAAGGCATCTCATCATGTTTAGAAATGTATCTCTATCACTAGAACTGGTCACAAGAAGTAATGTACTCGTATGTGTCCTTAAAATTGGTAAGCTAATGGAACCCACACTGTAGAACCTTTAGAGTAGTCTTCTTTGCACTCTTGTGGCCACCCGATGGACCCGAGTGGCATTGTTCAAGGATCGAGTGGCCTTCTTCTTCAATCATGCATAAACAATAGAGACCATCAACACCTAGGTGGAAGATGTATACTCATCCTAGTAGTAATTTTTAACACCATGGAGGAACTTCTTCTTGGAGTGTCTGGTGTATTTGGGGCATAGGTCTCGTGCAATGAGGTAGTTCACAAAATCTATGAGCCATGGCATGTTGGAGGAGACCTTCATCAGCTAGTCATCAGGGAGGGAGTCATCAATGGGCGTGCTTTTTTTAAGGATATGAATGTGGCTGAGGTGGCCAGCCACCATGTTCTTGCTTCCCTTCTTGTCTTGTATCTCAAGGTCTAATTCTTTTAGTAGTAGGATCCAACTTATTAGTCTAGGCTTGACATCCTTCTTCATCATCAAGTAGAAAATGGTTGTGTGGTTGGTGTAGACAATTATCTTAGAGTTGATGAGATAGGATGTAAATTTGTTGAAATCATATACATTAACGAGCAACTCTTCCTCTATAGTGGCATAATTCTTTTGTGCTTCATCAAGAGCCTTAGAGGCATAGTAGATGACACTATGCTTTTTGTCCATGCGCTGACCCAAGACTACCCCCAAGGCATAGTCTCTAGCATCACACATGATATGAAAAGGTTGAGACCAGTCTGGGACTCAAATGATAGGCATGGTGGCAATAGTAGCTTTCAAGGTGTTAAAGATTTGCATACATGCATTATTAAAGGAGAGAACGACCTCCTTCAATAGACGATTAGTCATGGGCTTGAACATTTTTGAGAAGTCCTTGATGAAGTGATGGTAAAACCTAGTGTTTCCTAAGAAAGCTCAGACTTCTTGGATGTTTGAGGGTGGTGGAAGCTTTAAAATAACCTCAATATTCTCTTTGTTGACTTCAGCTCCTCTATTACTCACCCTGTGGAAAAAATGATGCCTTCCTTCAGCGTGAAGTGGCATTTCTCCCAATTCAGTATCAAATGTGTTTATTGAAAATTTTGTAGAACAAGAGATAGGCCATGCAAATAGGAAGCAAAGGAATCATCCTAGATGAGTAAATCTTCCATGATGAATTCCATAAAACTTTTGTCGAGCCTGCAAAAATGGCATCCATACAACGTTGAAAGGTAAAAGGGCATTGCATATACCCAATGGCATCTTCCTAAAAGCATAGTGCCAAAAGGTCAAATAAATATGGTCTTCTCTTAATTGTTGGGGTGGATAAGGATGTAGTAGAAACTAGAATATCCATTAAGATAGCAATTTTTTTTATGTGCAAGGCATTCTAGGACTTGATCAAGGAAGGGAAGAGGGGTGTGGTCCTTCCTTGTGGCCTTGTTTAACTTTTTGTAGTCAATGGACATCCTCCACCCTACGATAATACAGGTGGGGATGAGCTCATTCTTGTCATTCTTCACTGTAGTAGTAGTACCACCTTTCTTGGGAACAACTTGCATAGGGTTGACCCAATGAGAGTTTGATATTAGGTAGATGATCCCTATAGTGAGCAATTTAATATCTTCTAAATGGACTACCTCCTTCATGTTTGGATTAAATTTGTGCCTGATGGTCTCTAGATGGCTTGCAGTCTTCAACCATAGGGATTTTATGTATGCAGATAGCTTGGCTAACCCTTATCAAGTCAGTCATTTTGTAACCCAGGGAAACTTTTTTTCTCAGGTCAAACATTAGCTTGTCTTCTTACGCATGCGTAAGGTTTGAATTTATGATCACCGAGCATGTTTCCTACTCATCAAGAAAAAAATATATAATCCATTTAGGTAGGCCTTCCTCTCAGGGGGTCGTAGGTGGTTTAGAATTCTCTTCCACGACATATATCATTTTTAATTCTTCAAATTATACTTCAATTTCCTCTTCAAAGGTATATACACGGAACCTAAATTGGTTGAGTAGATTACCATCAAAGATCGATCTGTCAGGAATGGGGGGTTGGTTTATAATGGATGTTCAAAAGAATTATCTTCTAGCCTAAGTTGGTATAGGTTGTCAATGTAGGAGAGAAGGAATACTTCCTCATGGATACTAGGGGCCTTCATGTTGTCAAACATTTTGAACTTGACTATTTCTCTTCCCAACCTTAGAAGAATGGTCCATGCGTATACATCAATTAAGGCTTAGGTTGTAGCAAGCAATGGTTGGACAAAAGTTAGAGGATCCCAGAAATCCTCCTTGATGTCCATAATCATGAAGTCACTAGGGGTATAGGCCAACTTCCACAAAAATGTCCTCAATGATACCCATGGACTTTGTCATGGAGGAGTTTGCTAGATGGATGGTCATGGCGGTGGGAAGAAGATTGGTAAATCCCAATATCTGGCATGAACTATATAGCATGATGGAAATACTTGCACTCAAGTTTACAAGTCCCTTATTGTGAGTATTATTACCTAGATTGCAGCCTATCCCAAAGGAATCAAGACCCTTCTATTTCTTGGGCATTTTATTCAGAATAAGATTAGAAGTAGTTCTTGCAAGTTTTATGATTTTATACCCCTCGGTAGTGTACTTCTTGGTCCACAAAGCCTTCATATATTTAGACTAGGCAGAAATCTCAAAAAGGGCATCCAAGAAGGGGATGTATGCATGAAGCTTCTTCGTAGCTTCTTTGAATCTCAGAAATTTGGCGTCAAAACTTGTTTGCTTGAGACGTGCCTGATAAGGGGGGCTTGGATTGTGAAAAGGTACATCAGGTTCAATAGTCTCTACTTAGGATTTTTGAGCACTAGGGGATCTTTATGTATTGAGATTTGAAATTGTATCTGACACTTGGTCCTTTTCAACCGTCACTATATCATCATAGTCAAAATCAATAGGCACGACAACTGGCTTCACAGGAGGAGGGCATGCATGTTCCTTGAATGCATGAAGATGACCTTAAGTCACTCGGGGTGCTTTGGATTGTTCTTGATTTATCTAGTGAAAGAACCTATAGGAGGACGTAGAGATGCAGATAGTTGGGCCAATTGAGAGTCACTAAATTTCTGGTAAGCTTGTTGATTGGAGAGCAATGTCTACCGTCTAGCAAATCATGAATTGTTGCCATTGGAGAAATTCTAAATGGCTGAAAACTTGTCATATGTGGAAGAAGAAGGGGGTGGGTTGTGGTGTCTACAATACTTGAACTGGATTCTAACATTGTTTCCCTTGATTGTAGCCATGGTTCTAAAAATTGCCTTGGAAGTTTCCTTTGTTCCTGAAGTTTTGTTGGTTATTGTATTGGAACCCTAGGGGGCACGACCTTGGTCGTTCACTTGTGCACGCTGCGGTTGTGATGCATTCTTTGCAACAGTCTGATTGCATGAATGGAAACCAAGTTGGTTTCCAGTTTGGTTTGGGTTGTGGTAAGGAATTGACCGGGTATGTTGTGGATGGAGTTGAGGTCCTCCATTTGATTTCCTAATTTATCTTGCAATGGAGAATTATTCACCATGACTTTATATAGGAGTTCACATCTTAGAGTAGAATGGTCATGGAATTGACAAGCTTCATAAAAGTGATCTGCTATTTTACTTACTATTGTATTTGTTGTAGTTGATGTAGCTTTCCTCTTCTTTCATAGGCATCAAAAGAGGACTCAAGGTGGTCTTGCTTTAAAGAGAATTTCATGTGAGATTCAACAATGGATTTAAGATCAAGAATGTCTTTGTCTTTGGGTACCTTGAGCATGCCTCCTTGTCCTCAATTATATTGTGCTTGTTTTTCAGAACTTCTTTTGACGACTTCCCAAGCATTCTCAAAGTTCTAAAATGTGAAGTCGCCTCCATATGAGGTGCCAAGGAAGTTCTTGGTGCTATCTTGAACACCCCAGTAGAACATCTCAATCGGCTAGACTTAAGATATGTCATCGCATGGACAACGGTGGAGGGCTCCTTGAATCGCTCCCAACCTTCAGTCAACGATTCTCCTAGGACCATGGCAGATTGTGTGATTTTCCCTTAATTTGCTAAGAGATGGGGGATAATACTTCTCAATAACTTGGATTGGAGACCTTCCCACATGGTAGTGAGGTCTCCTTCTATGGCATTATACCAAGTGTTGTCTTGATATGTCAATGAGTATTTGAAAAGTTCAAGTTCAATGGCATCTTTAGAAACGTATGGTATCTTGTGCATGACACAAACGTCAGAGAAGCACTAGAAGTTATCTTTACAATTATCGCCCTTATTCTCAAAAAATGCACCGCTCTGAATCATGGCAATATATTGTGTGTGGATTTTGAATTACAGGGCATTTATAGCAGGAGGCACAATAGGATGTTGTGTGTTTGCTAGCTTAGGGGCGGAGAAGTACTTAAGTTTCTTTTGCTTCTCTTCTTCTTGTGCTACAGCATCTTATGCTCTCTACTCAGAGGTTAAATCTAGGATAAGAGCTTCCGTCTATGCCATGAGGGCCAGATTCACCCGGTAGTTGATTTCTTCCTCGTCCATTCTGATAGGATCGGTTTAGACAATGGAAAGTCATGTTGATATTTGGATCAAATACAATTGGTGTTGAATCAATGCTTTATGAGCATAGCATACACTTCTAGTATCTGAATGGAGAATCAACACTATTAGAGATTGAGGAAGCAATAGTACAAGAAGATTTGAGTGAATATTAATTGAAAGAAAAATATTGATTATTCATAACAGTGGGGTTCAAAGTCTATTTTGTTATCCTTGACAATAGCGCCAAAATTTGATGCAAGATGTTTGCACACACAAATCCACTAGGGAAAGGAACCCCTAGAGTTAAGACCTTAACAAATGACAAGAAATTCACCTGCAGATAAGATCTTGACCTAAGCTAGTAAGTTTCTTCTTATCTCTTCCATTTAACTTGTTGTTATTCTTCCTCCTACCTTCTTCCTAGACATAACCATGTTGTTCCATGGTAAAGTTTGCTCGAACTCTCAAAGAACCTACGTTTCTTGTTCCTTATGCTTAGGGTTTGCTTCTCTTATGGAGAAAGGTGCTAGTTGGCCAAGTTTAGAGCTAATACTATGGTTCTTTACCTTCTTTAATCAAGTTTTGTTGCTACTTGGGGTCTGATCTTCTTCCTAGAGGCGATTTTTATAACCCTCTTCACTTTATTGCTTACTACAAGCTTTTTTGCTTAAGATCTTGCTCTAAAATGATGATCTAAGCTTAGAAAAGCTATGTATGCCTGGGGTTTTGATTTTAAGACTATTTCTTACTTAGTTTCTAGTTCTAGATGAATCTAAAACTATGTGCACGATCTTCCTAAGGTAGAGGAAGACTTAGATTAGGTTTACATGGCAACATGTGGTGCTTAGCACTTATCAAACAATGCCTTATACTTTGAGTTTTTAGGCTATTTTTAACTTTATACATGAACCGATGGATGACCTTATATTAGAATCGATGGAGATGCCTTTTTGGCAACCAATGGTGATGACTAATGGTGACAACGATGGTGTCAACTGATGGTCACACCTTAGGTGTGTTCTAGACTCTTTTAGAAGCTCAACGATCAATGGGTTAGTGTCCTAAATATGACATCAACCGATGACGATTTTAGCTCAACATCCAATGGTGTTCAATGATGGTAGTACTGACCCTATCAGCCGATGGTGACATAATGTGTCATGGCCAATGGTGGTTCATGTTACCACAACCAATGGTAAGACGAGGTCTCAAATGTTACTTCAATTAAGCCCTAAACTGATGGTTTCTTTGGTTATATGATCCAGGGGTTTAACTTATATATCAACTGATGGTTTTGAAATGTTAAACTTGGTCCAATGGTTGTGATTGGATGCTTCAACATCCAATGGTTTAGAATGAAGTTGTGATGCCTCACGCCACAACAAGTGAGATTACTCAAAACCAAATGTGGAATTAAAACTAAACAAGGGGATTACCATAAAATACAGGAAACTAAAACCGATCTCGCAAGAGCACCATAAGCTGAAAAACTTCACATATAAGTCCTAAATAGGATAACTGTGTAACATGTCATATATCACAAGGTGCTTACATCATAATTCTCAAACATTTCTATCATAAACCTGTTATATGGAGGACATGTTCCACATTTATATACATGTACACCTGCCAAACTATACAACAAAAGGGGCACATGTGTCAAAACCGCAAGTCACTGACATCTCTAAAACACATCAAAAACACCCCCAAGACATGATTGTATAAGGACGACTCTTGGACTCTTCACCAAAAGACTAGCAGATCTTCCAACCTGATAAGCTACTACTCTTGTTGTTTCTCTTCCTCAACTGCATGATCACCACCTCATCATGAACAATTATGTGGTTTTTACTGCACTAACAAATTCACTTAGGACTGAAATCCCTAAGTTTTTACCAAAACCTAGTGCAATAGTACCACCCACAAGCGGAGGGGTCTTATCGTAGTATAGTTAAGGATCGAATCCCAAGGGAAAATATTTTTAAGAATCTTTCTAGTCGTATCTAGTTGAATCAAGACTAATATTTAGAACTGAGAGTTGATTTGGGTTTAGTTAAACTAATTGCAAGGAAAGTAAAAGAGGGGGATTAAAATTGAGTTTAGATTAGTGATGGGAATCACTGGGGTGGAATCGGGTTTCACCACCACTAGACATGCAAACACATCCAAAATACATCCAGGAAAGATACAACTATCCAAATAGAGTAGCAAACCATCTGTTAGGAAATAGAGTTTGTGTAAGAATCTCCATAGGCTTGATGTCTCATTACCCACAAATCACACACTTACTACTCTGGAGATATCCCTTTGAAAGTTCTCGTCTGGGCATCAACCATGTCAATCGATATTCAAATCCTGAGTATTGAAGTTTTTGCAACAAAGGAATATAATAGATCATGCAAGGTAGGTGATCAATACACAAAGCATGCATTAAATGATTAACAACAAAATGGAAAGTTATATACAAGCCATGGAATGTTATAAAATGGACATGTAAGCATGGGGCAGCGGGGCTAGTCCCTGCACCCCAATGAAATGGACTACTCACTCCTCATGATAGAAACAAAAAGAACAAGAGAGAGGGAAGATTTTTCCATGGTCATGATTAAGAAGATGGTTGTGGCTCGGTGGAGAAACAGTCTTCTACACGATGTTGGGGCAGATCTAGACAAGGAGGGGAAGAACACCAAGATGGATGAGGATTATTTTCTCTTTCCTTCTTCCTTCTCTTCTCATACTCTCACTCACCAGAGAAGGCGTGGTAGATGGCTGATAGCGGAGGGTACTACAGATCTAAACTCACACCACTCTCATGGCTAGAAGATATATCTAGATGGAGTGGAGATGGTGGAGTAGTAAGGACACCATGGAGGCAGTCTTTGGTAGTAGATATTATCTTCCTTGGCTGGGCACAAAGTGGTAGCCTGTCAACATGGATGGAGCAGAAGTGATGCCTCAAATGAAGGAGGGGTTCATCTACTTATAAGTACAGATCCGGAGAGGACTGACTTAGCTACTACAGTCGCGACCTTCAGTAGCGGTCGTGGAGGTACTCCACGGTACGACCATGCCGAGGTGCACCCGACTGTGTCAGGGTGTCGTGGTCGCAATGGTGTGTCGTGGCCATGGCATCCTTTTGGAACAAACCCTCCCCCACAGGGGGCTATTACTATGGGTCGATGGATCTGTGTTGATGAATCCTCTAACTAATGAGGATGCTTTCTGATGAAGGGACTGGCCACCAAAAATAGGGTCCAAATTATCAAAAGTTTCTTAGGCCTACTAGTTCATTAGCGGGACCACCATCTCCTAAGATGGTGCACATAGTGTGATGTTAATCCCACAATGGAGATGAATGGATTTAATCAAAACTCTAAATAATCATCTGAAACTGAGGAAAATTATATATGAGCAGATTTAGGGGGATGTGAGAGATTTGATCACAAATTGGGCCAAGAATGGTGACTAAAACTAAGACGAATATGCATTCATCAAAACACCCCAAACTTAAATGTTGCTCATCCTTGAGTAACACAAAATCTGAGACAGTCACCAATTGAATACTTTCAACTCTTGTGATTGCCTCATATTTACATCACGTTTGTTTCTTTTCATCTTTGTATGGTTGAGCATCTCAACATCCTGAGATCACTAAACACATCTTATAATATCTTCATTCCTGAGTTCGTTTCCCAAAAGCACTTCCTCCCCACTTTCTCCAACATCAAGCATGTCTAAGAGCTTTGTAAGAGTCTAGAGATACCCGCAGAACAACAAGTGTGCACCTGATCTGACATTGGTATTTTTCAAGAGAGTGGCAAAAAAAGTGGTATTCATTGTGCTTGTAGGTGGAAAAGAGAGTGAAGGGGGTATGGAAGGAAGTAGTAAATCTCTCCTCTATTCAACTTGAGATTTTCATTATATGTTTGCAATTACATTGATTGCAACTCTATTTTTTGTATGTGAATCTCTCCTCTATTCGACTCAAGATTGCATTTCTTTCTTGTGTGCACATTGGCATCTTTTCATTTTCATTTTGGTGATATGCCCCTATTACATAGAGACGGGTATGGAAGAAGCAGATAAAGAGAGGAGTGGTGTGCCACCCCGAACTTAGGGTTTAGCACAATTTTTATGGCTTTTTGTTTCTTTTTTATGGATGGAGGGGTATGAAGATGGTAGAAGAAGTGTATAGAGAGTTCAGATCATAATGCAACTTGATTTACAATTCAGTGCACCGAGTTGTTATCCTTTTCATACTAAGCTCAAATAATGATTTTATGGGGGTCTAGTGGAGATTCCATGCTATTGTTCCACTACTCAGTTGGGAAGCACAATGTGTTTGATCCCTCTCAGTTCGACAGATACTTGCCATCTTTACTGAAGGATCATGATGTTAAGATTCATAAGCTTCACATTGTGATTTCTAACCATTGGCTAGTTTCAGAAGTTGTCTCTCTTGAGGCTTAGATTCGAATAAGGAGGGTATAATGATTCAAAATTGCATGTAAAAAGAAACTAGCCAGATAGGTAAAGGCTTGATTGAAATAAAAGTATCAAAATTTCATCAAGTTTCTATACAAAACTACTTTAAAAACTTAAAAATTTTGAAAATTTTGAATAAAATTGCTTCAAAATTGCAATGATGGAATCTTAAGTCTAAAACAGATAGGTGTGGGTGGAAGGTAGAGTATGTACCACCCACCCTCCACCCTGAACTTAGAAATTTGCTCATCCCAAGCAAACACTAAATCTGAGATGGAGGGGATGAACTGTGCCAGTTGGACCACCGTATGTGGTTGTGTTCCTCTCAGCAACATGGCCTCCATCTAAAATCTTAAGAAAAAAGAAAATTATCAGAATTTAAGATTGCATCTTGCGATGCTTTATCTATTGAGTACAAAATTTTCTAATTTAAAATTGTAAGTAAAAGCTAAGGTAAGGATCGGGTTGCCTCCTGACAAGCACCTTTGTTTTATGTCATTGGATCGACATGCTTCTTTCAATTTTTTGATAGATATACTAGTTTGGAAAGATTCAACGATGCTTCAATGCTTGTGTCATCTATGTTGAAATATATCTTGAAGCATTGTTCGTTTGCCACTAACTCTCCTAACTTTTCACTCCATAAAATGAAGGCACCATGTGGGTAGATAGTCTTGACAATGTATGGTCCAGACCATCAGGAACATAGTTTCCCTAGGAACAATCTCAATCTTGATTTAAATAATAGAACTTGGTCTCTCACTTTCATATCTTTGCTCTTCATATGACCATCATGCCATAGTTGTGTGCGTTCTTTCTAGATTTGTGCATTCTGCTAGGCTGTCATCTGAAGTTCTTCCAGCTCCTAAAGTTGCAGAATCCTGGCTTGGCCAACTTTCTTCATGTTGAAATTCAGTTGTTTGATTGCCCACAAAGCTTTGTGTTCAAGTTCTATGGGCAAGTGACATGATTTTCCATAGATTAATCTATAGGGTATTGTTCCGAGAGGAGTCTTAAAAGCAGTTCTATAAGCCCACAGGGTGTCATTGATTTTTACTTGCCAATCTTTAAGGTTGCGGCCTACTGTCTTTTCCAGTATAGCTTTGAGTTGATGGTTTGACACCTCTACATGTGCACTCATTTTTGGTTGGTAGTGGGAAGCTACCTCGTGTGTTACACCATATTTTCTCAATAGAGCCTCGAAACTTCTTTCCAGAAAATGACAGCCTCTATCGGATATCATAGTGCATGGAACTCCAAAATGTGGAAAAATAGTATCTTTAAAATTTTTGATGACAGATTTTGAATCGCTAGTGACAGTTGGTATGACCTCTACCCATTTAGATACATAATCCACTGTGACTAGAATGTAGCAAAATCCATATGAGGATGGGAATGGGCCTGTGTAATCCACTCCCCATATAAATCTTGACCTCTTGTGAGAGCTTAAGGGGCATCTCATCCCTTTTTGTAATGTTACCTGCCCTCTGGAATTTGTCACATGATGAGACAAATTTGTAGGCATCCTTGGATATGGTTGGCCAAAAGAAGCCACATTGCAGAACCTTCAAATAGTCTTCTTGGAACTCATATGGCCTCTGGCATGGCCTGAGTGGCATTGTTCTAGGACAAGTTGAGCTTCTTCCTCAGCTATACAACGTCTGTAGAGACCATCAGCGCAAAGCTGGAAGAGGTATGGCTCGTCCCAGTGATATTTCTTCACGTCGTGCATGAATTTCTTCAGTGCAACGTCGATACATTCAGGGTGAATGACATCGGCCGCAAGGTAGTCACGTAGTCTGTGTACAAAGGGATAGCTTCAGAAGCTTTCATGAGCTGGTCATCTGGAAGAGAGACATTAATTGGGATCTTTTTAGTGTCCAGGGTGTGGATACGACTCAAGTGGTCTTCCATAACATTCTTCGTGCCTTTCTTATCTCTTATCTCAAGATCAAATTCTTACAAGAGGAGAATCCATATGATTATCCTAGGTTTTGCATCTTTCTTTGCTAGGAGGTCACAAATTGCAGCATGATCTGTGTAGATAATCACCTTGGAACCGATGAGGTAGGATCTAAACTTGTCAAAGGCATAGACAACTGCTAATAGTTCCTTCTCGGTAGTTTCATAGTTACTTTGAGCTTCGTCAAGGGTCTTAGATGAATAGTACATGACATAATGTTTCTTTTCTATATATAGTCCCAAAACAGTGCCGACTGCATAATCACTGGCATCACACATTATTTCAAATAGGTGCTCCCAATCTGGAGCTCTGATGATAGAGGTTGATGTAAGGGCATACTTAAGATTGTTGAAACTCTTGATGCATTCTTCATCAAGTGGAAATCAACGTCCTTTAGTAATAAGTTCATCATAGGCTTTGTTATCTTGGAGAAATCCTTTATAAACCTTCTATAAAAGCATGCATGAACAAGAAATGTGTGAACCTCTATTACATAAGTTGGGAGACCGAGTTTAGAAATCACTTCAATCTTTTCCTTGTCTACTTCGATCCTCCGATTGTTGACCCTATGGCCGAGGACAATGCCTTCTTTTACCATGAAATGACATTTCTCCCAATTTAGCACTAGATGTGCTTCTTCGCATCATTTGAGGACCAAGTAGAGGTGCTTCAGGCATGAGTTGTATGAATCCCCATATACGGAGAAACCATCCATGTAAACTTCCATAATATTTTCAGTGAGTCCAGTGAATATGGCTTCCATGCAACGTTGGAAAGTGGGAGGAGCATTACAAAGACATATAGACATCCTTCTAAAGGTGTATGTCCTAAAGGGTCAAGTGAATGTTGTCTTCTCTTGGTCATTTTTTTAGAAGAAGTCGGGAGGCTATCTTATTCATCCCACCCTCCCCTTGCGAGCAAAATTAAATGATAAGGTACAATCACTAATCAAGCTGGAAATAGGAAACATGGTAGTACTACTACCATTACAATCTTTGGTAAGCAAAATCTCAGTTCCCATGGGGGGACTGGCATACTCAGTGTATGCCGAATTGTTTTGGATATTGTTTCTCGCCATCTTGTCTGCTACTGAGTTGCATTCCCTGTGCACATAGTCCACCCTCCATCCAGGTTGCCTCAGGCGTTGAAATCTCCGAATAAGCTTTGCATACCTCGTATGTTCCTCCACTGTATGATTAATCATCGTGACTGCAGTGAGGGAGTCTGACTCTATGACAATGGCTGGTTTGTCATTCTCAGTAGCAGTTTCTGCCACCATCAGTATACCTTCAAGCTCTGCCTCTACCATGTCTGTAGTGTGCAACCTGAACACAGAGCCGCCATCCCATCTTCCTTGATCATCCCGACCAACAATGGCGCAGCAAGCCTGTTTGCCTTTCACAGCAGCGTCTGTATTAAACTTAATGGTGCCATGCCCGAGTTTGCTCCAGGTGGACTGATCCTTCATATTTGCCATCGGTGGTTGGTCGGGGAAAGCTTCAGTGTGTGCTTCTATGTGTCTTCTGATGTAGTTAATTTGCTGCATAGCCGGCGTCATCACTCCTTCGAACGTTTGCTTGTTCCGGGCAGCCCAAATACACCAGCATGTAATAAGGATTTGAGTGTAATGAGGTTTTTCCTGCTACACAATCGATTGGACCCAGTGCCTCACGCTGTCTATGGAGTAGAAGGACTCTGGTGGGGACTCTCCTGAAAAGATGGTATCCCAGATCTCCCTCACATAAGCACAATCCTGCACTGCGTGGAGCAGCGATTCTTCACCACCCAGGCATCTCGGACACTTGTTATAGATTGCCAGGTTACGTCTCACCCTCTTACTGTTTGTTAGGAGTGCATCATGCATCATTAACCAGGTGAAGGTTTTGACATGGTTAGAAAGATTTGTCTTCTAAATCTTGGTCCAGTTGCCATCTGCCCTGGTCCCTTCCCCTCTCTTAGCTTCCGGTAGGCAGATCTAGTGGTGTACTGGCCACTCTGTGTAAGATCCCACGCTCTAACGTCTTCGTCGTCCGTGGGGGTCGGAGGTTTCATCTTTACAATCTTCTCCACAATGTGGGATGGAAGCCAGTTCTCCAAGAACTCTGTATCCCAACCACCGTCCAGGCCGACGATGCTCGAAACCTTCAGATCCTTTGGGTCCTCAAGAACAGGTCTAAGAGTAACCATGTTCCTTTATCCACCTGTCTCTCCATGCATTGATGGTTTCTCCATTCATCGGGATATGCAGGGAGTTGTTGTTGATAAAATTGTCATCGCCGAGTACAGCCCTGCAAGCCTTGATATATTGGCCCCGCAGCTTCCCCCGCTCCTCATCTTCTGCCTCATATACTTATTCCATAAGAATTCTCGACCGTTGTTAATTTCCCACAGGTGTTTATATATCATTGCTAGGTTCCAATCTCTCATGCATTTCAAACCCAGGCCTCCGTCTTTCTTGCTGCATGTCAACTTATCCCAGGCCACCAGATCTAGGGGGTGAGACTTGTGGTTACCACCCCAGATGAACCTCCTGATAATGTCGTCCACTCTATCACATAACTGCAATGGGATAACCGTAGATTGCATAATGTAGGTAGGAATAGCTTGAAGGAAAAATTTTGCTAAGGTCACTCTGCCAGCTAGCAATAAGCACATGGCAGACCAGGCAGAGGTTATGTTGTTCACCTTGTCGAGAATATCACTATAAGTATGTTTGTCTACTCTCTTGTGAATGATTGGGACACCTAGGTACTTCCCCAAATCAGATGTGTGTTGGAACCCGCTCAGATGGCATATCTGTTCCTTTGTGTCCCGTTTCACACTCCTTGAGAAAAAGATCCTCATTTTGGATAAAGAGACCGACTGACCTAATGCAAGTTCAAACTGCTTGAAGCACTCTAGGATTGTGTTCATATGTGTCATCTCGGCGTGGGCAAAAAGGATCAAATCATCAGCAAAGCAAACATGGGAAACTCTTGGTCCCCTAGCTCCCATTCTAATCGGCTTCCAAGAACCCTCTGTGACTTTCTGGTTTATAAGCTGACTTAGTCTCTCGAGGCAGAGAACAAACAGATAGGGGGAGAGGGGGTCCCCTTGTCGAAGGTCCCTGCCTGCTTTGAAGGTGTCAGATGTGTTGTCGTTCCAGGAAATTCTAGTAGAACCCTTGGTAATCGATGCCATGATATAATCTATGATGTTTTGTGGCATATTGGTTCTATTGATAGTGTCCAAAATAAACTCCCGAGACATTTGATCGTAGGCCTTACTCAGGTCAACCTTGATGGCCATAGTCTTTGCCCCTATCTTCCTTCTCATCAAGTGTATGATTTCCTGGACTAGGGAGATGTTGTCGGTGATACGTCTTCCTGGTACGAAGTTGCTTTGGGCCTGCGACACCCAGGTGGGAATGTGCACTTTAAGGCGTTCCACGACTAGTTTGGAAATGATCTTCAGGGCTACATTGTTAAGAGAGATAGGTCTCAAATTTTCACATCTTTTAGGGGTCAAGATTTTGGGGATAAGCACAATAGTAGAATCGCACAGCTCCTCATTTGGATGTATGGGGATTTGATAAAATCCAGAGTAACCATCGAGATAGAAAAAATATTCTTGGTGAACCAATCGCTTTAAGACTTGGTCTAGGAAAGGCATCAGGAAATGATCCTTACGTGTGGCCTTGTTTAATTTCCTATAATCGATACACTTCCTCCAGCCAATAATTATTCAAGGGGGAGATCAGTTCATTATTTTCATTATGTATCATGATAGTTCCACCTTTCTTTGGGACAACATGTACCAGACTTACCCATGGTGAGTCAAATATCGGATAGATGATTCTGGTAGTGAGCAATTTGATGACTTCAAGGCAGACTACCTATTTCATATTTGGGTTCAACTTTCATTAGTGCTCAATGGTCATCTTGTGGTCTTCCATCATGAATATTTTTTGCATGCAAAGTGCTTGAATGACCCCATTGAGGTCACTCATTTTGTAGCCGAGGGCCTTTCTTCTTTCCCTTAATTCTATCAGGAGTTTATCTTCTTATTCAGACGTTAAGTTAGAATTTATGATAACTAGACAGACCTTGAGATCATCCAGAAACATGTACTTCAGTCCCTTGGGTAGGGGCTTCATTTTAGGGGCCTTTGGTTTCTCATACAGGTCTTCAGTTATGTTCACAGCCTTGAGTTCCTCAAATTTAGCTTCAGGATCTTCTTCTGCAGCGTTGAGGTGGAGAACACAATTCTTTACTTATTCGTCGATGGAGTCATCAACAGTTGGGTTTGTTAGATCCACTTCTAAAGGATCATCTGATTAATGATTCTCTTGTGTGAAGAGTGACTTTTTCTCTATGCAATCAATCAAATAGACTTCTTCTTGCATGCTAGGTCTTAGCATACTTTCAAAAACTCTAAACTCGAGTATTTCTTTGCCCAGTCTGAGGAGCAAAGTTCCTACTTCAACATCGATCAAATCTCTCACAGTGGAAAGGAATGGAAGACCAAAGATAAGAGGGTATCTTGAGTCCTCTTTTATGTCCATGATTACAAAGTCGCATGGGACATAAGAGTCCTTACCTACCTTAACTGGAACATCCTCAATGATTCCCAAAGGGAGTGTCATAGAATTTTCTGTAAGATGTATGGTCATGCCAGTTGGGAGAAGTTCTACAAACCCTAGCCTCTTATGAAGGCTAAGTGGAATGATAGAGATGCAAGCATCGAGGTCGTCTAGTCCCTTCTTACATGTGGAGTCACCAATATGGCATGAAATCCCAAAAGATCCTGGGTCTTTTTTCTTCTTAGGCATGTTACTCTGAATAATATCAGAGGTAGTTGTTGCTAATTTGTTTGTCTCATATTCCTCAGTTATATACTTCCTTGTGAGGAGTGATTTTAAGTACTTCGTCCAAGCTAGTATCTTAGCCAGCGCATCTAGAAAGGGTATATCGACATGAATCTTCTTCATTGCTTCCTTGAACTTCATGAAATGGTTGTCAAGCCTTGTCTGCTTTAGTTGAGCTTGGAAAGGAGGACGAGGCTTGTATACTGGTATAACTGGCTCAGGTGTGTCTTCTTCTTCTGCCTTATCAATGGTTAATGGTTCTTTCGGTTGAGATTCAGGTACTTTAGTGTCTTGGACAATCACCAAGTCATCCTCGTATGTAACTACCACAGGCGTCTTGATAGGAGGATCAGAGTATTATATTCCAGACCGAGTAGGAACAACTTTTAGTTGCTCAGGGTGTTTAGGATTATTCTCTAGTTGGCCAGCAAAAGCTCCAGCAGGTGTCTTGAGGCTAGCTGAAGTTTGAGCTAGTTGGGATTCAATAGCCTTCTGATGGACTTGTTGATTTGCTATCATAGTATGTTGTGAATGTAGCATCCTCCCAATGGCTGACAGTTTGTCTTCAGAAGAGATGGGACCGGCTTGTTGTCCTTGTTGTAGCTGTTGATGCGAGATTTAATTGAGATTTTGGAACTGAGAGGTGTTTTGATATTGGTTGTGATTTCTATTCTGAAAGTTACCCCTAAAGTTCCCGTGATTCCTAAAATTTTGTTGTTGATTATACTGGGATCCTGGTGGGCCTTGTTGTTGATTATCTGAACTGAGTTGCTGTGAGTTTTCCACTCCTGAAGGATTTCTGTACTGAAAACCTAGATGGTGTTGGATCTTAGATGGGTGATTAGATGCTCTAGAGGGGGGTGAATAGAGTTGAATTCACTTAAAACAAAATTCATTAGACCTTAAAGATATATTACAAGATAAGGTTTCTGAATAGGAAATTTGTGTGCAACTAAAACATGCATAGCAAGGGAGAGAGAGAGATTGAACATACACCAATTGACAAGCTATTTAGAGTGGTTCCACACTTCAAACTAGAAGTGAGTCAATCCACTACCTAGAGAGGTCAACCTCTAGGATTTCTTAACCTTGCACCTTCATTAAATTCATTATAAGAGATGCAATACATGACCACCAAAGGACTTACCTATCCAATACAAAGATTCTTCAACCTTACCAAGGACTTACCCACATTGCAAGGAGTCTTCCACCTTCTTTCAAGGACTTACCTACTCTTGCACAAGTCTTCATCCTTGCAGGGATTACCCACTCTTCTTGGTTCTTCTTCCTTTGACTTCACCTTCACTCGGAGAAGCTTCCACCAAGGACTTACCCACTTGATCAAGGAGTCTTCTTCCTTCACCAAGGGCTTACCCACTCTTGCTCTAAGTCTTCAGCCTTGGTCTTCACCAAGGGACTCCTTCCCTTGTTCTTCTTCACCTCTCTTAGCCAAGAGAGAGAGCCTTCATCTTCATGGTTGAAAATGAAAGATAGAAAGGTGGTGGAAGTGAGAGTCTCACATGATATACATGTAGGACTAGCTCTCTTACAGATTTCCTACTCACTCTAATAAATGTAGCAAGTGATTAAGCTTAGAGAGAGAGGAGGTTGTAGGAAGCACTCAGCTATAGAATAGGAACCTCACATAGAGTTTTGCAATGAATGCTTAACCTTGGAATGAAGCCCAAGGGGTCCTATTTATAGTTGGGGATGCCTCTTAGCCTTTGGGAACACTTGAGAACAAAAACTAGCTATTTTATGGCTTGCAACGGATATATTTTCACTTGTTACAATTCTACAATGGCTAGAAGCACTTTTATGCACTTTTCCATACAGTGCAATTGGTCGAGTTTCTATAAGGGTAACTTGACCGATATAGTAAAAGACAAAGCTAATATTCAGACCATCGGTCGAGTTTGTCCTGGGGAAACTCGACCGACCAATGAAAATAGAAATGGTCAGGTACTCCATCGTTCAAGTTCTGTGAAGTGTAAACTCGATCGAACAAAAGTCATTTTCAAGATCCAATCAGGATCGGTCGAGTTCTGTGTATTGACAACTCGATCGATGAACAACCTTATGTGAATTTTGGAAAATGGCTTTTGAGTGCTTAAACATTCGATCTAAGTGCTCCTGATTTTTTCCAAGCTTAATTACAAGTCATACAATCATTACAAGTGATTTACAACATGATTCTAATGGATTTACATCATATTACAAAAACGTGCACTTGTATTGACTTTGACTTATCTTTTCTCCAAGTTGATATGTGCACGTTAGGGCATTTGGAGTGTGTCTATACCTAATCTGAAATCACTCAAGTAGAGACATTAGACACTAATATGTGGAATGGTTAGTCATCATCAAAACACGGGTTTAGTCAATTTAGACGTGAGTCAACATTGACCTAATTGACCTTGACTCAACAGATGGTTCATGTTCATATTTGGATTATAATACCCTTGACCAATGATAGTGTGGATAACATTTAGATTTACCATTTAACCATTACCTCCTTGGGTACAAGCATTGCCCATAATGACATTGTAGATAATATTACAAGCTAGCATAGAATGACCAGTGCCTTTACACGCTTCGCAAAATGGAGAAGTTGATTTGATTTGTTCTTGTTGTTGAGGGGGTGAGCGCCTCCTTTCATAGGCGTTGAAAGACGATTCAAGGTTGTCTTTCTTGGCAACTAGTAGCTTTAGAGATTCGGCAATAGACTTATACTCAGGACTACTTTATGCCATAGCTACCTTCAACACTCCTTTGCCTACGGATCTGCCCTAGTTGGCTTGATTTTTAACTCCAAGGGTGAAAACCTTCCATGCGCTATCATAACTTTGATGCACGAAGTTTCCTCCAGATGAGGAGTCTAAAAACTTCTTTATATCATCATCCACACCCCTATAAAATATTTTGATGAGTTGATTCTTAGGTATGCCATGGTGTGGACACTTGCTTAGTAACTCATTATATCTTTCCCATGCTTTTGCCAGGGTTTTCCAAGGACCTGAACAAATTGTGTTATCCGGCCCCTTATATCATAGGTGAGGGAAGGAGGGTGACATTTTTCCAAGAAAATATTTTGAAGTTGTTCCCAAGTGGTGATGGGGTCGCATTGTAAGGAGTTATACCAACTCATGGCTCTATCTATAAGAGAATTATTGAAGAGACACAGTCTGATGGCGTCATCCGTAACTCCATTCTGCTTTGTCATAGCACATAAATCTATAAACCTTAGAAGATGTTCTTGACTATCCTCACCTTGTTTGCCATAGAAAGGGTTGTTTTGCGTAGTGTAATCTAATGTGACTTGATCTCAAAGTTTGGAGCAGTGATGGGAGGAGGTTGCACTGGGTGTAGAACATCAACAACCTTAGGGATTGATAACTCCCTAAGTTCCTTTCGTAACTCACCTTGTTGAGCTATTGCTTGAGTTTCCTGGATTTCCTCTTGAACCGCAGGTCGGGCTTCTTGCATAAGCCTTTCTCTTTGTACATTAAGGGATTGAGATACCCTTTGGGAAATTTCCTCCTCTTGTGCCATCCTATCTTGGTTCTCTCTACTCTAATGATGAAAGGTTCATTCTATCTCAGGGTCAAAGCTAGTTGCAAGGCCGGTGTTGTTGGAACATGGCATGCACTAGTCTTTGGGGGTATCTGGGATAGAAAGATCTTTTGGGATTCAGATGGACAGAGTAGAATCAAATTCATGTATATGATCAATAGTATCAAAGGTGAAATTAAAACCCTAGATTAGTCTCAATAGAATTAGATTTAACTAGATGATTCAGTTGTCCCAAGCAACAGTGCCAAAATTTGACGTGGTTTTTACTGCACTAACAAATTCACTTGGGGCTTAAATCCCTAAGTTTTTACCAAAACTTAGTGCAAGCAGACGAGTCTTATTGCAGTATAGTTAAGGATCAAATCCCAAGGGACAACATTTTTAAGAATTGTACTAGTAGTATCTAGTTCAATCAAGACTAATATTTAGAACTGAGAGTTGATTTGGGTTTAGTTAAACTAATTGCAAGGAAAGCAAAAGAGCAAGATTAAAACTGAGTTTAGATTAATGATGGAAATCATTCGGGTAGAATCGAGTTTCACTGCCACTACACATGTAAACACATCCAAAACACATCCAGGCAAGATTCAACTATCCAAATGGAGTAGCAAACCATCTGTTAGGAAACAGAGTTTTTGTAAGAATCTTCGTAGGCTCGATGTCTCATTACCCACAGATCACACACTTACTACTCTAAAGATATCCCTTTGGGAGTTCTCGTTTGGGCATCAACCAAGTTAATCGATATTCAAATCCTAAGTATTGAAGTTCTCATCTAGGCATCAACCAAGTTAATCTATATTCAAATCCTAAGTATTGAAGTTCTTGCAACAAAGGAATATAATAGATCATGCAAGGTAGGTGATCAATCCACAAATCATACATTAAACAATTAACAACGAAATGGATATTTTTATGATATGTTTCTTGATTTGCAATACTTATGGCTATGAACACATGATCTTGAAGAACCAGGATATTTGAGAGTTTTGTAGCGAGTCTATGTATAGGTGGACCTATTTTCTTAAGAAAGTTATATACAAGCCATGGAATGTTATAAAATGGACATGTAAGCACAGGCAACAGGGCTAGTCCCCGCACTCCAGTAAAATGGACTACTCGCTCCTCATGATAGAAATAAAAAGAATAAGAGAGAGAAAAGATTTCACCATGGTCATGGTGAAGAAGATGGTCATGGCTCGGTGGAGAAATGGTCTTTTACACAATGTCGGGGCAGATCTAGATGAGGAGGGGAAGAGAACCAAGACGGATGAGGATAATTTTCGGTTTCCTTCTTTCTTCTCTTCTTGTGCTCTCCCTCACTGGAGATGGAGTGGTAGATGGCTGATGATGGAGGGTGTGTTAGATCTGAACTCCCACCACTCTCGTAGCAAGGACACCATGGAGGCAGTCTTTGGTGGTAGAAATTGTCTTCCTTAGCTGGGCATAGAGGGGCAGCCTGTTGACGTGGACGGAGCATAAGCGATGCCTCAAATGAAGGAGGGGGTCATCTATTTATAGGTGTAGATCTGGAGAGGACCGACTTAGATGTTGCGGTCACAACCTTCATTTCAGTCGCAGTGGTACTCCTCAACACAGTCGCGCTAATGTGTCATGGTCGCGACATCCTTTTAGAACAAACCCACCCCCACGGTGGGGGGGGTATTGCT
The DNA here is from genome assembly GCA_963693085.1 of Alisma plantago-aquatica. Lineage (NCBI taxonomy): Eukaryota > Viridiplantae > Streptophyta > Magnoliopsida > Alismatales > Alismataceae > Alisma > Alisma plantago-aquatica. The sequence goes on along the minus strand of OY856409.1, from coordinate 74,009,824 downwards.
ATGGGTCTATGGGCATGTGTTGATGAATCCTCTAACTGATGAAGATGATTTTTGATGAAGGGACTAGCCATCAAAAATAGGGTCCAAATTATCAAAAGTTTCTTGGCCCTGCTAGTCATTTAGAGGGACCACCATCTCCTAAGATGGTGCACATAGTGTGATGCTTAATTTTGCAATGGAGATGAATGGATTTGATCAAAACTCTAAATAATTGTCTGAAACTGAGAAAAATTATATGTGAGCAGATTCAGGGGGGATATGAGAGATTTGAGAGCAAACTGGGCCAAGAATGGTGACTAAAACTAAGATGAATATGCATTCATCAGAACACCCTGAACATAAATATTGCTCGTCCTCGAGTAATACAAAATCTGATACAGTCACCAATTGAATACTTTCAACTCTTGATATTGCCTCATCTTCACATCACATTTGTTTCTTTTCTGCTTTGTATGGCTGAGCATCTCAACATCCTAAGATCACTGAACACATCTTACAATATCTTCATTCTCGATTTCTTTTCCCAAAAGCACATCCTCCTCACTTTCTCCAACATCAAGCACATCTAAGAGCCTCGTAAGAGTCCAGAGATACCAGCAGAACAACAAGTGTGCACCTGATCTGACACTGGCATTTTTCAAGAGAGTGGCAAAAAAAGAGGCATTCATTATGGTTGTAGGTGGAAAAGGGAGTGAAGGGGGGTATGGAAGGAAGTAGTAAATCTCTCCTATATTAGAATTGAGATTTTTATTATATGTTTATAATTACATTGATTGCAACTCTCTTTTTGTAAGTGAATCTCTCCTCTGTTCGACTCGGGATTGCATTTTTTTTCTTGTGTGCACATTGGCATCTTTTCTTTTTCATTTTGGTCCTATTACATAGAGAGGGGTATGGAAGAAGCGGATAAAGAGAGGAGTCATGTGTCACCCCGAACTTAAGGTTTATAACATTTTTATGGCTTTTTGATTCTTTTTTATGGATGGAGGGGTATGAAAATGGTAGAAGAAGTGTAGAAGAGAGTTCAAATCATAATGAAACTTGATTTACAATTCAGTGCACCGAGTTGTTCTCCTTATAATACTATGCTCAAATAATGACTTAATGGGGGTCTGGTGGAGATTCCATGCTATTGTTCCACTAGTCAGTTAGGAAGCATGATGCATTTGATCCCTCTCAGTTCGACGGATACTTGCCATCTTTACTGAAGGATTAGGATGTTCAGATTCATAAACTTCACATGGTGATTTCTAACCATTGGCTAGTTTTAGAAATTGTCTCTCTTGAGGCTTAGCTTCAAATAAGGAGGGTATAATGATTCAAAATTGCATGGAAAAAAAAACTAGCCAGCTAGGTAAAGGCTTGGTTGAAATAAAATCATCAAAACTTTATCAAGTTTCTATACAAAACTACTTTGAAAACTTATTTTTTTTTTAATTTTGATCAAAATTGCAATGATGGAATCTTAAGTCTGAAATAGATAGGTGTGGGTGGAAGGTAGAGTACGTACCACCCACCCTCCACCCCGAACTTAGAAATTTACTCATCATGAGCAAACTCTAAATTTGAGATTGAGGGGAAGAACCGTTCCTATTGGGCCACTAGATTTGGTTGTGTTCCTCTCAGTAATGTGGCCTCCATCTGAAATCTCAAGAAAAAAGAAAATTATCAGAACATAAGATTGCATCTTGTGATGCATTTTCTGCTCAGTGCAAAATTTTCTAATTTAAAACTAAAAGTAAAGCTAAGGTAAGGATCGGGTTGCCTCCTGACAAGTGCCTTTGTTTTATGTCATTGGCTCGACATGCTTCTTTCAATTTTATGGTAGATATACTAGTTTGGAAAGATTCAGTGATGATTCAATGCTTGTGTCAGCTGTGGTGAAATATCTCTTCAAGCGTTGGCCATTTGCCACAATCTCTCCTGACTTTTCACTCCATAAAATGAAGGCACCATGTGGGTAGATGCTCTTGACAGTGTATGGTCCAGACCATCAGGAATGGAGTTTCCCTGGGAACAATCTCAATCTTGAGTTAAATAGTAGAACTTGGTCTCCCACTTGTATGTCTTTCCTCTTCAGATGACCATCATGCCATAATTTTGTGCGTTCTTTGTAGATTCGTGCATTCTCGTAGGTTGTCATCCAAAGTTCTTCCATCTCATAAAGTTGCAGAATCCTAGCTTGGCCAGCTTTCTTCATGTCAAAATTCAGTTGTTTGATTGCCCACCAAGCTTTGAGTTCAAGTTCTACAGGCAGGTGACATGATTTTACATAGATTAATCTAAAGGGTGTTGTTCCAAGAGGAGTCTTAAAAGCAGTTCAATAGGCCCAGAGGGCGTCATTGTTATTTCATGACCAATCTTTTAGGTTGTGACCTATTGCCTTTTCCAGTATAGCTTTGAGTTGAGGTTTGACACCTCTACCTATCCACTCATTTGTGGGTGGTAGGGGGAACCAATCATATGAAAGTATATATTGAGTCACATCACTAAGCTACGACCCGCAGTCGTATTCTTGCCAGGGTATGGCATGCAGCCAATCATGTGAATGCATATACTCAATAGTATATGACTCTGATCTTCCATTATGGGAGAACTTGTTTCACCATCCAGCACTAAGACTTATACTAGAATGGATCTATGACACCTACATGATTAGGTTTCACTTGGTTAATTAAGCCAATTAGGCATCTTTTAGCATCAATCAAGTTACAACGTATGAAGGCATAACAACTCTACAAAGAATCATGGTATGATACAACTTCAAAAGATATAAAACGTATAAGGTGTGAGCTTTTCACATCATAACATAGCACTGTAGCACATCCATTCACAAGGCCATCATGATTGTCACACAGCCACACAAGGCTATCACGAAAGTCACATCATAGAGGGATATCAATCCCTCAATCACACCTCCAGAGGTTATCACCTCAAATCATGCTCAAGCCATCTGCCAAGTCATTGGCCCATTCACATCAATCATGCATCACAAGTATCTCATCAAGCCTCATTCAGGATCATTCAACATGTATCATATCATATTTACCATAGCAGACACTAGATATGACATTCAAACTCATATCACCTGCAAAAGGTTAGGGATTCATAACCAAGAGAGAGATAACAGCATAACATCATAGCCATTCCAAGGGAAAGAAGCAAACACATCAATTGTCCCTAGGTTAGGGTTAGGGTTACATACTTATACGATCAGCATTTACAACATGATTATAACCCTAAACTTTAATTGTATCACCTCCCACATTCTTGTACCACATTAAGGTGAAGGATCATGATTTGGGGTTGACTAGGCATACCGCCAAACATCACCATACACGGTTGATTACTTAGTGTTCATGCTTATGTATCAACCATATGGTTATGTATATGTGTCAACCATTCACTATATGGGACTTTCGTGACCATGCACATATGTAGTATCGCAACCCACCATCCAAGTAGGTGTCATGCCTGTGACACAAAGGGGCTTGACTACCATGCTACCTGGTGTCTTAACCATAGATGTAACTAGGGTGTGAGAACCAAGACTAACATGTCACATCTCAAGAAAGAAGGAAACATCTCGACCAGAACCAAGGATGTATCTCAAAACCACTAGGGAGTAGGTGTCATGACAATCGAAGAGGAGGATGTTGCGGCCTCCACAAGGTCAGCTATCTCGACCCAGAACCAAAGTGTTGTGACCAAAGACAAAATAAGGTATAACAACCACTTGGGTCAAGCTACCACCAAAACCATAGGACAACACCAAACTAGGGATTAACCATGATCAAAACAAAAGGTCTCCATGGACAAAATAAAAAATCATACCCAAGAAATTCATCATCAACATGGAATAGAAAATCCCATGTAAATTGGTCCCCAAAACCCTAAAACTTGAATCATGAAAACATCATGAAAGACCCTTGTCCAAGAGAGAGAAAACCATGTTTGACACCATCAAAAATAGAATATAAGATTCATAGAACCTCAAGACACTCACCCATCATGCATGTGATTAAAACCAATATCAAGAGATAGGGGAAAACCACCATTACATCATAGTCACCAAAATCAGGTATCAAAACTAGGGTTTCAGATTACTTTCAAACCAAACATGGTTTTAACATCAAACGAGTCCTAGGGATTATCATCATCCACTACCATGTTAAGGGAATTGTGAAAAAGTGAAATTTAGCATTAATATGAACTAATTCCAATTTCACCCTCCTCATGCTCACTCACGGTGCCATATTATTTTTTCTTGGCTTCATAATCAATATTGATACTCAAATTTGAAATATGATGATCAAGGTGAATTTTATACACTTTGTGACAGCACATATTTGATTTATTTGTCATTTTTTATAATGAAGCAAATTGATCCATGAAACTCTCTCTTTTTTCTCTCAAACGTTTTTTAAAGGTTCTCCACGTTTTTGTGAAGCTATGGTCTAAATTTTATGTCATTTGGACATTCCTATAGTTGTCTACGAATTTTTGAAGATAATGCATTTAAAATGCCTTTATTTTCCTTTTAATGGGCTTTTCCACATCACCTATCTGTTTCAAAGGGAGGGGCAAACCCCAGCCCTTAGATCCAATCCACATGGATCCAGACCAAATCAGGCGGTCACTAACTCGTCACCTACCTCCGGCAATCAGTGAGGAGGACAGATTGGAAGTTGAGCGCGCCATGGACCCGTTCTTGACCATATTTTGAAAATCAAACCAAACAAAAATGCTTGCCCCACCAATCTGAACTCAATTGGACTCCCCCCCTCTCGAATCGACGTGTTTTGAGGGCAAATGGGGCACCTGATCATAGCTCGACCGCCGCCATGAGTATCCACTCAAAACCCTAACACCAAGCCCCGATTGCCTATAAAAATGCCTCCCTTCACTTCATTGCTCACCCATGATCGCCGTCGACACCTCGCACCTCCAATACACCCTCTGATCTTCTACTCCTTTAAACAGATTCGCCGCCTAGCACAAATTGGGTGTTTTTCCCTTTCTTCATCTTCCCGACGATCAAGGCATCCACTGTCTTCACGAAGGAGAGGCTAGGTCAGACGACACCTCTGATGCCCTCCTAGGATCCTCCTGCTCCCAATCCCCCTTCACTCTGACAAGGTGCGCCACCTCACTTTAGGGCTTGCGAGCGGCCACCTGCACACAAGGGACAGAAGGTGGCCTCGAACTGTTGGGTTCAGAGGCAAACTCCTCGGTCCAAACAAAATAGTAGTGAACCAACAAATCAATGAATAAACTGGACAAATAGAGTTTGAACCAGATCCTGGACCAGTGAGCCTTGTGGCACGATCTTGGCCACCCAATCTTGGATCCAACGTCCCTTGATTTTCACAAATAAGGTAAATATCTCCTCTCTATTCAGAAATTCATATAAATGTCCATATCTTGTTGTAATTGTAGAAAATGCATCCTAGCTCCACATAATTCGAATATATAGTCAATCTTGATCAGAAAAATCCAATGAACTCATTAAAAATACTTTTGGAACCAAATTCATTATGGATCGTACTAATACCCTAGTTTTGATCTCTTGCTCATAATGTTGTAATTAATGACTCTAAATTGAGTTCAATCTTTGGGAAACCCTAGTTCCTAATTCTAATGATCATTTTGAGACACCAAATCGAATTTGACAAATAAGAGTTAGATCTAATCTTCTTAACTCATTACCTTAGAATATGAATCATATACATTGAAATAAGGATTACTCTTGATATGATGATGATTAACCTTAATCTGGAAAACCCCTTAATCATATGTCTGACCATGAATCTCCCTGATCTAATTTTGAGTCCAATGATACTATTTCATATTGAAAATGATCTAGAGATTTGAATGATGATGATAATAATTAGGGTTGACATGTGTTCCTAAATATACCTAGGTAGGTCATCCATTCATGAAACATGCCTGATACTTGAATAAATGTTAGGCATTTGGAAATATTATTGATGACCTAAACCTAAGGTAGAGATAGGAAAATGTAACCCTAATCTGGAATAGTAAAGCATGATTCTTTAAAACTATGATCTTAACCCTTGATCCAACCTTGTGATTCGGATTTGACTCAAAGGGTCTACCTATTACTTGTTGATCATACTCAAAATCCTCGATGAAAGGTATGCTATTATATAACTCCTCCTTGATTGTATTGAAGATACTTTTATGTATCTCTTGACTGTATACTTGGCTACTTACTTGGATGAGTTACTGTTCCCTATGATTAGTCTTCTTTTTTTCTATACTATATTTTGAAAAACATGAAAACATAAATTGCATGCCCTTTATGACTGCCTGTATATTGATAATGATGATGATATTGATAATGTTGATAATGTTGATATTGAGTGCAACAACCCCCTCATTTAGAGGTGGGACTTGTACATTGGCCTCCTATTTCCTATGGTGAGAAGGAGCCTAGTGACCTTCCCCATAGTGTTGGGGTAATAGAGTCACACAAAATATATAAGCATGCTTATTTGATTACAACATAATGGGAACTCGTAATAAAAATTAAATCTTTGAATAACAAACATTTTGTCGAATGATATTGGTTTTGGAAATCATTTGTTATTCTTTTGAATATAAGTCCTGCCAAGTATACTCTTTTGTCATAAACCGCTTTACTTAATTTTGATAGCGTACCGTGCAATTTCATGATTGTGTCTCGATTTTCTTTATTTTAGGCAATACAAATGGAATACTGAATAAGATCACTTCCACACTCTACATACTTTGATGACAAGGATAAATCGTCTATATCTCATATATTGGGTTAGTTTGTTCATTTAAATATCTAGTTTTTGAGTTATTATTTCTTATTGTATATGCCAGTGTGATAGATCCTATCGGGCCACTCAGGGATAGGTGCTTCAATCCTCTTACTACTATCTAGGCAGTAGGATTGGGATCGGGGTAAAAATGGTTCTGTGACAGTTGGTATCAGAGTCGATGTCATAAAGCGACTAAGTCTAAGACTCACAAAACCATTATGTAAGACTATGATATAAAAAGCAGTTTTCCTATTGACCATTGATGCCTTCTGCAATCTTAATTTTGACATGATGACGATGGGCCTAGATTTTGCACTATTATGCTCTACTTCCTTGAATGCAAATATTAACTTGACTTTGTAAAATCTTGATATTATTGCCCTATTATGATCTTGAATTTTGATCTCATGACCTTATGGAATATGATTTGATCATTAATACTCTCCCTATTTGAATAAGCTCAATGGATGATGACTAATGTTAGTAATGTGCTAGTTTAGGGTGGTAGTTGACTCATTACTCCCCTAACCTAGGTCACAACCCTATTATGACTACCTCTAAGTCTTCATTTAGAGTTTGGAAAGGTAGCCCTTTCACTCAAATTGGAATTGGTTGACCTAAGACTAATAGGTTAAAACCATGGTTAATACTCGATCTTGAATATTGATTTGACAATGACTGTGATATATGACAATGTTGACTATAGCTTGTGGTTGACTTCCTAGATAGACCTAGGTTTAGATCATTCATCAAACTTGGATACAATGATAATGAAATCTTGATATGTTTCTTGAATATTATTGCTCGAAATTGAATATAGATGAGCGATCTCCACTAAGGTCTAAATAGGAATCTAAACCCAAGCTTTGGAATATCTATACATATGATCTTGATATAGAAACACCAACTCTTGATATTGTGGTACAAAAATCTCGACACATGATATGGATCTTAAGACCACCCATGATATGACTAATGACTTCAAAATCCCAAATCTTGAAATGATGACTATTTTGACTCTCTCGATTTATGACTTAGGGTTTAGCTCTCATTAGGAATAGGGTGGGACCTCCCATTGATTTGGAGCTCAAAAATCATGATATTGAAAGTATGATGTTGTCTCGAAATTGTTGAAATATGAAATCTCACATCATGGGTGTATAACCCCACCTAGGCCAATGTAGAAGCTAGGACCCTGAGATATTGGGATTGAAAGTCACCTTGTATACTTGATTTAAGATCTCTATCTACTTGACCTAAAATATGATCCCACCAAATTTGTAATCAAGAGAATGATTTACATATTTGTGACTCATATGACAACTTTGAACAATATATGAATTGACCTTGATACTCAATTGCTCGATGATGAAATGATGTTAGTACCAAGTTAGTTATGATATGGAACATGGAATCTCATAATGATGATTGTACTATTTGAATTTTAAGGATATAATTTTGAGGATACCCCAATATTTGAGGATATGATTTGGATTTTGATAGTCCTAGTTTCGAGGATGTTTTTGAATTTTGGGGACAAAATTCCTTTTTAAGGAGGGAAGGATGTGATAAAGTGAAATTTAGCATTAATATGAACTAATTCCAATTTCACCCTCATTATGCTCACTCATGGTGCCATATTATTTTTTCTTGGCTTCATAATCAATATTGATACTCAAATTCAAAATATGATGATCAAGGTGAATTTTATACACTTTGTGACACCACATATTTGATTTATTTGTCACTTAGTCCAATGAAGCAAATTGATCCATCAAAATCTATATTTTTGCACTCAAACGTTTTCTAAAGGTTCTCCACATTTTTTTGAAGCTATGGTCCAAAGTTTATGTCATTTGGACATTCCTATAGTTGTCTACGAATTTTTGAAGATAATGCATTGAAAATGCCTTTATTTGCCTTTTTATGGGCTTTTCCACATCACCTATCTGTTGCAGGGGGAACCCCATCCCTTAGATCCAATCCACACAGATCCAAACTAGATTGGGTGACCCCTAACCCATCACCTACCTCCCGCAATCAGCGAGGAGGACAGCTGGGAAGCCGAGCGTGCCATGGACCCGTTTTTGACCATATTTTGAAAATCAAACCAAACAAAAACACTTGCCCCACCAATCCGAACTCAACTGGACGTCCCCCCCTCCCTGAATCGATGTGTTTTGATGGAAAATGAGGCACCCGACCATAGCTATGTCGCCGTTACAAGTATCCACTCGAAACCCTAACACCAAGCACTAGTTGCCTATAAAAATGCCTCCCTTCACTTTGTTGCTCACCCACGATCGTAGTCGGCACCTCACACCTCCAATCCACCCTCTGATCTTCTACTCCTTTAAACAGAGTCACCGCTTAGCATGGATTGGGTGTTTTTCCCTTTCTTCATCTGCCCGGTGATCAAGGCATCCATGGTCTTCGCAAAGGAGAGGCTAGGCCGGACGACACCTCTGATGCCCTCTTAGGCTCCTCCTGCCCCCAAACCCCCTTCACTCTGGAGAGGTGCGCCGCCTCGCTTTAGGGCTTGTGAGAGGCCGCCTCCACACAAGGGACAGAAGGCAGCCTCGAACCGCTGGGTTCAGAGGCAAACTCCCTGGTCCAAACAAAGCAGTAGTGAACCAACAAATCAATGAATAAACCTTCCAAATAGAGTTTAACTAGATCCTGGACCAACGAGCCTTGTGGTGCGATCTTGGCCACCCAATCTTGGATCCAATGACCCTCGATTTTTGCAAATAAGGTAAATATCTCCTCTCTATTCAAAATTCATACAAATGTCCAGATCTTGTTGTAATTATAGAAAATGCATCCTAGGTCCACATAATTTGAATATACAGTCAATCTTGATCAGAAAAATCCAATGAACTCATTAAAAATACTTTTGGAACCAAATTTGTTATGGATCATACTGATATCCCTAGTTTTGATCTCTTGCTCATAATGTTGTAATTAATGACTCTAAATTGAGTTCAATCTTTGGGAAACCCTAGTTCCTAATTCTAATGATCATTTTGAGACACCAACTTGAATTTGACAAAATAAGAGTTAGATCTAATCTTCTTAATGCATTACCTTAGAATATGAATCATATGCATTGAAATAAGGATTACTCTTAATATGATGATGATTAACCTTAATCTGGCAAACCCCTTAATCATATGTTTGACCATGAATCTCGTTGATCTAATTTTGAGTCCAATGATACTATTTCATATTGAAAATGATCTAGAGATTTGAATGATGATGATAATAACTAGGGTTGACATGTGTTCCTAAATATACCTAGGTAGGTCATCCATTCATGAAACATGCTTGATACTTGAATAAATGTTAGTCATTTGGAAATATTGTTGATGACCTAACCCTAAGGTTGAGATAGGAAAATGTAATCCTAATCTCAAATAGTAAAGCATGATTCTTTAAAACTATGATCTTGACCCTTGATCCAACATTGTGATTAGGATTTGACTAGAAGGGTCTACCTATTACTTGTCGATCATACTCAAAATCCTCGATGAAAGGTACGCTATTATATAACTCCTCCTTGATTGTATTGAATATACTTTTATGTATCTCTTGAATGTATACTTGGCTACTTACTTGGATGAGCTATTGTTCCCTATGACTCGTCTTCTATTTTTCTATACTATATTTTGAAAAACATGAAAACATAAATTGCATGTCATTATGATTGCCCGTTTATTGATAATGATGATAATATTGATAATGTTGATAATGTTGATATTGAATGTAACAACCCCCTCATTTGGAGGTGGGACTTGTACATTGGCCTCATATTTCCTATGGTGAGAAGGAGCCTAGTGACCTTCCCCATCGCGTTGGGGTAATAGAGTCACACAAAATATATAAGCATGCTTATTTGATTACAGCATAATGGGAACTCGTAATAAAATTTGAATCGTTGAATAACAAACATTTTCTCGAATGATATTGGTTTTGGAAATCATTTGTTATTCTTTTGAATATAAGTCCTGCCAAGTATACTCTTTTGTTATAAATCGCTTTGCTTGATTTTGATAGCGTACCGTGCAATTGCATGATTGTGTCTCAATTTTCTTGATTTTAGGCAATACAAATGGAATACTAAATAAGATCACTTCTGCACTCTACATACTCTGATGACAATAAAAAAATCGGCTATATCTCATATATTGGGTTAGTTTGTTCTTTTAAATATCCAATTTTTGAGTTATTATTTCTTATTGTATATACTAGTGTGATAGATCCTATCGGGCCACTCAGGGACAGGCGCTTCAATCCTCTTACTACAGGCAGTATGATTGGGATTGGGGTAAAAATGGTTCCGTGATAGGAATATTTTAGAGAGAGAAAATATCAACATGCATATAGGCAAAGTGCATTAATAGAGAAGGTTAAGAGTTATATTCCCAGTCTTAAGGAAGACCACTCTAAGGATTACAAGCTCCAAGCACTCAATCACCAAGGGGAAAAGTAGCTTCCACCAAAGCTCCACTCTTGGACACAAAACACCTCAAGAAGGAGAAGACCCCATAGTCAGAGATGGCACAAGGAAAGGGCAAGAAAGAACCCTAGGCCGATCAAAAAAAAGGAAAGAGGGGAAAGAGAGAGGGAAACTACCTCACACTTGGGTCTACCTTGTCAACACATGGCCTATGACCCTTGGGATGAGGAGTTCCTTTCCAAAACGACCACCATGGAAGATCCATGGTCTAAGATTGAGAACAGAGAAGGATAAGAAGGTAGAAGATCAAAATAAATGCCATCAAGGGAAGGCAAACACTTACCAAGGTTGAAGATTGGAAAAAATCACCACATGTAAGGGATCTTGATCATCAAGGATCAACCCTTCTTGCTCCACCAAGCTCCAAGGATGAGCAAAAGAGAGGGAGGAAGAAGGAAGGCCGAAAGGTGTCACTTACATGGAGAGAAGAGGGATCATATAGCAAAAGAGGAGGGAAGTAGGGTGAGAGATGAGGTGTCAACAAGGTAGGGCTCCACTAGGACACTTATCCACCCAAGAAACACACATGCAACCACATGCAACCACCTTAGCCATACATGCACAAGATGGTGATACACTCTATGTTAGGTCTCGACCACCTAGGTCACCCAACATGGTCTCTATCATGACCCACCAAGGAACACCATCCATGGTCGCGACAACAACACCAAAACATCATTAGGTCGAGACAAAGGATCACCACACACACCCTAGGTCGATACACCCTACAAAAAAGCAATTGTTTCAACCCAAGACCATCTTGGTCATGAACACCACACCTAGGGAAGGTGTCTCAACCATGCCACCCACAAAACATGCTTAGGTTGCAACCTAGGTCAAGACAACCCACAAGGTACACATAGGTCGAGACACACCAAACCCTAGAAAGCCCTAATCACCACTAAGGTTGCCACCACTCAAACAAGGTTGAAACAAGGAGCTCTTATTTCCCTCATCTAGATGACATAAAGAAAGAGAAGGGACAATCTATAGTAGACAAATTACACATTCACCCCCTACTTTGGGTAAATTGCAATTTGCACCAAAACTAGCACGCAAGGCTCAAACATCATCCAAACAAGCTCAAACTGGAGACTTAATCTCTCCACAAGGTCCAAAATCATCTCAAGGGATTAGAGCAAGGTTATAAGAACATAATCAAGCCAAAGAAACTAGGGTTAACCCAAAACCCAGGTCAGGGGTCTTACAAAAGTCTATAGTATAATGTATTGGTTCTAATAATATGAATTTGATAGTTCAATGCCTTTAACTTGTATTCTTACCTTTTCCCTCATATGAATATATTTGATAAATCATCATAATAAGTGGATGTGTAACTTTAATGTGATAAAACTTGTTACACCTAACCCTAATGTAACTAAGTGATGGTGATAGATTGTAATCAACCCTCTTGAATGATAAAATGTGACAATGAAATACTCTCTTCTTGTGTTGAAACCCTAATATGATGCTAACCGAACATCATAGTTTGTTGTTATGTTAATCCTATATGTCAAATGTGTGTTGATGACTTGTTGAGCCTTGTTCTAAGGCATAGAAAGATAATGGTTATCTTATAAGGATTGATGTTATGGTCTTAATGACCTTTGGGCATGGTTGAGCCCTGATGGAGGTGTAATTCTCTTCATGATACAATAAGGGTTGGAACCCTAGAACTTTGTGATAAGAAATTGTGACTCTATAATGGTATGATGACAAATATGGTCCACTGATTTGCAATGAATGGTAGTATATGGTAATGTGATTAAGATTTATATCTCAAACATTTTATATCTTCTGAAGTTAAATACTTATACTTTTTCCAGAAAAGAGTTAGGGCTTGAATGTTCCTTGGTATAGTGTAGTCCTAATTCACTCAATTGACAATAGTTATTCAAGTGAAACCCTAATAATGTAGATCGATGAGCCATAGAGCCATTTTTAGTGTCAAAACTTGTTGGATGGTGAAACGAGTATTCCTAAGGGAAACTCGGAGTGCATATTGTTGAGTATGTGGGGTACTTATTATCCTAACCCAAAGTGTTTAGGGAGGACGGCTGTGTCATACCTAGCCCTCTTTTTGAGTACGACTAGGGTCCTGTCTTGATGATTATATATAATGTGAAAAAGGTTTTGCTTTGCATATCTTGGTGTCTAGTGACGTGGCATGTATTAAGGGTGGACTAGTTGTTATCAACTTGACTATATGTTGTCGTTGGCAGTTTGACTGATATGTCACTATAGTGCAAACTTGTACTGACCAAGTATGGAGAAGATCTTAGAGTCTGGCTCTTCCTAGATATTGTATGGAAGTGATTTTGACTTCTCAATCGTCAGTTGGACTTTGAGCGATACAACTCAAACTCCCCATGGCATTATAAAAGATGTAATACTAGTTGTGTAGTAAATTTTCTAGGGTTAAATATGTTTCATATTGGTTGATTAGCCTTGTTTTGTCTTTTTACTACACAATTTTTATATGATGAAATCTTATGAAATCTGAGTAATTATACTTGTTACTAAGCTTTTTTTTTTATCTTGCTTAGTATGTTTAAACTATTCGATCTACTCAATTGCTTATTAAATACTTTAATCTACTTAGTCTAATTACTGTTAAATAATCTATTGTAATCAATATCTGCTAGAGAGAGTTATACTTCTTGCTGGGGCATGGGTCTCACCCGTGGGTCACCACATCTTTTTAGGTGGTCTCTGAAAATGTCATCGAGATTGTGTTGTAGAAGAGGAGCAACCTGGTGATCCATAGACACAGAAGGTTGGACAGACTTTGTTGTTAGTAGTAAAGTCCTAGTGTAATCCATGTACTCTCAGGTCTGGGTATGGGAAGTGTTTTGTAGATGATAAACTTGTATCAACACGAGCTTTTAGAAGTCGCCAGTGTTTGTATATATGGCATGTACATGTGGGATATATCTTTTGTATATATGTTGTGGCCAAGACCCTTGGATACATAAGTAAAATACTTGTTGTGGTATCTGAGTTTATAGTAAAGATGGACCTTGATGTAAATGTTTCCGAACATGTTTATGATGTTGAAATTGGTTTTAACTCTTTCGCTTTTTTGGATATGTGATTAGTTAGTAGTTTATTGTGTTTCATGTTTTTGGAAATCTCATTTAGCATGATGAGGTGCCACACTTGCATTTAGGTTTACTTAATTTTATGGTAATTTATAAGGCTTTGATCGGTTTCCATGGCGGGCTTGAGCTTCATTGCATGGTTAGAGTTGTAGGAGGTGGTGGTCTCACTAACCAACCAACGGGCCTATTTTTTTTAATGAAAATACCACTTTTTTGATGACTCGTTCCTTCATTGTTTGTTAAAGCCATCAAGTTTCATAGACTTGTCCTTCCATTGATTGATCATTCCTTCAGAAGATGTTCCAACAATGCGTACCATTGACCTCACGTCAATAGCCCCCCGGGTGGGGCTTGAGTTTGCCAAACCATCAATTTACACTTGAATCTATCAAACCATCGATTTCTATCTCTCTACCAATCCATCGGTTTAGCTCACTCTATTGATCCTTCGATTGAAAGCTGAAGTAAGCCATCTCGCCTATTGATGGTTCTCCAATGAGTCCATCCTATGATGGAAAACCTGTACTCGTGTTCCAATGTCTGTGCAACATTTATCTTCTGATGGAATCCATGCACCATCAACTGAAGGTTTCCTTGCATGCACCTTCCGATAGTGGTTTCGACTCCTCCTTCTAAAGGATCTCCTACACGTAACAACCAATGGCTCTTATGTGTTCTCTTCTGATGGTCCTCCCAACCTTTCACCTACCGATGGTCATTCTGGCTATTCGCCTACCGAAGGAAGCCATGCAGACCGATGACCCGTCGTCTTCCCCACATCGCCATTGCCTCTTCACCTTCATGGTGGCACTAAGACTTCACTCTATGGCAGCTAAGAGGGTTCCAAACCCTTTCCTATGCCTATAAATAGAAGGCCCTCACCTACGGGAAAGGGGATCTGTGATTGACGTTATAATGCTACTACTACTTGCACTCACCTTAGACCTCCAATAGACTTCGACCATCTCTGTCTGTTGATGAATATCAATGAAAGGTCCTTCTACCTCCACTTCCACCAAGGTACCAAGGTATGACCTTGAGAGAGGCATGTCTCACAACACCTACATCCATCGGTTGACGAATTCCACCATTGTCAGCTTGCTACACCTCTTCACAATAACTTGATTCAACACTAATGAAAAAAGATGACACCTTCTGGACTTCCTTCGATGAATGTTTGAGGGGTGAACATGTTGCTACATCGTCTGCCATCACTCCAGACATTGAAGAGAACCATCCAAACACAAAAGTGTGATTTTCTCCGCTTCTGTGATGATGGCCTTCTTTCTCTCTTCCCCTGTTGTTTCTGTTACTACTGACATGAGTGAATAGTCACTACAAGAAAAGGGTGCATCAACTACATTTATTCTAACTACATTTAGAATAAATGTAGTTAATCATGATATTTCTTTATAATTTCTAAGTGTGTAGTTATAATAAGTGTAGATAAAAAGGAATTAAGAAATCTATATGTATATAAGAGATACATCTATATAATAACTACAGATTTTCTGCTCCAAACTGCAAATGTGGGAACAAACTTTCCTTTGCACCCAGTCATCCCGCAAGTCCCTCAAAAATGATATTTTGAATGAGCAGAAATATTCTTGGTGGTCATCATTCTCAAAGTGTCCCCACCCCCAATCTCAAAGTGCCCCTAATCTCACACCTTGATTTTCTGCTTCACTTTGGTTTGTGGCCACATGAAGATTTTATGGTTGAGCACTTGAGACCAATCCTCCACCCCTTTCATGGTATCAATGATCTGTAGGTAGGCTCTTCGTGAAGGATGTATTTTCCCAAGTTTTCATCACCAAGAAGGCACCACAAAGTTCATGTCTATTCTATGTGGTCTTCGAACAAACACACTTGATCCACAGTAAAAATCTACAAGTTGTAAGTACAATGACGCACTCGAGGGGAAAACAAAAGTGTGTTGATTTCCTCACTATCAAGTAACTCTCTATATGTGCTAGATCCTTCCCCTTCCCTCTTTGGGTCATTTTGTGTGCGAATCATCAACCATTTTGTGGTCTGGTTTATCGAAAAACTCATTGCTACATGCTTGCCGGAAGTGGATGGTGAACTACGTCAGGGAGTATTTAGAGAGTCTTTTATTAATTAGTCAAACCATCAAATCAGTCTTGTAAGTCAATTTCATCTATTCTCCTTTATATGCTTTTGTAAATCTTCTAGTTTTTTCTCAAGATACTTCTTTGGATATTCTGAAGTGCATGCACGAAATGAACATACCACACTATTAGGAATTGTAACTATGTACTCCATTTCCCCTCAATACACAATTTCTTTGAAGTTAATGAAATATCAGATTTCGATGAGAGTTTCTCTAATAGGGATTTTCATGTACATGTTAACAACATTTTCATGTGATGATTTACCATTTTTATTGTTTTCAGAAAAATATTATCCTTCTAACAAATCTTAATATAAGAAACTCACCATTCATTACAAAGGAAAATACCTCATATTTCCTCATCCAAAAAAGAATTATGAGAAAACCATTTTGGTATAATTTAATTACTACATTGTTTGACACTCTTGAAATAGAGGTTGTCATTATGCTGAAGGTATTATAAAAGTAATCCTTTGGGCTTTTCAGTCACGTTGGTTTTTAGTTACCTATGTGAAAATGATTTACCTAGAATTTAGTACATGTGTTTGGTTATTATAACTTGGATTGCATTTTTAAGTGAAATCACAAGACATTTAGACTTAATCTTGCTGTATTTCTTATCATGCAGTATGCATATTTTACTAGAATTATGGGAAGTGCCTCCTGAAAGTTTTAAAGATGATAAAACTGAGTGTATATTTGTGATAAGAGGTATCTATAATAATAGATGTTTCTTCTTAATGGAGGTAGGAGAACTAGAATTGGTTCTTCATCCTGTATGAGTGGCTTAAGCAAGTTAGATCATACTGCTTATGAAAATTTTATTCATTAACTATATAGTTGGACTGGATATACATTTTTCCTGAATGAAAAAAAGTTAGTGGATTAAATTTTCCTTCTGGAAGTGTGCATTTTTTGGGTTACTGTTGGTTCACACATTTTTGAAATAAATTTGTCCCTCCTTAACAAGGATTGCCTTTAATTCTGGAGCCCCAACACGTTGACATGATGAGCGCAGAGATATGATTTAGTTGAATAAATATCAACATTCAGATGCATTCTAGATGAAGTTATATCAGGGAGGAACCTAAGGTCTTCAACATTAAATATAATGGGATTTATTTTAATTATATTGTATCACGTTTATTCTAGAATATTTCTTATTTTTAATTATTGTACTTGATTAGATTTAGAACTTCATCTCTCTACTAAAGTTTTTGATCTTTTTCAGCTCTTGAGTCTAGTTATTTCCTTCCCATTATTAAGCTATATTTTTTATATGTTTGTTGTACCAATTTATCATTAATCTTGCATCTTCTTTTTGCTCATAAATGATTTCATCTCAAGTATTGTATAATTAACATTGTGTTTTATCTAAAATAGATTCATGTAGTATGTGTTATTGGTATAAGTTACATTTATAAAAGTCATTGAATTGACATAAGTCTCTAGTTTGTATTTTTTTGCAGACCAATTCTTTTGGCAACTCTACTAATGTGTTCATAAGATGGGCTGCCTGTCTACATGACATAGGTTCATCGGTATGGGTACCTCTTGGAATGATCCATATGTGTTTTGTGATGAAGCTCCTTGAGAAGTACATCCATAAAGGATGTCTTTGCCCATGTTTTCATTGCCAAGCAGGCACCACATAGTGCCTCTCTGGTCTCTGGTGGGTTTCCAAACAAGCAAGCCAGTTCAAAAAAAATCTTCAAGTTGTAAATGCTTAGTCACACTCAATCATTGGAAAATAAAAAAAATATTATTTAGCTTTCGGTCATGCAGCGTGTTAATCATCACATCAACTATTATATGCTCTATTTCATCAAAAAAACTCATTGCTACATACTTCCCTACATTTGATGGAAAACTAGATCAAGGAGTATTTGGTGAGTCTTTTATTTGTTCATCAAAGCATTAGATCAGTCTTTTACATATATCTTCTCTATTTTCATTTATTTGCTTTTATATATATTCTTGGTTTTTCTCATGATACTTCTCTAGTTGCTCCTAAAATGTGTGTACTAAATGATCCAAGGTTTGCCATCTTGTGCATATAAACATGTGTGGTGCCCATATTGAATTGTATAGCAATGACAATCATCCAAGGTTGTTATCTTGAGTCGTTATTGTCCGTCACACCTTCTTACACAGTTGTATCACCATTATTTGAGTCTTCTCCATGCCATTTGATTTTTTTAAAATAGGACGGGGATGAAACTTGAGTTTCTAGAAGACTCAAACATTGACCCCAAACGTGATTATGTAGAAAAATTAGTTAGACAATTGAGGATTTCATTATCTACAAGAATGTAAGCTAACCAAAACCAAGTTAGCTTAATCTTTAGATATAAGACAAGTGGACCATGACTATTCAAATCCAGATCTGACAAAGAAATCTATATTAGATTAGGGCCTAACTAGCCTTTGATATTTTGTTTGAACACCATAACCCTTCTAGCTACTCTCTTTTGGACATATTAATGCTACTTCTACAAGATGCTAGCAGATCCTGCATCCATCAAATAGTTTGTTCTTTTGGAATATAGTAGATTTTTAGGTGTGCTAATGTTTCTAGAATGCTATGGTAAACAAAATCTTCTTGTGAATGTCCTCCTTTTGATCTTTTATATTTAGGCAAAGCCATATCTAAATATTTCCAGTAGTAAAGAAGGTTGTTGCATCTAGGGGCTTTACCTCCAACCACAACCCAACCGAGCTATGTAGAGACAATCTTGTAGCAAGTCCAAGCACGTGAATCCGACATCCTCCTGATAATTTGTTAAGAAATGCTAAAAAACACACAAAAATTTTCTAAGGAGCCATTCAGATGCAACAACTAAAAGTACTGAGTTTTATTCATAAAACAATATGTCATATGTAATTTAAATCCTTCAGTTATGATAGGTGAGAATGTTAATACGCTAAAATGTTTAGGAATCATGAAATTTAAAATCACATGATTCTAAGAGAATTTACAATGTTCCAAAATGGACATTGTGGTCTCTGTGTCTGTAGATCTGTGCATGTATCTACACTCAATTGTTTTGTCCGACTGCACTAACTGTTGTTATTTACTTTGTATACAAGATGATTCTAGATGTGCATACCCAAACAACTCTTGAGCATATTGGGAGCATTTGTCATTTGAACTATAATGATTTATTTAGTGGAAGGCGGTCTGCATATAAGTTATAAATTGAATTGGAGATGAAGCAATGTGTTTCACACTCAATCTATCTTTACAAACGATGCAGGGTACCCTTTTAATTATTATTTCATTTCCACTTATATTGGTTTTTGATATGGTTTAGAGGGAACATATATATCTTGTCACTGGAAATTGGTAGTTCAGCTCTATGAGATCCCAATTAGAAGTTGTTGGGTAAGATCCCAATTAGTATTTGTTGGGTAAGATCCCAATTGTGGTTTAGATTATGTTGTTTCCTTATATTTTGCATCACTTTATACTCATCATACGAGACTTCCAAAGAAGGGGCCCTAGAATGCATCTTTACAACTGCTCTAGTTAAATTTACTTTACACTCAAAGTAAAGCAATCTAGGAGAGGGAGGGAGTGTTTCTACACTTTTCACATTTCCAAATTTCATCTTTCTTTCAGGTAAGATCTCAAGGGAAAAGAAAGAGTGACATTGAATTACATCTTTATTTTGAAGAAGATCCATGAAGAAAGTTTTCGATCAGACTATTAGGGATATGTAAGATAAATACACTCACTGAGCTTATCCCACTAACAACTTAATTTAACATATCATTGTGCCTTAGTGCTTGTCCATACCAATTTTTTAGTGTGTGGCTCTGTTAATCTCTCTTGGTTGTTTGTAATAAGTGAGGAGTGAACAAAATTGTTAAAGGTTCCTAGAATAGAACGGAAGGTACTTAACATATGTTTTCCCTCTTAACTTTATTTTCATCTATTATATGAACATATGTTTACCCACTACCTCTGAATCATTAGTTAACCTATTTTGAGTACACTAATGTCTTTGGTAACCATCACTGATCTCTCAGGTATTCGATTCCACAAGCAACGAATCATGGGGCCCTCATGGATCTGTGTTGGGTGAGATTGCACGAGCTTCACGTAACCAATACACCTAATAGATTTTTTTAAACTACAATCTAAATTCTTTTTTCCTTACTGAAAATATAACTTGCTCATCCCACTTATTTAGCTATGAATACCAGATGATAATGGTATACTTTAGAGAAGGTTAAATGACAGTGGGAAAAATTGGAGGGACATCTTTGAGGTAATCAACTTCAGATTTTTCGTATCATTTTTCTTGTAACTGCACAAGATCTTTGTGAAATACGTCAATATGTAGAGAGATGGTATGGTCACCCAAATGGGTGACAACCTTTGTTGGCCTCATTTTTATTACATTTAAGAAAGATGTTGATCACACTGTTCAACAACTGCCTCTGGTCTGGTCCAATATTAGTGTTGATGTTTGGAGATAGACATACTAATCTGGGTAGCCATCATGAGTCCTGGATTTTGGTCCTATTCGAGCTAAGTCTCGATGCCATCTCAACCCTTGGCCTTCAGCATTCTTGAATGAGATATACAATTGTTTAGATGTTGCTTGCTTTCACATTCATCTACATTGTATGACATCCTTGCTTCATTGACTTGTTCCATATGTACTACTGTTATCTCAACTCTTCTTACTCTCATAATTTTAGTACATGCTAACACAGTCGGCTCCTCTTTTCTACATGTGGACGATGAATAACATATAGTTGATTAAAAATATTTCTGTGAATTTGCTTCGTGATTTCTCTTCTTCTTGGCTTTTATCTAGATCGTGTATACAGAATTCTAGTTTTGCATAATTGATCCAACATCTTCTGGGTCTTAGTATATTTCCTCTTCTCATTTATTGTATAAATTCTTATCTCATAGAGTAAAAGCATCCAAAATTTAGCTTCTATTTGTATCATTTCATTAGCAAAGGATATGCCTTTCCATATCAAAACATATTTAACAACAAAAAGCATAAGAGAACTGTAACATCCCTGACCTGGGTTATAAGTTAACCCTAGGTGTTTTTACTTAAATCATGTAATTAAGACACTTGTGATTAACTTCTGGCATGTAATTAAGTTCCTGAGGAACATACAATTTCATTTATGTCCTTTTAAAATAATGAATGTAGTATTGTTTTGTTATGCAGGGACCTATGTGCAAATTACCCAATTAAGAAGGGTTAACTTGCAATATTAACATGATATGATGTACCTTTGATGATGAGACATCATATGAATGAATATGATGAGGTATGATGGATTCTCCAAGCTTGGGCACCAAGAAGCAGCTTGTGGAGTGATCCTTGTGCTTAAAAATCCTGATTTTGGTGTAAAGTGCAATTTACCCAAAATATGGAGTGCAACCTGTAAAATATACCTTCTAGTATATCTTTTATGACTCTTTACATCATTTAGAGAAGAAATGATGAGAGGGGCGCTTCAATTAAATAATTGGATAAGAAGGATGACCTTTGTAGTGAAAACACCTAGTAAGAGTAAGGAGACCCTTCATATATGTACCTTAGTATGCATGCTGGTTTTCTCTACCCTTAGATCTTGAGTTTTGATGAGCTTTGCATAAGATTATCATACTTGGACGTGCCTTAGAAAGAAGAAGGGACTTAGATGAGAAATCTATGTTTTAGAGGTCCTTATGGTAGAAAACAACCTAAGGTATATAAGCCTAGCTCCTTGTAAAACAACCAAATGTATTCCCTTCACTTCCTCACTTCTCATCTTTCTCAACCGACCAAGGCAAAGCTCTGGAGCTCAGGGAAACGACCAAACTGTTCTAAGGTAAGAGAGCACCATCTTCTAGCTTGGATTCATGGAGGAAATCCTTGTATAAGGTTGGTTTCATGGTTAATTCACTTAGGTTTCTTGTTCTAGCCGATCATCACCATCTTTTCCTTGGAGAATCACCTTTGGCCAACCTGTGGAGCTCAAGACGCCATTAAAGGCTTGAATCTTGGAAGCTTGGAGCTCTAGGAACAACGTTTGAGGCGGGTTTTATAACTCTAAACCTTACTTTGTTATGCATACTTTGATTCTTGCAAATAATAGTTAGTTCTTCTTCTTCCCCATCTTTCTTTGCACTCTTGCAAGCTTTTTCGTAAAGAACAGACCTTGGTTTCAAGGTTGAAGACGAAGGGCGTTAATACCTATGTTGGTCCTTA
Source organism: Alisma plantago-aquatica (assembly GCA_963693085.1). Taxonomy (NCBI): domain Eukaryota; kingdom Viridiplantae; phylum Streptophyta; class Magnoliopsida; order Alismatales; family Alismataceae; genus Alisma; species Alisma plantago-aquatica. The sequence goes on along the minus strand of OY856409.1, from coordinate 73,987,028 downwards.
TCCAACTTTATTAAACGATCTTGGACCAATAGGTCTAAACGGTTTGCAACCGTTTGAAATCAAGTGGGTTCACACTCGTTTAAGTTCAAGTGGGTTCACACTCGTTTAAGCTCAAGTGGGTTCACACTCGTTTAAGCTCAAGTGGGTTCACACTCGTTTAAGCTCAAGCGGGTTCACACTCATTTAAGCTCAAATGGGTTCACACTCATTTAAGCTCAAGTGGGTTCACACTCGTTTAAACTCAAGTGGGTTCACACTCGTTTAAGCTCAAGTGGGTTCACACTCGTTTAAGCTCAAGTGGGTTCACACTCGTTTAAGCTCAAGTGGGTTCACACTCGTTTAAGTTCAAGTGGGTTCACACTCGTTTAAGCTCAAACGGGTTCACACTCATTTAAGCTCAAACGGGTTCACACTCGTTTAAGCTCAAATGGGTTCACACCCGTTTAAGCTCAAATGGGTTCACACTCGTTTAAGCTCAAATGGGTTCACTCTCGTTTAAAGCTTAAATGGGTTCAATTAAAGGATACCTTGTTTTATTCAAATCCTAATGACATGACAGTGGTGATTTGGTTTATGTTAATCAATGAGGACTTAAACCAACCCTATCTAGAGTGATATAATCACCATCTATTAGTAAGGAGAGAGAGAAAGTACCATTTATGGTTAAAACTCAAATAAAGTACCTTCAATGTATATGAATATGCAGGATTAGGGCATGATCCACTTATGAGAGATCATGAAAACCCTAATTAAGATAATTGATGAGTCTTAACCTAATTTGAAAGCATCAATGATGATGTTTCTCATTCATGATGATACTATGAGCTCATTTCACTATGATGTGAATAGTAAACCCTAGTTTTAGGGTAATCATGAGTAATGTGAATAGTAAACCCTAGTTTTAGGGTAATCATGAGTAATGTGAATAGTAAACCCTAGTTTTAGGGTAATCATGAGTAATGTGAATAGTAAACCCTAGTTTTAGGGTAATCATGAGTAATGTGAATAGTAAACCCTAGTTTTAGGGTAATCATGAGTAATGTGAATAGTAAACCCTAGTTCATGGTAATATGTTGAAATGAACAATAAACTCTAAACTCATGATTTTCCTTTAAGCATGAATTGTATGATCAAAATATGAGATGAGGAATTATTATTCCTAATCATAATGAAAGGGTTGAATAACCCTAAATGATATAAACAAGGGAATCTTACCCTTTGTAAGGACATAAAAGTATAACCTTGAATTGAAAGGTTAATTCTGTCTTATTGACTACTAATCTGACTATGAATTGTTGATTATTATCAATTGATTTAATCATGCAGATTCTTATAAGAGAATAATCATATCCAGGTAAGGATCATGACATCATATCCATTGAAAGAATGTCAATAGCTTATGAACTGAAATAACTATGTTGCCTAGATGCAAGTGGAATCATATGAAACTGATATGCCTTGAGGGCCATGAATGGCATCAAGGTCATGCTAATAGATGACTTGATGCTGACATGTCACTTGATAGCAAGTGTTATGATGATATAAGGGTGTAAGTAACCATGTTCCTGAATCATAGTGATAAGATGATTAAGAATTGATATCCATCTGATAACTGATATGAGTAATACCTGTTACATTTAGTATTCTTCTGTTATAGCCATGTTTAGTACTTGAATGTTTGGAAACATGTATAATGATAAAAGAATACTGAAATGTACCTAATAACCAAGTATAATCATATCATGTAGAGCCCTGATCATAGATCCATCATTGTCAGGAGTTAAATGATGGTGAAACAGGTTTTCTTAAGCGAACTCCTGGATCACATACTTTTGAGTATGTGGGGAATATGGATGTGAATACCCTTACATCCTAGTGTAGAAGTTGATGTGGATATATCTTAATCCATCAACCCATCACTATGTGTTTATGCCAGGGTGATGTAACACTATTCTCCCGAGGAAATCTTTTATACTGCATCGATGAGAGATAAACATGAAATCTTTCGATAGTGAAGAGAGTGCAGAATGCCACTGTGACTCTAATAGTGAAGTACCGGAATACCCTGGTGAGCTATAATAGCAGAGACACTAGATGTCCTGCATGTTTATCCTCATTCTGACTGAGGTAGTTGAAGGTCATGAGAATTCGGCTCTTTCGATGACCTAGTATGATACCGATGTAACTTACTAGTGATCGGTTGGAGCATGAGTGGTATACCTCATCTCCGCAGGGCATAATGATGTTTGTAAAACATAATCAACCGCGTAGCATAACTGCTTAGGTTGAACTACGAAGAACATTGATTGTTATTACATCGCTTGCATTTAATATCCTGTTCAAGTATTAGTATACATGTTCTTCATATTCCTTAATAAAGGTGAGTAATTGTTATCAAGCCTGCTGTGAGTAATCTAAGTTACCTGCTCATGATATTCCTTTGATAGCTTTTAACAAAGTTTCTGGCGGAGAGTTATAACTCTCTCTGGGACAATTATTTGAAATTGTCTCACCCCGTAGATTTCTACCTTTAGGTGGATGTCAAGGTCGAAGGAATCGATCTGCAAGTGGACAACAGCAGCAGCAGCAAAACCAGGAGCAGCAGTGATTTCAGGTGTAAACATTGTGTTGTCTAGTCTTATAGTTAGAATAGTCTTATGTCGTCTTTGTACACTCAGGTCCTAGGAGTTTGTTGATCTAAGAATTTTGAAGTCTTGAGATTTTGTATCCTGATGTATATAATCACTCGAGAAGTGATTTATCAGAGATGTAAACAGTTCATCTTACTTTTATAAAAGGAGTTTCGGGTTTTTGAGATCTCATTTTTGAAAAGTTTTAATTTCTCATGATTTTTCGTATTCCGTTGTTAATCGAATCGCTTCCGCTATGTTTATCTTGTGTTTTGGAGATCAGAGCCCACAATTAGTGGTATCAGAGCTCTAGGTTCGCTGAGTCTACAGAGACATAGGACTTAGAATGTTGAGTCTATCCTTAGTACTTCTTTCTTATCTAATAGAGTCTTCTGCTCCTCAGGAGAAGAAGATAATTAAGGATGTCTGGACCACAGGAGGAGTACGAGGCAGAAAGTAGTGTTGCTGCACCTCGAGAAGGTGCAAGGAACCTAGAAATAGAGCAACCTGTACCTGAGCTACCTATGGAGCCACCTCAGTTTGATCCAACTGACATGGGAAACCCAGCTGTTCAAACTATGTTCGAGCAGTTTATGACTGCCATGACACACATCACCGACAGGATGCCCATGCCTGTACCTAGGGCACCTGTCTAGTCTGAGGGTCAAGGTATCGGTAAGATGTTCGAGCGACTTCGTCGGGTCAGAGCAACCGAATACTTTGGTACAGCTGACCCTTCTGATGTTGATCAGTGGTTAACTGAGTTGGAGAAAGCTTTCAGAATCCTTAACATCCCCGAAGGTGAGAAGGTTAGACATGTTGTCTATCTTCTCAAAGGTAGTGCTGGTCACTGGTGGACCATGGAAGAGCAGAAGAGGCCTGGAGTGGAGGTCTCGTGGGAATATTTTTGTCGGGAATTTGTCCACATATATTTTCCAAAAACCTTCCTGGATGAGAAGATCTCTAAGTTTGAGAGACTGAGGCAGGGTATGATGAACATTAGCGAGTATGAGGCTAAGTTCATGGAGTTGTTGCGATTCTGTCCTCATATGGCTACCACAGATGAAGAAAGGATTAGGAGGTTTGAGAAGGGTTTAAATGCCGACATGACTACTCCCGTGTCTGCACTAGAAAACTGGGAGAGATTCTCTACCTTCGTTGAGTCAGTCCGAAGGATAGAGAGATCTGTAGTCGAGAAAAGGCAAACCCAAAAGAGATATCCACTGTCGCACCCCGATCTCACACTAACCACAGACCACGAGATTAGGGCGCGACGGAGGGATTTACACACAAGCCAAACCATTCATCACTTTTTAAAAACATCTTAAAGACATTAAGAAGATAACCTGAGTTATGTTGTAAACTAAAGCCAAACAAACTGCAGAAGCATTTCTATTAAACTGACAAGAGATATATACAAAGTCTACAGCAAATTACATTGTTCAACATAAAGTAAAGCATAACAGGTAATTTACATCTTTATACACATTCCACATACGCACTCTCTCTCACCCACACCATGTTCCAAGGATCGAGGGGAAAGGACTAAGAGACCTCTAACTAAACTAACTACATATACCTTCTACAGACTAAGCGTTAGGATGAAAAGATCCTTCTGATTCCTGTTGTTGATGTTGACCTGAAAATGTTTGAGTAGAGGGATGAGCCTACTCGCTCAGTGAATAGCATTTCATTTAGCTATCACTAAACAACTCATCAGATAGATAACATTTATATAAAGATAAGTGCAGTACTAAATAGGGCAGTTCTAATGACATAGCAGATTTACAGATAACAATCTCATTTCAAAGCAACATCAGATATTTTAAACAAATAAACTGATATAGAGAATTGGCACAGAAGTTCAAATCTCTTAACATATTAAATTTACTGTGATCCTATATGATTACATAATTATATTATTATTATGCCCTAATCATATGCAGTGTACTCTGCATATAAAGATCCGTAGCAAACTACGATCCCACCGTACAAGACTTAGCGACACACCCGGGAAATGCTAAGTCTGACTGCCAGCCCTGTTCTGCTACAGGACCACAGGCTCTCCGGCCTACAGGCTCTCTGGCCTCATTGCACTAACTCTGAGTGCTCTAGACTCCTCCTCTAACCTGAGCACACAGGCGGAGAGTCTCACTGGGTTACCACCGTGACTCCGCACGGATTATTGTTGAATAACCCCTATTTACTCCAGTGCCACCGTGACTCCGCACGGATTATTGTTGAACACTGCCTCTCTGTCCTCGTGCCACTGTGACTCCGCACAGATTATTATTGAACACGAGTTTCACCCCTAAGAAGCAGACCTCTCAAAGGGGTTCTACGGTGTTAGGGCACCTAAGTCTATTAACTGATTAACATATAAACATTTAAACAAGAATATCACATTTCATACTTATTTCACATTCTGAACATCACTTGAAAACACACACACACACACACACACACACATATATATATATATATATATATATATATATATATATATATATATATATATCATTTGTCATCTTTAAACATGACTCAGTATCACTTATCCAATTTCAATGCTAAACAACCATCTTTAATCAGCATATACATTGTAACTGTAATACAGATTTTCCATCTTTTTCATCAATCATATTACGAATTTCAAGTTCCAATGAATCTATCATACTCTATTGTATGTGCTACACTGTTTAGGAGTTATACCAACTGATAATGAAGCAATTAAGCACTTAAATTGAGTTAAATAATGATTTCTGAATGAACTGTCACTCACAGCTTAGAAACTCGACCGATTGGTCGGAAACTCGACCGATCACTGCACAACTCGACTGATCAGCTTGCAAACTCGACCGATCAACCTGTTGTTCGATTCCTGCTAAGAAAACTCGACCGAATCACATATAAATCGACCAAACGGCATACAGACTGAAAACCTAAACAGACCTGCTGATGTCGATTTCACTCGAATCAGCGGGCAAAACTATAGATTTGCGCAGCAAATCACCTACAACTGATGCACACAACCACGAACTAGTTGTAGGAAAGGAGGAGGACGAACTAGGGTTGCTCTTCGCGCCCTTTCCTTCTCCTGGCCGCCGCTGCTGCTAGCGCAGCTCCTGCTGCAAGCGTAGCTCCGGCTACTACTGGTTCAGCTGGCGAAGAAGAACGGTGAGGCGAAGATGAAGGGCCGCAGCTGCTGGCCGGAACCAAGCTAAGGCTCCAAATCATCTTCTCTCCCTGGTCTCTCTCTCTCTCTTTCCCTCTCACGCGAAGAAGAGAAGAAACGCTCTGCGTTTCTCTTGTTTCTGATAAATGAAACGAGTAAAAGAGGAAAGAAAGGATAAGAATGAAAAACCTAGGGACCAAAACGTAAAGTCTGAAACTTTCAAAAACTACAAACAGGTCCCTGCATGCCCAAAAACTTACAACTTTTGACTCGAAAGTCGGTTTCAGACGATTTCTCTGGCAACGCATCAAGCGCAAGATCATACACATTTTAAGGGATAGGATTCACACTACGCACATATCATATATGTTTTAAATGTTATTAACAAAAGCAAGCTTATAACCTAGCAAAGCAGCTAAAACACATGCTTAACAGCATACTTACAGGGTAAGCTCAACACGGGTCGTAACAATCTCCCTCCCTTATAAGAATTTCGTCCCGAAATTCCTAAAAGAGAAAAGGAAACTTGCTACGCATCTCAGATTCAAGCTCCCACGTAGCTTCTTCAAGGTTATGATTCTTCCACAGAACCTTCACTAAAGGTATCTCACGGTTCTTAAGCTTCTTGATTCGATGATCAACTATCTGCACTGGTCCTTCCACGTAGGACACGTCTGTCTTAAGCTGCGCCGGTACTGGATCTAAAATCCTTTATGTACCGGGATGAAACTTCTTCAGCATAGACACATGAAACACATCATGAATATTTGCCAACTCAGACGGCAAATCCAACCTGTAGGCTACAGGTCCAATCCTCTCAACAATAGGATATGGGCCCATATACCTAGGGGTCAACTTGCCTCTCTTGCCAAACCTTAGCACTCCCTTCCACGGTGAAACCTTTAGATAAACCTCGTCACCAACCTCAAACTCAAGAGGTTGACGTCGTCTCTCTGCATAACTTTTCTGCCTGTCCTGAGCAGCTTTCAAATGCTCCCTGATCACAGATATCTTCTCTGTAGTTATATCGACTATCTCAGGTCCAAGAATTTCTTTCTCGCCAACCTCGTACCAACAAACTGGTGATCTACACTTCCTGCCATATAGAGCTTCATATGGGGCCATTCCAAGACTAGAATGGTAGTTGTTGTTATATGAAAACTCCATCAGGCTTAAGTGTTCTTCCCAGTTACCTCTGAACTGCAGAACGCATGCTCTCAGCATGTCTTCAAGAGTCTGAATGGTCCTCTCAGATTGACCATCTGTCTGCGGGTGAAACGTTGTACTGAACCTCAGCCTTGTGCCCAACGCACGATGTAACTGATTCCAGAACCTAGATGTAAACTTTGGATCTCTATCAGAAATAATGGAAACTGGAATCCCATGTAATCTGATTACCTTGTCCACATATATCTTGGCCATCTTCGGAACATCAAAGGTTGACTTGACAGGAAGAAAGTGAGCAGACTTAGTTAGTCTATCCACAATCACCCATATCGAGTCCGAACCTCTAGGCGTCCTGGGTAACCCTACCACAAAATCCATCGTGATGTGTTCCCATTTCCATTCAAGTATAGGAAGCGACTGTAAGGTACCAGCAGGTTTATGATGCTCGGCTTTAACCTGCTAACACACTCCACATCTAGCCACGTATTCATCCACATCTCTCTTCTAACCAGACCACCCGTACAGCTCTTTGAGATTCCTGTATATTTTTGTGTTACCTGGATGCATGGCATACATAGAAGCATGCGCTTCTTCAAGAATTTGCCCTTTCAGCTCACTGTTCCCAGGTACACACAATCTGTCATGAAGATACAACACACCATCGTCAGAAAACCTGAATTCTGTTCTTTTACCTTCCGACATATCCTGCATAACCTGCCACAACTCGTCATCATTCTGTTGCAACTCCTTAATCTGATCATAGAAAGTAGGTTTGACCTGCATCTGAGCAATCAACCCACTTTGTCCAGTCACATCCAAGTCGAAGTTCAACTTTCGCATATCTACAAGCAAGTCTCTCTTGAAACATGCCATAGAAAATGCATCTGTTATTGAACTTGACTTCCTACTCAAGGCATCTACCACAACATTCGCTTTACCAGGATGATAATCGATTGTCACATCATAGTCCTTGATCAGCTCAAGCCATCTGCGCTGTCTCAGATTCAAATCCTTCTGAGTGAAGATATACTTCAAGCTCTTATGGTCCGTGAACACCTGACATGTCTCACCATGCAGGTAGTGACACCATGTCTTAAGAGCATGAACTATGGCAGCCAACTCCAGATCATGAGTAGGGTAGTTCTCTTCGTTCTTCTTAAGTTGTCTAGATGCATAGGCCACAACCTTGCCTTCTTGCATCAACACACAGCCTAAACCTCTCCTAGAAGCGTCGCAAAACACTATATAACCTTTATCTGCCTCCGGCAAAACCAACACTGGTGCTGAAGTCAATTTCCCCTTCAAGATCTGAAAACTTTTCTCACAGTTATCAGACCAAACAAACGGTGCATCCTTCCTCGTCAAGCGTGTCAAGGGTGATGCTAGCACACTGAAGTTCTGTATAAACCTTCTGTAATAGCCTACTAATCCCAAGAAACTTCTAATCTCAGTAGGAGTCTTAGGCTGTTCCCACTGAAGCACAGAATCAACTTTCTTAGGGTCAACGCTAACTCCATCTCTCGAGATAACATGTCCAAGAAATGCTACCTCGGCCAACCAGAACTCACACTTGCTAAACTTAGCATACAGCTGGTGTTGTTTCAACAACTGCAACACTACTCTCAGGTGTTTCTCATGCTGTACATCATCTCTGGAGTAGATCAGAATATCATCAATAAAGACTACAATAAACTGATCTAGGAACGGTTTGAAAATCCGATTCATCATATCCATAAAGGCTGCTGGGGCATTGGTCAGCCCAAACGACATGACCAGAAACTCATAATGCCCATACCTGGTTCTAAAAGTTGTCTTGGGAATATCAGAAGCCTTTATTCTGAGCTGATGATATCCAGATCTCAAATCTATTTTATAGAAGATCGTCGCTCCACGCAACTGATCAAACAGATCATCTATTCTCGGCAAAGGATACTTGTTCTTAATAGTGATCTTGTTCAATTGCCTATAGTCTATGCAGAGATGCATAGTACCATCCTTTTTCTTAACAAACAGCACTGGAGCACCCCACGGCGAAGAACTGGGTCTAATGAAACCCTTATCCAGCAACTCCTGCAGCTGCACCTTGAGTTCCTTCACCTTGAGTTCCTTCAACTCTGCAGGTGCCATTCTATAAGTTGGCAGTGCTACTGGATGACTACCTGGATATATCTGAATCTCAAAATCAATGTCTCTGACAGGAGGTAAGCCTGGCAACTCTTCTGGAAAAACATCTAGAAAACTCACAAACCACAGGCACATCATAAACACTGGTGGTGCTCTTCTCTGCTTTAGTGTCAACCACATGAGCAAGGAACGCTTCACATCCTTTCCGTAGCATCTTATCAGCTACAGGAGCTGATACTATGCACGTAGGTAGAACTTTCCTGTCTCCAGTAAAGACACAAGAAAATTCACCTTGTTGAAAGGTAGCTTCCTTCTTCCAACAATCGAGTTGCACTCGATATGAATCAAGACAATCCATACCCAAGATGACTTGAAAAGTATTGACATCCAGGGGTATGAGATTAGCAGCAAAGGTGTAACCTCCAAAAGATAACAAGCATCCGGGACAGAACTCAGTCAGAACTGTTGGTCCACCTAGTGGAACCCTCAACACTAACTCATCTACCAACTCTTGAGTTAACAAATTAAGTTCACCAACTAAAGAACGTCGTATGAAAGAGTGAGTAGCACCCGGATCTATCAAAACTGAAACTGGTATACTATTAAACAAAAGCATCTCTCATGTAATGACTTGTGAAGAGATTATACCTTCATGAGGTGTCAAAGAGAAGAAACGTGCTGAAGCTCTCCCTCTGCCACGTTGTCCTCTCTGACCACTTCTGCCACTGGGCACTCCACCACCTCTGGAACCAGAAGCCACAGAAGAACTCGGAACATCATGGTACTGAGGCTGGAAAGCTTGTGATGCTGCTTGTTGAAGCTGAGGACGTTCCCTTTTGAGGTGTCCTATTTGTCCGCAGACAAAACAACTTGGACCCCAACACTGACCAGTATGTGGTCTTCCACATTTGTCACATGGCGGTATCTCTTGTCTCTGGGGACCTGTCACTGACATTGACGACCCATAAGACTGTCCACTAGAGGCACCGCCCCATCTCCCGGGGTTGTATCTCCCTCTGCCTCTAGAAGAAGTAACATCCTCAGATCTCTGTCTACTGAAACAGCTAAAGCCACGCCTGAGTTTAGAAAAGAAACCTCTACCTCCACCTCTATATCCACTACTGGACTGTCCTCTACTGAAATCTGCAGATCTCTTCTTGGACTCAGGCACCTTGTCAGCATTCACAGATTCTTCAACCTGTCTAGCAGCCTCAACAAACTCACCAAAGTTCTCTCTGTTCCTCCTACTAGTAGCAGAAATTGTATGTCGAATCTCTAACCTCAGTCCTTCTTGAAACCTCCTGCATCTCTCTATGTTGTCGGTGTTGGCTAAATGGACATCTATAAATCCCTTTGTTTTGATTATGACAAACATTTCATTCTTATTGATCTAACGAGCTACTTGAGTGTGCAGGATTAAGGTGGATGACAAAGCAACTAGGGAAATCCATATGCTTACTTGTTTATGTTTTCATGAAATGTAATCGCCTTGTAAAAACTTGTACAAATATATAATGTACAAGTACTTAGATTTCATGTAAATCAAGCGTTAGATTTTCCCTAGCTAAACACCACATTTAGATAGGTCATCCCCTTCAAATAAAGTCACATATGCACACTCATACACACATTTAGTGGTTTAATTAAAAGATTGAAACAGGGTCTATCTCGGTCGACTAACTCCTCGACCGAGACACTCTCGGTCGACAATCTTCTCGACCGAGAAAGATCCAAAGTAGCCGTTAGACACAACTAACAAGGTAGTTGGCAGTTGGAGATAAATGTTGCAAAACACTTGTTCCAGAGAGCCTGTCGGTCGACAAAAGTTTGACCGAGTAGGTGTCTCGGTCGACCATTCCTCGACCGAGATGGTCTCTGACAGCAACTGCAGAATTAATTAATTAACCGTTGTTAAAGCAACAAACTTGTACCTAACGGCTAGTTAAGCACTTAGAAACCCCTAGAAGTTGTCTAGAACGTCCTTAAGCATCCTTAGGCCATTCCTATAAATAGGACAAGCCATAGGACACTCAAATACACTTGTTACACTTGAGAAATCCTTGAGAATACTTTGAGCAATCTGTTTGTGAGCAATTTGAGCATTGTGACAATTGGCTACTTCCTTCCTTAGCTCAAAATTCGTGTCCTATAGGCTAGTATCTCCTACCCACTGCAATCACAAGTCCATACACTTGGTTAGGAGATCTATACGCTTGATCTAGGCAAATCAAGCCTTGGGCTACAAAGGATAAGTTGTAATTTCCTTTATCCTTTCTTGTTCTCTATTACCGTTTGTACTCTCCTTGCTACTCCTAGGTTGGAGGCTGCTGATTGGAGAGGGTGGAGATCTTCTTGGTGAAGAAGGTGACTTTGAGCTACTTCAGAAGGCTGGTGCAACGGGAGGTTACTTCTAGAGAGGAAGGCTACTTCAAGGGGGAGCTTGGAGTTACTTCAAGAAGGCTACCTCAAAGTTGGTGCACCTACTTCAAGTGAAGGCTGTTCAAAGGGTGTAAAGGAAAGTATTGTATTTTGTATAAATCCTTGAGAAGGTAATAAAATAAATACTTTCAAAATCCCGGTTGGGTAAGCAACCGGGTAGTGGACTGACAACTTTAGTATTTGCTAAAGTTGGAACCACTCGAAACACCTGTCTCCTTCTTCCAATTTCAATTGTGGTTGTTTGAGTTCAACAAATTGTAAAAATTATTTAAAAACTCTATTCACCCCCCCTCTAGTGTTTTTCAATTGGTATCAGAGCAGGATTCAAGGAACCCTAACCAGGTCTTGAAGAATGGAGGGTAATGGTGATTACAATCACAACAAAAGGTGTTGCATGGACAAAACTACAACATGTTGCAATTGGTGCTTAGGAACAAGCCACACAACAACTAGATTCCCATGGAGATCAAAGAAGGAAGATGAGCACAAAGATTGTCTTATTGCTACAACTAGTGAAGAAGAAGAAGAGGTAAGTCTTTTTTATTTATCTAAAGAAGAACTAGTTGCTAGTCTTGAAGAAACACATATTAAATATGTTGAGTGCAAGAAGAAATTAAAGAAATCTATTAAAGCAAATGACGAATTACATGCTAAGCTTCTTGCTATGACATCCGAAAATGAAGATCTTAAAAAGATCATTGAAGATCATGATAGTAAGATAAAATCTATAGAGGCAAATTGCAATCTACTTTCTTTAGAGAAGATCAATTTGCAAACTCAAGTGAACGATCTTCAAAAACAACCCATATTGTGAACCCATATAGATTATGACACTATTGTCAAAGAACGAAACTCATTGTCATCTAATCTAGACCAAGCAAAACTAGATATCAAGAAGAGAATGGATGAGATTGCCAAGTTACAACAAAAAATTAGTAGTTTAAATAATAATGGCATTCTTGATCAAATCTTAGATAATTCCTATCATCAAATTGGGAGAAGAGGACTAGGTTACAAGCCTAAAGGGAAATCCTATCAACAACCTAGTTGGAGAAAGTCACAAACCCATCAATCTATATATGTACCTAAAGGAACATCTTCACCCAAGGATAACACAGAACACAACCATAGAAAAAGATATGAGGTTGACTCGATATGTTGTCATTATTGTTTGCGCCTTGGTCATTATTCCTTTTCATGTCCTTACAAGAGAAAAGATGTCGATTTAGTTTGGGTTCCAAGACCTCCAAACTAAATGAACGAACTTAAGTTGAGATATGACCAAGAACCTTAGTTGCATATTTTTTCATCTATCTCAGCTCAACATAATGGGATAACAAATAAATTTAAGTATCTAAATATTTAACTTGCATAGTTATGTTTTATTTGGAAGCAATTAACAGTTCCAGGAATATTGTCGGTCAAGAGACTGTCGACCGAGATACTGTCAGTCGAGAAATTGTCGACCGAGCATGTCACTGATCTCCAGTCTGCTACAAAATTGCGGAATTCTTTTAAATTTGATGAAATTGCTATCTATTTGTGATTGATGACTGGATATAGTTTGAAAATCATCCCTGCAAATTTAAATGAGATTAATATTAGTTTATTCCCTAAATGATCTAAGTTTAAACTAAAATTATGCTTAGTTCAATGAAAAGAAAATTTCTATTTTCACATGATTTTTCCTAAAGTATTTTCTGGTCTATCCATATACAAATCATGTGATGGAATTATCATTATATGCTGTTATCATTACATCATGGATATGCTTTCACTATTTGATACGCATAGATAATGACAATTGTATGCATGGATCCGTGATGATATATTCGGCAAGCAAAATGATTTGTTAAGTTATATGCTATTGCTTGCAACACTTAAGACAAAATCTCTAAATTAGTATCTTTGAAGACTTGAGATATTAATTGTGCCTTCATTTAAGAATCATATTAAGTAGTATGTTTCAACTTGATACTTAATCAAATTTTATACAGATATTATACTCGATATATTCAATTTAAAAATCTGCAAATTTGCCTCTTGGTTAAAATGAAATTTGACCAAGGGGCGCTATGGTCGTAGTCAAATTCGACCTAAAATAAGTTTGACACAATAACAAATTGGATATCATTTTATTTTGATTAAAAGCACATTTAATTTATGACCACAAAATTGTCCCAATATTGTCAATAATAAAACAAAATATTACTCCCTTAGAAAATATATATATGCTTTACAAATTTAGTCTATCATTCTCATTAAAAATCAGCTTAAAAATTTATACCCAGTAAGTCTGTCGGTCGACGAATTCTTCGACCGAGAACCTCTCGGTCAGCCCACCTCTCTCGAACGACAGACTCTAGACTGACCTAACATCAGACACACTTCCGGTCGACAATTGTTCGACCGAGACAGTGTCGGTCGACAATTGCTCGACCGAGAAAGAGCCGTTGGGATATGACTGTTGCAATCCGACCGTTACCATTAACGGTCGACCGTTGCAAGTCGACCGTTGGACGGTCGAGTGGCGCGTCTGGAATATGACCGTTGCGGACGCTCGGTCGACGAATTGTCGACCGGCCCGGTCACTGGATTGCTATAAAAGGGACCAAAAATGGGTCACTTCTTCACACTTTCATATTCTTGTTTCCTTAGGCTCTCTCTAGTGAATTCTTGTGCAAATCTTTAGCATCCTCATCCCCAAGACTTCCTTGCTTCTTCTCCACCTTCAAGCAACACAATGGCATCATCCTCTGCTCGTGGAAAGAAGAAGGTCGCTGGCAGGAAATAAAGGGAGGCTACTCCACCATTGACGATCATCAACGACATTTCCTTCGTCGACGGAGATGTTGGTGATCGCTATCTACGACTCTCCTCCAAAGCTCCTCTCCCTAGACGACCAGTTGAAGTTATGGACTTCCTCAACATCGTCGACTTGGAGGACCTTTTTGAAGTGCAAAAATTGAAAGAATTCATCAACCCTTCTTTCCCTTCCTATTCCACCAAGGTAGTGAATGAATTCTATGCTAACCTCATCTCCCACTCTGAAAGAGAAACCATCTTCTTCTATACTATGGTCAATGGGCATAGCTTTCGATTTACTGAAGGAGATATTCTTGACATGCTAAATATTGACCTAGATGAATATCAAGACACCCTTGACCTTACCACTGGAAACCCACTTAATCAATTTTCCCAAGATGACAATACAGTTAGTCTTAGTGACATCAAAAGAACCATTTTTCAATCAAATACAACCTGTCACGAAGATAGGGGCACATACTATGCTATCAATCTCAAACCAGCTGCTAGGATTGTAAACCTTATTGTTTCAACAAACATACATCCTAGAGCAAATAAGTCTGAAGTTCCTATTTTTCGTATGTGTCTAATATATGCTATTATCCAACGTATTCCCACAAATTTTATCCGCATCATTCTTAAAAACATGCTTGAGTTTTCTGGCAATCCTCCATATGCTGATCTTGTATGCCAAATTACTCAACATTTTCTTAAGACCCAAATTGAGGATATGGGATATACATGGGAGCGTAGACCACAAAAAATAAGTAAGAATATTGTAGAAAAAATGGGAATTGATTTCGGTCATAAGAGGGCTAGGGTATAAGGAGAGACATCTACCCAAGATATACCACCTCCACCTCCTCCTACCAGCCTACCCTATGATCCCATCCAAAACACTCTAACCTATGTTGCTGGGTCACAATATCATCTTAGTAAACAACTAGATTATAACCATCATGCCATGACTTATCTAAACCAAAGAATGCAAACTCTTTCTCCAAACCAACCAGATGAATATCCTTATTCTTTAAATCCGGGCATGCTCTATCCATATAATCCATCTTACAACTACTATCAACCTCCACCTCCACCATCTACAGATCTCACGCATACCCATTTTTCATCAATGCAACTACAAGATATTGCTGCTCATTTCCGATTTGATCGGGTTCCTACCTTCTTGGAAGCGTATGCCTTAACCAAGACAGGTGCTCTGGAGTGGCAAACTTTGGTCCAGTATTATGGAGCTGAGCCTTTTCTTGGGAAAGACCCTGATGTTGATGTAATTCTTAAGTCTTTCCAGTGAGATTTGGAGTTGTATTAGTTGTAATGGAATCTTTGCAAAATTGTAATAAATGGGTTATCTTTACATGATTTGGCTATCTTTTCATGCTTGTAATGAAATTGGTTATCTTTATAATGGATATCTTTTTGGCATCATTTGAATTTGGATTATAAGACTATTGTAGAGCATACAAAATAAGGGGAGTAATAATACAAATAAATCAAAATGGATGACAATCTTTGCAAATACCTAAAAGTTAAAGTTATGGCTAAATTGACATCTATTGCAAATCACTTATACCTTGGGATATATATCTAAAGGGGAGCATAGTACAAAATTAAGGGGGAGAAGTATTATCAAATATTCAACATGGATATATATTTTTTTGAAATGACAAAGGGGGAGAAAAGAATATCAAAATAAAATAAAGATCAAAACTATAATAACTAAGTTTCATAATGAAAAAGGCCAAGCACTCACTTGCAACACAAGAATGGCTACAAAAGGTAATTTTCAGGTATGAAACTCATTTGTTTTATATTTCCTTTATTTATATTTTAGAAATGTTTGTCATCTTCAAAAAGGGGGAGATTGTTGGCTAAATGGACATCTATAAATCCCTTTGTTTTGATTATGACAAACATTTCATTCTTATTGATCTAACGAGCTACTTGAGTGTGCAGGATTAAGGTGGATGACAAAGCAACTAGGGAAATCCATATGCTTACTTGTTTATGTTTTCATGAAATGTAATCGCCTTGTAAAAACTTGTACAAATATATAATGTACAAGTACTTAGATTTCATGTAAATCAGGCGTTAGATTTTCCCTAGCTAAACACCACATTTAGATAGGTCATCCCCTTCAAATAAAGTCACATATGCACACTCATACACACATTTAGTGGTTTAATTAAAAGATTGAAACAAGGTCTATCTCGGTCGACTAACTCCTCGACCGAGACACTCTCGGTCGACAATCTTCTCGACCGAGAAAGATCCAAAGTAGCCGTTAGACACAACTAACAAGGTAGTTGGCAGTTGGAGATAAACGTTGCAAAACACTTGTTCCAGAGAGCCTGTCGGTCGACAAAAGTTCGACCGAGTAGGTGTCTCGGTCAACCATTCCTCGACCGAGATGGTCTCTGACAGCAACTGCAGAATTAATTAATTAGTCGTTGTTAAAGCAACAAACTTGTACCTAACGGCTAGTTAAGCACTTAGAAACCCCTAGAAGTTGTCTAGAACGTCCTTAAGCATCCTTAGGCCATTCCTATAAATAGGACAAGCCATAGGACACTCAAATACACTTGTTACACTTGAGAAATCCTTGAGCATACTTTGAGCAATCTGTTTGTGAGCAATTTGAGCATTGTGACAATTGGCTACTTCCTTCCTTATCTCAAAATTCGTGTCCTATAGGCTAGTATCTCCTACCCAATGCAATCACAAGTCCATACACTTGGTTAGGAGATCTATACGCTTGATCTAGGAAAATCAAGCCTTGGGCTACAAAGGATAAGTTGTAATTTCATTTTTCCTTTCTTGTTCTCTATTACCGTTTGTACTCTCCTTGCTACTCCTAGGTTGGAGGCTGCTGATTGGAGAGGGTGGAGATCTTCTTGGTGAAGAAGGTGACTTTGAGCTACTTTAGAAGGCTGGTGCAACGGGAGGTTACTTCTAGAGAGGAAGGCTACTTCAAGGGGGAGCTTGGAGTTACTTCAAGAAGGCTACCTCAAAGTTGGTGCACCTACTTCAAGTGAAGGCTGTTCAAAGGGTGTAAAGGAAAGTATTGTATTTTGTATAAATCCTTGAGAAGGTAATAAAATAAATACTTTCAAAATCCCGGTTGGGTAAGCAACTGGGTAGTGGACTGACAACTTTAGTATTTGCTAAAGTTGGAACCACTCTAAACACTTGTCTCCTTCTTCCAATTTCAATTGTGGTTGTTTGAGTTCAACAAATTGTAAAAATTATTTAAAAACTCTATTCACCCCCCCTCTAGTGTTTTTCAGTCGGGAACAAGCTGCGGACAGAAGTTCGCTAACCGGGTGAAAAGCGCTTCATACTCAGTAACTGACATGTTCCCCTGCTTAATGTTCTGTAACTGCCGGATTTTCTCATTAATGAAAGTAGGTGGATAAAATTTAAGATGAAACTCTTCAAAGAAATCCTACCAAGAAAGCTTTGTACCTCTCCTCTTATCCTCCACACCACGCCACCACAACTCTGCATCGCCTGTCAAAAGATAGACTGCATGATTAATCTTTTTCTCTTCTGAAAGTTCTATCAGGCGAAAGACCTTCTCTATCTGTCTCAACCACTCATCACCCTCTGCTGGATCTGTAGCACCACTGAATTCTGTACCACCAAGCTTCTTCACAAGCTCATAAGATCGCATCATATCCTTATTACTGGTAGAAGTAGAAGCTCGCCTATCAGCCTTGTACCTCTCTCTGGTCTCCAGAAACATCCTGTACATCAGGGATGCTTCATCAACATGATCACCTCCACCTGGACCCATGTCCTATGGATCAGGGCCAACATGGCTCTCGGCCCGATCATCACGATCAAAGCCTTTTTCTGCCATCTGCAATGATATAACAGAATATTTCCTGTTAGAAAACTACAGATAGAAGAAAGACACCTAAATCTTAATCCTATTGGTCTCTTACCGTCCCCTGACTTGGACTCTGAGTAACTATGTACTCAACCTAAGCTCTGATACCAAGATGTCGCACCCCAATCTCACACTAACCACAGACCACGAGATTAGGGCGCGACGGAGGGATTTACACACAAGCCAAACCATTCATCACTTTTTAAAAACATCTTAAAGACATTAAGAAGATAACCTGAGTTATGCTGTAAACTAAAGCCAAACAAACTGCAGAAGCATTTCTATTAAACTGACAAGAGATATATACAAAGTCTATAGCAAATTACATTGTTCAACATAAAGTAAAGCATAACAGGTAATTTACATCTTTATACACATTCCACATACGCACTCTCTCTCTCACCCACACCATGTTCCAAGGATCGAGGGGAAAGGACTAAGAGACCTCTAACTAAACTAACTACATATACCTTCTACAGACTAAGCGTTAGGATGAAAAGATCCTTCTGATTCCTGTTGCTGATGTTGACCTGAAAATGTTTGAGTAGAGGGATGAGCCTACTCGCTCAGTGAATAGCATTTCATTTAGCTATCACTAAACAACTCATCAGATAGATAACATTTATATAAAGATAAGTGCAGTACTAAATAGGGCAGTTCTAATGACATAGCAGATTTACAGATAACAATCTCATTTCAAAGCAACATCAGATATTTTAAACAAATAAACTGATATAGAGAATTGGCACAGAAGTTCAAATCTCTTAACATATTAAATTTACTGTGATCCTATATGATTACATAATTATATTAGTATTATGCCCTAATCATATGCAGTGTACTCTGCATATAAAGATCCGTAGAAAACTACGATCCCACCGTACAAGACTTAGCGACACACCCGGGAAATGCTAAGTCTGACTGCCAGCCCTGTTCTGCTACAGGACCACAGGCTCTCCGGCCTACAGGCTCTCCGGCCTCATTGCACTAACTCTGAGTGCTCTAGACTCCTCCTCTAACCTGAGCACACAGGCGGAGAGTCTCACTGGGTTGCCACCGTGACTCCGCACGGATTATTGTTGAATAACCCCTATTTACTCCAGTGCCACCGTGACTCCGCACGGATTATTGTTGAACGCTGCCTCTCTGTCCTCGTGCCACTGTGACTCCGCACAGATTATTGTTGAACACGAGTTTCACCCCTAAGAAGCAGACCTCTCAAAGGGGTTCTACGGTGTTAGGACACCTAAGTCTATTAACTGATTAACATATAAACATTTAAACAGGAATATCACATTTCATACTTATTTCACATTCTGAACATCACTTGAAAACACATATATATATATATCATTTGTCATCTTTAAACATGACTCAGTATCACTTATCCAATTTCAATGCTAAACAACCATCTTTAATCAGCATATACATTGTAACTGTAATACAGAAATTCCATCTTTTTCATCAATCATATTACAAATTTCAAGTTCCAATGAATCTATCATACTCTATTGTATGTGCTACACTGTTTAGGAGTTATACCAACT
Organism: Alisma plantago-aquatica; assembly: GCA_963693085.1. Taxonomy (NCBI): domain Eukaryota; kingdom Viridiplantae; phylum Streptophyta; class Magnoliopsida; order Alismatales; family Alismataceae; genus Alisma; species Alisma plantago-aquatica. Next base: position 73,967,237 of record OY856409.1, on the reverse strand, counting down.
GATAATGAAGCAATTAAGCACTTAAATTGAGTTAAATAATGATTTCTGAATGAACTGCCACTCACAGCTCAGAAACTCGACCGATTGGTCGGAAACTCGACCGATCACTACACAACTCGACCGATCAGCTTGCAAACTCGACCGATCAACCTGCTGTTCGATTCCTGCTAAGAAAACTCGACCGAATCACATATAACTCGACCGAACGGCGTACTGACTGAAAACCTAAATAGACCTGCTGATGTCGATTTCACTCGAATCAGCGGGAATAGATTTGCTCAGCAAATCACCTGCAACCGATGCACACAACCACGAACTAGTTGTAGGAAAGGAGGAGGACGAACTAGGGCTGCTCTTCGCGCCCTTTCCTTCTCCTGGCCGCCGCTGCTGCTAGCGCATCTCCTGCTGCAAGCGTAGCTCCGGCTACTACTGGTTCAGCTGGCGAAGAAGAACGGTGAGGCGAAGATGAAGGGCCGCAGCTGCTGGCCGGAACCAAGCTAAGGCTCCAAATCGTCTTCTCTCCCTGGTCTCTCTCTCTTTCCCTCTCACGTGAAGAAGAGAAGAAACGCTCTGCGTTTCTCTCGTTTCTGATAAATGAAACGAGTAAAAGAGGAAAGAAAGGATAAGAAGGAAAAACCTAGGGACCAAAACGTAAAGTCCGAGAACTTTCAAAAACTACAAACAGGTCCCTGCATGCCCAAAAACTTACAACTTTTGACTCAAAAGTCGGTTTCAGACGATTTCTCTGGCAACGCATCAAGCACAAGATCATACACGTTTTAAGGGCTAGGATTCACACTACACACATATCATATCTGTTTTAAATGTTATTAACAAAAGCAAGCTTATAACCTAGCAAAGCAGCTAAAACACATGCTTAACAGCATACTTACAGGGTAAGCTCAACACGGGTCGTAACATCCACAGTTCCAGGGATCTTCATCTAGAGACTTTAAGAAGCCTAGATTCTCCGCACCTACACCTCCACCACCCAGATCTAGTTCTCAGACTCAGTGGTCCCCAAGTAGAGGTAGAGGACGAGGTTTACCGCCATAAGCGACTCGCAGTTCAGCATCAATGTCAGTCACAGGACCACCAAGACCAAAACTGTGACGACCGTCTCGCAAAAACAGGATTAACTAATGCAGAAGCGAATTATTTGCAGCGCATTACTGAAAATCACTAAAAATTAAAACTTTTTGCAAGAAGATCCACAAACTGTGAAACTTTGACATAAAGAACCAAAGTAAGTTATTTACAAACTGATTCATCATTACATCTCTGTATCATTTCATCTCGAGAGTCATAACATTGTCAGCCCTGTTAAACTATGCATGAGCAGGATACAAAAATCTCGAGGCTTCAAGCCAAAATCTCAGATCAACATCAAACACTCTACTGACTCCTAGGACCTGAGAGTACAGAGACGACTCATAGGACTTTCTATATACAACTTGACAGCTCATATCCCCACCTGGGATTTACTGTTGTCCCTGCTACTGCTGTTGTTGCTCTTCCTCTGTAATAGGTTCCTTGCCTTTTCGTCGGCGGTTACCTAAAAATTTAATCCCACGGGGGTGAGACAATTATAAAAATTGTCCCAGCGAGAGATATAACTCTCCGCCAGTAACATTGTTATTTCAAATGTTAGAATAACACTGAGCAGTAGAAATATAAACATTTATCAGCAGGTAATGCATTAGATAAACTAAATAGAGCATCATTCTCTATGCAATCATTTCAGTTGTAACTTGAATAAATAGCAAGTTATCCATTTAGGAAGAAATATAAAGATAATGTAAATCATTTATCCAACTAGAACATGTTAATCAATGTATTCTCAACCATTGATTCTCGTAGTTCAACCTTAAGCAAATATGCTACACGGCTGATTACATATTACAAACATACTTATGCCCTGAGGAGATGAGATATACCGCTCATACGCCAACCGACCACTGCGAAGTCGAAATCGGTACCATACATAGGTTATCAGAAGAGCCGGATTTCTATGACCTCATCCTCCTCAGTCAGTGTGAGGAACAACATACAGGACATCTCGTGTCTCTGCTATAATAGCTTTCCAGGGTATTCTGGCAACTTCGCTATTAGAGTTACAGTGGCATTCTGTACTCTCTTCGCCATCGAGGGATTTCTTGTTTATCTCTCATCGATGCGGCATTAACAACATTATCGGGAGATTAGTGATACATCATCCCGGCATATACATATAATGAAGAATTGAGAGATTTAGTGTTTATCTCACATCAATTCCTTCATTAGGGCGTAAGGATATTTGTGCCCATAACCCCCACATACTCAAAAGTATGCTCTCCAGGAGTTCCCTTAGGAAAACCTATTTCACCATCACCTGACTACTGACGATGATGGATCTATGGTCAGGGCTCTACATGATATCATTTCACTTGATTATTTAAGTACATTACAACATTCTTTTAGCATCAGGCATGTTTTCAATCATATAACATTATAACATTTGCTATAAAGAATGAGTACTATTTCTATCAAGTTCATTTCAAAGCTTTGCTAACATTGGGATCTCAATCCCTTATCATCTCATCATCATGATTCAAGAATATGGGTGTTCAAACCCTTAAATCATCAAGACACATGTTACCACTTTAACAGGTAACTTAATGCCATCAAGTCATCTAACAGTGTAAACATGATAAATGTAATGCAAGTATTTCACATGGCTCTTAAAGCCTATCAAACTCTTTTGTTACCTTTCACTAGGCAACATGGCATATCATTGCTTATAGAACTTATAAAGTGTTTTCAATACACAAGGCATCATAGCTCATACGTGACTATGTTCAATACCTCATGAAACCTGCATGATTAGTACAGATGATAACAACACATCAATTTTATATCAGTACAATGCAAAATAATGATAACATCACTATTCAAGGATTACCCCACTATGCCCTTACTAGGGTTAGGGTTTCCTTTTTAATTCAATTAGGGTAACTATTCCCTTAGCTCAATTAGGGTTAATAACTTATCCCTCATATTCTATAAGATGAAGTTACTTCAACCTTGATTAATCTAAGTCAACTCAATCTTGAAAGAAGAATTGACATCATAGGATATGTCATTATATCAAGATCATTAAGAACTCAATCTCCCTTGGATTACATCATGTGATTGATTACATAAACCACTGACCTTCATCCAATTTGAGAGTTCATACTCTTTGGTTGATTACCTTCCAAGTGATCTTGGAATAGGTGAAACCATTTAGTAGGATAGTAATTGAAACCACTTAACAAAATTGAACTTCTGAAACTGTTTAAGCCTCAACTGATTTGGGATCGTTTGGTCCCAAACGGTCTTGAGACCGTTTGGACTCAAACGGTCCTGAGACCGTTTGGTCCAAACCACCTCAAAATCGAAAGGACCAAATATGGTTTCCATCAATCACATTGAATTAGGGTTTTCAATGTTGAACCCTTCAATCGATCTTGCACATGTTAGACACTAATCAATTGAGTTAATTAGATCAACCCTCAACTGATTTGATACTCAATTGACCCTCAATTGATCCTCAATTAGGGTTGGAATCAATTGAATTAGGGTTTAGAATCAATGAACCTTAAAAATACATCAATGTGTGACTAGTTACTTCATAACTATTGAACCACCATTCAAATGGGGTATGAACTGACCCCAAACGGTATTGAGGTCGTTTGGATGACCTCCAAACGGTCTTGAGACCGTTTGCCCATCATATCACTCAAAACCAAGCAATCCAATTAGGGTTTGGTTCATTGAAGTGCTCACCAAATCAGCAATTTATTGCAGATCAACTTGATATCTTTAGACCTTCAACCACTGAACTATACCCAACCCTAGACCTCCAAACGGTCTTGGGTGACCACCAAACGGTCTTGAGGTCGTTTGGATGACCTCCAAACGGTCTTGAGACCGTTTGCCCATCATATCACTCAAAACCAAGCAATCCAATCAGGGTTTGGTTCATTGAAGTGCTCACCAAATCAGCAATTTATTGCAGATCAACTTGATATCTTTAGACCTTCAACCACTGAACTATACCCAACCCTAGACCTCCCAACGGTCTTGGGTGACCACCAAACGGTCTTTAGGTCGTTTGGATGACCTCCAAACGGTCTTGAGACCGTTTTCCCATCCAACCTTTGGACTTTAGTGAAAAATCATCATGGATTGGTCTATCAAGTTGATCAACAAATCAGCACTACCTTGCAATATGATTAGTACCTTCGGACCTTCAATTGGTCAACTATACTTGAACCCAGACCTCCAAACGGTCTTGGGGTGATCCCCAAACGGTCTTGAGACCGTTTGGGTGATCCCCAAACGGTCTTGAGACCGTTTGGGCTAATCAACCCAAAATCTCAACTTAACTCATTGGACTTTCAGCACTGTTTTCAATTAGGGTTTGCCTAATTGATTGGCCTTCAACTCATGACTCGTTTGGAATTAATCCATACAATTTGGTGAGTCATTATATCACATCATAAGGAACAGTAATCCCAAACGGTCAACGCTTGGTCAATGCACTCAAACGGTCTTGAGACCGTTTGCCCTAAAAGTTCAATTAAATCAGATTGAAAATCAGCACTTAATCCAATTAGGTTTCCCTAATTGATTAGGCTTCAACTCACGATTCCTTTGGAGTTAATCCCTCAAATTTGGAGGGTTATTAATAAACATAATTATGAACAGGAATCCCAAATGGTCAACGCTTGTTCAACCATCTCAAACGGTCTTGAGACCGTTTGCTCAACCAGGTCAAGTTAATCAGGTTGAAAATCAGCACTTAATTCAGTTCGATTTGCCTAATTGATTGGCCTTCAAACTATGATTCCTTTGGAGTTAACCCCTCAAATTTGAGGGTAATTAGCCTACATAATTAGGAACGAGATTCCCAAACGGTCAACATTTGGTCAACCATCTCAAACGGTCTTGAGACCGTTTTCCACCAAACGGTCTGCAAACCGTTTGGTCACCAAACGGTTTTGGTGAAACCGTTTGGTCCCAACCAATGAGATCATTTGCTCCCAAGATATTTGGTAAGGTGCTTGCTTATGATGATGTCATCATCATCTTCCTTCGTGCACCCAAGAACAGCAACCGTTCTTGATGGAATTTGCAGCAAAGAAGCAAAAGTTTATCAAATTGAAGAAATCAATCAACAAAGCATAGAAGATTGATGCAATAGCAATGTTTGAGGGTTTAAGTTATAAAACCATACTCAAATTTGATCTCCAAGATCTAAGCTCCGTGTCTTTAATGGTGTATGGAGCTCCAGAAACTATCCAAGGTTCGTTCTTGAGCTTTTGGATGAAATGGATGGCTAGAAATGGAAATCGAGTGAAGAAAACCTAGAATCAATCATTGATTTAGGGTTTTCACCATGAATCCAAGGTAGAAGATGATCAAACCTTACCTATAGGTGGTATTCGTCCTTCTCCTGCTCCTGAGCTCTCCTTAGGTCGGCCAAAGCAAAAGGAATAAGGAAAAGGCTAAGGGAAACGTTCCTTATGTGTTATTGAAATAAGGTATATATAAAGAATATGTATATGGGTCTTTGATGAAAGAGAAAATGAATCATTTTCCTTAAATAAATTCCATACTAATTTCCCCCTAATCCTCCTCCATTACTTGATCACGAAACCACCTTCAAAATTTCGTAAAAGCTCTTCATTATCCAAGAATTAATGGAAAAGAAATTAAGCACCTTAATCCTTATTATATTAATATCCATATGTGAGTGGGTTTTCTTTTCCTTATAATAATGGTGAGTGGAATTTCACCTACTTAGGATATTTTCGTTCCTTATCTTGGCAAAGGAACGTCCATACTTATTCAAAATCAACCCAAAACATTTTGGTTGAAAGCCCTTCAATTATTTTTATTCATTTTTGCCCTAAATTGAATTAGGGTTTCAATTAAGATTAAATCTTGATTATTTTAATGTCAAGATTCTCTCTCCTCCAAGATAATTCAAATGAGGCGCCCATCTCATTTTCTTTGCTCTACTTGATGCCAAAGATTATTAGGGACCTTATTGAAGTGGTAATTTGCATATTGAACCCTAGGTTTTGGGTAAATTGCACTTTACACCAAAACTAGGTTTTAATGTACAAACTTTGCTTTATCAGCACTTTCTTGGTATTCAGGCTATCACAAGCCATACCTCTGCATCATCTTCATTCTTATGATGCATCAACACATGAGAAACTCATTATCATACACAATTTGCAATCTAACCCCTCAACTTGGGTAATTTGCACTTTAGTCCAAAATTAACAAAACAATGTTTCAACATTATTCAAAAAGGACTGAAATTGAAATATGAGTTCCTCAAGAGCCTTAATTACATTTCAAAAGTTAACCACAAGCATCAAATCACATATTTAAGCAAAACACCTAGGGTTAGTTCATAACCCAGGTCAGGGATGTCACAAATTATCCACCCCTTACAAGGATTTCGTCCCCGAAATCATTACAAAACATATTAAGAGAAAAGAGCAGGGTATTTCCTTCTCATCTCTTCCTCTAGTTCCCATGTGGCTTCTTCAGTACCACGATGATTCCAGAGGACTTTCACAAGACTTATGTCTTTCTTTTTCAGCTTCTTGATTCTTCTATCAAGAATCAACACAGGTCCTTCAACATATGATATATCATCATTAAGCTCAACCTCCATAGGCTGTAGAACCGTTTCTGTGTCAGGGTGACATTTCCTTAGCATGGAAATGTGGAACACTGGGTGTAAATTTTGCAATTCAGGTGGTAACTCCAGCTTATAAGCTACCTTTCCAACCCGTTCTATAATTGGATAAGGCCCCATAAATCTAGGAGCTAACTTTCCTTTCCTTCCAAATCTAAGGACTCCTTTCCAAGGTGAGACCTTGAGGTATACTCTGTCTCCAACCTGGAATTCTAAAGGTCTACGACGCTTGTCAGCATAGGATTTCTGCCTATCCTGTGCAGTCTTCAACTGTTGTTGTATTATTTTAATCTTCTCGGTGGTTTGCTGCACAAGATCAGGGCCCAAAAGTTGGTATTCACCAGTTTCATACCAACATAGGGGAGATCTACAACGTCTATCATACAAAGCTTCATAAGGTGCCATGTCAATGCTGTGCTGATAGCTATTGTTGTAGGCAAACTCTATCAAGCTTAGATGTAGATCCCAACTTCCCGTAAACTGAAGGACACATGCCCTAAGCAAGTCCTCCAAGGTTTGTATTGTCCTCTCAGATTGTCCATCTGTTTGAGGATGGAAGGCTGTACTAAACCTTAATTGTGTGCCTAAGGCTTTATGAAGTCGCTCCCAAAAATGACTTGTAAACTGGGGACCTCTGTCAGAAACAATGGTAACTGGGACCCCATGCAGCCGCACTATGTCATCTACATATAGTTGTGCCAGCTTCTCAGTAGAATAGGTTGTTTTGACAGGTAAGAAGTGTGCTGTCTTTGTCAACCTATCAACTATTACCCAAATGGAATCATGACCTTTGGCTGTTCTGGGTAAACCAACCACAAAATCCATGGTCACATGATCCCATTTCCACTGTGGTATAGGCAGAGGCTGCAGTGTTCCTGCAGGCTTTTGGTGTTCAGCTTTAACCTGTTGACACACTGGACACCGCATCACGAACTCAGCAACATCCTTCTTCAAACCAGGCCACCAATACATATCTTTCAAGTTATGATACATCTTGGTGCTTCCTGGATGCATAGCATACATATAAGAATGAGCTTCTTCCAGGACTAACTTCCTTAAGTTATCAGCATCAGGTACTATCATTCTACCATGATAATAGGCTACCTGATCATCTGAATCATAGAAACCTTCTCGTTTCTCACTACCATACTCTGATCTAATCTGCTGAACTACAGCATCAGATTGTTGTGCCTCCTTAATCTGTTGTCTCAGAGTAGGTTTTATGTGCATCTCAGCTAACAACCCGGCTAACAACGATACTTTAAGCTGTATGTTGTTTTGCCTCAAGGAGATAAGCATATCTCTCTTAGAGCACACTAAGGAGTTCAACTGTGTTTTATCTAGAACTGGTGTTGCTGATTTTCTACTTAATGCATCAGCAACCACATTGGCTTTCCCTGGATGATAATCAATTGAACAATCATAGTCCTTGATTAATTCCAACCAGCGGCGTTGCCTCATGTTAAGCTCATGCTGAGAAAAGATATACTTTAGGTTCTTGTGGTCTGTGAAAATCTGAAATGTTTCTCCATAGAGGTAATGTCTCCAGATCTTCAAGGCATGAACTACAGCAGCTAGTTCTAGATCGTGTGTTGGATAATTCTCCTCGTGTTTCTTAAGCTGTCGGGAAGCAAAAGAAATCACTTGCTTATCCTGCATTAACACACATCCTAGTCCATTCTTAGAGGCATCACAGAAAACTATATACCCTTTCCCTTGCTCAGGTAACACCAATACAGGTGCACTAGTCAACCTTTCCTTCAACAACTGGAACGATTGTTGACACTTGTCATTCCACACAAAAGGAACATCCTTTCTGGTTAACTTGGTTAAGGGTAAGGCTATGGAACTGAAGTTCTTAATGAACCTTCGATAATAGCCTGCCAACCCTAAGAAACTACGAATCTCCGTTGGTGTCTTTGGTTGCTCCCACTGTAGAACAGATTCTACCTTTTTAGGGTCAACACGAATACCTGAAGCAGATATTACGTGTCCAAGGAAAGAAACTTCTGGTAGCCAGAACTCACATTTGCTAAACTTAGCATATAACTTATGCTTTCTTAGCAAAGTCAGAGCCTGACGAAGATGGTGCTCATGCTGCTGAGCATCTCTACTGTAGATCAGGATGTCATCTATAAAGATGACTACACATTGATCAAGAAAAGCTCGGAAGATTCTATTCATGAGTTCCATAAATGCAGCTGGTGCATTAGTTAGTCCAAATGACATAACTGTGAACTCATAGTGACCATACCTTGTCCTGAAGGCAGACTTAGGTATGTCACCCTCCTTAATACGTAATTGATGGTATCCCGACCTCAAATCTATCTTTGAGAAGATGGTTGCACCACGCAACTGGTCAAACAAATCATCAATCCTTGGCAGAGGATACTTATTCTTTATAGTCACTTTATTAAGTTGTCTGTAATCAATGCATAACCGCATTGACCCATCCTTCTTCTTAACAAAGAGGACCGGAGCACCCTAGGGTGAAGTACTTGGTCAGATAAAACCCTTCTCAAGCAACTCTTGTAGTTGTTTCTTGAGTTCTGCCATCTCAGCAGGCGCCATTCTATATGGTGTTTGTGCTATTGGCTGTGTGCCCGGGATTAGATTAATCTCAAAATCAATCTCTCGGGGTGGAGGTACACTTGGAAGTTCTTCAGGAAATACATCTTGAAATTCCCTAACTACAGGAACTTCAGCAGGATTAGGACTCTCCATGGTGGTATCTACCACATGGGCCAAGAATGCATAACATCCTTGCCTCATCATCTTCTCAGCTACCATGGCTGACACAAGACAGGTTGGAAGGATCTTTCTGTCTCCTTGAAAGATCCATGTGTCACTGTTATCTATAAACACAGCTTGCTTGGACTCACAATCCAAGACAACCTTGTACCTTTCTAAGGTGTCCATCCCAAGAATTATATCGAACCCATGCATCTCAAGTGGTATAAGATCCACTTGGATGTAATGTTCAGAAAAGGAAAGAATACAGGGAGAACATACTTCCCACAACATAGCAGATCCCATTAAAGGAGTTTCTAACAACAGACTATCTGCTCTATGACTTGTAGTCATGTTGCAGTCAAGAATCACTCTCCGAGTGATAAAGGAATGAGTAGCTCCTGGATCAATTAAAACAGATACGATGCAGGATGTAGACATATCGGAATAAAATAGTTTCATCTGACCTGTCACAACCCGAGGGTTGATCACTGCATCAGGTGGATTCATCGCATAAAATCTCACTGTTGCCTGTGGTTGATTTGGTGCTCGATGACTAGGTGCTGATGATCCAGCTTGGGACGCTTGTCCACGTCCTATAGCTCCACTTGGAAACTGCCTCCTTTGAGAACCTTGCTGACTCTGCCTTTGAGGTTGAGTCACACTCACCTCTCGGGCTCTACAATCCTTCATCAGATGTCCCACCTTTCCACATATAAAACAACTTCTGATCCCCTGCTGTGGTCTGGATGGTCCTGTAACCGATACAGATGCTGAGCTGTGAGCTCTTTCTGGTGGTAAACTTCGTCCTCTACCCCTATTTGACGTCCACTGCGTCTGGGTATTGAATCTAGGTGGTGCCATTGGTGCAGAAAACCTCAGTTTCTTGAAACCTTTGGATGAAGATCCTCGGAACTGGGGGTACACCTTCTTGTTCTGGGTCTGTCTCTTCTCAGTCACAAACCTCTCTATCCTTCTAACAGACTCTACAAAAGTAGCAAATCTTTCCCTATTCTCCAGAGCAGACACAGGGGTGGTCAACTCAGCATTTAATCCTTTCTCAAAACGTCTGATCCTTTCTTCATAGTGGTTGCTATATGCGGACAGAACCGCAAAAGCTCCATGAACTTAGCCTCATACTCGCTAATGTTCATTGGTCCTTGTCTTAATCTCTCAAACTGAGAGATTTTCTCATCCAGAAAGGTCTTAGGAAAGTATCTATTGACAAATTCTCGTCGAAATACTTCCCATGCAATCTCCACACCTGGCCTTTTTCCCTCCTCTATGGTCCACCAGTGACCAGCACTCCCCTTAAGAAGGTACACAACATGCCTGACCTTCTCAGCTTCTGGGATGTTAAGGATTCTAAAGGCCTTCTCTAGCTCAGTTAGCCACATGTCAACATCTGTTGGGTCAGCTGTCCCAGCATATTCTGTGGCTCCAACTCGGCGAAGTCGTTCAAACGTCTTGCCGACTCCTTGTCCTTCTTGATGAGTAGGTGCCCTGGGTGCAGGCATGGGAATCCTATCAGTCATATGTGTCATGGCAGTCATGAACTGCCCAAACATAGCTTGGAAGGCTGGATTCCCCATGTCAGCTGGGTTGAACTGGGGTGGTTCAGGCACATGCTCCTCCCTATGATGGTCATTTGCACCTCCTCCGTGTGCAGCGACACTACTTTCAGCAACATGTTCCTCGTGTGATCCAGACATCTTTAGTTTTCTCTTCTCCTCCTATATGAGCAGAAGACACTATTCAGATATACTGGAAGACACTAGAACAGACTCAACAACCCTAGTCCTATGTCTCTGTAGACTCAGCGAACCTAGAGCTCTGATACCACTAAATTGTGACGACCGTCTCGCGAAAACAGGATTAACTAATGCGGAAGCGAATTATTTGCAGCGGATTACTGAAAATCACTAAAAATTAAAACTTTTTGCAAGAAGATCCAAAAACTGTGAAACTTTGACATAAAGAACCAAAGTAAGTTATTTACAAACTGATTCATCATTACATCTCTGTATCATTTCATCTCGAGAGTCATAACATTGTCAGCCCTGTTAAACTATGCATGAGCAGGATACAAAAATCTTGAGGCTTCAAGCCAAAATCTCAGATCAACATCAAACACTCTACTGACTCCTAGGACCTGAGAGTACAGAGACGACTCATAGGACTTTCTATATACAACTTGACAGCTCATATCCCCACCTGGGATTTACTGATGTCCCTGCTACTGCTGTTGTTGCTCTTCCTCTGTAATAGGTTCCTTGCCTTTTCGTCGGCGGTTACCTAAAAATTTAATCCCACAGGGGTGAGACAATTATAAAAATTGTCCCAGCGAGAGATATAACTCTCCGCCAGTAACATTGTTATTGCAAATGATAGAATAACACTGAGCAGTAGAAATATAAACATTTATCAACATGTAATGCATTAGATAAACTAAATAGAGCAGCATTCTCTATGCAATCATTTCAGTTGTAACTTGAATAAGTAGCAAGTTATCCATTTAGGAAGAAATATAAAGATAATGTAAATCATTTATCCAACTAGAACATGTTAATCAATGTATTCTCAACCATTGATTCTCGTAGTTCAACCTTAAGCAAATATGCTACACGGCTGATTACATATTACAAACATACTTATGCCCTGAGGAGATGAGATATACCGCTCATACTCCAACCGACCACTGCGAAGTCGAAATCGGTACCATACATAGGTTATCAGAAGAGACGGATTTCTATGACCTCATCCTCCTCAGTCAGTGTGAGGAACAACATATAGGACATCTCGTGTCTCTGCTATAATAGCTTTCCAGGGTATTCTGGCAACTTCGCTATTAGAGTTACAGTGGCATTTTGTACTCTCTTCGCCATCGAGGGATTTCTTGTTTATCTCTCATCGATGCGGCATTAACAACATTATCGGGAGATTAGTGATACATCATCCCGGCATATACATATAATGAAGAATTGAGAGATTTACTGTTTATCTCACATCAATTCCTTCATTAGGGCGTAAGGATATTTGCGACCATAACCCCCACATACTCAAAAGTATGCTCTCCAGGAGTTCCCTTAGGAAAACCTGTTTCACCATCACCTGACTACTGACGATGATGGATCTATGGTCAGGGCTCTACATGATATCATTTCACTTGATTATTTAAGTACATTACAACATTCTTTTAGCATCAGGCATGTTTTCAATCATATAACATTATAACATTTGCTATAAAGAATGAGTACTATTTCTATCAAGTTCATTTCACAGCTTTGCTAACATTGGGATCTCAATCCCTTATCATATCATCATCATGATTCAAGAATATGGGTGTTCAAACCCTTAAATCATCAAGACACATGTTACCACTTTAACAGGTAACTTAATGCCATCAAGTCATCTAACAGTGTAAACATGATAAATGTAATGCAGGTATTTCACATGGCTCTTAAAGCCTATCAAACTCTTTTGTTACCTTTCACTAGGCAACATGGCATATCATCGCTTATAGAACTTATAAAGTGTTTTCAATACACAAGGCATCATAGCTCATACCTGACTATGTTCAATACCTCATGAAACCTACATGATTAGTACAGATGATAACAACACATCAATTTTATATCAGTACAATGCAAAATAATGATAACATCACTATTCAAGGATTACCCCACTATGCCCTTACTAGGGTTAGGGTTTCCTTTTTAATTCAATTAGGGTAACCATTCCCTTAGCTCAATTAGGGTTAATAACTTATCCCTCATCTTCTATAAGATGAAGTTACTTCAACCTTGATTAATCTAAGTCAACTCAATCTTGAAAGAAGAATTGACATCATAGGATATGTCATTATATCAAGATCATTAAGAACTCAATCTCCCTTGGATTACATCATGTGATTGATTACATAAACCACTGACCTTCATCCAATTTGAGAGTTCATACTCTTTGGTTGATTACCTTCCAAGTGATCTTGGAATAGGTGAAACCATTTAGTAGGATAGTAATTGAAACCACTTAACAAAATTGAACTTCTGAAACTGTTTAAGCCTCAACTGATTTGGGATCGTTTGGTCCCAAACGGTCTTGAGACCGTTTGGACTCAAACGGTCCTGAGACCGTTTGGTCCAAACCACCTCAAAATCGAAAGGACCAAATATGGTTTCCATCAATCACATTGAATTAGGGTTTTCAATGTTGAACCCTTCAATCGATCTTGCACATGTTAGACACTAATCAATTGAGTTAATTAGATCAACCCTCAACTGATTTGATACTCAATTTTCCCTCAATTGATCCTCAATTAGGGTTGGAATCAATTGAATTAGGGTTTAGAATCAATGAACCTTCAATATTCATCAATGTGTGACTAGTTACTTCATAACTATTGAACCACCATTCAAATGGGGTATGACCTGACCCCAAACGGTCTTGAGGTCGTTTGGGACCTCCAAACGACCTCAAGACCGTTTGCCCATCATATCACTCAAAACCAAGCAATCCAATTAGGGTTTGGTTCATTGAAGTGCTCACCAAATCAGCAATTTATTGCAGATCAACTTGATATCTTTAGACCTTCAACCACTGAACTATACCCAACCCTAGACCTCCAAACGGTCTTGGGTGACCACCAAACGGTCTTGAGGTCATTTGGATAACCTCCAAACGGTCTTGAGACCGTTTGCCCATCATATCATTCAAAACCAAGCAATCCAATTAGGGTTTGGTTCATTGAAGTGCTCACCAAATCAGCAATTTATTGCAGATCAACTTGATATCTTTAGACCTTCAACCACTGAACTATACCCAACCCTAGACCTCCAAACGGTCTTGGGTGACCACCAAACGGTCTTGAGGTCGTTTGTATGACCTCCAAACGGTCTTGAGACCGTTTTCACATCCAACCTTTGGACTTTAGTGAAAAATCATCATGGATTGGTCTATCAAGTTGATCAACAAATCAGCACTACCTTGCAGTATGATTAGTACCTTTGGACCTTCAATTGGTCAACTATACTTGAACCCAGACCTCCAAACGGTCTTGGGGTGATCCCCAAATGGTCTTGAGACCATTTGGGCTAATCAACCCAAAATCTCAACTTAACTCATTGGAATTTCAGCACTGTTTTCAATTAGGGTTTTCCTAATTGATTGGCCTTCAACTCATGACTCGTTTGGAATTAATCCATAAAATTTGGTGAGTCATTAGATCACATCATAAGGAACAGTAATCCCAAACGGTCAACGCTTGGTAAACGCACTCAAACGGTCTTGAGACCGTTTTCCCAAAAAGTTCAATTAAATCAGATTGAAAATCAGCACTTAATCCAATTAGGTTTCCCTAATTGATTAGGCTTCAACTCACGATTCCTTTGGAGTTAATCCCTCAAATTTGGAGGGTTATTAATAAACATAATTATGAACAGGAATCCCAAACGGTCAACGCTTGGTCAATCATCTCAAACGGTCTTGAGACCGTTTTCTCAACCAGGTCAAGTTAATCAGGTTGAAAATCAGCACTTAATTCAGTTCGATTTGCCTAATTGATTGGCCTTCAACCTATGATTCCTTTGGAGTTAACCCCTCAAATTTGGAGGGTCATTAGCCTACATAATTAGGAACGATATTCCCAAACGGTCAACGTTTGGTCAACCATCTCAAACGGTCTTGAGACCGTTTTCCACCAAACGGTCTGCAAACCGTTTGGTCACCAAACGGTTTTGGTGAAACCGTTTGGTCCCAACCAATGAGATCATTTGCTCCCAAGATATTTGGTAAGGTGCTTGCTTATGATGATGTCATAATCATCTTCCTTCGTGCACCCAAGAACAGCAACCGTTCTTGATGGAATTTGCAGCAAAGAAGCAAAAGTTTATCAAATTGAAGAAATCAATCAACAAAGCATAGAAGATTGATGCAATAGCAATGTTTGAGGGTTTAAGTTATAAAACCCGCCTCAAATTTGATCTCCAAGCTCCAAGCTCCGTGGCTTTAATGGTGTATGGAGCTCCAGAAACTATCCAAGGTTCGTTCTTGAGCTTTTGGATGAAATGGATGGCTAGAAATGGAAATCGAGTGAAGAAAACCTAGAATCAATCATTGATTTAGGGTTTTCACCATGAATCCAAGGTAGAAGATGATCAAACCTTACCTACAGGTGGTGTTCGTCCTTCTCCTGCTCCTGAGCTCTCCTTAGGTCGGCCAAAGCAAAAGGAATAAGGAAAAGGCTAAGGGAAACGTTCCTTATGTGTTATTGAAATAAGGCATATATAAAGAATATGTATATGGGTCTTTGATGAAAGAGAAAATGAATCATTTTCCTTAAATAAATTCCATACTAATTTCCCCCTAATCCTCCTCCATTATTTGATCACGAAACCACCTTCAAACTTTCGTAAAAGCTCTTCATTATCCAAGAATTAATGGAAAAGAAATTAAGCACCTTAATCCTTATTATATTAATATCCATATGTGAGTGGGTTTTCTTTTCCTTATAATAATGGTGAGTGGAATTTCACCTACTTAGGATATTTTCGTTCCTTATCTTGGCAAAGGAACGTTCATCCTTATTCAAAATCAACCCAAAATATTTTGGTTGAAATCCCTTCAATTATTTTTATTCATTTTTGCCCTAAATTGAATTAGGGTTTCAATTAGGATTAAATCTTGATTATTTTAATGTCAAGATTCTCTCTCCTCCAAGATAATTCAAATGAGGTGCCCATCTCATTTTCTTTGCTCTAATTGATGCCAAATATTATTAGGGACCTTATTGAAGTGGTAATTTGCATATTGAACCCTAGGTTTTGGGTAAATTGCACTTTACACCAAAACTAGGTTTTAATGTACAAACTTTGCTTTATCAGCACTTTCTTGGTATTCAGGCTATCACAAGCCATACCTCTGCATCATCTTCATTCTTATGATGCATCAACACATGAGGAACTCATTATCATACACAATTTGCAATCTAACCCCTCAACTTGGGTAATTTGCACTTTAGTCCAAAATTAACAAAACAATGTTTCAACATTATTCAAAAAGGACTGAAATTGAAATATGAGTTCCTCAAGAGCCTTAATTACATTTCAAAAGTTAACCACAAGCATCAAATCACATATTTAAGCAAAACACCTAGGGTTAGTTCATAACCCAGGTCAGGGATGTTACAAAAACAACTGGAAAGAAGTTGTTATAACTGTGGGAAGGTGGGACATCTGATGAAGGACTGTAGGTCTAGGCCTGTCAGTGTGACACAGCCTTAGAGGCAGAATCAACAGGGATCACAGAGAAGGCAGTCTCAAGGAGCAGCTAGAGGACGTGGGCAAGCGTCTCAGGCTGGATCGTCAGCACCAACTCAACACCAGGCGATAACGAGGGTCTATGCTATGAACCCACCAGAAGCAGTGGTCAATCCACGGGTTGTGGCAGGTCAGATGGAACTTTTATATTTTGATATGTCTAAATCTTGTGTTGTATCTGTTTTGATTGACCCGGGTGCTACACACTCTTTTATCACTCGAAGAGTGATTCGTAACTGCAATATGACAGTTAGTCATAGGGCAGATAGCTTGTTGCTCGAAACTCCGTTGAGAGGTTCTGCTATTTTGCTAGAGGTATGCTCTCCCTGCATCCTCTTCTTTTCTGATCATCCCATTCAAGTGGATCTTATACCACTTGAGATGCAAGGATTTGATATAATCCTTGGGATGGATACCTTGGAAAGGTATAGAGTTGTCTTGGATTGTGAATCCAAGCAGGTTGTGTTTGCTGATGAGAGCAATACATGGATCTTTCAAGGAGAGAGAAAGATTCTACCCACCTGTCTTGTGTCTGCTATGGTTGCTGATAAGCTGATGAGGCAAGGATGTTATGCATTCTTGGCCCATGTGATAGATACCACCATGAAAAGTCCTAACCTTGTTGAAGTTCCTATAGTCAGGGAATTTGAAGATGTATTTCCTGAAGAACTTCCAGGTATGCCACCGCCTCGGGAAATTGATTTTGAGATCAATTTGATCCCAGATTCCCAACCTATAGCCCAGACACCGTATAGGATGGCGCCTGCTGAGATGGCAGAACTCAAGAAGCAGCTTCAAGAGTTGCTTGAGAAGGGTTTCATCCGACCAAGCACTTCACCTTGGGGTGCTCTGGTCCTTTTTGTTAAAAAGAAAGACAGATCAATGCGGTTGTGCATTGATTACAGGCAATTAAATAAAGTAACAATAAAGAATAAGTACCCTCTGCCGAGGATTGATGACCTCTTTGACCAGTTGCGTGGTGCAACCGTCTTCTCAAAGATAGATTTGAGGTCTGGATATCATCAACTTCGTATTAAGGACAGTGACATACCCAACTCTGCTTTCAGAACAAGGTATGGTCACTATGAGTTCACAGTTATGTCGTTTGGACTAACTAATGCACCGGCTGCATTTATGGAACTCATGAATAGAATCTTCTGACCTTTCCCCGATCAGTGTGTTGTTGTCTTTATAGATGACATTCTGATCTATAGTAGAGATGCTCAGCAACATGAACAGTTCGTCAGGCTATAACTTTGCTAAGACAACATGAGTTATACGCTAAGTTTAGCAAGTGTGAGTTCTGGTTGCCGGAGGTATCTTTTCTTGGACATGTGGTATCTGCCTTAGGAATTCGTGTTGACCCTAAAAAGGTAGAGTATGTTCTACAATGGGAACAACCGAAGACACCGACGGAGATTCGTAGTTTCTTAGGGTTGGCTGGCTGTTATCGAAGGTTCATTAAGAACTTCAGTTCTATAGCCCTACCCTTGACGAAGTTGACCCGGAAAGATGTTTCTTTTACTTGGAGTGACAAGTGTCAGCAGTCCTTTCAGTTGTTGAAGGAGAGATTAACAAGTGCACCTGTACTTGTGTTACCTGAGCAAGACAAAGGATACATAGTTTTCTGTGATGCTTCCAAAAATGGACTCGGATGTGTGCTGATGCAGGATAAGCATGTGATTTCTTTTGCTTCTCGACAGCTTAAGAAACACGAGGAGAATTATCCGACACACGATTTAGAGTTAGCTGCTGTGGTTCATGCCTTGAAAATCTGGAGACACTATCTATATGGAGAAACATTCCAGGTTTTCACTGATCATAAGAGTCTTAAGTATATCTTCTCTCAGCATGACCTTAACATGAGGCAACGTCCCTAGATGGAGTTAATCAAGGATTATGATTGTACGATAGATTACCATCCAGGGAAGGCCAATGTAGTTGCAGATGCCTTGAGTAGGAAATCAGCAACATCATCCTCTGATAGGGCACAATTAAACTCTTTAGTATGCCCTAGGAGAGATATGCTTATCTCCTTAAGGCAAGACAATGTACAGATGAAGGTGTCATGGATTGCCGGGTTGTTGGCTGAGATGCATATCAAACCCACCCTAAGAGAGCAGATTAAGGAGGCACAACAAGTTGATGCTACAGTTCAGTAGATCAGATCTGAGTATGGTGATGAGAAGTGAGAAGGTTTTCATGAATCAGATGATCAAGTGGCATGCTATCATGGGAGGATGATAGTGCCAGATAAGGACAAATTGAGGAAATTAGTCCTGGAATAAGCTCATTCTTCAATGTATGCTATGCATCCAGGAAGCACCAAGATGTATCGGAACTTGAAGGATATGTATCGGTGGCCCGGGATGAAGAGGGATGTTGCAGAGTTTGTGATGAGATGTCCTGTGTGTCAGTAAGTTAAAGCTGAACACCAGAAGCATGTAGGGATAATGCAACCTTTACCCATACCACAGTGGAAGTGGGACCATGTGACCATGGACTTTGTTGTTGGCCTACCCAGGACAAACAAAGGACATGATTCCATCTGGGTAATAGTTGATAGGTTGACAAAGATAGCACATTTCTTACCTGTCAAAACAACCTATTCTGCTGAGAGGTTATCACAATTGTATGTTCAAGAGATAGTGCGGTTGCACGGAGTTCCTGTCACTATAGTTTCTGACAGAGGTCCTCAGTTCACAAGTCGTTTTTGGGAACAGCTACATAGGGCACTAGGCACCCAGTTAAGGTTTAGTACAACCTTTCATCCACATACTGATGGACAGTCGGAAAGGACTATACAGACCTTGGAAGACTTGTTGAGAGCATGTGTTCTCCAGTTCACAGGAAGTTGGGATCTACACCTAAGCTTGATAGAGTTTGCCTATAACAATAGCTATCAACATAGTATTGATATGGCACCTTATGAAGCCTTGTATGGGATACGTTGTAGATCACCCTTATGGTGGTATGAGACTGGTGAGCATCAGTTGTTAGGTCCTGATCTTGTGCAGCAGACCACAGAAAAGATTAAGGTAATCCAACAGCAGCTTAAGACTGCACAGGATAGACAAAAGTCTTACGCTGACAGACGTCGTAGACCTTTAGAGTTCCAGGTTGGAGACAGAGTGTACCTCAAGGTCTCACCTTGGAAAGGAGTCCTTCGTTTTGGAAGGAAAGGAAAGTTAGCTCCTAGATTTATGGGGCCTTATCCAATCATTGAACGAGTTGGAAAGGTAGCCTATAAACTAGAATTGCCACCAAAATTGCAAAAGTTACACCCTGTGTTTCACATTTCTGTGTTAAGGAAATGTCACCCTGATACCGAGTCAGTTCTACAAACTATGGAAGTAGAAGTGAATGAAGATATAACTTATGAGGAGGGACCAGTGTCAATCCTTGATAACAGAATTAAAAAGTTAAAGAAGAAAGATATAAGTCTTGTGAAAGTCCTCTGGAATCATCATGGTGTTGAAGAAGCCACTTGGGAGCTGGAGGAAGAGATGAGGAGGAAATACCCTACTCTTTTCTCCTAATATGCTAAATCGATTTCGGGGATGAAATCCTTTTGAGGGGTGGATAATTTGTAACATCCCTGACCTGGGTTATAAGTTAACCCTAGGTGTTTTTACTTAAATCATGTAATTAATATACTTGTGATTAACTTCTGGCATGTAATTAAGTTCCTGAGGAACATACAATTTCATTTCTGTCCTTTTAAAACAATGAATGTAGTATTGTTTTGTTATGCAGGGACCTATGTGCAAATTACCCAATTAAGAAGGGTTAACTTGCAATATTAACATGATATGATGTACCTTTGATGATGAGACATCATATGAATGAATATGATGAGGTATGATGGATTCTCCAAGCTTGGGCACCAAGAAGCAGCTTGTGGAGTGATCCTTGTGCTTAAAAATCCTGATTTTGGTGTAAAGTGCAATTTACCCAAAATATGGAGTGCAACCTGTAAAATATACCTTCTAGTATATCTTTTATGACTCTTTACATCATTTAGAGAAGAAATGATGAGAGGGGCGCTTCAATTAAATAATTGGATAAGAAGGATGACCTTTGTAGTGAAAACACCTAGTAAGAGTAAGGAGACCCTTCATATATGTACCTTAGTATGCATGCTGGTTTTCTCTACCCTTAGATCTTGAGTTTTGATGAGCTTTGCATAAGATTATCATGCTTGGACGTGCCTTAGAAAGAAGAAGGGACTTAGATGAGAAATCTATGTTTTAGAGGTCCTTATGGTAGAAAACAACCTAAGGTATATAAGTCTAGTTCCTTGTAAAACAACCAAACGTATTCCCTTCACTTCCTCACTTCTCATCTTTCTCAACCGACCAAGGCAAAGATCTGGAGCTCAGGGAAACGACCAAACTGTTCTAAGGTAAGAGAGCACCATCTTCTATCTTGGATTCATGGAGGAAATCCTTGTATAAGGTTGGTTTCATGGTTAATTCACTTAGGTTTCTTGTTCTAGCCGATCATCTCCATCTTTTCCTTGGAGAATCACCTTTGGCCAACCTGTGGAGCTCAAGACGCCATTAAAGGCATGAAGCTTGGAAGCTTGGAGCTCTAGGAACAACATTTGAGGCGGGTTTTATAACTCTAAACCTTGCTTTGTTACGCATACTTTGATTCTTGCAAATAATAGTTAGTTCTTCTTCTTCCCCATCTTTCTTTGCACTCTTGCAAGCTTTTTTGTAAAGAACATACCTTGGTTTCAAGGTTGAAGATGAAGGGCGTTAATACCTATGTTGGTCCTTATCCAACTTTATTAAACGATCTTGGACCAATAGGTCTAAACGGTTTGCAACCGTTTGAAATCAAGTGGGTTCACACTCGTTTAAGCTCAAGTGGGTTCACACTCGTTTAAGCTCAAGTGGGTTCACACTCGTTTAAGCTCAAGTGGGTTCACACTCGTTTAAGCTCAAGCGGGTTCACACTCATTTAAGCTCAAATGGGTTCACACTCGTTTAAGCTCAAGTGGGTTCACACTCGTTTAAACTCAAGTGGGTTCACACTCGTTTAAGCTCAAGTGGGTTCACACTCATTTAAGCTCAAGTGGGTTCACACTCGTTTAAGCTCAAGTGGGTTCACACTCATTTAAGTTCAAGTGGGTTCACACTCGTTTAAGCTCAAACGGGTTCACACTCGTTTAAGCTCAAATGGGTTCACACTCGTTTAAGCTCAAATGGGTTCACACCCGTTTAAGCTCAAATGGGTTCACACTCGTTTAAGCTCAAATGGGTTCACTCTCGTTTAAAGCTTAAATGGGTTCAATTAAAGGATACCTTGTTTTATTCAAATCCTAATGACATGACAGTGGTGATTTGGTTTATGTTAATCAATGAGGACTTAAACCAACCCTATCTAGAGTGATATAATCACCATCTATTAGTAAGGAGAGAGAGAAAGTACCATTTATGGTTAAAACTCAAATAAAGTACCTTCAATGTATATGAATATGCAGGATTAGGGCATGATCCACTTATGAGAGATCATGAAAACCCTAATTAAGATAATTGATGAGTCTTAACCTAATTTGAAAGCATCAATGATGATGTTTCTCATTCATGATGATACTATGAGCTCATTTCACTATGATGTGAATAGTAAACCCTAGTTTTAGGGTAATCATGAGTAATGTGAATAGTAAACCCTAGTTTTAGGGTAATCATGAGTAATGTGAATAGTAAACCCTAGTTTTAGGGTAATCATGAGTAATGTGAATAGTAAACCCTAGTTTTAGGGTAATCATGAGTAATGTGAATAGTAAACCCTAGTTCATGGTAATATGTTGAAATGAACAATAAACTCTAAACTCATGATTTTCCTTTAAGCATGAATTGTATGATCAAAATATGAGATGAGGAATTATTATTCTTAATCATAATGAAAGGGTTGAATAACCCTAAATGATATAAAC
Source organism: Alisma plantago-aquatica (assembly GCA_963693085.1). NCBI lineage: Eukaryota > Viridiplantae > Streptophyta > Magnoliopsida > Alismatales > Alismataceae > Alisma > Alisma plantago-aquatica. The sequence goes on along the minus strand of OY856409.1, from coordinate 73,944,505 downwards.
AAGGGAATCTTACCCTTTGTAAGGACATAAAAGTATAACCTTGAATTGAAAGGTTAATTCTGTCTTATTGACTACTAATCTGACTATGAATTGTTGATTATTATCAATTGATTTAATCATGTAGGTTCTTATAAGAGAATAATCATATCCAGGTAAGGATCATGACATCATATCCATTGAAAGAATGTCAATAGCTTATGAACCGAAATAACTATGTTGCCTAGATGCAAGTGGCATCATATGAAACTGATATGCCTTGAGGGCCATGAATGACATCAAGGTCATGCTAATAGATGACTTGATGTTGACATGTCACTTGATAGCAAGTATTATGATGATATAAGGGTGTAAGTAACCATGTTCATGAATCATAGTGATAAGATGATTAAGAATTGATATCCATCTGATAACTGATATGAGTAATACCTGTTACATTTAGTATTCTTCTGTTATAGCCATGTTTAGTACTTGAATGTTTGGAAACATGTATAATGCTAAAAGAATACTGAAATGTACCTAATAACCAAGTATAATCATATCATGTAGAGCCCTGATCATAGATCCATCATTGTCAGGAGTTACATGATGGTGAAACAGGTTTTCTTAAGGGAACTCCTGGATCACATACTTTTGAGTATGTGGGGAATATGGATGTGAATACCCTTACATCCTAGTGTAGAAGTTGATGTGGATATATCTTAATCCATCAACCCATCACTATGTGTTTATGCTGGGGTGATGTAACACTATTCTCCCGAGGAAATCTTTTATACCGCATCGATGAGAGATAAACATGAAATCTTTCAATAGCGAAGAGAGTGCAGAATGCCACTGTGACTCTAATAGTGAAGTACCAGAATACCCTGGTGAGCTATAATAGCAGAGACACTAGATGTCCTGCATGTTTATCCTCATTCTGACTGAGGTAGTTGAAGGTCATGAGAATCCGGCTCTTTCAATGACCTAGTATGATACCGATGCGACTTACTAGTGATCGGTTGGAGCATGAGCGGTATACCTCATCTCCGCAGGGCATAATGATGTTTGTAAAACATAATCAACCGCGTAGCATAACTGCTTAGGTTGAACTACGAAGAACATTGATTATTATTACATCACTTGCATTTAATATCATGTTCAAGTATTAGTATACATGTTCTTCATATTCCTTAATAAAGGTGAGTAATTGTTATCAAGCATGCTCTGAGTAATCTAAGTTACCTTCTCATGATATTCCTTTGATAGCTTTTAACAAAGTTTTTGGCAGAGAGTTATAACTCTCGCTGGGACAATTATTTGAAATTGTCTCACCCCGTAGATTTCTACCTTTAGGTGGACGTCAAGGTCGAAGGAATCGATCTGCAGGTGGACAACAGCAGCAGCAGCAAAACCAGGAGCAGTAGTGATTTCACGTGTAAACACTGTGCTGTCTAGTCTTGTAGTTAGAATAGTCTTATGTCGTCTCTGTACACTCAGGTCCTAGGAGTTTGTTGATCTGAGAATTTTGAAGTCTTGAGATTTTGTATCCTGATGTATATAATCACTCGAGAAGTGATTTATCAGAGATGTAAACAGTTCATCTTACTTTTATAAAAGGAGTTTCGGATTTTTGAGATCTCGTTTTTGAAAAGTTTTAATTTCTCGTGATTTTTCATATTCCGCTGTTAATCGAATCGCTTCCGCTATGTTTATCTTGTGTTTTGGAGATCAGAGCCCACAAGAACCCTAACAATGTTGTCTATCTTGCTTTTGAATTAGGAATTGAAGATTCTTAAATATCATGTGGCTTATGGATTTGAGCATGTCATAGGTGAAATCAGGGCTCGTGCCTATTAGATATCGGTAATGCTTTCTAGATTTCACTCTTTCCAATAGCTATCGCTTATTTATATGTATGGCTGATCTATTCTGAGTTTTGTTGTCAGATTTCCAGTACATTGATTCAAAAGGAAGGGACCAAGGAACTAATGTAAGGAGGAAGTGTCAAAGTCTGATTGCAATTGTCAATGATGAGGAAAAGATAATGGAAATTAGAGAGAAAGCTTCAACCATCAAGGTTATGTATGAAAAATATTAAGGCATATGGATATTTGTCATTCTTGTAGCATGCTCACCATCTCATGTCTTTTTTTTTCTTTCGAAAATCACAATATTTCAGTGGGAAGACATGATTCTTACTCAAGTAATGATGGAGGATATGATGACTGCCACGAAGATGACTTTCGACGCCAAGATGAGAATGGTCATGGAAATGGGAGAGGAGAAGAACATTTTAGGGAGGAAGATCATAATGGTAGAGACCATGTTGGCACAATGGATTAGAGAAATACAAAGATAATGACTATAAAGGACATAATAGAGAAGATCGTAATGGATCGGGATAGAAAACAACAATGCCAATGAAAAGGGGGAGAACTGTGATAGGTATTTCCCAAATGTGCACTTGTTTAGTATTGACTCTCATTTTTGTATCAAACAACATGGATATGTTTCTAGAGTCGAACACATGATAGGAAAATTCCTAAAATATAGGATGTGAACACAAGACATGAGAAACTCTATTTCTGATGAAGGGTGAGTTTTTTTTTCTAACTAGTTATACTTTATTTCTAGATCTAGTTCATAAAGACCTTGATAGAAGGTGAAGTTTCTTTTAACAGAATGGATGGGGGACACCAACAATGCCTGTCAAATCAAACACCTTGCCTCCTGTATGCATATGTACAATAGCTAAAATACCAATACTATTCATTGATGAGGAGACTGATGCATTTGATGAGTTTTATCCCCGTGGCCTTATACCTAGTATGGTATCTTCAGAGTATCTAATTCCTTTTCCAGTAAATTACGCATTCTCTGGTCTGACATTAGACTTGATTGTGCCCAATGTTTGAAAAATTATATATGAACTTCTCACCTTTACTCAAGTAGCTAGAGAGATTTACCCTTATCTTAAACCTGTCAAATATTCTTATAAAATCTAAAGAAATTAGGCTTCAGGGAACATGCCTCGTCAAAATGGGTAAGATCCCAATAGCAATTGCTCCATTCCTATAGTGCACTATTTCAAATGAACGTTCACTCTATTTTAGTTTGATTTTTTGTTTAAATTACTAAAATGTTTTCAACCTAATGCTACTACCATTCCAAATCTGTGTATTTCTTCTAGGACCATCAGGAGTATTCTTCTAGCTTGCTAGAAAGTATATGGAATGTAGAATGATTGGATGGACAACAAGCTCGCAGGGTAGTACAAATTTGGAGTCCACTCAAATCATTAAGGGTCTCACAATCATTTAGGTCCCTATGGGATCAACTTTGATTCGTGTGAAAATGTTGCACACTTGCATTGTAGAATTGATGGATGCCCTTATGAGAACTATGATTTATAGGCTAGTAATACTCCAGTGCAGTCCCATGAAATGCAATCTTGAAATCTGACCAATATTGATATGTTGGTTCTTTTGAGAGTGGTAGCTAGGCAGATGGCTGACTGGTGTATTTGTAATTCAGGGAGGACATGGAGCTTGCCATCGACATCTTGGATAATCTGACCAAGGTAAATATCAAGATTCAACATGGTGGTCATTTGCTTCTCTTCTCTGATTGTACATGTATATATGTCACTCTTTATACTAGTATCTTTCAAGTGTGAATGTTTTCATTTATTTGTTAGTAAGCAGTTTGTGTTTAAGTGTGTAACCATCTATTTGAACTCTATCAAATAGATTTCACCATGTTATGGGGTAGAATGCTTGGCAGCCAACATATCAAATCCAATCATCAATATGTCCTTCAGAGGATGATGCCCAAGTTCTGTCTAGCACAATGATAATTGTTGCATTATACCATCAAGATTGTCTTGTTGTAATTTTTGATCCAACACATGCTCTTCTTCATGATGGTGCAACAACAACAAGAACCCAAGCTATCGCCAACTCATCGAATAAAAGAAGAAGATAATAAGGATGCTAAAAATGTTTGAGGAATATACATACTCTTTTACCAAGATGCGTGTAGACCCTACTGAATCATTCATATATGCATATCCTTTTCTTTGTACACATTGTGTAATAAGGGCAAGGTGTACGTCCTCCCCATGTACATTCAGTTCTTCAATATAATGAAAATAAGATTGTTGGCATAATGAGCATAATTTGGTCTAACTACTACATTTAGTTACTCAAAGAGCTTGTTACTGAAAAATTTCACAATATATGCATAATAATCCAACTACATATACGTATGTGTAATAAACAACACTACATATGTAGGTATATGTATAATCTAACTACATACATATGTAGTAATATTTTCTTTTCTCTACACATTAACTACACATAAAATGTAGTAACTTCATCTTTTTGCTACATATTGACTACATATGCAATTTTAGTTATACAATTAGCTACAATTACACCTACATTTAAATATACAAGACAATATCTAGCTACATTTCTTTCTACATTTGTATTTGTAGAGAATGGATTATTTACTCACATATTTGAAAAATATAGTTAAAGACTTTAGCTATACAAGCATATACTACAATTTGTATATGTAAAGAAAAATGTAGTGAAAGCCTTTAGCTACAAAATATGGGCTTTTCACTACAATTATCATTTGTAGTTAAAGACCATTTTTTTTGTAGTGAGTCCTCTCGCTAGGGTGCGGGGAGTAGCTCCTCTATCCAATTTTACTCTTGTATATGCATTTGTTTTTTATATGGACTATATGTTTCAAATCAATCGTTTTATACTTGTATGTTTGTCTTATTAGTAGGTTTACATATTTGTCAATTTCTTGGATGTAGAGAACTTTGAACCCAAGATCTAGGATTTTGATTGATTCTAGTTAAACCCATAATGAAAACTTCAGATGGGTGTTTTCTAAGGGGATAAATGTATGATCTATACGTAATGCGACAACAAGCTTAAATGATATCTGTTCGCTTATAATCCAAATTCCAAAAGGGAGATTTCCCTAGCCTCAACATGTATATGCTCATGCTTAATATGATGTAGTAAGAGAGCGAATGATAGGTACCGATAGCAATGGTGAAACTCATTCCACCCTAGTGTCCCCATTCAATGGTTTATCAACCTTTAATTCAACCCTTTTATTATTTTCACTTTAGCATAAACAATCAATCCAATCTTGAATACTAGTTCTTAAATGATCACCTCGATCAAATTACTTCTTGAAAATATCACCATCTGAGTCCAATTTTGAACTATACTACAATAAGATCCGTTCGCTTGCGGGTGGTGATTATTGCACTTGTTTAGGTAAACTTTACAGACACCCCTAGTGAATTTGTCTGTGCAATAAAAGCCACGTCAACCATGTGAATGAATTAAAACTTAAAATATAAGTATGTTTCATTGTATTTGTTACAAGAAGGACCATTTATATAGGGGAGGAGACCCTCTCTACAATACATTACAAGAATGGATGAAAAAGTCTAAGAGACACGAGAAAAATAATACATACAATGTATCTATGATACAAACTGAGAGTCAACAATATAAATACAATTAATGATCAACATTTTAACTAAGGTCGATGTTAACATTAATTAACAATCAATCAACAGACTAGTTTGTTAATTAATTAACATTAACAAATATATTGTTTATCATATTATTAACGATAAGTATAAAGTTCTTATAGCCAACTCTTTCAGCTTGAACATTATAAAATTATGTACAAATTTACTATCTATAAAGAATCACCGACAACATGAATATCATAAGTGGTGGCATATAAATGGCAATGCATTTATATTGTGGGTATGTATATATTAAGGACATAAATTTTGGTAAAGAAACTTCAATATACAGAGGGATGGATAAAATATCATCGTTAATATGACCATCACTTAGGAATACGGCGTGAAACAAATAACAATGTATTACATGTACTTACGTAAAACCGTGTGTAATTGCTCAATTTAAAATCACGTACTTTATTTATAGGTTGCTGGTTCTATCGCCGCAACCTTATCAAACGAAGCATAAATCCTATTGCAAAGCGTTGACAAGCGATCAGCTCACGCTGATTTTCCATTGTTAACGATACAAACGGTACGTTAACCATTCCCCTGTATTTGGTATCCAGCCCAAAAAGAGGCCAGTCTGAGGAGGGCTGCGTGAGGACGAAGCGAAGGACCGATACAGAGGGAATCCGGGAGGTTCTGGATTGTTGGAGGCGGAGACGAGCAAGCAGAGCGGTCTGAGCTCGAGGTTCTCTGTACTCTGTCGATGGCGGAGAAGCTGGCTCCGGAGAAGCGCCACAGCTTCGTCCACGGAGGTTAGTGCACAGACGCTTGATTTGCAAATCCTCTTATTTCGTTCCGTCCCTTCCCCCATTTAAAATCGTTTCCCCTAAAAAAATTTCAGGGAAGAAGATTTTCGAGTGGGATCAGACCCTAGACGAGGTAAACATCTACATCGAGCTCCCCAAGGGCGTCCCTTCGAAGCTCTTCTACTGCAAGCTCAAGTCCACCCACATTGAGGTTGGCATCAAGGGCAACCCACCATACCTCAACGTGCGTGTACTTTACCCGTTCCTTTCTCCGACGTTAGCTCGATCGTTGGCATCTCTTTCGTTTCTGAACTTAACCGATCATTTTCGGGGCTAAATTTCAGCATGACTTGGCTTCGCCAGTGAAGACAGACTCTTCCTTCTGGACGCTAGGTACTGCCCCAAACCGATGTCTTAGCTATGCGTTTTTCACCAGTGATTACTCCGTGGTGGCTGAATTGTCTTTTACAGAGGACGGGACCATGCACGTTATGTTGAACAAGAGAGACAAAGGACACACCTGGCCGTCCCCGATTTCGGGCCAGGGTGTGCTGGACCCTTACTCTGCCGATCAAGAACAGAAGCGTCTTATGCTCCAGAGGTTTCAGGAAGAGGTCAGTGTTTCTCTGTGGCGCGTCTGTTGATCTCATTTTTATCGCTGGCTCTGCTTTTGGTTTTGCTGCTATAAGCAGTATGTTTCTTAGCATGTCTTCTTATAAACAGAATGACCATGATACTTATGCTAATACTAGAAACTAACAATTATTTTATCTGCAGCCATATGATACTTATACTAATACTAATACTAATACTAATACTAATACTAATGGTAATGGTAATAGTAATAGTAATACTAATAATACTAATACTAATACTAATAATAATATTAATACTAATACTAATACTAATACTAATACTAATACTAATACTAATGGTAATGGTAATAGTAATAGTAATACTAAAACTAATAATACTAATACTAATACTAATACCTAATATGTCTATTATGTATGAACTTATTGTTCTGTATTTACTCAGGTCTTGCTAATTTTGTTACCTATCTTCATTTCAGATACTCGATATTTTTCTTATCCGAGTTCTCTTTAGTATACCTGTAAAGATAAGGTCAATGACACGTGTTTTGGTTCTCATTTTATATTTACCCTTAGAGATCCCTAGAATACACGATTTGACTATGGTTATATTGATATAGACATTGAAATTGGAGGTTCCAAGTTGAGTAGGATACACACTGTTTTACAGAATGGCTACAAATGAAATGTGAAGTGTGCAAGATTATATGCTGATAACATGTCTCTTATACACAAGAAATTTGTGTGTCATCCCGGAGCAATTGTCAGCTGTAGCGGCAAGGGAATCCCTAGGTCTAAGAGGTCAGTTGGCTTGATACCCTTTTCCAGGAAGACTGATCACCTATTCTGCTTCAAGGGCTGCGAGGTCAGCTGGCTTATTCCCTTTTCCAGGAAGACTCATGGTTGTCTTTGGATAGGCTGAGTAGCTTGAAGCTCGAGCCTCAGGAGGATATTTTCATTGGTGCTTTGACAGGTCGGGGAAGAGAAAAAAACATGGGAGTTTTATAGTTAATATTTCTCTCTTTAGGAGGTTTATTCACAGGGTTCATGTTATAATGCTCTGTACTGGGCCAACAATTTCAAGGAGAGACAACTATTTGTTGATGATTGTCATATATGTGAATCCCTAATGATTATTGATTTTCTGATGTGTGAATAACAAGGTATGCGTAAGCCCCAAGGTGACCGCTGAGAAATATACAATACCTAGAAGTAGATCGCTTTTTGTGGCATCACCAGCCCAGTCAACATAAGCATAGACATATCAAATGGGTGGGTGGATTGGGTTTGGGTTCGGTCATTGCGGGTTTGGGTCTCGCGGGTGCGGGTTAAAAAGATAGAATGTTAAACGGGTGGAGCAATAGCATACTCAAACCCAACTCAACGGGTTACAGGTCGACCCACAGGTGCCCATTTAATGTGTACAGTAAAAAGTATGTTGCTAGATTCTCTCTACAATAAGAAGTAGAATAGTTCGTAATAAATTTTAGTGCTAACATAGGATAATGAGAGGAACTATCTATTGCGTTTGATGTCAAACACAATGTACTATCCACTTCATTGTTTTAACATAAAATTGTAAGGAAAAAATAGCCAACTATCATCATCATTGTCATCGTCATCGTCATCGTCGTCGTCGTCGTCTAAGCCTCAGTCCCAACTATGTTGGGGTCGGCTACATGCATTCTTTGTTTCCATTCAGCTCTATCATGGGCCATATTCTGGTTGAGATATAAAGATTCAAAATCTCTCTTTGTAAGCTCATCCCATGTTAATTTAGGCCTTCCTCTTCTTCTATTTATTGTCCTTGACTCAATAGCATTGTTTCGTATAGGTGCATTAGTCAGTCTGCGTTGTACATGTCCGTACCATCTGAGTCGGCCCTCGCACAACTTGTCCTCAATGCTCTCTACCCCCACTTTATTCCTGATATAGTCATTTCTCAAGCGACCTTTTCTTGTCTTCACAATACGTATTTCAGCCACGTTCATCTTGTTGAGACCTTGTTTCTTCACCACCCAACGTTCACTACCATAGAGCATGACTGGCCGTATAACTGTTCTATAAAACTTACTTTTTAACCTGAGAGGGATATTCTGATCACATAATACTCCAGTTGCACTCCTCCATTTCAACCATCCTGCAGTGATCCTGTGACAAACGTCATTTTGGACAACCCCATCTATTTGAATAATAGAACCTAAGTAACGAAATTTATCACATTTTGGTATATCTACTCTGTCCAACTTGGCTCCATCTTTCACACTGCGATATTGGTTGAAATTGCTATGCATATACTCAGTTTTGCTCCTGCTAATCATCAATCCAAAAAATAAATGTTAAGTAGCATAATATATCATTATAACAACACTATATCTTTTCATCTAACATTAGAAATTACTAACATAGAATGTACTTACGGTTATCTACTGCACAAATTGAAAAAAAAAGAATATAATTGATGCGAATGAATATGAAGCATGCAACATAATCACTATGTGTTTATGAACATAAACAACAATGTAGAATATAACTACTTTGTTTCCATTAGTATAATGGTTTAACAAAACATATCAATCATGGCCTTTAGGCTTTGTCTTTTTACATTATATACATTAAAGATAAACCAATTAACTGCTTTACACATGTATGAATGTGACATGTCTTAAGTGATACATGGGTTATATTTATTATAATATATTTATCTTAGTTAATTGGGTTACCCACCGGTGCTTGCGGGTCATCCGCGAAACCTGCTATTTAAATGGGTGGGTATGGGTTTAGGCGATTTCTAGTGGGTGGAAAATTTCATCACCCAAACCCAACTTAAACGGGTCGACCCGTGGGTGCCCGCGAATTTTGAACCAGTTTGACAAGTCTACATAAGCATAGCCTTGTAAGTTTGTAACTGCAATGTGTGCAAGTGGGAACTCCTATGAGTTATGACTATATGGGACTTATACCCCATGCTCCTTTCAAATATTTCATAATGCTATGAACTAATTTCCAATGTGATCATTTTGGAGAATACATGAATTCATTGGCGACTCTTATAACATTAAAAATGTTCAGGCGAGTGATGGTTAAGTAAATGAGTTTCCCCACGACGCGTCTTTACTTTTCAAGATTGCTGTAGTCTTCTCCACCAACTATGGTTGATTTGCCATGGTAATACATGGGAATTGAAACTAGTTTGGTGTGACTCATCCCGGTTTCTTGTAGTAAGTCAAGGGTGTATTTTCTTACAAATTAATACTAGTTCTCGGTCTCTAGACTTTGAAGCTTCTTATCACAGAAGTCCACAATTTTTAGTTTGGAAATGTTATTGAAGAGATTGATCTAGGATTTAGATTCATTTGAAGCTCCCGCTAATGACGATATCATTGACCATTACAACCATTAATGTCAACCATGTGTTTGCAGTGCACTACAACAAATTATGAAATGATCTTTGGCCAACCTGTTGCATCCCAACTATATGAGAAATTCGCTAGAATTGTCAAACGTGCTATGGGGATTGTTTTGGTCAATATATGGTCTTCTAGGATAGACATTTTTCTGAACACAACCCTTGAGAAGAAAGGTGGGTCCATGTAAAGTGTAAACTTATTCAAGGAGCCCAATGAAGAAAAACATTCTTGACGTTAAGTTGGAACATGAGCCAACATAGCGAGTAGCTAGAGGGATATAAATTTAAGTCACTAAAGATAATGTTTTGAAGATATTTCCCTAAGTTTACTTACGAAAAAAAAGAAATTTCCTTAAGTTTGGGTATGATCTTTGGCCAAGAGGCTAACTTTTAGTATGCTGATTGAGCCATCCTGATCAGTGTTTTAAAAAGCGGCCGCTCAGGCGGATGAGACCCTTGGCCACTCCAAATAGGCCTTAGGCGGCTGGTCAAGCGGTTTTGCATTAAGCGGCCGCTTCATGCCCGCTCAGCCCGCTCAAGCGCCCGCCTGGACACTGTTTCTGAGCGCCCGCCTGAGTCCGCTTAAGTGAAAAGCAGGACCTAGACCCACTTCCTAGGCCCAAAAGTGAAATGTAATGATATTTTCATTATGTAATATTGCACTATTGATATTGTATAACATTATTTAACATGTTAATATGATATTTTTGTATTAAGTAACTATGTATGTATCTAAATACTGTATAGTAGTTAATCAGTGTGTAATACTACACTGATTCTGCTGCTATATACAGTAGCGACGACTATGTACCTATTAAGTCTGTTATAGCAAGTAATACTAACATAAAACTTACCATGTATATGTAACATAAAACTATGTAATTGTCACAACTCAGTAATATTGTACTGTACTGCTGTATAGTACTAATTACTAACTATAGAACATTAATCTAAGAAACAACCAGTGTGTAAATGTAATACAAAATCAATGCATATTTCTGTGAAGTATAGTACTATTATATTACACTAAATACTAACTACTAAGTGCATTGTATCATGGCTTGATACTAGTATACGACTATATGTGATAAATTTATCTATAAATTGTACTAACTATTAAGTAGATCACATTATTACATGATAGTATGATACTAGTATACTGTTATATATAAGAAATGTATCTTAATGCTTCATCTATACATAATCAACTATTAAGTAGCAATATTGTTGTGTAGGGTGAATTTTACACTGCCACAAGGGTTTGGTTACGTATACAAGTTTCTTAAAAAACATTATATATATATACAAATGTGTGTATTTTTGTATACAATCATATAGAAACTTAAGAATCCGCTTTTTCAAAAAGCGGCCGCTTGAGCGCCCGCCTGGCACTCAAGCGGCCACAAGGTGGTGTCCGCACGCCTCCCGCTTCCCGCTTTCTAAAACATTGATCCTGATTGCATTTTGACAGTCATAACCGCTTTGCACCCAACTACCTTCTTCTCTAGTAGTCTAGTGGTAGATCAACAAGTTCTCAAGTGTTGTTGTTGTGCAGAGCATGCATTATGTCGCTCATAGTGGAAGTCTAGATCTGTCATGCAAAGCTTCAATATGATTGCAATAAAGAGTGACCTTGTCCAAAGCCACAACATGTGCTCAGACATGTGTCCACAATTGGAAACCAGATGCCTGATTACACAAGAGAGTGTGACTTTCCATAAAACAATAAGCTTATTAGTAGAGACTTGCGAAGCAATGGAAGATGGCTTGGGAACTAGGAGTTGTTGTCGGGATATCGTGGTGATGGGCGACCTGAACAACAAGGCCCAACGAGCTTGTTGTGGAGACACGGAAATGAGCAGTCCATACCGAATACGTACAACAAAGATTAATAGCGGAACTAGCAAGCTACCACAAAGACGAGATTTAAATAGTGGTTCGACAAATTTCCTAATGTGGGAGCCTACATCCATTGGCAAAGATGATATTATTAATGGAGAGATTACAGAGATGATGATCACAGAAGAGAAGAAGAACCTAATCCCCTTTTACACCCGAAAGCCTACCGTAGAGGAAGTTGGTTGCTTGGACAAGAGCTCTTGGTGGTGTGAAATCCTAAGGGAAGCCCTAGGTTCATATGTGGCTTTAGGTCTTTGAAAAACAAAGTCTCTTGATGTCTCTTTGTTGCTTTTCAAGTTAGGGACGAGTTGAGGGGCCTATTTATAAGAATAGGACCCGTGGCCAAAGTCCCAAAGTCACCCGAAATCATCCAGTCTGCAAATATGGTCCATCTGGACTGTATACAGTCCAATCTGGAATGTAAATGGGCTGGTCTAGAGTGTATTTGCTGCTGCTGCTCGTCTTGCCCATATATGGTCCATGGGGACTGTATATGGTCAATTGTTTGACCGTAAATACACCTGTAAACACCCAAAATGCATCCCAAGGATGTCGAGCCTTAACGTCCCGTTCATCAAGGAACCTAGTTTAGAGAGTTTAAGACACTCTCTCCACAAACTTCACATTGTCCTCAAGTAAAAAATGATCGAAGTAGAAAAGAACTTGCAATGTTCTCCAATATCAAAAATTGATTAAGAATACCATCCAATGTTCAAAATTTCGTCCAAATGGTCAAAAATTCGCCATTTTTTCCATGCCGATGGCAATCGGACATCGAAATGCACTGTCGAAGCGCACTCACTGACCATCAATTTTTTTCTTCTTTTTAATGTAATATATACTACCTAGAGCATATTTTTTTACACAGTTTTGTGTCTTTTTAAGTCTATATATATTGTGCTTGCAAACTATGATGACTTGATTCATTGATTTCGTTATTGAAAATTGACATCAAAATTCCCATTGAAACGGTTCATGCTCTTTTAGATAAGACTTAGAAGTACATGCTCATTAAAAACTTTACTCGGAGAACAAGACACTTTGTTAAACAATTGTGTTTGGTATTCGTGCTATGCATGATATTGGTCTTGTACACAGTGACAAGTTTTGGACTCGTCAAGCTTCATGCCTGCCAGATAAGTTTAGAATTCAGAAACTCTGCAAAAAAAAAATTCAGGAACAATTCGGGAAAAAAGAGAATAAGTAAGATATATAATTATCATTAAAAAAGTGGTTGCAGAAACCGCACACCTGTGCCTGGAGTTTTGATTGAAACTGCTAGTTGACCATATGGCACAAAAGTGGGCGCTTAGTCTCGGTATGGGTCACTTTGGGCCCACTTAATTTGTCCCACCAAAATGGGCACCTATAACAACTTAAAATAAGCAAAATTCTACCTTGTTTAAATGAAAAAAAGTAGATATGACATTGAACTCCCTATTCCAATCAGATATTGCCAACGACACATCCTGCTTTCGAAGATTTCAACTGCAGTGGGAATCCTGCGAGAAGTGGGGTTCTATTCATCTCATGCCTCCACATCTTTCCCTAGCTTAAGATGCAACGTTTTTTCATTTATGAGAAAAATTGGTAGCAATCACTCTCTGAGTTGAAGTAATCATATAAAACAATCTCTCGTTTAGTATATTGCTTTAGTAAGGATTTTTTCTATAAACGGGGGTGCCTAAGACACTACCTAGGGAGGGCCACACCAATTATTGTTCTTGGAAGTTCTGATTTAGACCATGCTAGGAGCTAAGTGCCTCTATATAGAAGCTTAAACGTGGAGTCAAAGGACCTCTCTAGGCAGGATGGGACACCTTTTTGCCGCGAAGTTCGGAAATCTTCACAGGCTGGCCTACAATTGCTACTGGTGGATCTGTGCATTGGTTGTAGCTGGGACTTCAATGACTGAGAAGTAAGCTTTATTGTTTATGTAACATGATCGATGTACCATTTACTAGTTCTTTTTTAACACATGCTGTACTACTCCATGTGATTGAGTATTTAGTAGATATTGTCATATCCATCATCCTACACAATCATTTTTTTTTCATTACCGAGGGAACCGCCCCCGCAGACGGGCCACTTTGTGAACCCCCCCTTACAATATAAAACCCTCGAGCATCGTGCACCCCGCCCACCGGGGAACTGGTTATAGAGTACAGTTAGCCGGCTTGCACAACGTGTACCATTTCAGAGGTGGCCGCTGAGTTTCGAACCCAGGTCCCTTTGTTAGGGGACACTGGCCTCTGTTCTTGTAGTGGCTCTAAAAGTCAAACATCTCATTGCCGATTGCTGCTATTGTAACGCTTGACACAATTCTAAATTTGCCAATCAGATGCTCTTTTAACCTCTTGATGCACCCATTGTTGGGGTGGCCACACAACATGCACAATGTTCTTGTCATTCAGATAGGTCAGAATGCATGAAATGGCCAGGGTCTTTTGATTTTGCCCTCAGTTTTTGGTCATCCATTGCGTCTAGAAAATTAGATTTGACTGCCCAAGAAGTCTTTGAGGTCAAGGGGTGGAACCCATAGGCAACATCACCAACTGAATTTGAGTCTACCAACTGAATTCGAGTCTATTCCAGTTATACAAACAATACAAAATATAGCAGCAGCAAATATAGCCCCCCATAGCACGAGTAAGAGGTAATTGTGAGAAAAAGCGTGAGGGAGAAATGGTGGGAGGAGGGGATTAGGGGAAACATAATGGAACTGAAATAGAAATAGCATTAGTGCACAGCAATTATTGCTGAAAAAAACTTGCGAGAAACAATTATGTGCAACACAACACCTGACACAGTAGCAGCAGCAAGCTAGCAATTCAACAGCTCTAGCATGATAGCAGGGTGTTATTAAGAGAAAGCTTTCATATAGCTTGTATGTGTGTTTCACCGTGCGAGGTTTACTATAAAATACCTTTGCGTGATCCACATCCGACACAAATAGAAATCAGCATGTTTAGTCCTCTCATGGAAGACTGGATTATTGACAATAAAAGTAGTAGGCTGCACGCTAGGTTCAACAACAACAAAAAAAAAGTAGTAGGCTAGTAGCAGTGGTGCCGTGGTCACTGACAGAGAATATCAAACTGTACTAATGTCTAGACAAGTACTTAGTTCTTTAGCCCACAACAACTAATCTGTACTATACCTCTATACTAGATCTAGTCACACGATTTTGTTTCTTACTCTTCCAACTGACCAGGTTTCTACCATGTTATCTACTAATCCTAAAGTAGATCTTCCATTCGAGTGACTTTTTGTAAATGAAGTTTTTTGTGTGCCTAGGAGCAGCTGGAATGTTTTTCCACTAGATTTTTAATTCTTTTATGCGATTTAGTAATTAAATTGGCACATGTTAATGTTTTTGGCGCACTTTAGGCTTAGTTGACTATTTTAGGGTGTATCAAATTAAATATATAAATGAAATACCAATGTGAATGCTGTATTATGTATGAAAATACAGAAAAAATGGGGGCGTGCCTAGTCACTCTAGGCATCCAGCCAAGCTAAGCCACCGCTTTGGGCATCATAACAACAATAGCTAGCATGCGTTAGCATACCTTTTTCATCTCCTTTGAGTTGGAAATATCCTATTTTTTCTGAGCTTCCTAAATGCTTACAATACACCCTAGTTTCCCCAGGTCTTTAGTCATTTAATATATCATTAAGTAATTCTATGTTTGCAATAAGATAGATTAATAAACTGTGAGAAAACCGCACCTGCATCGACAACTGTCACAAAAATAGAATGGTCACAATGAAACCTCAGAAATCTAAAAGGCATACAAATATGGGGATGAGTTGTTAAAGCAAGCACATAAATTTTTCTTAAGTCCACGTTTTATAATTTGCTGACTCTGCATGAACGCCACCTAGGTATAAACCCAAGGGTTGCAAGTCCCCATATAAATGCAATTTTCACACCTAACTGATATAAGGGCTATACAGTAATGGATACGATCAAAATGAGATATAAGGCGTCCAAGTAATCAATACCAGATGCGTGGATGAGCCTTTGCAACTAATAAAACTTCCAGCCACTCAACTAACTTCAGTCTAATATTTAGTTGTAAAGACCAATGACAACCAACTGACCTGGATTTAGGCGCTAGAGGAGCATGAAATTGCACCTAGATGGGTAGATCACAAAAGTTTTAGGAACAAAGATAGCCTTTAAGATAGTAATAACTTGTTATTGAGTGCCAAAATAAGTATTGGAAACAAAAGTAACAGTAAACTATTTCACGAATGTGTATGGCCATTTGAACAGGGCACTAAACAAATTTAAGTCAGAAGGTGGAACAAGAATAACAGAGGGGAGCAATCAAGGAAGAAAATGTCCAAAATTTTAAAAGATGCATTCCCAGCATTTCGATGGTAAAATGAACAATTAATTTATGAAAATTTTCCATAAGGATCTACTCCATGTACTCAAATATGCTATAATGTTTCGTTTTGGATGTGTTTGTGTGGGTGGGGGGATGTCTCCTCATGTGTGACGTAGTGACAAATTCGAGATTTGGCAATTTTTTGGCTGGCCAGAAAAAACAGAATTCGAAAAAAATCGAGAAGATTCGTGAAAAAATCAATAACTTTCGGTCAAAGTTCGGTCAACTATTCGGAAATAATCGAGAATAAGTTGGCTATACATACATATGTATGTATGTATATACATACATATCAGATAAATGTAACTATTAAGGTCACAAGACACAATCTTGAGTACAAAAGTAGGAAAAGAATTGAAGAATAGTTGAGCAATAAAAATGGACTTTTGGGAGAGTGGGTGGTTGGAGGTTTAGTGTATATCAATAGCTTTGTGTACATGGTTTGGTAAAAAAAGAGCAAGCGACTGAAAAGAGAAAAATCGTGTAAAATCGTGAAAAGTCACAAAGATTTATGTAAAAACGTATAAATCGCAAAAAAGCGGGATAAATCGTGAAAAGTCGCCAAAAATCGGCGCCTGGCATATTAATCATGTTGAATATTCGGGAGCCTATAAAAATGCAAAAAATCACCAATTTTTCGTAAAATTTAGAGACTTTTGTTACTATGGTGTGTGAGTGAAACTGAACTGTTTCGATGAGGATTTTGATAGAATTTTGATGTCAATTTTCAATGGTGAAATGAGTGGATCAAGTCATGATAGTTTGCAAGCACAATATATAGACTTAAAGACACAAAATGGTGCAAAGAAATTATGTTCTAGGTAGTAGGTACTACAAAATACATTAACGAGTAATTTTTTTTTGATGCTTAGTGTGTTTCGACAGTGTGATTCGGTACCCGATTGCCATCAGTGCTGAATTTTTGGCAAACATACCACTCTTTTGTCAAAATTTTGAACACAGAGCAATTTTGCCAAAATCTCTAGGTTGATAAGCAGGGACATGATGGGGGATAGCCTATGTGCAATTCGTCACTTCTTATGCTCCTAGACTTTGATAACAAGCATCGAGAAAATCTGCAGAACTAGTAGTAGGAGAATAATTTGGAATAGGAAAAAAACACTTGGTGAGAATAACCAAGCTTGAGAAAAATGTATCTTAAAAGCTGATAACATCTATATTCTCATAATTCTTCTCCAAAGTAAGATCAAAATTGGCATCCCTTGCCCTTGTTGAGCATGGAATAATGAATCAATGACAAACGACAAACGGTGAAAGCTTTCTAGGCTAATGCAGAAGTTGCAAACAAAGTAGAGGCACCCAAAAAATTTAGGTGATAAAGGAAAAACATGATGACGTGGATACAACCATTCAAATGCAATTTCACGAGCAAGGACAAAACATGACATGAGTAATCATATAGTTTATGGTGAGATTGATACCATGCTAAAAAGGCTTGAGAACTTGCATTTGGAAAAGCTAGACATGGGCGTCATCAATAACATGACAGTTTTTTTACAAACAACTCTACTTTGTTGAGGGTTGATAACATCAGTTTTCATGAATATGTCATATCTCTTTTATTCTAAAAATCTATGTTCATATGCAAATAATGATTAGACAATCTTCCATTTTACACTTTATTGGTGATATTTTCTTTTATTTATATTCAATTGTATTAGCTAATTGGGTTGACTCTCCTTAGGCCCATTAGCATTAAGTCTACTTTATGTTATGTTGCATCTTCGATACATCATACCTGGAGACAAGACTACACATATGACACTCTTTGTAACCCTGATTCTCATAATAAGAATTTCTCTTCACATGGTATCAAGAGCAATCGCCTAATTTCCAAAAAGGAGCCTCCTCTTTCTTTCCCTTCTTTCTTCTTCTCCTCTTCTCTTCCCCTCCCCACTAGCTGCTACTACGTTCGAGTCTGCCCGCCCGTCTATTGCTAGCCTGATGTGCTTGCCGGCTCGTGATTGTCGGCCGCACGACGCTTATGGTAAGTTTTGCAGTCGGCCGTTGGGTGTGCGGTTGGCAGTCGTGCGTTAGCATGCCACCGCTACTGCTGCCAGGAGGTCGGATGACCTAGATGACCTCCTTCCTACCACCTTGTTGGGGGGGATCCTGATCACCGCTTGCCTGATCTTCGGTAGGGCACCGATGGCTCCTTGATTGGGTGTTCTTTGGCATAGCAACCTCTGTGGGAATCTGACTGATACTCCTCCCCTTCTTCGTCACCCATCAGATATGACTGGTGGCGTGTTGGTTTCAATATGGTAGAAAACTATTTCTAAAAGTAAGGTTTTAAAAACCTCGGGTACTTCCTTTTATTTTTGTTTCCTTATGTTATTTCCTTACATAATGGATGAGTGTCAACAATTGTTAGGGATCTATTATCTTCTTCCTATCATAATGCTTCATTTTTGTGATAGTGATTACAACCGTGCTTCTTTCTGGCCTTCTCTCTAACTGTGCTTCTTACCAGTGATTGTTCTTATTCAACATTGTGTTATGTTGGTGTGACTACTTTGATATCTTTCTCTACCGTTGTCATACAGATGTGACCTTTCTGATGGAAAAGATTCAACCCAGACCATTGCCTATAATGACAATGCTCTACTTTCTATAATCAAATTGAATGGAGACAATTACTTGCTCTGGATGAATTCTAATCAAACAATCCTGGAGTCCAGAGATAAGGTGAAATTTATTGAAAAACCTGCAAAGGAAACCCCTGAATTGAATCGGGGTAACAACCAAGTCAAAAGTTGGCTATGGAACTACATGGAACCTTCAATTGCCTCCAAGTACATGTTTTATAAAACTGCGAAGGAAGTGTGAGACGTTGTTCATCGACACTATGCCATGGAACAAAATTTCGATCGAAATTGTGAAGAAATTTTGTTTTTTTGCAATTGGACATCGAAACGTCAGTATGCAGGAACTGGTCTGCAATTTCGCTGCTACAGTCGACATTTCGCAAAATAGGGGGTATTTTAGTGCAAAAAAGTCCAGTTTGGGCCTTGATATTGCGAAATCAGTGCGAAATGCAACACCTATTTTGCGAAACAACGTTCCATCGACTGGATTTGCTGGGACTTTAATCTTTTAGCGATTTTTTTGTGATATCTTGTTCTCGAAGGCTGCTCTACTTGATTATATGGAATGTAACCCCTCTCCCTAGCCCACCTACTCCTCCTATTTCTACTCCCTTTTAGACATATCTTAATAAATACTCTGAAAATCCTAAATTTCTAAGTGACATTTCTCTTAAAATTCTTAAGATCTTGAAGTGAACTTGTAAATCTAAGAAATAATAGCATGAAATACGTATATCCGTACTTATTTTGAAAATCTAATCAATATATTTCATATTTATACACGAAATGGCTGCAAAAGCTTTTTTTAATGGAAGTTCTTATATTTTTGTATATTTCACTTATGTAACCCCTATATATATTATAATAGTAGCCTTATACAAAATGTTAAGTGTAAGTTATAACTTGTAACCCTAAATATTTTTTTTATTATTCACTTATGTAACCCTAAATATATTATAATAGTAGACTTATACAATAAATATACTAACCTATGATATTGTAAGTCGTAACTCTAAGTTATATAGTCTAGTAGTCTAGTTGTTTTAACTTGAAGTTTGCAAGTTTGTAATAGTCTAATTGTCTAACAGACTTGACATTTTTGTTCATTTGTGCACTCACTCATCAAGACATGGATCCCACCCTAACCTCTAAACATATAAATTTATTACATAATCTAGTGTGTCTATGTTTAAACATTGTGTTTACAAAATTCCATAACTTAATTCCTTCATTTTGTCATCAAAATTTTATCAAAATTGTTCAGCTTCCTTCACTTACAAATGTGGGAGACCCCCCTGACCGGCCTAAATCGCGCGTCCTAAAATTGGAGGCGTATTTGAGGTAGTCGAGCCTTCGTATTTATAACCCGAATCCTTCTAGGCCCCCGCAACTTTGTTTACGGGGTCGAAGTAGTCATACGGGGTCGAACACAGGGACAAGGTGGGTTGTGTTGACGACTCTGAATCGACACTCTACACTCCGGTGGGTATAAAGAGATATTAAAATTCCCCGAAGGGAACAATAAGATGTCACGATTAAATCAAAGAAAACTATCTCCAACTGGAGCTACAAGAAAGATTAAGATTTTGTCATTTAGCAGTTTTTAGGAATTTTCATGGGACAGAAAATAGAAAGATTAACTGCAGTTTAAGGCGTAATGCAAGGGACAAGACTTCAGTAAGACAAGCGGTAGCAGTATCACCCTGCACCCCTCCTCTCAGAGCGGGTGCCTCTAACCAAGCATCAACACCTCTCTCGAGGTTGCAGGGCTCAAGTTAGAGTGGAATGATACTAAAACAACTCCGTTCCGGGCACTCTCGTACTCCAGAATCGGACCGAACACTAGAGTCACAACCCAACTCTCGAAGTAGTTGCGACGGGAAAGACGATTCGGTAGCTAAGCGAAACGCGATCCAAAACATGCAAGCTAGAGTTCAGATATCCAACACAGCAGTTACCCGATCATAAGGCACTGAGCATTAAACAAATAGCAATTAAGCATTTCTATTTCCATAAGCAATTAAGGGTCTTAATACAATGCTGAAGTAAAGAATTTAAATAATAGAATTAAAGATAGATGTCGCCTTCTTGATGTAGAAGGGCGACAGATTACTACTACTCCCAGCCCGATACCGCCCAGGGACCTATCCCGGTACAGCCGTGTCGGGCGGCACGAACTCTCGGACGGCACGCCTGACGGACGACTATATCGTTCGAAGACCCTGGCCGATACGCTCATGTCGGGCGGCACACCCTCTCAGGCGGCACGACTGACGGGCGGAGCGTATCGGGTTCGGTATTGTGTCGGCCATGGATTTACATATACTACTGTCGGGCATGGTTGTCAGGCACTCGTGTCGCGTATCTACATCGGCCGATATCGGCCCTCAGTGTCGTCCGGTACAGTCCTAGGTGAACCGATCCCCTCCCTCTCGGGATGAGGAAGAGCTCACCTAGTGTCGCCCGGTACGAGCACTGGGGCACGATACGGTTGCTCTCGCACTTCTCTCGCAGATAGCTCAAGTCCCCAACTGTCCGAACTGTGAACTGGCCAGCCGTCCCGACCTATCCAACCTTGTCTTTTCGGCTTCCTGTAGCTGTTATTTATAGTCATCCGGTTGATGAGAAAACATGGTGCTCGAAGCGCCACGTAGCTCCCTTATACGCCGGTCGATGGATGTGGATGGCCGATACAGGCATATCTCGGCGCGAGGTGCTGGCTATTGGTCACGTGGTGGGCGGCACGCCTGCCGGTGGGTGGTCGTGTCGCTCGACGAGCTGGTTCGTCGATGCGGCTTTGGCTCCCTGTCGGGTAGAAGGTGTGTCGGCCGGCACGTCCCTTTCGCAAGGTGCCCTTCTCCATCGATCATTCTTGTATCGGGCGTCAGGAAGGTCGAGGCGGGCTTAGACTTATTGTGGGCCGGAACCGGCCTTATTGCACAAAAACGAGGAAAACTCTGTAGAAGATAGGAAAAATTGGAATAAGAGCGTTGCTTGGTCAATTATTGCGAAAATGCTAATAAAATAGAGGAAAATAGCAGAAAAGGGTAGTTTCGATAACAGAATAAAGGGCAAAAAGTCACAAAATTTGGTGTTATCAACTCCCCAAACTTAGCTTTTTGATTGTCCTCAATCAATATTTAAACTAGACTTTGTGTTGCTTCTTCTTGCACAGCAAAACTTTAAGGCTAAAGGGTAGCACAAGATTTGCGATGTCTTGGAGGTAATGCTGTCTTAATGCGAACAAAAGACCTTGCCCTACTTGCCTTATTATTTAAGTAAAATTTTTCTTCTCCACAGCTTCAGCGAGACTTTGGTGTATGATTCCGAAGTTAGCTTCCACACCAAACAACTTTATTTTAAGGGCAGAAAGTTGTGTATAGGGTAGGCTAAGGCTTTTTGGGTTTTTCTTCTTGTTTCCCATCAGTCCATCCAGGTAAGGGTCCGTTAACGGGCAAGTGGTCCATGCAGTCCAAGCCAGTTGGCTTTAGAGCAGTGATTTCACATCCTACGTACCACTGCCCCGGATCTACCATGCCTAAAGATGGGTACTTTTGGAAAACAAGAGTGTATATATATATTTTTTCTTTTTTTCTTTTCTTTTATTGGGCACAACTCTCATGCTTTTATTCACACTCATAAGGCTTCTTTCTCTTTTTGGGATTTTTGCTGGGTAAGGGAAAACAAAAGAGATATCTGCTGTTTGGGCAGCTTTTTCCTTCTCCATACTCATCTCTTAGCTGTTTGCGAGATTATTATTTTTCAAAAATTTTTGGATGGCAGGGCATGATCTTTTGTTTGTTTGAGACAACATTATCAGAAAGATATGACAGAACTTGTAACTCGTTAAATATACAGAAAGTAAACTTTGCAAGAAGTCACAACATGTTTTTATTATTATAGTGACTTTGTACATATGCATAGGGGACAAAATAAGCAAAATTTTCAAAATTTTCAGAAATTTTGGTATAAACATATATATGTACACATGATATAGGAAAGAACAAAAGGATAAAGAACAAAAGAATAAGGAATTTAAGTCAGAGAGATCAGAAGATTTTTGTACCTCCCTCATTGGTACATGGTACCCCCCCCAACTTACTCCACACTCTGTCCCAGAGTTGTGAAGTAGATGAGGTAAGGAAATGTTAATCAGTGAGGGTTAGATGATCAACGCGCCTGGGCTAGATAAGAGCTCCCACACATATTCTCCTCTTTTGCTGTGATAGTCGATGTGGAGGAGCTGATCAGGCGTTGCCTCGTTTGCCATCCATTCCAGGACGAAGATGCCGCAGTCGTTGGATAGTTGAATTTGCTGCGGGCTGCGGTGGCAGAACTGGAGTTCATGCCAGCTTCCTGCTTGCATTCCCAGAAATGGTTGTATCAGCGCTGCTATATCGATATAGTACTTTCGTACTAATCGTTCAAGAGACGTCAGCGCTGTCGATGTACAAGGCACTGGATGGTCTTTATTGCTGTCCGAGCTGTTGTAGAAAATCCCTGCTCGTTGTTGGGTGTACACCGTTAAGAGCGTCCAGTGGTTATTGTGCAGGATTGGAAGGAGAATGGTATCCGGGACTCTGCATTCCAATTCTGCTAGGAAAGCTTCCTTTGCCCCTTGTTCATCGGCTAGGCAAATGTCGTTGAACAACATTGGATCTGCTATGTATGCGTGTTCAGACTTGTTTCGTAGTATCTGGATGTAGGCGACCGCCACAGATAACGCCAGACACCCTCCCTCTTTTACCATGTCCCTTAAGTCGTCAATCGGGACTATGACATCGCCTGCCGAGTAAGCTATGTCTGTAGGGTTGGAGTCAGCCAACTTCATGTGGATTTCGTTGACCTGTTCTTGCGTGAGGGTAGCGCATGAGAAACGGTCGAAGTTGTGGATTGACTCCTCCAGGTTCTGGGGCGAGGCATGTTCTTCATGTCCGAAAACTTGCTGCAAGATGTTTATCTGTTTGCCTGCCCCACAGACGTTCGTCTCTGCTTCTGCTTCTTTTTCAGGAGGGCTGCTGTGTTGAGATGACTCTTCTTCTTGTTCACTATCCAGCAGCTCTTCTGGTACCCCCGCGTCTCGGAAGTAGCGCTTGTCCTTTATCAACAGTAATGCATATTTGCTTCTGAGATTGTAGAAGTTATTATTCTGGAGTTGCTTGAAGTATCCGAAGATATGTATCATCTCCATGGCTCTGAGGACTATGAATGCGCTATTTCCACTTCCCTCCTCTTCTTGGACTGGGAAGTCCCTTAGTGAGTAGAAATTCCAGACGCCGCTGTGGCGCTGGACTCCGTACTTGATGACCCGGTGGAGACGTAGCGGCAGCAGTCTTAGCTTTACGTCCTTTGGGAGTAGGAACGTACTTCCTGTGTGCGGGACCTCTTTGCTGCAGCAACAATGCAGTTGGACATCATGATTTCGGAGGTCGGCAATGCACATGAACCAGTTGTTTCTGTGTTTGTAAGGGGCCAGCACCAGTTTCGGATTGTGCACTTCAATGTAATCCAACATACTTTCTACTTGCGTAGAATTGTACAACCCCATCATAAGTCTTCTTGCTAGGGCCGGGGTGGCAGCGTAAACTGTATGTTGGTTCTTCTTGTCGGCGTTTTCTATAATGGCCCCTTGTAGTACTCTGAACAAACTCTTCCCTATGACGGCCTTGGCGCGGAAGATGTTTCTCAGAGTTCCCCGCTTCACCGAAAAATAACTGTCGCTCCAGAGTACCTCTTCCTCGTCGGCTTGTGATCTCAGGACCATGTTGAGTAGTTTCTGGTCTCTGATCGTTAGATATCCTATGACCCTTCTGTCAAAGTCAGTCATTTCGAAAGAAGGTATCTCTGTCGGTGCGGAGAAATCGGTGATGTCGGCCTTTGAACTCCTTCCTCTGGGGAGGTGTCTTTCGTTTGCAGTGCGGATGTCCCCCCCTTCTCCCTCGGATTCGTCAGAAGAGCCTTCCCCGACGCTGATATCTTCGTTGTTATCCTCAGCTTCGTCAAAGGGGGCTGAGGGAGCGGCCTCATTCAGGTCAAAAGGGCTTTCTTGTCTGGAAGGAGCTTCATAGCCTTGCCCTTGTGAAGAATTTCCTCCGGTTGCTGAGGACGATCTGCCGGAGGAGGAGGTGGATGATGACGATCCTGACGACGCTCTTGACGACGAGGATTGAGAGCCCGGACCAGGAGGCGACGACGATCTTCTCGGCTGCCTTGGGCGTGGATGGTCGTCCTCCCTGTTCAGCCTCCCCTCGATCTCGCTAAGGCGCTGCAGAACTTGTTGAAGCGTGGCATTCACTGCCTCTAGCCGGCCAGGTAGGCTGGCTAAAGCCAGCAGCTCTCGTGCCTGCCTATCCAGCCTCTGTTCGAAAAACGAAAACTTGCGGGTTAGGGAAAGAAATGTAGTAGAATGGTTTTCTGTTACCTCCCGCAAGAAATCGAGTTCTTGTCCTAGCATCATTCCGAGCGAAGGAGGGTTTTCCGCTTGTCTCCCCCTTGACCTCGAAATGCTCCTCCCGCGCGATGGTCTGCCTGACGAGGCAGAACCTACTTCTATTGTCCGCGCGGCTGATGCTTCTGGGCGAGGTGTCGGTGCTGCCCCACCCTCTTGTTGTATCGGAGGAGACCGTGTTGTGGGGGACGGATGCTGCCCCATATCGACGCTGTCGACGATCTCCTCAACAACTGCAACAGGTGAATTTGATGGTGGTGTCGGCGTCACCTGTGCTCCTTCGATCTCCATTTGTAGGATATCGGCGAATACCTCATCGCTGACATCCGGTTGTAATTCATCAGTCGCCCCTAAGGGCGCAGCAGAAATTACGGGGACTGCAGCCGTCTCTCTCGCTGCAGTTCCAGCTCTTGTCTCGGCGACCTCCACGATCGCCGGTTCTTCTCTTGCCACCGCTGGCCTCATTGTCGTGGCTGTCGTTCGTAGCTCCGAGGCAGTGGGCCGCTCGGCAGGAGCTGTTGAAAATACGTCCTGCCGAGTACCCAGCGGGATGGGCCCCCTGGTGATCCCCCGCTCTTGGCTTCTTGGGGGCGGAGCGCAGCTTGCGCCCGCTGCCACAGCCTCGATCTCGGCTGTGGTGAAGACTAGCTTTTCTGCGTCGTAGGCGGCGCAACGAGGAAGCGGGAGAAGGATCTTTGTCCGTGCGAACTTGTAGAAGTAACTCCGCCCCTCCTTCTTTATTATACCCGACCTCATGAGGTACTTGAGGTCGATCAACTCGTCCCCTCTTGTTCTTGAGAGGCTGCGCGGCTCACGCGGGTATCCCAACCCCACCGCGATTAGGTTCACGATGCCACCCATGCAATATTCCTTGGTGGCATCCTTTATTGGGTGCAGCCTGTTCAGCAAGAAGCGCCCCAGGTTGATAGTCCGGCCCTCCATCATGTGCCACATGACGTGGAGTTCCTCGGAGTAAATGTTGCTGGACTCGTTCTTGCTGAAGAGAAGGCACGCCACCAGCTTGTGCATTATCCTCCAGAAGCATGAGTGCACTGCCGCCACCTTGCTCCCGGGTTTGAAAGAGGACTCCCCGGTCAGCTTTTCCCAGATATCTACGGGGTTGAATCCGTCCCCTTCGGTGATTCTTTCACCGTTATCTAGTCTCCCTCTCTCCTCTTCGCTGGAGGAGAAAATCTGGTTGAGCAGCTTCTCCGAAATGACGTGCTCTGCATTGTAAAGTCGCCCCTGGAGTCTGTCTGCTCCGCCATACTGTCTGGCTTCAGCAGGTGTATTCTTTACTCGGTGAAGGGACGCCATGAACTCCTTTGTGAGCTCGGTGTAGGAGGCGGATAGGCTGAAGCAGATTTGCCTCAGACCGGCTACAACAAGTACGTCTTCCAGTCTCCCGAAGATGCCCAACTGCATGAAGGATGACTGGTGGCCGAACCTGCTAGGCCTGTAGAGCTTGGCTCCTAGCTCAGCATATCAGCGTCCGTGCTCTTCATCTCTTGGCACGAACCTTCCTAGCGTGTGTTCCAGGGGTTCTGTTGTTGGAGCAGGTGTTGCAGCTGGAGTGGCCGCTTCTTCTGTCCTCACCCTCTTTCCAGATGTTGAGGGTCCAGCCGCCTGGGGGTTCGAGCGCTTCTGCCCGATAGTGGCCACCTCTGCCTCTGGTTCGGTGACGACTCTCCTGCCTTGCTCGCCAACGAGTCTAACGGTTATCTTTGTGCGTGCCATCCCTATCATCAATCAAATAAATGCTATTTTGTTATCAACAGAAAAATTAATAAGGGGAAAGGCACCCCGACACGACGGTACCGGGCTTCAAGACAAGATCAGGTGAAGCTTGCCCGATACAACTGTGTCGGGCGATACGGCCAAACGAAACTGAGCGCCCGGCAGGGTCTTGAAAGAGCGCTGCCCGGTACAAGAATAAACGGACGATACGGTCGCTGCCCGACACAGATGTATCGGGCAGGCGCGAGAGAAGCGTGTTGCGCGATAACAGTGTCGGGCAACAAGAAAATCAACGTAAAATCCTCGCCCGACACATCGTACGCGATAAAGGTCCGTATCGGGTATGCTCGGGCGATAGGGCTGTCGCGCGATACCTTTGTTTTCCTTAAGGTGCTGCGCGTCACGGGATCGAAAGAGGTCTCTGCGCGACACGGGAGCGGAGGGCAAGAAAAGTACTGCGCGATACGGTAGCTGAAAAAGGTAAAGTCCGGGAGCGCGACACGGTAAAGTTTTTGCCTTATATATAGCGGCCGGATGTTGCGGTAAAAACATTTCCTCCCGGGACGGGCGCAATCTGTATGTCGGTTGGTGTGCCGCCCGATCTGGTCTGGGAAAAAAGATTTGCTAGACCAGACTTCGCCCGACCGATACAAGATTTTTCGGGACAAAACTCCGAAGTAAAACCCACTTAAAGAAAGAGGCGACAGGCGGGTAAAACATCATTGGCCTAAGGCTAAACCCGGCCTCAGATGGTATTTACCCATCCTGGCAAAAAAAACTAAAGCAGTGACCCTTAGAACAAAAGAGTCAGCACACGTGCGCATGCACTGACTCGGGCCTTATTACAATCCATAATGTTTGTAATGTCTGTCTTGCAAGAAAGTAAATAACATCCTATTCTAGAAAAATAAAAGCGCGGGCTGCCTCCCGAGGAGCGCTGCATTTTCTGTCTACAGCTAGACGTCCTTCAGCTTGTTCATCTTGATCTATCTTCTAGCTGGTTCGGTGTTAGACGGGATCTTCCCTACAGGATTCTTCATAATCTCGGCGAGCTGCGCTAGCTGCTGGTCGATTTGGCGCTGATGTGTCTGCATATCTGCCAACTGGACCTGCAATGAGTTCAAAACCCCCGAATTGGACAGTGCACTTTGCGCTAACTGGTGATTAACGGTGTCCTGCTTCTTGACAAAATCGAACAACTGGCCGATCACTTCGGATTGGTTCACCCCTTTCTCCTGTTCACGGGGCGGGCCTTGGTACTTTCCTGGTGCTTGGAAATTACCTTTTGCTGGATGGAACTGGCTGTTCTTGGTGTATTGGCCTGATCCCCCCCTCTTTTCAAAAGGTTGCACGGGCCTGGCCAGAGTGTTTAGCTGATGCGAGTTCTCGGCCGCGTCTTTGTTGCCATAATTAAATCCGGGGTGGTCTGGTCTCTTGAAGCTCATGTAGGATACATTCTCGGTCCTCTCTTCTTCCGAGTCGGAGTCGCTGTCGGTGCCGGGTTTGGTGTAGACGCAGTTGTCTACCCCATGTCCTCCTTCACCGCAGGTAACACATTTCATGACTTTCTCAACTTGCTTCTTCCCCTTTCCGCCATGATCCTTCAGCTGTTTCACATCTGTTGCTATCCTTTGAATCTGAGAAGTAATGTTTTCCAGAGCCTTGGACTCAAGAGAGATTCCTTCCCCTGCCTTCTTCGCCTGCCCTCTATCAGATCTATCATAGTCAACATCGGCCTTCAACTCAGCCATGTTCCTAATGATCTTTTCGGACTTGCTCGGCTTTTTCCCTAAGAAGTCACTTCCTGCTGCCGCATTCAGCGATACCCTTTCATCGGGAGTTAGCCCATTGTAGAAGGTGGAGAAATTGTGGTGAGGGCAGTCCCTCTGATATTCCAGATATCGTTCCCAGGCGTCGTGGAGGTTTTCATTTGGCTTTTGCGTGAAAGACGTGATTTTTAACTTGTTCCTCATCGTCTTCTCAGTGGGGTAAAACTTGTTTACAAATGCATCGGCCAGTTCCCCCCATCCATTCAGCGCTTGGTGGGGTAGCCCAAGGTACCATGATAGAGCCTTATCCTCCAAAGAGAAGATGAAACCCTTGCAGTAAATGACCTCTTGGGGAACCCCTCGCATCTTTATGGTGTCGCAGATGTTTTTGAAAGCGTCAAGGTGATGGTAAGGGTTGTCGCTCTTAGAACTCCCCCTGAAGCTTTTATTTTGAATCATGGAGATCACAGATGGCTTGAGCTCAAAGTTTGTCGCATTGAACCTTGGGATGATAACGGGGCACCTCGATCTATTGGCCTTTGTAGAAGCCAACTCTCTCAGAGTTTTCTCTTCTTCCTCCGAGTCGTCACTGTTGCTGGCGTCTCGGCGTCGCTCCTGGTTATCATGATTCCTCCTGTGTCTCCGACGACGTCTATGTTGATAATGCTCTTCCTCGTGCCCTGGTGATTCTAGACCTTCTTGCCGCTCATGATCACTATACCGGTCGTTGTCTTCCGGTGGAGGCGAAGCTGGCCTCCCTCCTGGGCCTTCGTTTCCAGACGGTGGCTCTACGCGAGGAGGCATGGTTGACAGTCTCGGTGTTCAGTAGATCAGAGTACCTGAAAACCGCATAAAAATCATGTTTAGAAAATTATAATTGGGGTAAAGAATAATGCTTAGAGAGAAAAAAAGAGAAAAAGAAAAAGAAGTGCTTTCAAGCCTATTTCTAAGCTTGAGGCACGGGAGTGTAGTTAGTGGATTCGGATTCGTCAACAGTGCCATTTGCCTTGTCCCCGGCAACGGCGCCAGAAAGTTGACCGGCCTAAATCGCGCGTCCTAAAATTGGAGGCGTATTTGAGGTAGTCGAGCCTTCGCATTTATAACCCGAATCCTTCTAGGCCCCCGCAACTTTGTTTACGGGGTCGAAGTAGTCATACGGGGTCGAACACAGGGACAAGGTGGGTTGTGTTGACGACTCTGAATCGACACTCTACACTCCGGTGGGTATAAAGAGATATTAAAATTCCCCGAAGGGAACAACAAGATGTCACGATTAAATCAAAGAAAACTATCTCCAACTGGAGCTACAAGAAAGATTAAGATTTTGTCATTTAGCAGTTTTTAGGAATTTTCATGCGACAGAAAATAGAAAGATTAACTGCAGTTTAAGGCGTAATGCAAGGGATAAGACTTCAGTAAGACAAGCGGTAGCAGTATCACCCTGCACCCCTCCTCTTAGAGCAGGTGCCTCTAACCAAGCATCAACACCTCTCTCGAGGTTGCAGGGCTCAAGTTAGAGTGGAATGATACTAAAACAACTCCGTTCCGGGCACTCTCGTACTCCAGAATCGGACCGAACACTAGAGCCACAACCCAACTCTCGAAGTAGTTGCGACGGGAAAGACGATTCGGTAGCTAAGCGAAACGCGATCCAAAACATGCAAGCTAGAGTTCAGATATCCAACACAGCAGTTACCCGATCATAAGGCACTGAGCATTAAACAAATAGCAATTAAGCATTTCTATTTCCATAAGCAATTAAGGGTCTTAATACAATGCTGAAGTAAAGAATTTAAATAACAGAATTAAAGATAGATGTCGCCTTCTTGATGTAGAAGGGCGACAGACTACTACTACTCCCAGCCCGATACCGCCCAGGGACCTATCCCGGTACAGCCGTGTCGGGCGGCACGAACTCTCGGACGGCACGCCTGACGGACGACTATATCGTTCGAAGACCCTGGTCGATACGCTCATGTCGGGCGACACACCCTCTCAGGCGGCACGACTGACGGGCGGAGCGTATCGGGTTTGGTATCGTGTCGGCCATGGATTTACATATACTACTGTCGGGCATGGTTGTCAGGCACTCGTGTCGCGTATTTACATCGGCCGATATCGGCCCTCAGTGTCGTCCGGTACAGTCCTAGGTGAACCGATCCCCTCCCTCTCGGGATGAGGAAGAGCTCACCTAGTGTCGCCCGGTACGAGCACTGGGGCACGATACGGTTGCTCTCGCACTTCTCTCGCAGATAGCTCAAGTCCCCAACTGTCCGAACTGTGAACTGGCCAGCCGTCCCGACCTATCCAACCTTGTCTTTTCGGCTTCCTGTAGCTGTTATTTATAGTCAGCCGGTTGATGAGAAAACATGGTGCTCGAAGCGCCACGTAGCTCCCTTATACGCCGGTCGATGGATGTGGATAGCCGATACAGGCATATCTCGGCGCGAGGTGTTGGCTATTGGTCACGTGGTGGGCGGCACGCTTGCCGGTGGGTGGTCGTGTCGCTCGACGAGCTGGTTCGTCGATGCGGCTTTGGCTCCCTGTCTAGTAGAAGGTGTGTCGGCCGGCACGTCCCTTTCGCAAGGTGCCCTTCTCCATCGATCATTCTTGTGTCGCCCAGCCCCTGTCGGGCTGGGTTGTATCGGGCGTCAGGAAGGTCGAGGCGGGCTTAGACTTATTGTGGGCCGGAACCGGCCTTATTGCACAAAAACGAGGAAAACTCTGTAGAAGATAGGAAAAATTGGAATAAGAGCGTTGCTTGGCCAATTATTGCGAAAATGCTAATAAAATAGAGGAAAATAGCAGAAAAGGGTAGTTTCGATAACAGAATAAAGGGCAAAAACGTCACAAAATTTGGTGTTATCACCCCCACATATTCAATATAAAATATTATTGCATATTTGAGTAGATCTTGGCGATTAGATTGTCCTGGTAAATTTTCATGATTTAATTCGCTTATTTGGTCGTCGAAATCGTTAGGGGCGTAAATATCAAAATTTTGAAAAATTTCTGTTTCTGGGCCAACGGACACGACATCGAAATCAGACATTTAATTCTATGCACTATGCGCAAAAAAAGAATGCTTTGAGGCTTTGCAAAATCTAGGATAAATTATTTGGAGAAAATTAGGGTGACATGACCCTTGATGAATATTTTGACTGTATTGTTAGCTTGTCTCAACAACTTGACTATTTTCTTCCTGTCTCTTCTGAAGATCATATCAAAGAGCGGGCTAAATTTGTCACGGCTAAATTTATCAAAGGTCTTTATTCAGCCTATGCTCCAGTTCGCATCATTATCTTGGTCGGTAACTCCTTTCCTACTTTAGAAGATGTCTTTTCTCGGCTCCAACAGTTTGATGTCTGCCAGTTCACTTCTACTCCATATTCGCAACTTATGATTGCTACCGTTCCCTGTGGACGAGGATGTGGTTGTGGGGGACGTCCCTGCACATTCTGCAACAAGTTAGACCATTTGGACGGAAAGTGTTATCAAAAGCACGATCATCTCTATGGGTGAGGTTTTAACACTTAGACTGCCCATGTTGCCCAAGGATCAGACTATTAGTCTGTTACCATCTCTTCTGCTGAGCATGAGCAACTTGCAGGCCTCTCAACAGGCTCCTCCACAATCCAAAAGATCCTAGAATTCTGTGAGTGTGGCCATGCAATCTGATGCGACATCTTCGTGCATCTGGCCTCCAACCAAGGTAACATTTTGGGACTTTAATGCTGACATCCAACTCTCCATGGATTGTTGATTCTGGGACAACACAACATATGACTGATATGAGACACCTTTCCTTCATTGAACCTCATAATTCCTACCTCATATGTCAGTCTGGCAGACGAGTCCATTAAAATTGTTCAACAATGTGGTAGTGCTAATGTCTCTCGTAGTCTCAAACTTTGATCCGTTCATTATATTCCTCATTTTCTTTTCAATTTAATGTCCATTGTTAAGTTAGTTGGTGTCTTTACTTGCAACGTCCTTTGGTAGTCATGGTTTTGTGATGCAGGATTCTCAGGTTTTTCAGAGGATTGTTTTGTGTTCTAGAACCGATTACCTTTATTACTTTGGTAATGTCATTCCACATCTTCTGTTCTTCTTGTAAGCACACCTCTTCAACTGCGTCAATGTTACAGTCATCCCTCATTTGAGAAGTTGAAGCACCTGGAGCCCTCTTTATCTAGTTTAAAAAGTTTTCCCTGTGACTCATGTGAGCTTAGAAAGCATCATAGGAGTTCCTTCCCTAAAAAATTAGTCTTTGTTCAAAAGCTACATTTGATGTTATTCACAGTGACATTTGCGGCTCCTCTCAAACCACCAGTTTTAGTAGATTTCGTTATTTAATTTTTTTTATGATTTCTCTGGCATGATGTGGTTAAATCTGTTAAAATATTGTGACGAAATGATTGGTGTCTTTCAGAATTTTCATGAAATGATCCCAACACAATTTAATAAATCCATTAAATTTTTTGGGACCGATAATATTTTGGAATATTTTTCAGCTCACATTTCTTCCTTTTGCTCTAGAACAAGAACCCATTACATCAACATTCCTGGGCTCACACCCCACAACAAAATGGGTTGACCGAACGTAAAAATCCTCATTTAATTGATATCTCTCGTGCTCTTATGTTTGAGGCCAAAATACTTAAAACTTATTAGTCTGAAATTATTCTCACAGCTTGCTACCTTATCAATCGACAACCATCTTCTGGTCTTCAGAACAAGATCCCTTTTTGGGTTGTTTTTCCTGTGAAAATGACTTTTCATCTTCCTTTACATGTTCTCGTGTGTACTACTTTTGTGCATAATTTTGATCTAAGAGCGGATAAACTTGATCCCCGCTCAATCAAAACGATTTTGCTTGGCTATTCCGCCTTTCAGAATGGTTTTCGTTGTTATAGTCCAAGCCACCATCATATGTATGTCTTTGCTGATGTTACTTGTCATGAATTTGAAATGTTCTTTGATTCTACATCCATATCCTCTCCGACTCAACCTCAACCTCAAACTGAGTTCGTTGAGCTTGATCTTTCTGACCTAGTTGATCATGAACCCATCCCCCTCGTGTCATTCCTCCTACGACACATGATATGGAACCAATGTTCATGTTTGAGGATCTTGATTGCCTTGTGGCTCTCCAGAAAGGTATCCGCTTTTACACTCTTTGTCATCCTATATCTCATACATGTTGCCTATCCAAGTTTTCCAGTACTGCTAAATCTATTGCCCAACATCTCAACTCTATCCAGATTCCTAAAAACTATCGGAGACCCTTCAACACCTGGTTGGAAACCTATGATGCTCGAAAAAATGACAACATTGTGTAGAAGGAGACCTGAGATCTTGTCCCTCCGCCAAACAAGAATATTGTTGACTGCCCGGTGGCTCTTCTCTGTCAAATTTAATTCTGATGAATCGGTGGAAAGATATAAAGCTCGGCTTGTTGTCAAAGGATTCATCCAAACATATGGCGTGGATTTCTTGAAAACCTTCTCATCGGTCACCCGTATTGTTTCTGTTAGGATTGTAATCTCCCTTGCTACTCACATGGACTGGCCTCTGGTCCAACTTGACATTAAAAATGCCTTCCTTCATGGTGATCAAGAGGAGGAAGTGTATATGAAATAGCACCCGAGATTTTATACTCAAGGGGAGTCTTCCAAAGAGTTTGTCATCTCAAACGCTCTTCGTGCGGTCTCAAGCAATCACCACGGGCTTGATATACCAAAACCAGTGACATTCTTGCTAGTCTGGGTTTCTCCAAATCATCTAGTGATCATAGTCTATTCTTTAAGTCGTCTCAAGTTGGAACCATCATTCCTGCTGTCTATGTTGATGATATCATTATCACTGGTAGTGATGTTCTTGGAATTTCAACATTAAAACAGACACTCGAACACCATTTTCATACCAAGGGCCCTGGACAACTTCACTTCTTCTTGGGCATAGAGGTGCTACGTGTCGTTAAGGCACTTATTTATATTAGTGGAAGTATGTCCTTGACCTCTTGAAGCACTTTGTTATGCTATATTCTAACCCCGTCTCTTCGCCTATAGATTATCACAACAAAGTTTTGACCGAGGGGGGTCTTTTTCCGATCCTGAACAATATCGATGGATGGTTGGGAAACTCATCTACTTTACAATTATCCGACCAGATATTATGCTTTTGCTGTCAGTGTTAGTCAACATGACAAAACCTCTTGCGTGCCACTGGAGTCAGGTACAACACATTCTACGCTATCTGAAAAGTGCACGTAGCAGAGGTCTCCTTTACAAGAAACCCAATCTCCAAGTATCTCTTTGAACTGCTATGCAGATACTGATTGAGCTGGAGATGTAATGACAAGTGATCTATTTCTGGTTTTTGAGTTCTTTTCGGTGGTCATCCCGTCAGTTGGCGGAGCAAGAAGCAGTCTGTTCTGGCTCGTTCTAATATAGGCAAAATATCATACCATGACACATGTCTGTTGTATAATTCAATGGGTAACATCTATTCTTCAAGAATTAAGTTTCCCTTTCTCTTCTCCAACAACTCTATAGTGTGATAATCAAGCAACTATTCATATAGCTAACACTCCAGTTTTTCACGAGCGTATTAAGCACATTGAGGTTGATTGCCACCTCGTGAGAGACTTGATTTGTGACAAGAAGATTATTACACCATTTGTAAAGATTGGAGAACAGACTGCTGATATCTTCACCATGCCTCCTCCCCCTTCATCCTTCTCCTATTGTGTGGGAATATGGGTATCCATGATGAATACTCTCTAGCTTGAAGGGGAGTGTTGATGGTTTTTTTGTTATTTATTTCACTTGTATTAGCTAATTGGGCTGACTCCCTTAGGCCCATTAGCATTAGTCTCATTTATGTTACGTTGTGTCTCCGGTACATCATATCTTGAGACAAGGCTATATATATGACACTCTTTGTAACACTGATTCTCATAATAAGAATTTCTCTTCTCTTCACACACTTAGTTGCCAATACTTTGTTATGATCAAATTCCCTTTGAAAAATGTAGAAAATTAACTCTTAAGTCATGAAGCTCGATTGACAAGCTATCAGCCTCTAAGGGCGATCATCACGCATGAAGAAGACATCGAGTAAGGGAAGGGTCAATTTCTTCAATCAACCTCTAAAGGTCGATCAAAGGAGCACACTCAGAGAGCTCAATAGCCAATCTATCGGGTTGATTATACCAAGAACAACGCCAATCGACCTCTTGATCTCACCAAATTCAGAAGTCAGGCAAAGCTATTGACCACCAGGTCGAGCACCATCCAGTGAACTCAACCAAGTACAAAGTTAGATCGAGAAATCGAACTCTCAAGCTCGATGGTAGCTGATGAGCTCAAGCCATCGATCGACCTTCAGATCGGTCAGCCCCAAAGCAGCTTATCGAGCTTGAAGCAATGATCAAAGCTCGATTGACTCTGACATCGACCTCTCAAGCAAGTTTTGGATCGAGGTTGACACAATAGCTATCAAACAAGAAACCCATCGAGCTCCCAAGCTCAATCATTTAATGCCTAAAGGTCGATGCCACATGCACCAATCACAGATCGGACAGGAGGCCAGTCAAACCCTATATATAGGAGCCCAAGGCATTAATTTCAAGTTCTTTTGTTTTCTACGAAAGGGATGAAATGCTGTCTTGGACCACAAGGACCAAAGTCAAGAGTCATTGACCTCGCGAGAGCGATCGACCTCTTGACTTTGTCATCAACCACTTCCACCAACAAGCTCGATAGATCCATCTTGATTTAAGTTCTACCAACAACTGAAGTGAAGACTATCGACCTCCAAGGTCGATAGGGTAGATCAATCAACCTTTCTAGGAGATTGACCTCTTAGTCGCTTTCAATTGAAAGGTGGGTAAATCAACCTCTCAACTCGATCTACTTGTGTATTGACCTCTTCCCTTCTCCTTATTGTTTTGTTATTTTTCTTTGAGAACTATGACTTGTTAAAGTTGTAATTTGATTCCTTCTTGCATCATGAGTGGCTAGGCTCATTAATTTGGGTTGGAAGTAGCTATCATTCCCTCCCAACAATGCAATCTTCCCTTCTTTCGTGTAATACATATTCTCACAATTTTGTTTCCATACTCCTGTTTAAATGCATCACTTGTTTGATTAACTACTTTCTTGCGATGTCTAATCTGAATTAATTCAAGAGAATAACCTCGGGAAGATCTAGAGTTTGGATTAGTGATGATCTGTGAGAGTGAGGAATCACTATGGTAAAAGTTCATGGGGTTACGATTGATCTTTTGGTTATCATCTTGAGAGAGAGGTGCCATTAGATATAAATCTACCCTGATTTTCAAAGGAGGGTGTTAGATATCTTTCATGACTGCTTGCAAAATGTGTAGAGAATATATATAATAGGAGAGGAAGGTTTCACATGGTTGAGGACGGTTTGATAGATGAAACCCAATCAAGTTTCCTTCATCATTATCACAATCATCTTTGTTTCGTTTGAGTTTTATAACTTAGATTTATTGCTTTGAGTAGATTAATTCGTTCCTTAATTAGAACACCAGTTTCAACTCTTTTTTTAATTTAACTGAGCTAAGTTAAGATTCTTGATTCTTACTCGTTGTTTCTTCTTATCCCTGTGTTCGACCCCGTATTACTACAATAGACTTCATATTGAGTTGCAGACTTCTCTTGAAGTCGGGTATAAGTTTAAAGTTCGATACTTTCAACCAGACAATTGTGTTTACACTTTTGACCCATGTTTAAGGACGATCAAGGGTTATGCATAAGAAGCTTGATCCATAATTCTGATGGAGAGGCACACAAACAAATGCTGAAAACCTTATTGCATAATTTAAGAGCAATACCAAAGTGAATACCATATAGAATACAGTTGAATACATCGTTTACCATCGATTGATCTTATAATAGAAACCACCCAGATACGATGAAACAATCATTCCCAAATTAACAAAATATCTAACACTAGACTGGTCAAAACCCTAACACGAACCCCACATATATAATAATGAGTCAAATAAATTAAGGACCCTTTATTGACCAATCTGAGGAAAATCGAATGATTATGTTTCATGAGTATAAAATCTCACTATTAAACAACTCAACATGTATACTCACAAATAAAGCATTTCATTTTGTCATATATGGGCGGCTTAGACAAAGATGACATTGATACAAATGCGTGGAGGGTAATGAGGAAGGAGTGATAGTTGAATCGATCGACCTAGTATGTAAATATTTTAAACCATCTTCACTTTTATATTACTTACTATATGTTTTGAAATGAATCATAAAAGTGAAAGCAATTTGGAAAAAGTCAGTTTACAATCTATTTAGTTGTCAAATTTACTAACATACACAAGATTCAAAAGTGAAATTAGACGCAAATAACACAGAAGTTAGTGCCATTGAAACAGTAGTAATGTCTCCTACACCAACCCAAAAAGTAGAACTGTGAACTGATATCATAGGGGAATGCATTTTTGAGTGAGGATTTTAAACCCCTTTTGAAGGAGGGGGTATCACAGATACAAAAGACTGTTCTTTTTTTTGTTAAGAGAGTCTTGAACTTTCTAGAAAAGCTTCGTTAATGAACCAAATGTCTACATTGTGCATTGACATTGTTGTAATGCGTTTTGAGCACTTACAGATGCATTTACAATCATACATCAGACTATATATAGTTTGTTAGACTATATTTGGTAAGGGGCATCAACATGTCTGTTTACTGGTTCGGCTGGACCGTAACCCTTCTGCAACAATATAGTCTATCTAGTACAATCTAGTTGGACAATAAACGCTACCACAAAAAACTATGACTTTGAGACTTCGAATATGGGTTGTATTCTTATAAATAGACCCCTCAACTCGTCCCAAGATGCACAAACATCAAGAGACTTCAAGACATTGTTTTTATAAGACTTAAAGCCACATATGGACGTAGGGCTTCCCTTAGGGTTTCAAGCCTCCAAGAACTTCTCTTCAAACAACCATCTTCTTCCATAGTTGACTTGCGGCTGTAAAAGGGGATTGAGTTATGCTTCTCTCGTGTAATCACTCTTTGTTATTCTCTACATCAATATATCATCTTCACTACTAGATATAGGCTCCCATATTGGGAATTTGCCGAACCACTATAGATGTTGTCTTACACATCCATTTTCTTGCAAGAAGCTCGTTGGGCCTTGTTGTTCGGGTCTTCCATCACCAGCATATTCCTAATATTTTTACCCTCCCCTAGTGCCTCAGCGGGATTTGAACCCTCAACTTGCGCTACAACCAACAACATGATTTACCAGTTGAGATAGACGTTAAGTGTTTTGAAGGGAAATGTATGGATGACCCTTCCAGGGCAGAAAACAATCGTTGAGTCCTAGATTCTTGGGCTAATCCCCTACATAATCAAGAAGAACTTGACATGTTAATATGAAGGTAACTAGGAAAGTAGTACTTTCTGAATGTTGGGCAATATTCTTAAGGGAGCGAAGGTATAAGCAGTTGAGAAATTTGCAGATCTAATCATGACAATTTTAATAGATTTTAGTGGAGCAGAGCCAAGGCAGAAGTAGAACCATGATAAGAATACCATGCATATGGTTGGCCACTTGTGTCTATAGTATATTTCCTAACACTTCTCCTTGATATGGGTTGCACAACCACCATGGAAGTGTGTAGCACTGACATAAAGGATGAACTAGTGGAACACCCTCATTGAGAGGATGGATTGCGTCGTCTTCCATGTCCGTGAGCACAATTTCAACCATACCGGCGAAAAGAAACCTCCAACATTTAGGACTTTATAGATGTCGCATTAGGAGTCATTGAGATGTGGTCTATGCGATCATCCATCTCATTGAGTGTACACAATGGATTTAAAGCTAGACATTATGAACTAACCTATAGGAGGTAGACAAAGAAGCAAGAAACCAAACTAGTTGAATTTTGTTCTTTTATCATTGCAAAATATCCTGACTAATTCGATGTGGCAATACCACAGTCCCCTAGAGGCAGCAAAATATATAGTAAAAGATGCATTTTCTTCAAGCTATAGTGTATTTCGATTTTTGTAAACAATCAGAGATGGTTCTCCTGTTTATAGTAGAATTGAGCCGAGTGGTCCCATATTTCATTGGAGGATGGGAGATAAACCTTGTTACCATTGATCATGATTTCATGCTAATGAAAAGCCACAAGGGCACATAGAAATCTTTTGTATAAACCCTTTTCAAGACTTTACTGTGATCAGATTCATTCTTAACCGGAGTCAGTTGAATAAGGTGCATAAGATGTCCCTGCAAGGCGACATATTTCTAATGAGAAGGACCAAATTAGGTACCTCTGGCCTTCCAGTCTGATGGTCTTGACCTTCCAGCCTAATCGTCTAGTCTAATTGACAGTGAACACATTTTATAGAAGCAATTTATGAGGGTGCCATTGATGCTCAAACAAATGTCAACATTCCCACATTAGATAGAAATGCAACAAAACAGTCACTATAAGTCCCCAGACAGGCAGGAATAGGTAGGCAAAAGCAGTTGATAACGCAAGTAGGCATACATGGTTTATAGACCCTCAATATGTGTGTGTGTGAGGAAGGATTTTCATTTATCTCCTCCAAACAGAAACTATGCAACGACTGGGTAGAGGGAGAACCTTCTTCGTATATGCAACAAAAGCATAAGAAGTGCCGTCAGTTGGCAGGGATCGACGCAATGATATCTAGAGAGGGGGCAACCATGGTGTCTGAGCATAGAACTGGTGGCATACATTGTGTCCCACAAAAATGGGAGCAAGATGCTTGTTATCAAAAGGGGCAGAGAAAACCACTCATTGTTAACAAAATACCAAGTTCCACCATGGTCATTCCCATTCCACACATGGAACCAACTTAGGAACTAATTAAATCAACACTAGCAAGAACAGAAACAAAATGCAAGATATATCAACAATTAGATTGAATTCTGCTGATTGGGACTGAAAATTTGTTCTTTGTCTTCTCGGCAGTGTCACATTTTGTTTCCCGTACGCAAAATTAAAGCTTATCTAAATCATTTTTCTCATTGTAATTTATTGTTAATGGAATCTCCACCAACTAGATTCCGGGATGTTTTCTTAAACAACCTTCTTAAAGAGGTGTATGCAGCTTTCTCGGGGCTTTTTGGCTGATGAAGATGGTTACAAGTTGCAGAGAGCCCTTTATGACTTGAAATATAAGGGGTTTGGTTGATAGATTATGATTCGGCAGCAAGAGAAACAATCACATGTTAGATGCGAAATAACACATGATATATTGGATTCCCTCATTTGGTAACTACATGAAACAATTTTATCAAACTATATGTAAAAATGAAAAATAACAAACACAACAAGAAAAGAATCTGGCCAATAGTCTATATATTTTAGCACTTCTCTTCAAGTAAGAGTATGCATACACGACACACTTCTACCAAGAAAGAGTATATAGACAGTGTATACCCAATGTGCAATGTATAGACCAGTAAAGAGACTGAGTTAGTGTCTCAGTAAGGTATATCAGCTATTTGATCTTTGGTATGGATCACATGAGGTGTATAAGCTTTTTTGCTTACCAACAGATCCTAAACAAATTTGCAACCTACTTTTCTCTGCGCTTTTTGCTACTTTGTTTCTGTGTAGAACAAAACTGCTAGCAATTTAGACCATTGCATAATTACCATACATGACGATCATAGAGTTATACACCAAATCTTTAACTTATATAAGATAGATAGGACCTGTTATAGCTTATATAGCATTCCATGGCCATATCACGATACTCAATTTCCATGTTAAAGTTTGCCTGTTGCTCTTCCACACAATTAGGTATTCAGATACTTACAATCCAATATCCATATGTTGACCAGTGATCAATTACGTCTCTTGCCTAGTTTACAGTGGTGTAACCCACTGAATGTAGGATCTCATTTTTACTGACTGGTTTTCTATGAGTGATTCCTTTCCCTTGAGCACCATTTGAATATCACAATATCTTATGTTATTACTTATTCCTACTTTTCTGGGAACACTTTTTCCCATGTGCTAAGGTTAAGTATACATTCATGTAAACTTATAAGCATTGTTGCATTGTGTACATGAGTTTTTAGGCATGGGCAAATTATGGTTGTCACAATTTCCATGTGCATAAGTTGACCAGTGATCTGTTAAGTTATCACTTGCTCACTTTACAATATAGCTTGACGCACTAGATGTACTTTCCTGTGAACATTTCTTTCTCACCATTCACTTGTATTTCTTTTTTGTACTTTCCTGTGAACACTTCTTTCCCATGTACTGGGGCAGAAATGCATCTCCATAGACTTATAAACAGTATTGCATCATGTCAAAAATAGATCATGCTTGTGTCTCGATATCTAGTAGTTGAATGGTGCTCTCTCATGATAGTTTGAGTGCCATGCTACTGCTATATGCTTTCACACATTTTGTTTTTTGTGGCCAACAATCGGTGGTAGGATGGATCTCATGATCAACATGGATTTCTTTTCAAGCAATCATCTTTTTGTTGAGCCTTCCTACCTTGCCCATGAAAAAAACTTACCTTCAAGCTCTACTGCAACCTTTTTAGTCACAAGCAGGGATCAGGCAGATTGCATCTCGTCTTTTTTGGTTTTCCTTACATTTGCGTTAGATATGAATGACCAACTCAAGAGACATTGAAGAATTTTTGGAACGTGGGGAGTCATTAAATAAATGTGCTACATTTTCTAAATGAGAAAAGCATGGATACAACTAATCTTTTAGCTAACCTTGTGAACTAAAATACCTAGGTGACCAAGGACAAGGATGAAAATCACATGGATATAGGTTACTACACAATAGTAGTGGACAAATTCAATACAAATTACTACACTCATCTTGATATCTCCAACCAAGGCTGAAGGAGTTGTTAGTTCAAATGAGGACACTCAAGAAGTTCCATTGTACCAGGAGAATATGTTTTGTATATTCTATACTTTGAGAGTTACGTATTGAAGTTTTTAGAATATAATACATGTGCAATGTAAATTGGCTAACATGCCTATACGTAGCAATGCTATTGATTCAAGCAATATTAAAAGAAGAACAATCGGGTTGAAATTAACCTAGGGAGAGCTTATAAAGTGAGATTCTGAATTTTACATCTTGAATATGACCCATAACAAAACTGATTGGAAAAGAAGGATCCATGTAGCGGACCCCAACATTGTTGGGATTGGGGCTTAGAATGATGATGATGAATATTGTAACTGTTCTGAGTGTTTGTATTATGATATTAAGGGGGAGATCAAATTTGTATCGGGTTTTGTTATCTGGTATGATTTTGTATTGAGGTTGTCTGGGCAAGTTGGTTCACATATGATCCAGCTTGAGGGGGTGTTAAAAGTATGTTATGTGTTAAGTCCCATATTGGGGAGTACAGGAGTTAGCCTGTCTAAACTCCTATTTATACAAGTTTTGTATCACTTGTTCATCTCAATCTACTCCCTTACTACTATTTATAGGAGTCTTTACTTTGTGCATGTTTTATCTTTCCTTTATTCTCTCAAATGTTTTCTCTAAATGTTCTTCTTAATGTTTTAAAAAGCGTCAAGCAGTAAGCGTGCAAACGACATCTTGTAACCACTTAAGCACTAAGCGGATGATTTAAATAAAAGCGGGTTTTAATTTCCTATAATCTTTTATGTATAATTACATACATATGTATATAAATACTATATTTTTGAAACTTTTATACATATCGACTGCAAAACAATATAAAACACCAAAATTGTTTGTAATGCAACTATAAAATAATAATTATAGCTATATAATGTAGTAAGATATACTTGTCATAGATCGGGCACCCTAAACAATTATAAATAATAACTGTATATACATGATACAACAATAAGTTTGCATCACATGTTTACATAGCTAAACAGTAAACAATAGACTTATCATCATAGCTGCCTTGCCAACTTATTGTTACATTTGCATATCATCAATTAATCATACATTACAGTGGTACATTTAATTGAAGTATGCATTCTAAATCAGGTAGTAGTACATAGTTTACTTGGATATATTACAGAAGTACGTTATTATTACGGCTTACATACAAAGTAAGCATTCTAAATTAGGGCTAGGGCTTATCCTAGAACATTTCGTGTATATAATAGTCAATAGTACTAGGATTATATAATTTACATGCTTACAACAATATATAAAAAACCAGGCATAAAGCCGGAACAAAGCAGGTGCAGTGTGCAAAAAGCGCTGATTTTCTTCAATCTGCTTAGTTGACGCTTAGGGGCTGATTTAAACGGCTGAGGAGCTGGGCCGATTAAGCGGTCACTCAGAACGATTTTGAATAGTGCTTCTGTACTTGACAGAAACTCGGTGTTGCCCATGCGGCTTTCTTATTCAAAATTTTTCTAATAGTGCTTTATTGCTCGATCCAGTGCATGTCTAATGATTTCAGTTTTCCATTATAATAGAGAAGTCGTTAAAGTTGTATAAACTCTTCTGTACTTGATAGAAACTCAGTGTTGCCCAAGCAGCTTTCCTACTCGAAA
Organism: Alisma plantago-aquatica; assembly: GCA_963693085.1. Taxonomy (NCBI): domain Eukaryota; kingdom Viridiplantae; phylum Streptophyta; class Magnoliopsida; order Alismatales; family Alismataceae; genus Alisma; species Alisma plantago-aquatica. The sequence goes on along the minus strand of OY856409.1, from coordinate 73,899,746 downwards.
AATTTCTAATAGTGCTTTGATTGCCTGATCCAGTGCATGTATTATAATTTCAGTTTTCCATTATAATTGATGTCTTTAAAGTTATATAAACATTCTGTACTTGATAGAAATTTGGTGTTGCCCAGGTGGCTTTCCTATTAATTTTTTTTCTAATAGTGCTTTGATTGCCTGATCCAGTGCATGTGCATTGATTTCAGTTTTCCATTATAATGGAGAAGCTCTTCCCAGTAAATTATGAAATGAGTGTTTTGTTGATTATTTAGAAAAACTTTACTTCATTATTAATTCAATTATTGGTCTATGCCTGTTGTTTCTCTCTCTCGTCTATAATTAAGTCTTCCTCTCCGACTTCTCAACTGTTCAGCATCTGATTTGAAATATTTATCAAAAAGGTTGCGTCTAGCCTCTGACTCCTTGTACCTGGTTTCTTTGCTTTTTTGTACGGACAATAAGTTTCACTATGGCAAATGTGAAACCGACTTTGCTTTTGATTTTAGTTCTTTTTTGTTTGTGTGAAGGAATAAAGAACTCAAATGCCTTCTATTAATTTGGAGGAAGCTACTTGATAAGAACATAAATTCGGTGTTAGTTATCAGGGAAAGAAAATCTTGAATATATATTTCTCCAACTACTGGTGACAGGACAACTGGGCAAGGGAAAACTGTAACATAAAACTATAGGGGATATGAAACATAAGTTGAAGAACATGAGATGGATGAGAATGTCATCATGCACCTATGACTGACATAGACTACTGTGTTGGGACTTGGGATTGATAGTCCTATTGTTTTACTTAGCCTTGAGGCTTAATTCCTGATCAGAAATAGTGAGCGAGTAACTAATTTTGCCAAACTGGTTTCTGTGCATTCTAACAGAATGTCACCAAGGTTTCTCTGCGGCTAAAGTTGATGCTTGCCAGCACACACACACACACACGTCCAACCTGTCCGTCTCAGCCAGTAAAGCAAAAATGCTAACATTTTGAATTGCTTCTAAAATGCAGAACCCAGGGTTCGATTTCTCCCAGGCACAGTTCACTGGCAGCTGCCCAGATCCGAGGACTTTCATGGGCGGCATGCAATCGCCTTGACAGGCTTCTCCCTCAAATGTCATCTTGCACTGAACGCTGATTGTACAACTAAATTAGTTTTCTTTCTTCTAATTCATGATGATCCAAGTATCTACCCTTTCTGATGTTTGTAGAATATAACATTATATAATATTATCTGCAAAAATGGCTTTAGCTTCGAGTACTCACCTGATCCTTATATATACCTCTTTCTATTTAAAGCTAAAACTGGATGAAATAATCTCCTGGATTTAATACATACCAACTTCTTCCCTCCTGTCTTCAAGTTGATGCGAGTCATAATTTTTTTCCGTACTGTATATCTTGATGTTCTCCGTCTTCGTATTTTATGGACACCTAAGAAGGAAGACAATGTCTTGGTCGCATTCTTAGCATGCGGTAGAAAGGCTGCCGTCGGTACTTGTTTGTCTGAGACTAAATGCGGTGGCGTTTCTCCAGTCTGGTTTTAACCTGTTGAAATCTGCACTGTGCCGTAATCCAGCCGTCTTGACAATCCAAACTGTTTCAAAATGCCTGGCATTCACGGGTTACAAGGTCGCCCTGTACTAGACCGGTAGGTGTTGGGCCGTTAGGAAGCAATTGTATTCTTTATCGTCGTAGATGGTGGTATTGTTTATAACTCTCTCAACGTAACAACGGGTTTTACAAATTGAATACTGCACGGTTGATGACCCAAGTCTCATTTGGGCCCTTCTCCTTCATATGGTTTGGTTACATGCGTCTGTTTCAATGGACAGGAATACAAAAAAGAAATGAAAAGAAAAGAAGCAGGTGCACCAGTTATCGGTTACATTTGTCGGCTATTGGTGCATACTAGCATTGTTAGGCAGCGTAGTCTCCTCTCCTTTCTTGTACCCAACCGTGCTTATCCTGCCGCTGTCTCGGCTCCTGTTCTTCCACTGTCGCGCAGATTTGCAGTGCAATAGCCTACCGCTCCTAAGAAGAGTCGGAGAAGGATGTCCAAATGTGCATGGAATGCAATGCATCTGCCGCCCAATGTATTATTTTTTTGAGGTGTGGTAATATTAATTGATTATCATTTAGTCTTATTGATTGATTGTCAATTTATGTTAAAATAGATTCTATTTATGTTGTATCTATTATTTTTCTCATGTCTTTTAGAATTCTTCATATCCTATCATATTATAGTGTAAAGAAGGCCTCCTCCCCTATATAAAGCGGCTTACTCTTTGTAGTATATATAATGAAATATATTTCTATTTTAAGCTTTGATAAATTTACATGGTGTCAGAGTGAGCTTAGGATTAGGTTTGTCTCTCCCTCTCCCATCAAAATTCTACTTGTCACTCATTTTCTCTCTTCGTTTGTTTCATAATAGAAGTCAACAACACTAACAATAACTTTCACATCATGCATTGAGAATTTTTCTACACATTGCAAAATATTGGTGGGCAACTACTCGGGATAAGCTTCTCGGGCACCACATTCTCTCTCATCTGATCTATTTAAATTTCTTTCACATCACCTTTCATCTAATGAAAAAGAGGGTCCTTTCATCAATCTTGAATTTATAAAATGCCAGATTTGCGATGAACGAATTATGGTCTATCTCATCAATTCTATTCACATAGATATCTATTATGGCGTCATTGAAGAACACACCACCAATGCTTCCATATGGGCTAACCTTGAGAGACGGTTCACCCAATCAAATGACACACAAATTTCAACTTGCAATGGAGACAACACGAGCAATACAAGGTGATATTTCCATCTCTAAATTCTTTGACCACGTGCAGCCTCTGGTGTCTTGGCAACATCAATAGGCACACATACTCCACATGTACACCAGATGAGAAAGAGTTTTTGATGTATGACACTTTGTCCATAATTTTAGTAGTGTGTGACCAATATCATACAACGACCGAACAAACGTTCACTGGAATCCATCATCCCTGAACTTGTTGCGGAAGAGAATCGTCTTTGGGTCATCAAGACTTCAACACCAATGCACAATCTGCCTCCTGTCACGTCTAGTGCTGATCTGGCTCTTGCTAACGTTGCTACTACAAGGACAAAATCTTGTGACCATCTTATCTATACACATTTGTCACGAAAAAGGTCATTTGTTTATAAGATGTTTCAAGCTTCACTCAAAATTTTATCAGGAATACAAGGAAAGATCAAGCGTGCTACTACCTAATTACAACAAATATTGTTGCAATAGCAAGTGGGATTGGAAAATAACTGTATCTCTCATAAAGATCGCAATCATGCTATGCCCTGGATCCACGTCTTCAAAAACTGGAGGTGTGGCTTCATCTTCCTTGACTACGTGTACAAACTCTGACACCTGGATCATGGATTCAGGCAACACACATCATGTGACTCCAAAATTTTCTTTTTGAGGAACTTTTATTCTCTACAACAACCACCAATAAAAGCAACACATGTCTTACTTATTGTTAAATCTGAGATTAGATACATCACACTTCAATCCTCAATTTCCTAGAAATCTTTCTCTGCCAAAAAGTCTTGCATATTCCTAACTTGAATATGAGTCTCATATCTATTGGACAAATGTTTGATTCTAGCTTTCAAGTAATTTTTTTATAAAATGGGAGTTATGTGCATGACATGCGTCCAGGCCAAGATATTAGGACTGCAATTAGAGTTGGTGATCTATATCATGTGTCTAGTGTTCACATTCCAAACACCATCAACACTGCCTTTGCTTGGGTAATGTTGTCACCAAACTTATGGCATTATAGATTAGGACATATGTCTCCAAGTTGTCTTAGTAGTCTTGCTAAGTCTGGCACTCTTGGTCCAATATGTACTAAACTCAATTACAAGGGTACACTAGTTACAAACTTGCAAAAGTTGCATTTGTTCTTTTTTCAGACTCGACCAATAAAAGTAGAATTTTTTTGATCTTATTCATTCTGATATTTGGGGCCCTGCACCTATCATCTCTAGAAGTGGATTTCAATATTATGTAACTTCTTTTGTTGATTTTAAAAGATATACATAGATTTACCTCATGCGCAACAGGTCTAAAATTTCACACATACATAATTCTTTTACCAATAGAATTAAAACCTGACACAGTAAAGTCATTCTTATGTTTCACACAAATGGTGCGAAGGAATACACATCTACTACCATGTGTGAGATCCTCAATTCCCAAGGAAATCATATATCAACAATGTCGTCCTTACACCCATGCATGAAATGATGTTGCAGAGAGGAATCACAGACACATTCTTAAAACTATTTCTGCTCTTCTCATTAGCTTTGGCATTCCACAACGATTCTGGGATGAAGCCATCCTCACATCCACTTATCTCATTAATCTCATGCCCACTTAAATCCTAGGGGGGGTCTCACCACATGAAAAAATCTAGAACCACCACCATCCTACACCCACCTGTGTGTTTTTAGTTGTACTTACTTTGTCGTTCTTCCCCAACACGAGCGAAATAAAGGTGAGGCACGGTCTGCACATTTTGTCATTCTAGGATATAATGACGAACACAAATGATATCATTGTTTTGACCTTGTTGCTCATCATTTATGCATAGAAATGGATGCTACATTTCTTGAGGATACACCTTACTATACTTCCACCAACATAGACCACTCCTTGCTTCATGAGTTCATCACCATCCCTAATGCGAAATGGATTACCACAACAACTTCCACCACAAACCCCGAGTTTGAAACTACCCATGTTTCACTTCCCATTGGGATTAAAGCTACCCTTGTTGATCCTTCCACTGGGATTGACGCTACCCATGTTGATCCTTCTATCACACCACCACCAATAGGCATTGAGGCTACCCATGTTGACCCTCATACATCATCTGATGACACAACACATGATTATGATCCCAATGTTGTAAAAAACCTTTCCTCTACTGACATTAACGCGGGTCTAAGAAGATCCCTATGTGGACACCAGCAAAATCTGTGCTATGCTCATTCATCAGTCACATGCTACTCTTCAGAATATTTTGAGTTTTCTCACTGCTCTTTATACATGTACTGTTCCATCTTCATATTAGGATGCTTCCAATTTTATGCATTCAAAGAAGGATATGTAGGAAGTGATCCATGCCTTTAAATGCACCCACTCTTAGGATTTTGTTCCTCTACCAGTAGGTACTTCACCAGTTAGTGACGAGGGTTTTACAAGATCAAGCACATAGTTGATGACACAATTGATAGATATAATGCACTCCTAGTTGCTTGGGACTTCACTTAGGAGTATGACACAAACTATGAAGAAATGTATGCTCCAATTGCTCAGTTGACCACTGTCCAAATTCATCTTGCTGTTGCAACAACCCATCATTGGACTATATACCAGATGGGTGTTCAAAATAGCTTTTCACACAGAGAACTCTAAGAAATCATATACATAGATCCGTCACCAGGACTAGTAGTACATGAATCTGATGTTCATCTTCTACCTTAAGCCATTTATGAACTCAAATAGGCACCCATGGTATGGTTGGAATACTTCAAACAAGCCATCACATGTGCAGGTTACACCCAAAGTTCATATGATTATTCAATGTTTGTGCACAATACACCTCGAGGACGAGTCATCCTACTCCTGTATATGGATGACATAATCATCACATGAGATGATGTAGTGAGAATCAATATCTTACAACATTATCTTACTAAACAAGTCTAGATGCAAGACCGGACAACTTCACTACTTCTAGACCTGGACATTGCTCATGAGTAGAAAGAAATTTTGTCCTTTCATCAAAAGTATGGAGTAAATTTCATTAAGGGTGCCAAAGTATTTGACTTACGAGATGCAAATACAACTCTTGGTGTAAAACCGAACCCAATTGATTGAGACATTACCTGATCCCACAAGGTGTCATCAACTAGTAGGCCAACTCCTATATTTGTGCACCACTAGGCCAAAAATTCAATATATTGTTAGCATTGTGTCATAATTGTTATCTTCTCCCCAAAGTGCCCACTATGTTGTTGTATCATACTCTACACACGGGGAACAATCACATGGTCTCTACTCATGAGCTCCTCCTGCAACTTTATCCTACATGCATACATTGATGCTGACTGACTAGATGCCTAACTACTAGACGCTGCACTGCTGGTTTTTGTCTTCTTATTGCTGGTCCTTTCTCTCATGGAGGATCAAGAAATAGGACATTGTATCTGTTTCTTCCACTAAGATAGAGTACAAAGCAATGTGTGACACAACTCGAGTAATAGTACACATCCGTTGGCTTCTAAGTGATATGAGAGTTATCATTTTTGATGCTACACTTATGTTTTGTGACAACAAGAGCACCATAAAAAATGCTAGTGATCCAATTTTTCATGACATGACTTAGCACATAGAGATACATTGTCACTTGTGAGAGAAAGCATCTAGCTGGCATCATCACACTTCCCTTCATAAAATCTAAAGATCAGATTGCAGACATCTTCATAAAGGCACACATTGCAGCAAATCACAACAAGATGATTCACAAATTCTACTTCTTTGATCCACCTTGAGTTTGGGTAGGAGGCTGTTCATATTAATTATCAATTAGTCTATGATTGATTATCAATTAATATTAACTGTATTTATATTTGTTGAGTGTCAGTTTCTATCACACACTTATTGTATTTATTATTTCTATCATGTCTCTTAGAATTCTCCATCCCCTCTTATATCATATTATAAAGAGGGTCTCCTTCCCTATACAAAGGGGCATACTCCTTGTAACAAATACAATGTGATATACTTGTATTTTAAGTTTCAATCAGTTTATAAGGGGACTCATGAGGAGTGGTAGAGTCTGTATCTACACACTTTAAATCTTGTATGGTCGGGAGTACGATCTTTTTACCTTTAGATTTGGATCCATAATATCAAGTATGTTGACATTCCCATGTCAATATTGCTGGTCCACAATATTCTAACGTGTTGGTATTACCATCATGGTCGGTGGCCTCATTTAGAAACAATACTTAGGAGTAGATGATGTGAGCTTGGTTTGTATTATAGAAAATGGACCGAGTAGAGATGACCAATTGATTATGTTTAGGAGTTGCAAATGAATTGATTTAGGTTTAAATCCTAAGAAGAAAATATTTGATTTCTCTTCATGCCACACTTCCTAGTGTTTGTGTACTATAAGGCAATAGATGCGACACCTCTCATGATATTCATAAAGGAAAAATATAACAAAAAAGATTGGTTATGAAACTTCAAACACCTTTGTGAATACTTGTGTATCAGGACATTGGTTTTGAACACATTTATAGAAGATAATGAGTGGTTGTTCCATAATTTTGGCAGTTGTATACCCCAACGACAATGTGCCTAGATTGTGAGGGGTATGAAGTATACATTTATGCCAGTTGGTTAGCACGAAGAAGATGTTGCACCGGTAGTAGATGTGATTGTTCTTAGTCTGACTAAAATGGGTGGAATTCTATATCTCAGAAATATGCTAAATAACTAGTAGTTTAAATGTAGAAGTATTTGGTGCCCACTAATCTTACATGTTTATATGTACTAGTAAACACATGTTTTACACATGAGCAATAAAATATGTTACTTTTTTATTAGAAATGAACATCTGAGCATGAATCATATGTAGTAAGTACTCTAGGAATTTCTTAGAGTTGTAAATTATTAACATGTATGTTTCTATACATAGTCAATATGCATTCCTTTAGAGGTGTAAAAATTAGAAATAAATAATAGATGAATCATTGAAGGAATAAGGAAAGTTGTTGTAGACTGCTACACAAGAAAGAGGTATCAACAAAGGAAAGCTCATAATTTGGTTCTACCTCAACCTAACTTGTTCTTAGAAAGATATTTATATAGGAAAAAAATAAGAGAAGGCAGGAAACTAGTGAATTAACAAAAACAAGCTTCATCACATGCCTTCTAAGAGGATCACTCGCCATGATGAATGATAGACTCGCATTATTCCATCAGTTATATAGTAGACTTCGTGTCTTAAGTTTCTACCTATGATTCAAAAAATATTCACATGTGTGCTTCATATGTGAAGAAATAGAGAGGAAATTAGACGAAGGATTAAAGATGGAAAGAAAAAGATAAATTGATTTGGTAAAAGATATAATGATGAACAAAATTGAAAGAGACCAAGAAAATAAATTGGTACAATACAAAAAGGAAAATATAGGAGAAGAGAGAAAAGTTAGTTGACGTACATGAGAAAAATATATGTGGGAGGGATCATATTTTCTAAATCATGTTATCAAAGTCATCCCTTCCAACAAACCACTATAATATCATAGTATTCTCAAAATTTTAGAAAATCCTTGTATCTGATGAACACAAATGTGAGTAGTATTGATTTTTTTTCTAATATCAACTAATAATTACAACAAGATTTGCGGTTCTAAGAATAGTGTGTTTGTAATGATATTTTGAATATTAAGTATCTTAAAAATAATTAAAACTACATAACAAAAAAAAAATCACATACATGTGTTGAAATTATAAGGTAAAGATAGGGCTACTTTATAACATAGTTTTAATAATGGATGTGATGGATGTTGTTATTATCGGTGAAGAGAATGAGAACAGATTTGGAAATGATGAGGGAGAGATAGATAGAGAGAAAGCCATAGAATGAGAGCATATTAAAGAATAGTTGTAGATATGATGAGAGATTTTAAGACACTAAGAGAACCAATTAACAAGGACTAAATTTTAGAGATAGAGTAAGAGATATATGAAGCATATTGATGAATAGTTATGAACATGGAGAGAGAGTTTGCAATATAGTGAGGAAGAAATTCTAAGAGATAAGTTGTAAACATGTTGTATGTGGACTTCACCATCCACAAAGGATTGGTAATATATCCTAGTTGTTGCCACACTTTTTAAAGAAATTTTTATAATCTTGTTGTAGTTGTTAATTGATACTAGAAAAATTATTTACATTGAAAAAGTGATTGGTGATTTCATATTCAAAACAATTTATACATTTGTTTCAGTCATCACATACATAAATTTTAAGAGATAAAACATATAAGGAGAGAGAGATCTATTTTATTCAATATCATATACCAAGTGTTTTGTACACATAATACAAGCATATTAGGTAGTAGGACAAGTAAGAAGTAAAGCGTGGCTTGAAAAGACAAACATACCATATCCGTTCCATTATATGAAATCACTAAACTCTTTGGTATTATAGTGCTTGGAAGTGATTTAACTCTTTGATAGTTGTTCACATTATACATATGATCTAACTCTTCGGTAAGAGAACATAAAGGCCTTATATCGAACTCTTTGACAGTCGAGAGAATGCATCAAAACTTTTGACTATCAATGCATAGGTACACAACGGAAAATGTACTAAAAATATGTGTAATCTTTAACTAATAAATATCTTTGTTTAAGTATCATGTCATATTTTTCTATTACAACCAATTTCTAGTTTATCTTATTGGCAAGTCATAATATTAGAGAGGTATATGAATAATGTAACGTATTCAACACTGTATTTTCATGTGACGTCAAAATTTTCCACACCATGACCGCATGTGTCGTCTAAATTGAAACTCTCACCTCAGCAAGAATCTCAATTCAAACTCGCGCACTAAACCGAGAAGAAGAGAATCAAGGGAGTCAAAGGAAGAAAAAGTAGCATATATAAATGAACAAAGACAAACCATAAATACAAGCTCACCATTCAATATATAATTATAGAATGGATTATTACAAACTGACATTACACATTGAATAGTAAACTTTTACATATGCACATACTACAACAACAAAATGATCTTTAGACAATAGGTCCACCTATACTTCTGCTCTCCACACAACTCTTAACTATCAAAAGTCTTTAGTTTTGAGTTTCATATCGAGCAAATGCTAGGCTTTACTACTATTCATGCTCTGATACCACTTGTGACATTCCCTAATTTTCAATACCATGACCACATGTGTGACATCTAAATTGGAACCTCCATCTCAGCGAGAATCCCAATTCAACATGCATTAGGACAAGATGAAGAAAATTAAGGGAGTCATAGGAGGCCAAAGTAGCATATGTAAATGAACAAAAACAAACTATAACCACAAGCTCACCATTCAACATATAATTCTAAAATGGCTTATTACAAAATGATATTACACATTGAATAGTAAACTTTTACGTATGCACATACTACAACTACAAAAGGATCTTTATACAATTGGTCCACCTATACATCTGCTCACCACAAAAATCTCAACTAGCACAAGTCTTTAGTTTTGAGTTTCATAATTAGCAAATACCATGTTTTGCTACTGTTCATGCTCTACCACTTGTGACGTCCCCATATTTTCAACACTATGACTGCATGTGTGACGTCCAAAATGAAACCCTCACCTCAGTGATAATCTCAATTCAAACTCACACACTAGGCTACAAAGAAGAAAATCAAGGGAGTCATATGAATCCAAAGTAGCATACACACATGAACAAAACCAAACCATAACTATAAACTCATCATTCAACATATAATTATAAATTGTCTTATTACAAACTGATATTACACATTGAATAGTAAACTTTTACAAATGCACACACTACAACTACACAAGGATCTTTAGAAAATATTTCACCTATATATTTTCTAGCCACACAACTCTCAACTATCATGAGTCTTTAGTTTTTATTTCATAATGAGAAAATGCCATGCTTTGCTATTGTTCATGCTCTGATACCACTTGTGACGTCTCCAGATTTTCAACACCATTACTGCATGTGTGGCGTCTAAATGGAAACCCTCATCTCGAAGAGAATCTCAATTCAAACTCACACACTAGGCCAAGAAGAAGAAAATCAAGGGAGTGAGAGGAAGCCAAACTAGCATGTGCACATGAAAAAAACAAACCATAATCACAAGCTCACCATTCAACATATAATTATAAATTTGATTATTACAAATTGATATTACACATTGTATAGTAAACTTTTACATATGCACATAGTACAACTATAAAAGATCGTTTAGACAATAGGATCACCTATGCATTTGCTTGCCACACAACTCTCAGCTATCAAGAGTCTTTATTTTGAGTTTCTTAATGAGTAAATGCCGACTTTCCTATCATTCATGCTTTGATATCACTTGTGACATACCCAAATTTTCAACACCATGACCGCATGTGTGATGTCCAAATTGAAACCCTCAACTCAGTGAGAATCTTAATTCAAACTCAAGCACTAGGCCAAGAAGAAGAAAATCAAGGGAGTCAGAGGAAGCCAAAGTAGCATATGCACATGAACAAAAACAAGCCATAACCACAAGCTCATCATTGAACATACAATTATAGAATGGCTTATCACAAACTTGTATTACACATTGAATAGTAAAGTTTTAGATGCACATAATATATCTACAAAAGGATCTTTAGACAACATGTCCACCTATACATCTACTCACCACACAACTCTCAACTATCAAGAGTCTTTAGTTTTGAGTTTCATAATGAGCAAATCCCAGGCTTTACTACTATTCAATCTCTAATGCCACTTGTGACATCCCCTGATTTTCAACACCATGACCACTTGTGCGACTTTCAAATTGAAACCCTGACCTCAGAAAGAATCTCAATTCAAACTCATGCACTAGGCCAAGAAGAAGAAAATCAAGAAAGTCATAGAAAGCCAAAGTAGCATATGCACATGAACACAAAAAAACCACAACCACAAGCTCACCATTCAACGTATAATTATAAAATGACTTATTACAAATTGAAATTAAACATTAAATAGTAAACTTTTACATATGAACATACTAAAACTACAAAAGGATCTTTAGACAATAGGTCCACCTGTACATCTGCTCACCACACAACTCTAAACTATCAAGAGTATTTAGTTTTGAGTTTCATGAGAAAATGTCAGGCTTTGTTATTGTTCATGCTTTGATACCATTTGTACATCCTCAAATTTTTAACACCATGACTGCATGTGTGACGTCCAAATTGAAATCCTCACCTCAGTGAGAATCTTAATTCAAACTCACACACTAATCCAAGAAGAATAAAATCAAGGGTGTCAGAGGAAGCCAAAGTAGCATATGGGTATGAACAAAAACAAACCCTAACTACAAGCTTACTTTCAACATATAATTCTAAAATGGCTTATCACAAACTGATATTACACATTGAATTGTAAACTTATATATGTGCACATACTACAACTACAAAAAGATTTTTAGACAATAGGTCCACCTATACATCTGCTTGCCATACAACTCCCAACTATCAAGAGTCTTTAGTTTTGGGTTTACTAATGAGTAAATGTTAGACTTTACTATTGTTCATGCTTTGATACCACTTGTGACGTGCCCATATTTTTAACACCATGACCGCATGTGTGACATCCAAATTGAAACCCTCACATGAGCGAGAATATCAATTCAAACTCACACACTAGGCCCATAAGAAGAAAATCAAGGGAGTCAAAGGAAGCCAAAGTAGCATATGTACATGAATAAAAACAAACCATAACCACAAGCTCACCATTAAACATATAACTATAAAATGGTTTTTAGAAATTAATCTTACACATTGAATAATAAACTTTGACATACTCGCATACTACAACTACAAAAAGATCTTTAGACAAATAGGTCAATCTATACATCTGCTCCCCACACAACTCTGAACTATTAAGAGTCTTTAGTTTTGAGTTTTATAATGAGAAAATGCCAGGCTTTTCTACTGTTCATGCTCTGATACCACCTTTGATGTCCCTCGATTCAACACCATGATCGCATGTGTGATGTCAAAATTGAAACCCTCACATTAGAGAGATTATCAATTCAAACTCACACACTAGCCCAAGAAGAATAAAACAAAGGGCGTATTTGAAAGCCAAAGTAGCATATGCACATGAACAAAAATAAAACATAACCAGAAGCTCACCATTCAACATATAATTATAAAATGATTTATTATAAACTAATATTACACATGGAATAGCAAACTTCTACATATGCACATACTACAACCACAAAAGGATCTTTATACAATACATCCACCTATACATCTTCTCGCCATACAACTTTCATCTATCAAGAGTCTTTAGTTTTGAGTTTCATAATGAGAAAATGTCATGCTTTTCTACTGTTCATACTTTGATACCACCTTTGAAGTCTGTGAATTTTCACCACCATGACCACATGTGTGATATCCAAATTGAAACCCTCACCTCAACAAGATTCTCAATTCAAACTCACACACTAGGCCAATACGATGAAAATCAAGAGAGTTAGAGGAAGCCAAAGTAGCAAATGCACATGAACAAAAATAAGCCATAAACTCAAGCTCACCATTCAACATATAGTTATAAAATGGCTTACTACAAATTGATATTAAATATTGTAAAAACTTGTACATATGGACATACTACAACTAGGAAAAAACTATTTAGACAATAGGTCCACCTATGCATCTGCTCACTACACAACTCTCAACTCTCAAGAGTGTTTAGTTTTGACTTTCATAATGAGTATATGTGTTACAACCCCAAATTTTGGGTTCATTTGTCGAGAAATGTAATTTTTCATATTAGAGTTATTTGAACCAATAGTGAGATAATTTGCTTCAAATAAATGGATTTCATTTACAATAGCCTTGATGATTGTGTTGTGGGCTTTATTGGCTATTGGGCCCGAATAACAAGAAAATTCAATTAATAAATGGATAATTGAATTTTAAGAAAAGAAATATGTAGAAACCTCTAGAAGCCAATCCAAAGAGGATTTCGTGCCTCTTGGGTTCCTTGGGTGCCAAGGAGTCCAATGTTGCAAAAAGAGAGCGATAAGAAAAGAAAAGTTTAATTAAGTATTTCTTTATTAAGAAAGAAATTGGAAAATAATGATAAAATGTGGAAAATGAGAGGAAAGAGGCATAAAAGAGATTTCTTGGGGAAATTTTGTATCCATGAAATTCCTAATAATAAAAGGAATAACAATGAGGAAAATAAAAGGGAAATGAAGAGAAATCCTCAAAAAGAAATATTTTATTAAGAAATAAACATGATAATGCAAAATAATGCATATAGGTGCATTAAGAAGGATAATGAGTGTTCAATAAAAGGATGATGAAATAATAGAGTGCCTTGGGATCCAAGGAGTCCCAATAAAGAAAGAGGAAAGAGAAAATACCAATAAAGTCAAATAAGAGGATAATGTGGGGTTTAATGAAGGAATTTCATGGTATTATAAAAAGGGTGATATTTTCTATTAAAAGGAAACATTATTTCATGCCAATAGATTAATGGGAAAGTGCTATGAGGATAAAGGAAGTGATTTTCGAAATTCTAATATATCCAAGTAGTAAGGAATTGCCAAAGTTAGGGGGAGAGAGAAAGTTTCCTCTCCTTGAAGGAAAATGATTCCTTTGTAAAAGGGGCTTCGTTTCTTTGTGGGCAAGCCATCTTAGGGCTTCGTTACCCTCCCCTATAAAAGGGGTAGAGCCCAGGGACGTTTGCAAAGGAAGTTCCACGTACTCCTCTCTCCTTCTCCTCCTTCTTTTCTTCTCTACGTAAAAACCCTAACTACAAGGAGTTGAGCGGCCCGGGAGCGTCAGAGGGAGTTCGAAGGGATCCCTGACCTCCCCTTCAAGTTCAGATAGCTGTGAAGTCGCTAGCTCAAGGAGATCTTCGCCCTGGTCGTCTGCAGAGAGGCTGAGTTGGCAGACCCAAAGCTCGCGTTTCTGGCCGCCTTGGTCATGGACAAAGGCCGATCTGAGGGTGGCGGAGCAGGGCAGAGGTCTAGGGACCTCAAGGGTGAAGCGCGCGGCCATGGGAGGGGGTTAAAACCTCCCCGCAAACCAACCTGGACGGCGTCTAGGGCAGCAGGATTGCGGCCATGTTTGCTTCAAATACCCGCCACCTCGGCTTTGGCTCGAAGGCCCTGGAGGTGCGACGGAGGTCGGCAGACCAAGAGGAACCAAGGTGGGCAGCCGCCGAGGTCCAGCTGAGGGAGAAAAGACCTCGCATGGTGTGGCTAGGGCTATAGGGCGCCGAGCCCTGCAGCGTCGCGCGGGGAAGATGAAGGCCCATGGCCTTGGACCGTTTTTCCCTCCGCGGGAAATAGCAGTGAACAACTTACACAGGGGCAAGATCGTCTTTGCGTTATAATTAAAGATGGGGCGCGCGCAAGGTATGTATTTGAGAGTTGGTTGCCTACGTGGCACCTTCCTATTGGACACCTTATGATTTATTTGTGAAAATCATATCTAGCAAACCGTAACTCGGATGGACATAAATAATATATGAAAGTTGATCAGAAAGACATGAGGAATCTAAATAAAATATGTTTATAAGACAATTTCTCTTGAAATTTGGAAAGTAGTGTAATTTATCAACTTTAACATAATGATGATTAAAGAAACCCTATTTTGAGATAATTAATGTGTTTTATAGGGTTTAATGGATCATTAGAGTTGATATTAACTTGTTAAATGTAAAAAGTTACATTATGTTAAAAAAGGAAGAACTTTGCACATGATTAGTCTAATTTGGAGTTGATATGCATAAATATGCTTGAAATGTGAAAAGTACATAAAGTTATCATTTTTAATGACTTGATTAGGGAAGAACCCTTAGATTTGATGATAGATGGATTTGATGTTGTTCAATGGATAATTCAAGCTAATAATAATATATTGTTGATAAAGGTGAAGATAGAATCTAAAAAGACAATCTTTTAATAAAATTGGCTTAATTTAGGGTTTCATGCATGAATATGCATTAATGAGCTTGAAAACCCTATTTTAGATTAATATGTCTTTTAATTGGTTTAATTGTTCAAATCCACAGGGATATGATGATCCTAAGTCAATTTGGGTATAAAAGACTATTAAATGAATATTTGAGCAATTAGGGTTTATATGAGTAGAAAAGAGTATTTTAGGGTTTGTTAACCTAAAAGAGATAAAGTTCGAGAAAGTGATCTAAGAAACCCTAAAATGGACATAAAACCCTAAAAGTGATCTAGAAAGCCTAAGATGGAATCCAAGTCTAGCTTTAAAATGTTCTGGATAAACTATAACACTTGGATGTCATGCATTAATTTCAGGATATGGTTGATTGATTGTTGATTGTTCTTTATCCTTATTGCTTGGACACCAAGTTGCTCTGGATCAGGTATGTGGTTACTTATGAATAACTGCTTAGTTTTCCGATGGTTTCTCAGACGTTTAATCGCATTGAATGCAACTAAACTATTTGGATGTTCATATTGCAATTATAAAGTGACTATGACTATCACTTAATGTATATGCCTATAAACTCAGATCCTGGTTCTCTCTGTGGCATAATAGCTAACCTAGTACATGGCTGCCTATGGGTAGGTCCATCAGGTTAGAGAAAGGCCTAGTACATGGCTACCTATTGGGTAGGTCCATCAGGTCTATGGATGACCTAGTACATGGCTACCTATTGGGTAGGTCCATCAGGTCTATGGTTGACTTAGTACATGGCTACCATTGAGGTAGGACCATCAAGTAACAATGAGTTAGATATTGGGCTATCTCCGGATAGTGCCATGCGACTCTATTACCTAAAAGAGAGGTGATATCCATGTCCACTGCAGGGACATCCCAGAGTTCGAGAATATGTATGGATTGAGTTGTATGGCTTAAAGTGTAATCTTGATTGTTAAATGATTAATTGAAGGATTATATTGTTAACATAGTTGAACATTATCTGTTTCCTCCACATACCAGCTTCGGCTGACCGACGTTTTGTTTGTCGGCGTTTTAGGTACAATGAAAAGAACAAATAGTAAAATGACACCTTGTGAATTCAAGAATTAAAGAACAAGGAGGAACTAGTTCAGTTGAGTTTAGAAGTTTATTTGTTCCAATCTCTTCAAAGGTATGCAAAGAAAAATTTTAGTACCATTTTTAGTATAGTCTGTTAGAATTTAATAATTGTTTATGGTTATATGTCGAACCTTTGATCCAGGATTAATGGGTGCGGCTTCAACCTCTTGGTCTCCCTTAATTGGAGGTTATCAGGAGGTGGGGTCGTAACATTTGGTATCAGAGCTTAGGTTCCTCAGTTAACCATTAATAATTATTAAATTTTACAAACTCCATAGAACCCAAGGGAGTTATTAGAGGAGTATCCGAAAGGCAGAGGTGTCTAGAAAGGGATCACGACCGGGGGCTGGCAAGATTTTCCTCCACACCGCTAGTCGGAATACGAGGACTCCCGGACCCGTGTGACCGCATGGCCAAAGTCTTAGGGTATGAATCGAAATAAGATACCTTTAGGACTTCTCATCTTATTCATCCCTTCTCATCACAAAATTCTGATAAGGATCTAAAGGATTAGGGTTTTCTTTCTTCTCCTCACCCTCTTGAGGCATGGGTAAGGTTAATAAGGTTTAAGGAATCCTCCACTAAATTAATGAAAGGCATGTAAATAAGATGTCATGGACATAAGATTAATAGATTAAGTGCAAAATAAATAATAGATACATGCTTAGGTCGTATGACATAAGTTGTCATGTCCTCAGAAGAATACTGAGGCTAGACCTTCTTGTCAGGAGGATAAGTTAGTCTTGGAGATAGAGATCTCCATTGCAAGTAGAGACCTGACACATCCTATGAGAATGATGCTAATCCTAACCCTAAGTGAAGGTTAGAGAGAGATGAGTTAGACCAGGTGTTTGAAAGGACATGCCTTTGGGATGCCATATGATCCATGGGTGACCTAGTACCTTTGGCAACCCAACCCTGGGAAGGGTCGTGCATGTTAGGGTAAAGGATAGCTCCTTAGATGATGATGATGTTAGTGAAAGACCATAGAAACCCTATGGGCTTGTGCAAGTAGGGCATAGCTGGCACCTGGGGCACGTCATAGTGCTGACGGTAGGATGAAACCCTGGATAAGGAATTATGATGGAGCATAAAGGGTTATGGATGATCTCGAGCAACCATAAGTCCGAACCTAGGCTTCACCCATGTAGAGCATGCTTTTGAGGTCGATCATTCATGAAGAAGGGACCTCTAATGGTGAGGTTGGATGTGGGGTTAGCTCTAGAAAGAGTAGGAAACCCAGCAAGAAGGTTGGAAGTCTAAAACCCTAAACTATGGATGATAGTGGTTGTTTCATGATCGATCCCTGAAAGTTGATGATGTCTTGGTTTCCTTTAGAGGGACCAAACCCTAGAGATATAAGATGAAGCATATGGTGCCTATGTGCCTACGGTATATGTGTTTACCAATCTGAGGTAGGAAGAAGAGTTCCTTAGACCTAGAAAGGTTTAGTAGCAGGCTATGAGGCCTTGTACCTTGTTAGTTGTCCTTAAGGAGGACCCAAGCCTAAGTGTTGATCGAGAAGAAGGATGACAGGAAGTGCACGAGATGCCTTTTGCAAGCTTGATTCATTGTTCAGAGATAGAGCGTGCAGTTGGACACCTAAAAGTGAACCTAGGGTTCCTAGGCCTAAGAGGGGAAGTGGTATACCTAATGCTCATGATGAGAATTAAGTTTCTATAGTTTCGAGCATGGTACGCCTCATGAATAAAGGAAAAGGGAAGTCCCTTAAGTTTAAGGTATGTGTAATGAACCCCTCATAGCTAGGTTAATGATAAAGGAAGGTATGATCTTGATCCAGCATTGAGGAAAGAGGACAAGTATGACCTAGCATGGTTCAGTAGGTGATCTGTTTATGCCTTAATAGCTTGCTAGGGTTACGTAGGCTCATGTGGATGTAAACCCTAGACCTAAGAGATTTTGTGACCTTGCTGTGAGGAAATAGATTTTCCTCCCATCCTGGGAGAGAGACACCTTTGGTAGGGTGTATATCAGTTTTGGTCAGTTTAAGGTAACCTAAAGAGGTCTCATAGGATCTTGAGAAGCTAAGTGAAGAGTACATGGTATGAGAATGAACCTGTAATCTCACAGATATCCATATCTAATTGCATATGAATGTGTTACCATGGAGGTAACCGGTATAGGGCTTGACCAAGGTAGGCAGGTTGCCATGATCCCAATGAAAGAATGAAAGTCAGCCCATGAATGCAGAAAGGGAGATGATGAAGGCTTGGGTAAGGTTCTAAGTGAACATGTGCTATAATGGAGAATCCTAAGTCTATCCTAGGGTCAGGTAGGGATAAGACCGATGGAAGTAGGAGTTGCCTAATTCCCTAGTTGCACATGACCATAGGGTCGGGAGGTAACAACTATCATTGTCTGAGGGCCATGGGTTAGGAGATTGATCACCTTCATGAACTCATGGGACCCAAAGGGCAGATGAGTAAGGCACTCCCTTGATGCATGAGGGAAGAGGGATGACCCCAAAAGAGTCGGTACCCTATAGACATAGAGGAGATGACCAAGGATATAAACCTCAGTAGGTTCAAGACTAGTTTGATATCATGATGTTTGTGATGAAGAGACATATGTGGCACGTTGTAACTTAGATTTAAAGGTGTACTGGCACGGTGGGATGCACCATCTCTACTCTTGGAACAGGAAGAACTCTGTATTTGGACTGCAGCCAAATGCTTATTTTCTCTTGTTATGGGGGTGAGAGATAGGATATTACACATGCCATACACCAAGGATAAGAGATAATGTAGGTTGGAACGTTGCCACGAGAAATGGGGATAGAGAAGTTATCTACCCTGGTAAAGTGAATGATACATGGATGGGTTGTAAACACTAAGAGGAATGAGGTAGTTCCCTTATGAGGATGTTTTTATCATGAGCTATGTGGAACTTACAAGTTATACCAGGTTGAGTTTGATCACCATGATGATGGAATCAGAGAGTGTTCTTATGGAGATAAACATATAGTTTGAGGTGACATGATAAGTGAAATACATGGAAGTGTATGTCTTCAATGTTACCCAATACCTAAGGATGTGAAGTGGTAATGGATGCTCTTGTTGGGATACATCTGACTTGTTTGGATAGAAGCTAGAAGAGGTTGTTTGGCTAACCCTAAGTTTGGAAAGGAGAGGTGTTTGGACAACACTCAGATGTAACAAGATACGTTGAAAAGTTAAGGGTTGTTTGGTTAGCCAGTTTAGTCCTTGATACGATGAAAGGATGGTGGTAGAACCTCAAGTGCACTTCTTTGGAAAAGGAAGTGACGAAACACCGACTAGAGTGGTTTAGGGTTTCAGAGGATTTGATCTTGAAAGAATCACGACATATAGGAAATCATGGTTGAAGATCACCATACACCGTGGAAAATGGCAATAGCACTTTAGATGCTTAAGATGAAGTTGCATGTGGTTTATGACCATGCAAGCCAGGAGGTAAAGGACGAACCCCAATAACCCAGTGTATCTCTATAGAGGACAAAAGAATCCCTGAGAGGGAATGAGAACTCAACGCTATGGAAGTTGTGATAGGTCTTCCCTGGATCAAGGAAAGTCGAGATGCAATATGGGTTATGGTAGTTCGCCTTACCTAGATGACATGAGAAAGAAAGAGTTCTGTCAAGAGATAGATCTGGTTGAACTACCCATGAGAGAGAGGTGGTTCAACTATGAAGTGAGTTCCAAGGTTTGAGTTGACCTAAAGGTTCCCTTCCAAAAGATGGAAGTAGTTGCATGAAGGACTCGATGGTAGTACAGTTTATCACCCCTAACTATGGTTAGTATGATCCAGACGAAAGGGTCTGATGAGGGCATGTGTGCTCGTTCAGGGTGATACCTAGAGACAGTTCTTGGCCTATGAAAGGCGTGGCAATGACCACCATAGCCAGTATCGGGCTTTATATGAAGCTCTGTAAAGGAGGTTGTGTCGGTCGCCACTTCAGTAAGGTGATGTTGGTGAAAGGACCACATGATGGTTAGTAAAGGACCACATGATGGTTAGAAAAGGGACAACAATGCCTGTAGATGAAGTCACTTTGATTGTGTAAGGGCTGAAAGGAGCCTAGAGACGATGAGAGTTGTGAGCAGATGCAAAGTAGACTAACATACAAGTTACTGTGGAAGATTATGTGAAAATCCGACCCCTCTAAGCTGCAGCTGAGAAAGCTGAGTCCCCGATACATGGGTCCATTAGAGATGGATGGGTGGAGATGGTTAGGATTTGACCCTACCCCTCAGGATAAAGTAATATGGGATGTTTTTCATGTGTCCAATGTAGAGCACTATGTGAGGTACCCCGACCATGTGCTGAGCAATGAACCTAGTGAGCCCCAAGGAAGGCTGAAATGGCCTGAGTCACCTGTGTAGTTTATAGACACCAAGATGAAAGAACTCAGAGAAAAGAATATGTGATGATAAAGGTTATTTGGAAATGCCATGAGTACGACAAAGCCACATAGGGGCCAATGATGGACATGGAAAGTCTTATCCTGAATTGATTGTTTGTTTGCTTGTTTAAATTTTGAGGACAAAATTTCTATAAGAGGGGAAGGATGTTACAACGCCAAATTTTGGGTTCATTTGTCGAGAAATGTAATTTTTCATATTAGAGATATTTGAACCAATAGTGAGATAATTTGCTTCAAATAAATGGATTTCGTTTACGATAGCCTTGATGATTGTGTTGTGGGCTTTATTGGCTATTGGGCCCGAATAACAAGAAAATTCAATTAATAAATGGATAATTGAATTTTAAGAAAAGAAATATGTAGAAACCTCTAGAAGGCAGATCCAAAGAGGATTTCGTGCCAATCAGTTCCTTGGGTGCCAAGGAATCCAATGTTGCAAAAAGAGAGCGATAAGAAAAGAAAAGTTTAATTAAGTATTTCTTTATTAAGAAAGAAATTGGAAAATAATGATAAAATGTGCAAAATGAGAGGAAAGAGGCATAAAAGAGATTTCTTGGGGAAATTTCGTATCCATGAAATTCCTAATAATAAAAGGAATAACAATGAGGAAAATAAAAGGGAAATGAAGAGAAATCCTCAAAAAGAAATATTTTATTAAGAAATAAACATGATAATGCAAAATAATGCATATAGGTGCATTAAGAAGGATAATGAGTGTTCAATAAAAGGATGACGAAATAATAGAGTGCCTTGGGATCCAAGGAGTCCCAATAAATAAAGAGGAAAGAGAAAATACCAATAAAGTCAAATAAGAGGATAATGTGGGGTTTAATGAAGGAATTTCATGGTATTATAAAAAGGGTGATATTTTCTATTAAAAGGAAACATTATTTCATGCCAATAGATTAATGGGAAAGTGCTATGAGGATAAAGGAAGTGATTTTCGAAATTCTAATATATCCAAGTAGTAAGGAATTGCCAAAGTTAGGGGGAGAGAGAAAGTTTCCTCTCCTTGAAGGAAAATGATTCCTTTGTAAAAGGGGCTTCGTTTCTTTGTGGGCAAGCCATCTTAGGGCTTCGTTACCCTCCCCTATCAAAGGGGTAGAGCCCAGGGACGTTTGCAAAGGAAGTTCCACGTACTCCTCTCTCCTTTTCCTCCTTCTTTTCTTCTCTACGTAAAAAACCTAACTACAAGGAGTTGAGCGGCCCGGGAGCGTCAGAGGGAGTTTGAAGGGATCCCTGACCTCCCCTTCAAGTTCAGATAGCTACGAAGTCGCTAGCTCAAGGAGATCTTCACCCTGGTCGTCTGCAGAGAGGCTGAGTTGGCAGACCCAAAGCTCGAGTTTCTGGCCGCCTTGGTCATGGACGAAGGCCGATCTGAGGGTGGCGGAGCAGGGCGGAGGTCTAGGGACCTCAGGGGTGAAGTGTGCGGCCATGGGAGGGGGTTAAAACCTCCCCACAAACTAACCTGGACGGCGGCTAGGGCAGCAGGGTTGCAGCCATGTTTGCTTCAAATACTCGCCACCTCGGCTTTGGCTCGAAGGCCCTGGAGGTGCGACGGAGGCCGGCAGACCAGGAGGAACCAAGGTGGGCAGCCGCCGGGGTCCAGCTGAGGGAGAAAAGACCTCGCATGGCGCGGCTAGGGCTACAGGGCGCCGAGCCCTGCATCGTCGCGCGGGGAAGATGAAGGCCCATGGCCTTGGACCGTTTTGCCCTCCGCGGGCAATAGCAGTGAACAACTTACACAGGGGCAAGATCGTCTTTGCGTTATAATTATAGATGGGGCGCGCGCAAGGTATGTATTTGAGAGTTGGTTGCCTACGTGGCACCTTCCTATTGGACACCTTATGATTTATTTGTGAAAATCATATCTAGCAAACCGTAACTCGGATGCACATAAATAATATATGAAAGTTGATCAGAAAGACATGAGGAATCTAAATAAAATATGTTTATAAGACAATTTCTCTTGAAATTTGGAAAGTAGTGTAATTTATCAACTTTAACATAATGATGATTAAAGAAACCCTATTTTGAGATTATTAATGTGTTTAATAGGGTTTAATGGATCATTAGAGTTGATATTAACCTGTTAAATGTAAAAAGTTACATTATGTTAAAAAAGGAAGAACTTTGCACATGATTAGTCTAATTTGGAGTTGATATGCATAAATATGCTTGAAATGTGAAAAGTACATAAAGTTATCATTTTTAATGACTTGATTAGGGAAAACCCCTTAGATTTGATGATAGATGGATTTGATGTTGTTCAATGGATAATTCAAGCTAATAATAATATATTGTTGATAAAGGTGAAGATAGAATCTAAAAAGACAATCTTTTAATAAAATTGGCTTAATTTAGGGTTTCGTGCATGAATATGCATTAATGAGCTTGAAAACCCTATTTTAGATTAATATGTCTTTTAATTGGTTTAATTGTTCAAATCCACAGGGATATGATGATCCTAAGTCAATTTGGGTATAAAAGACTATTAAATGAATATTTGAGCAATTAGGGTTTATATGAGTAGAAAAGAGTATTTTAGGGTTTGTTAACCTAAAAGAGATAAAGTTCGAGAAAGTGATCTAAGAAACCCTAAAATGGACATAAAACCCTAAAAGTGGTCTAGAAAGCCTAAGATGGAATCCAAGTCTAGCTTTAAAATGTTCTGGATATACTATAACACTTGGATGTCATGCATTAATTTCAGGATATGGTTGATTGATTGTTGATTGTTCTTTATCCTTATTGCTTGGACACCAAGTTGCTCTGGATCAGGTATGTGGTTACTTATGAATAACTGCTTAG
This sequence comes from Alisma plantago-aquatica, assembly GCA_963693085.1. Classification (NCBI taxonomy): domain Eukaryota; kingdom Viridiplantae; phylum Streptophyta; class Magnoliopsida; order Alismatales; family Alismataceae; genus Alisma; species Alisma plantago-aquatica. The sequence goes on along the minus strand of OY856409.1, from coordinate 73,875,596 downwards.
TTTTCTGATGGTTTCTCGGACGTTTAATCGCATTGAATGCAACTAAACTATTTGGATGTTCATATTGCAATTATAAAGTGACTATGACTATCACTTAATGTATATGCCTATAAACTCAGATCCTGGTTCTCTCTGTGGCATAATAGCTAACCTAGTACATGGCTGCCTATGGGTAGGTCCATCAGGTTAGAGAAAGGCCTAGTACATGGCTACCTATTGGGTAGGTCCATCAGGTCTATGGATGACCTAGTACATGGCTACCTATTGGGTAGGTCCATCAGGTCTATGGTTGACTTAGTACATGGCTACCATTGAGTTAGGACCATCAAGTCACAATGAGTTAGATATTGGGCTATCTTCAGATAGTGCCATGCGACTCTATTACCTAAAAGAGAGGTGATATCCATGTCCACTGTAGGGACATCCCAGAGTTCGAGAATATGTATGGATTGAGTTGTATGGCTTAAAGTGTAATCTTGATTGTTAAATGATTAATTGAAGGATTATATTGTTAACATAGTTAAACATTATCTGTTTCCTCCACATACCAGCTTCGGCTGACTGACGTTTTGTTTGTCGGCGTTTTAGGTACAATGAAAAGAACAAATAGTAAAATGACACCTTGTGAATTCAAGAATTAAAGAACAAGGAGGAACTAGTTCAGTTGTGAAAACTACTAGAGGGGGGGTGAATAGAGTTTTATAGATAATTTAACAATTATTGAAATTCAAACAACCACAATGAATATTGGACAAGGAGACACAGGGTTTAGAGTGGTTCCAACTATAGCAAATACTATAGCCGTCAGTCCACTACCCGGTTGCTTACCCAACCGGGATTTGAAAAGAAATTTATTTTATTACCTCGCAAGGACTTTACATAAAATACAATTTCTTTTCCCAAACCCTTCAAGCAGCCTTCACCCAGAAGTAATCGCCCAACCTTGAAGCAGCCTTCCCTTGAAGTAGGTGCACCAACTCCCGTTGCACCAGCCTTCTGAAGTAGCTTCCCGTGCGATAGCCTTCTTGAAGTAGCTTGAAGTCCCCTTCTCCACCTGAGAAGTCAACCCTCTCCAATCCGCAGCCTCCAACCCTAGGAGTAGCAAGGAGAGTACAAAAGATACAAAGGAACAAGAAAGAAAATAGAAATTACAATATCGTTGTAAGCACAAGGCTTGATTTTCCTATATCAAGCGTTTATATCTCCTAACCAATGTGTATGACAATGTGATTGTAGTGGATAGGAGATACTAGCCTATAGGACACGAAATGGGAGCAATAGGAATGAATGGCAAGTGTAGGAATTGCTCTATTGCTCTAAAACAGATTGCAAGTGTGTATTCAAGCTCAAGTATAGCACAAGTATAGCTTGGGTGTGTTTTGGTGTCCTAAGGCATGTCCTATTTATAGGAGTGGCCTATGGATACTTAAGGACGTTCTAGACAACTTCTAGGGGCTTCTAAGTGCTTAACTAGCCGTTAGATATAAGTTAAGTGCATTAGTAACGGCTAGTTACTTTATTCTGCAGTTGCTGTCAGAGACCATCTCGGTCGACAATTTGTCGACCGAGATACCTACTCGGTCGAAGTTTTGTCGACCGACAGGCTCTCTGGATCAACGTTCATTTGCAACTGCCAACTACTTTATCAGCTGTGTCTAACGGCTACTTGGGTCAATCTCGGTCGAGAAGTTTGTCGACCGAGAGTGTCTCGGTCGAGGAGTGTGGTCGACCGAGATTGACTCTGTTTTCAATCTGTTAATTAACCACTAAGCATGTGTATGAATGTGCAAATGTGATCCTATTTGAAGGGGATGACCTATCTAAGTGTGGTGATTAGCTAGGAAGATCCAACGCTTGATTTACATGCAATCTAAGTACTTGTACATTATATATTTGTACAAGTTTTTACAACAGTGATTACATTGCATGGAAATATAAATATGTAAGCTCTTTGGATTTTCCCTAGTTACTTTGTCATCCACCTTAATCCTGCACACTCAAGTAGCACGTTAGATCAACAAGAATGAAATGTTTGTCATCATCGAAACAAAGGGATTTATCATAATATCCAATTTATCCAACAATCTCCCCCTTTTTGAAGATGACAAACATTTCCTAAAATGTGAAATAAGGAAATATAAAGCATGTGAGTTTCATACCTGAAGATTACCTTTTGTAGCCATTCTTGTTTTACAAGTGAGTGCTGGCCATCAAGATGAAACTCATTTATATTTATATTTTTGATTTTATATTCTTTCTCCCCCTTTGTCATTTCAAAAAGATATCCAGGTTAAACATTTTATTTCTTCTCTCCCTTAATTTTATATTAAGCTCCCCCTTAAATAGATATCCTAAAAGGAACATGGATTTATGTCTAATTTATCCACAATTTGTTTCTCAATCATTTGCAAAGGATGTTAAGCCTTGAAATGATATGAGATTTCCTTAAGCTTATGATGAATGTATATTTATTTCTCATCTATCAAGGGATGATAAGCCCTAAATTAAATGAGAGTCCTTTAATCTTAGAGTACATAAAAAATGTCTCCAACCAAAACAAGGGATGTTAAGCCCTGATTTGTTTAGAGAGTTCCTTTAAGAGCAAGATATATCATTTTGATGAAATTCTTATACAAATTACTTTTAAGAATCCGAAGGTCATAACAAACTCCAAATGATGTTAACAATGTTTTTGTAAGCTTCATAATCAAATAATCAAATTTGTTTTTATAAGCTCCCCCTTAATCTTACAATTTAAGCAATTTAAGGCTTTTAAGGTCACAAATGATAAATTTTTGATTTTGACCTTTATCAAAAGTATACTAAGATTAAGTTCAATAAATTCATGTCCAAATAAGCATTTTGTCAAAGCTTATTTTAGGTCGCCCTTGACTACGACCATAGCGCCCCTTGGTCAATTTTAATTTTAACCAAGAGGCAAATTCTACAGATTTCCAAGATAAACATATGTGAAGTATAATTTCTACAGATAGCTATAAATATCAATTTGAAGCATATTAAGATATATCCATTATAAAAACTTAATATGAGCATCATTAGTGAAGTCTTTGTCCTAGATTTTTCTAGAATGCATGTTTTACATTTATTGTAAATGATGTTTCATATGCTTATGGGTACAGAAATATTAAATCCCATTTCTTCTTATACCCTTATCATAAGATTCTTTTAGAAACATATATTTTTGAAAGCAAGATTAATGTCTTTAAAGTCAAGATATTTGCTTTTGATTTCTTAGAACAAGCAAATAGAAAAAAATATTAATATTTTGTTCTAAGAGGCACCGTTTGGCTTGACATAGCAACATCTTCATCACAAGCTGTGTCCATAATTATTATCTATTATGTCACGATGCTTTTAAGCTAATGACATTTGCAATTATCCGAATCACAATGATTATTCATGATTTGTATATATGAATCAAAGCTTATTTTAAACCACTGAAACATAATGATCATGATGAAGCATGTTAAGTGATACTCAATATGAAAATATTTTCTTAACAAATGAAAGCATGATTAATATCTCAAGTCTTTTTAAAGATATCAATTTGAGAAATTTTGTAACATTGTGTTCTTTGCAAGCATTTTTAATAGTCATATCAACAAATTATTTTGCTTGCTTATCATCAAGACTCACGCATGCAATTATCATTATCTATTTGTGTTAATACAACAGCATGCTTAATGATGAAATAGTGAAAGCATGTTCAATAGAATGATAATTTCATGAAATACAGTGATTGTAATCATTTAAACTGAATGTCATAACACATGATTTCTATCTAGATAGATGCTTTAAAGAAAATCATGTAAAACATTATAAAATAGGGATTTCTAAGCTTGATTTTCAACTTAGAGAATGATGTCATTTATATTCAAAAAGATCTTCAACAGTAATTAACAACAGATAGATAGCCATTGATCAATCAGTTGTTCAGTAATTTCACTGCAGTCTGAAATCAGTGACCAGTTCGGTCGACGATTTCTCGACCGACTGACTGCTCGGTCGACGATTTCTCGACCGACAAGGTTTCTGTTTTACCTACAGAACTATTTATTGATTTCGAGTAAAATGTGGACTATGTCTAATTCAATTATGCAGTTTAAGAATCAGTTTTAGTTGAGATAAAACATATGAATATCAAAGTAATATTTAGATCAAATCTCAACTAATCATAAAAAAAATTAAGTTTTGAGGACCTTTAATTAAGATAAGTTTTCAAGTTAGAAATTTTAGTTACTTGAATCATTTTGTTATCCCTTTATGTTAAGTTGAGATAGACATAAGAATGTGCAATTTAAAGTCTTCGGTCATATCTCAACTTAGTCTAATCAATTCAATTTGGGGGTTTCGGAACCCATACTAACTCAACATTCTTTTTCTTGTATGGACATGAAAAAGAGTAATGTCCAAGACGTGAGCAGTAATGGCAACATATAGAATCAACCTCAAGTCTTTTTCTATGGTTTTGTTCTAGGTTGTTCTTTGGTACAAATGTGGCTTGATGTGCTCGCGTCTTTCTCCAACTAGGGTGTTGATGAGTTTTCCCTTTGGGCTTATAACCTAGTCCTCTTCTCCCTATTTGATGATAGGAATTATCCAATATTCTATCAAGGATTCCATTGTTGCTTAACCTACTAACTTCTTGTTGCAACTTTACGATCTCATCCATTCTTTTCTTAATATCTAGTTTTGCTTGATCTAGATTAGATGATAAAGAATTCCTTTCTTTCACTATACTATCATAATCTAGATGTGTACACAAAATAGGTTGTTTTTGAAAGTCATTTAACTTTGCAAGTAATTCAACCTTTTCTTGATATAGAAGATCATAATTTGTTTCTAGAGTAAAAATCTTCACTTCACTACTACTTAGAGATGATTTCAAAGTACGGTTTTCAGAAACAATGTCATCTTTTTCAAAACCAAGAGTATTCAATTTAGCATATAAATTGTCATTTTCAGATGTAAGAGCAAGAAGTCTAGCATTTAACTCATCGTTTGTTTTACTAGATTTCTTTAATTTCTTCTTGCACTCAATATACTTATTGTGAGTTTCTTCAAGACTAGAAATTAGCTCTTCTTTTGATAAATCAAGAAGGCTTACCTCTTCTTCTTCTTCCTCATTGGTTGTAGCAATGAAACAATTCTTATGGACCTCTTTCTTCTTTTCTTTCCATGGACAGCCGATTGTTGTATGGTTTGTTCCTAAACACCAATTGCAGCTTGTTGAAAGTTGGTCCAAGTTGCTCCTTTGTCTGCGGTCGTAGTCACCTCCACCCTTCATTCTTCAAGACCTGGTTAGGGTTCCTTGAAGCCTACTCTGATACCAATTGAAAACTACTAGAGGGGGGGTGAATAGAGTTTTATAGATAATTTAACAATTATTGAAATTCAAACAACCACAATGAATATTGGACAAGGAGACACAGGGTTTAGAGTGGTTCCAACTATAGCAAATACTATAGCCGTCAGTCCACTACCCAGTTGCTTACCCAACCGGGATTTGAAAAGAAATTTATTTTATTACCTCGCAAGGACTTTACATAAAATACAATTTCTTTTCCCAAACCCTTCAAGCAGCCTTCACCCAGAAGTAATCGCCCAACCTTGAAGCAGCCTTCCCTTGAAGTAGGTGCACCAACTCCCGTTGCACCAGCCTTCTGAAGTAGCTTCCCGTGCGATAGCCTTCTTGAAGTAGCTTGAAGTCCCCTTCTCCACCTGAGAAGTCAACCCTCTCCAATCCGCAGCCTCCAACCCTAGGAGTAGCAAGGAGAGTACAAAAGATACAAAGGAACAAGAAAGAAAATAGAAATTACAATACCGTTGTAAGCACAAGGCTTGATTTTCCTATATCAAGCGTTTATATCTCCTAACCAATGTGTATGACAATGTGATTGTAGTGGATAGGAGATACTAGCCTATAGGACACGAAATGGGAGCAATAGGAATGAATGGCAAGTGTAGGAATTGCTCTATTGCTCTAAAACAGATTGCAAGTGTGTATTCAAGCTCAAGTATAGCACAAGTATAGCTTGGGTGTGTTTTGGTGTCCTAAGGCATGTCCTATTTATAGGAGTGGCCTATGGATACTTAAGGACGTTCTAGACAACTTCTAGGGGCTTCTAAGTGCTTAACTAGCCGTTAGATATAAGTTAAGTGCATTAGTAACGGCTAGTTACTTTATTCTGCAGTTGCTGTCAGAGACCATCTCGGTCGACAATTTGTCGACCGAGATACCTACTCGGTCGAAGTTTTGTCGACCGACAGGCTCTCTGGATCAACGTTCATTTGCAACTGCCAACTACTTTATCAGCTGTGTCTAACAGCTACTTGGGTCAATCTCGGTCGAGAAGTTTGTCGACCGAGAGTGTCTCGGTCGAGGAGTGTGGTCGACCGAGATTGACTCTGTTTTCAATCTGTTAATTAACCACTAAGCATGTGTATGAATGTGCAAATGTGATCCTATTTGAAGGGGATGACCTATCTAAGTGTGGTGATTAGCTAGGAAGATCCAACGCTTGATTTACATGCAATCTAAGTACTTGTACATTATATATTTGTACAAGTTTTTACAACAGTGATTACATTGCATGGAAATATAAATATGTAAGCTCTTTGGATTTTCCCTAGTTACTTTGTCATCCACCTTAATCCTGCACACTCAAGTAGCACGTTAGATCAACAAGAATGAAATGTTTGTCATCATCGAAACAAAGGGATTTATCATAATATCCAATTTATCCAACAAGTTGAGGTTAGAAGTTTAGTTGTTCCAATCTCTTCAAAGGTGTGTAAAGAAAAAATTTAGTACCATTTTCAGTATAGTCTGTTAGAATTTAATAATTGTTTATGGTTATATGTCGAACCTTTGATCCGGGATTAATGGGTGCGGCTTCAACCTCTTGGTCTCCCTTAATTGGGGGTTATCAGGAGGTGGGGTCGTAACAATATGCTAGGTTTTGGTTCTGTTCGTGCTCTGGTACCATCTGTGACATCCTCAGTTTTTTAACACCATGACCAAATGCATGACACCCAAATTGAAACCCTCACCACAACGAGATCTAAATTCAAACTCACACACTAGGCTAAGAAGAAGAAAACCAAGGAAGTTAGAGGAAGCCAAAGTAGCATACCACCTGAACAAAAAAATCATAACCACAAGCTCACTATTCAAAATTTAATTATAAAATGACTTATTACAAACCGATATTACACATTAAATAGTAAACTTATAGATATGCACATACTACTAGAAAAAGATCTTTAGACAATAGATTCACCTATACATCTGCTCCCCACACAACTCTCAACTATCAAGAGTCTTTATTTTTTATTTTGATAATGAATAAATGCCAGGATTTTCTACTATTCAAGCTCTGATACAACCTGTGATGTCCCCAAATTTTCAACACCATGACTGCATGTTTGATGCCCAAATTGAAATCCTCACCTTAGTGAGAATCTCATTTCAAAGACGCACACTAGACCAATAAGAAGAAAATCAAGGGAGTCAGAGGAAGACAAAGTATCATACACACATGAACAAAAATAAACCATAACCACAAGCTCACCATTCAATATATAATTATAAAATGACTTATTACAAACTGATATTACACATTGAATAGTTAATTTTTACATATGCACATACTAAAACTACAAAAAGATCTTTATACAATAGTTCCATCTATATATCTTGCTCGCCACACAACTCTCAACTATCAAAGTGTTTAGTTTTGAGTTTCATAATGAACAAATGCTAGACTTCACTAATGTTCATGCTCTGATACCACCTATGACATCCCTAGATTTTCAACCTCATAACTGCATGTGTGAAATCCAGATTGAAACCCTTACCTCAATGAGAATCTCAATTGAAACTCACACACTAGGCTAAGAATAAGAAAATCAAGGGAGTCTGAGGAATCCAAGGTAGCATATGCATATGAACAAAAACAAAACATAACCACAAGCTCACCATTCAACATATAATTATGAAATGTCTTATTACAAACTGATATTACACAGTGAATAGTGAACTTTTACATATGCACATACTATAACTACAAAAAGATCTTTAGACAATAGGTCCACTAGTACATCTGCATGCCACACAACTCTCAACTATCAAGATTCTTTAGTTTTGAGTTTCATAATGAACAAATGTCAGCATTTGCTACTGTTCATTCTCTACTACCACCTCTGATGTCCCCGGATTTTCAACACCATGACCACATGTGTGACGTCCAAATTGATACCCAGACCTCAATGAGAATCTCAATTCAAACTCACACACTAGGATAAGAAGAATAAAATCAAGGGTGTCAGAGGAAGCCAAAGTAGCATATGCACATGAACAAAAACAAGCCATAATCACAAGTTCACCATTCAACATAAAATTATAAAATATCTTATTACAAATTGATATTACACATTGAATAATAAACTTTTACATATACATATACTACAATTAGAAAAAGGATCTTTAGACAATTGGTCCACATGTACATCTTCTCATCACACAACTCTCAACTATCAAGATTCTTCAGTTTTGTATTTCATAATGAGAAAATGCAACACTCACTTTGCTATTGTTCATGCTTTGATACTACTTGTGATGCCTCTAGATCTTCAACACCATTACTACATGTGTGACGTCCAAATTGAAGCCCTCACCTCGGTGAGAATCTCAATTTAAACTCACACAATAGGTCAAGAGGAAGAAAATCAAGGAGTTCGAGGAAGCCAAAGTAGCATATGCATGTGAACAAAAACAAACCATAACCACAAGCTCATCATTAAACATATAATTATAAATTAGCTTATTAAAAATTGATATTACACATTGTATAGCCAACTTTTACATATGCACATACTACAACTTCAAAAGGATCTTTAGACAATAGGTCCACCTATACATCCGCTCACCACACAACTCTCAACTATCAAGAGTCTTTATTATTGAGTTTCTTAATGAGAAAATGCTAGACTTTCCTACTGTTCATGCTTTGATACCACTTGTGACGTACCCGAATTTTTAGCACAATGACCACATGTGTGACATCCAAATTGAAACTCTCAACTCAGCAAGAACTCAATTCAAACTCAAACACTAGGCCAAGAAGAAGAAAATCAAGGGAGACAAAGGAAGTGAAAGTAGCATATGCACATGAAGAAAAACGAGCCATAACCACAAGCTCATCATTCAACATATAATTATAAAATGGTTTTTCACAAATTGATATTACACATTCAATACTAAACTTTTACATATTCATATACTATAATTACAAAAGGATCTTTAGACAACAAGTCCACCTTTACATCTGTTCGCCACACAACTCTCAACTATCAAGAGTCTTTATTTTGAGTTTCATAATGAACAAATGCCAGACTTTGCTATTGTTCATTCTCTGATGCCACTTGTGAGGTCCCTAAAATTTCAACACCATGACCGCGTGTGTGACGTCAAAATTGAAACCCTGACCTCAGTGAGAATCTCAATTCAAACTCATAAACTAGGCCAAGAATAAGAAAATCGAGGGAGTCATAGAAAGCCAAAGTAGCATATGCACGTGAATAAAAACAAACCATAACGAAGCTCACCATTCAATATATAATTATAAAATGACTTATTACAAACTGATATTACACATTGAATAGTAACCTTTTATATATGTACATACTACAACTACAAAAGGATCTTTAGACAACATGTACACCTATACATCTACTTGCCACACAACTCTCAATGATCAAGAGTCTTTAGTTTTGAGTTTCATAAAGAGAAAATGCCAGGCTTTGCTACTGTACATGCTCTGGTACTACCTGTGTCATCCACATATTTTCAACACCATGACCGCGTATGTGACATCCAAATTGAAACCTTGACCTCAGAAAAAATCTCAATTCAAACTCATGCACTAGGCCAAGAATAAGAAAATCAAGGGAGTCATAGAAAGCCAAAGTAGCATATGCACATGAACAAAAAAAAACCATAACCACAAGCTCACCATTCAACATATAATTATAAAATGACTTATTACAAACTACTATTATGTATTGAATAGTAATATTTTACATATGCACATACTACAACTATATAAGGATCTTTAGACAACATGTCCACATGTACATCTTTTTGTCACACAACTCTCAATTATCAAGAGTCTTTAGTTTTGAGTTTCATAATAAGAAAATGCCAATTTTTGCTACCGTTCATGCTCTGATACCACCAGTGTCATCCACATATTTTCAACACCATGACCGCATGTGTGACGTCCAAATCAAAACCCTCACCTCAGTGAGAATCTCAATTTAAACTCACACACTAGGCCAAGAAGTAGAAAATCAAGGGAGTCTGAGGAAACCAAAGTAGCATATGCACATGAACAAAAACAAACCATAGATACAAGCTCACCATTCAACATATAATTATAAAATGGTTTATTACAAACTAATATTATACATTGAATTGTAAACTTTTACATATAGACATACGAAAACTACAAAATGATCTTTCGACAACATGTCTACCTATACATATGCTCCTCGCAAAACTATCAACTATACAGAGTCGTTAGTTTTGAGTTTCTTAATTAAAAAATGCCATGCTTTACTACTGTTCATGCTCTGATACCACCTGTTACATCCCAAAATTTTCAACAGCATGACCACATATGTGATGTTTAAATTGAAATCCTCACCTCAGTGAGAATCTCAATTCAAACTCACACACTAGGTCAAGAAGAATAAAATCAAGGGAGTCAGAGGAAACCAAAGTAGCACATGCATATAAACAAAAGAAAATGATAGCTACAAGTTCACCATTCAACATATAATTATATAATGGCTTACTACAAACTGATATTACACATTAAATAGTAAACCTTTACATATTGACATGCGACAACTACAAAAGGATCTTTAGACAACATGTCTAAATGTACATCTTCTCGCCACACAACTCTCAACTATCAAGAGTCTTTAGTTCTGAGTTTCATAATGAGAAAATGCCAGACTTTGCTACTATTCATGCTCTAATACCACCTTTGCCGTCCTCATATTTTCAACAACATGACCGCATGTGTGATGTCCAAATTGAAACCCTCACCTCAGTGAAAATCTCAATTCAAAATCACACACTAGGCCATGAAGAAGAAAATCAAGGGAGTTAGAGGAAACCAAAGTAGAATATGCACAAGAACAAAAACAAACCATAACCTCAAGCTCACCATTCAACATATAATTATAAAATGGCTTATTACAAACTGATTTTACACATTGGATAGTAATCTTTTACATATGCACATATTGCAACTATAAAAAGATCTTTAGACAATAGGTCCATCTGTACATCTGCTCACCATACGACTCTTTCCGATCAAGGGTCTTTAGTTTTGAGTTTCGTAATGAGCAAATACCAACCTTTCCTACTATTCATGTTGTGATACCACCTGTGCCATCCATCGATTTTCCACACCGTGACCGCATGTGTGACGTCCAAATAAAAAACCTCACTTCAGTGAGAATCTCAATTTAAACTCACACACTAGGCCAAGAAGAAGAAAATCAAGGGAGCCAGAGGAAACCAAAGTAGGATATGTACATGAAAAAAAACAAACCATAGACACATGCTCACCATTCAACATTTAATTATAAAATGGCCTATTACTGGCTAATATTACACATTGAATAGATAATTTTTACATATGCACATACTACAAATACAAAAGGATCTTTAGATGATATGTCCACCTATACATCTACTTGCCACACAATTCTAAACTATCAAGATTATTTAGTTTTGATTTTCATAATGAGAAAATGCTAGACTTTGATATTGTTCATTCTTTGATACCACTCGTGACGTCTCTGAATTTTCAACACCCATGACCTCATGTGGGACGTCCAAATTCAAATTGTTACCTCAATAAGAATCTCAATTCAAACTCACACACTTGACCAAGAATAAGAAAATCAAGGGGAGTAAGAGGAAACCAAAGTAGCATACACACATGAACAAAATTAAACCATAGACACTAGCTCACCATTCAACATATATCATGAAATGGCTTATTACAAACTGATATTACACATTGAAAAGTTTTACATATGCACATACTACAACTAGAAAAGGATCTTTAGACAACAGGTCTACCTGTACATCTGCTCGCCACACGACTCTCAACTATCAAGAGTCTTTAGTTTTGAGTTTCATAATGAGCAAATACCACATATTGCTATTGTACATGCTTTGAAACCACCTGTGTCGTGCTCGGGTTTTCAACAACATGACTGCATGTGTGACGTCTAAATTGAAACCCTCACCTCAGTGAGAATCTCAATTCAAACTCACACACTAGGCCAAGAATAAGAAAATCAAGGGAGTCAGAGAAACTAAAGTAGCATATGAACATGAATAAAAACAAACCATAACCTCAAGCACACTATTCAAACTTTTACATAAGAAGAGTTAAATATAGTGAGAGAAGATAAAAAACTGTTGAAGTTTATGGGGGAGAGAGAGCATATCTTGAATATCTATAAACATGGCGAGGGCACTTGAGATAGTGGGTGAAGTAAATAAAGGATATTATTAGATATAGGGAGATATAGAGCCTATCATGGTAAGAGAATTTGAGATAATGGGAGAAGAAATTAGGAGGATGAGTAGTCATTGTAGTAATTTCATTTCATGAAAAATACTAAAATGAGAGTTAAACGAGAATATAACAAGTTGACTAAAGTGAAGTGGGGAGAGATAATTGGAAATATTGGGGGTGGAGATAGACATAGATAGATATCATATTTATAAATAGTTTTTAAGATGAGGAGGTTAATAATAGAATGGGAAAAGAAATTAGGAGAGAATAAATGGATGAAGATGGAGGCGGGATAGAAAAAAATACCAATGAATAGTTTTGGTTGTTGTGAGAGAGTAGGAGAAACAATTAGGATGTATTAGTGGTCATTGCATTTATTCTATTTTATTTGTAATTTTAAAAAAGAGTAAGAGCATGAGAATATAGGGAGATTAGAAGAAATGAAGTGATGGAAAGAGAATTTGATCTAGCCAGAGATGGGTAGGATAGAGGAAATGCATTCATTAATAGTTTGAAATATGGTGAGAGAATTTTATAGAGAGTTAGAAATAAGTAGGTAGGAATAAACAGTTGTTGATGGGGAGAGAGAGAGTGAAGAGAGAGAGTGAGAATATCAATGAATGTTTATGAATGTGATGAGAGAGTTTGTTAGAATAGGAGAACTGAATATGTGGTCAGTATTTTAATTTTACAGTGAAAAATATTGAGTGAAAAGAACATGGGAAGAGAGTGTCACCTATTTGGATGTGTGTTTCTCTAAAAAATGAAAATGACATATTTGAAACTTATTCAACAAACTCACTCTTTCTTATTATAGTATAGATATACGTATTTTAAATTCCACCCAAATGTTGTGATAGTTTGATTTCAAACTAGTTAGTGATCGCTATTAAAAAGTCTATAAGTTTGACATGATGTATTTTGATTTGTGGGTTAAATTGTAAATTAAACCAAATGAAATGTGTTCTTGATTTCTTCTAGATGAGAACCTCTTAGTTATAGTAAAATACTAGTGAATCGCTTCAGGGTGAAAACCATATCCCATGCGTACATACCTTTCTTGTGTTATATTGACGTTGACTGTATACACAATTATTCAACGAAAAGGGGTGGGGGTGGGGGGAGAGTCAATGTAGAGAGTGAATTTAGTTTGGGCGGGGATTACAAATAAGAAAAATTCTAAGTGACTCATCAGACACCTTCCCAAATGTGGGAATTTGTTGTTAGGCGTAGGGACGGGTATCCGTAGGTCCACTTTTTCTGTAGTAATAATGTAAGGACCCTGACCTCCGTTTAGGGTTTACCCTATTTGCTTTGCTTAACCATGATGATTTGATGCTTGCTAATCACCTTTTAGTGGTGATTAGGGTTTGTTGGTGCTTTGCTGAGAGTTGGAGGTGCTACTTGCAAATAACCCAAGTCTAGGGTTTTTGGGCAAGTTTGTCACCTTATGAGGTGTTCCTCCCTCTCCTTGCTTCCTCTAAGTGTTGAGGGGAAGGATTGGGCTCGTTGCATGAGTTCCTTTGGGCTTGGTTGAGCTTGTTGGGCCTTGTGGTGCCTTGCTTTTTCTTAGTTGGACCTTGTGTCGGGTAAGAGGAGCTTGTGTCGCCCAGGGCTGTGTCACCCATGTTAGAGGTGTGTCGTCCAAGTGTGTCGCCCATGGACTCCTTTGACCATATTTGACCTTGTTTGTGTCACCACTAGTGGACACTTGGTGCTTGATGCTTGCATGTAGCAATGGCCTTGGACATGTGTGTAGGGCATGCTAGAGTGGTGGTTTTTGCACATGGACAAGTGTCCCTAGGTGGGCGACACCTTGCTTTGCTTTGCTTTAATTTGGTTTCTCCTCCATTCCCTTCTATATAAGTGTTTCCTTTCCCTTGCTAAGGATCCCTTTAGCTCCTTAGTTTCTCCTCTACCTTGGTGCACGACACACTCCCTTTCTTGCAAGCTTGGTGGCCGATACCCTTGGAGTCTTCTTCTTCCTCTAGTGGTGGCCGAACCCTAGAGTGCCTTGCTCTCCTTCTTCCTTGTTGGTGTGTGGAGCTTGGAGCTAGGATCTTGAAGCTTGCTTAAGGCGGGTTACATAACTCCTAACCCTAACTACACTACCTTCCTTTATGTTCTTATATGTTGCTATGCATGTTTCTAGTGAGTTCCTTGCTTAAGTTGTTCTTTTTGGATGAACCATGTGTTCTAGGGTTTCTTGGTGAGAAATACTCCTTTCTATCCTTGGTCTAGAGGAGTGAGTTTGAGCTTCTAGTAGCATGGGCAATACCCCTCTCTCGTTTAAGTTGAGAGGTGAGCTTGTGTTCTAGTTGCTTGAGCAACACCCTCCTCTCACCATGGACTTGAAAGGTGAGCTTTGTGTTAGATGTGAACCTTGCTAGGGTTGTTCTTTGTGTTGCCCGTTTGGTGATAGATGATGTGTAAAACCCCTCTCTCTTAGTTGTTGAGAGGTGAGCCATCTTCTTGATCCATTAGGGTTTCAGTGCCTTTGTGCTTGAGGTTGATGACGACCCTGTGGAGTTGTTTCTTGGCCGTTATGGTGTTGGTGGTGCTGGTGCCCGATACCCTTCCCTTGGTCTGGCCTTGGACGACACATCTTGAGGCCATGACGGGCGTCACATTACCACTCTATCTTGTGACGGCCGATAGGCCATGGGTTGGTTGTCTGAACTATAGGTCCCTTGATGGAAGTTTGAGCTACACCCTTGGATGTCACCTTTTGTGGTACCTTGCCCGATATACACCTGGGGTGGACGTTGCTAGTTTGTTCTGTGATGGGCGTCACATTAGTTCTGTGTGTGTCGGCCGACAGCCCTACCCCCTGATGGGCGTTGCACGTTACCTTGGTGCCCGACACGGGCTGTTGCCCGATAGGCTTGGGTGCACGACATCCAGTTGCACAATATGCTTCCTTGTGCCGACGCAGCGTCACGGGATACCTCTTTGCACAACACTGGTGAGTGCACAACACGCCTGACGCAGCGTTGCATGTTGCACTTTTGTGGTGTCCGTTATGGGATGGACGATAAATGAGGGCATCCTGCTTGATATCACTTGTGGAGAGGGTTTTTGGTGCTTTTAGTGAGGGTCCTGCCCCTCATAGAAATCTATATGTTGTTCTTGCATCACATTTTAGTGTGATAAGTAACCCTGGATGTGCACGATATAGTAGTCCACATCTATGTTAGACCTTGTGTATGTATCACGTTTAGACATAATGGTGGCCCTTAATATGCTGGATGGTAATCATTATGGCAAAGCTTGTTTATGTAACTTACATGTTTACATTAGGGTTTCAGTGCCTTTGTGCTTGAGGTTGATGACGACCCTGTGGAGTTGTTTCTTGGCCGTTATGGTGTTGGTGGTGCTGGTGCCCGATACCCTTCCCTTGGTCTGGCCTTGGACGACACATCTTGAGGCCATGACGGGCGTCACATTACCACTCTATCTTGTGACGGCCGATAGGCCATGGGTTGGTTGGCTGAACTATAGGTCCCTTGATGGAAGTTTGAGCTACACCCTTGGATGTCACCTTTTGTGGTACCTTGCCCGATATACACCTGGGGTGGACGTTGCTAGTTTGTTCTGTGATGGGCGTCACATTAGTTTTGTGTGTGTTGGCCGACAACCCTACCCCCTGACAGGCGTTGCACGTTACCTTGGTGCCCGACACAGGCTGTTGCCCGATAGGCATGGGTGCATGACACCCAGTTGCTCAATATGCTTCCTTGTGCCGACACAACGTCATGTGATACCTCTGTGCATAGCACTGGTGAGTGCACGTCACGCCTGACGCAGCGTTGCATGTTGCACTTTTGTGGTGGCCGTTATGGGATGGACGATAAATGAGGGCATCCTGCTTGATATCACTTGTGGAGAGGGTTTTTGGTTCTTTTAGTGAGGGTCCTGCCCCTCATAGAAATCTATATGTTGTTCTTGCATCACATTTTAGTGTGATAAGTAACCCTGGATGTGCACGATATAGTAGTCCACATCTATGTTAGACCTTGTGTATGTATCACGTTTAGACATAATGGTGGCCCTTAATATGCTGGATGGTAATCATTATGGCAAAGCTTGTTTATGTAACTTACATGTTTACATGTGCATGTGATCATCTTGATATTATGTATAATGTTGAGGAAATGATAAGCATGTAGAATGCCTTGCTTAATGATGTAACCTATGCTCATGATCACAAGTTGAGGCATGATTGATGAAGCAAATAATCATTAATGTCACCCTATATTGATAGCATGGTCTTTCTGTTAAGCTTGTGATTATTGTGTACACTAACCATGCAGGTGATGTATAGCCAAGTAAAAGGCTATGAGGTATATATGATGAGTAACATTGCTTTGATAGTTACTCTTGATCATGAGATAACATGTATGATGTGTTTAAAGTATTTGGGATTGCTACCCCATGATGATGATGTAAGCCTTGAGAGGTAGTGGCAGTATATGATGAGGGATTGAGATCCCATGGTATGTGATGATCCTTGAGATGGATCTGGATGATTGGCAAGAGGCCATGTGATAACATGTAATGTTGGATCCTTGTGATGCATCATGATGATGTGATTACAATAAAAGCATAATGTTGAGTTTTATGTTGTTTATTCTTGTTATAGTTTGCATGTTATACAACTTGGTTGAATCTTGCAATCCATATAAAAGATACTAATTAATCACAGTGGAATATATCATGTAGTTGCCCTGGCCATAGATCCATCATCGTCAGGAGTTGGTGATGGTGAAATGGGTTCTCCTGTGGGTTAACTCGGAGCGCATATTATTGAATATGTGAGGTTTCTCATAGCATCAAATAGAGGGGGAATCGAGTGCAGCTGTGGTTGCAGACTCGAACTATGTGATGAGCATGGTGAACAGGCCCATGGCTCAGGATGTATGATATGGGAGCATGAATGTGGTCATGGCTCAGAGCACGGTGAACAGACCTGTGGCTCAGATATACTAGCGCCGTGACCTGTACTGAGGTGGGCTAGAGGAAGGGTAGCCTATGGAGCTGACCCTGTGGATGATGCCACTTAAGTACGAGACCACGGTCCTACTTTGGTTCTCGTGCACTGACCACGAGGGGGAGGTCATGGAGTTCGGCTCTTCCATTGACCTTGTATGGCACCATCTTTGGGTTTCGCAACCGAAGGTTGGATTTGAGCGGTACGACTCACTTCCTCAGGGCATAATAATACGTAATCCAGCCGTATAGTATTTACTGCTTAAGGCAAAACACGGAACATTGGTTGAGGCCTTGCTTGTGTAGTTAATCTTTTTATATCTTGCAGTTACTTATATGTCTCTCATGTTATGTGGCAATACCTTATAAATCTTATCTTGTTAATCATGTTCCATAAAGAAATAATTGGATATATGCCTTCCGTACATCTAGTAAGCTTGACGGTATGAATAGCTTTACTTTACATAACTTCTCTTGTCATATCCTTATCAGTTATCTGCTGTTGTTGCCTTATCTTTCTGAGGTTTTGTAGTTTCGGAGGGGAGTTATGTTTCTCGCTGGGACTGTGTATCTCACCCCACTGGTTTACCCCCTTTTTAGGTGATCGAGCTAGACGTGGTGGTGGTCGCAGAGTTGCGGCCGAGCTGCTAGACGAGCAGTAGAAGGCAAGCGATGCATATGCTGCTGTTTTGGATGTTTTGTAGTAGAGTCTTAGAGTCATCCCTGTACCCTCATGTCCTTGGAGGTGTTTTTATGTTGTTTCACGATGTATAGTCGTTGATGTTTTATATACCCTGTTGTTGGCCGGATGTGGGCCTTTATGTATGTATAAACAGGTGATGAACTCATGTGTTGGTTATACAGCTGATCCTCTAAGCTGTGGACACATATCAAGGCTTGTATATGCATATATAACCTATTTGCTTGTAGGATGAGGAGTTAAATGTAATAGTTTCTCAGTTTATCAACTTTCCGCAATCGGTTTTAATTAACCCGTGTTTTTGATAATATGTGGTTATGGTGATTTCCGCACGTTTTTGCATAACACCTCACAGTCTATGTGATAGTGGGATGCGTTGCCACAAGTTTTGGTATCAGAGCTCTAGGTTCGCTAAGTCTACATGGATTTAGGACTAGGTTGAGTCTGTTCTTGTGAGTTTTCCAAATTTTCTTACAATCATATTTTGCCCTCAGCGGAAGAAAAGCCAAGATGTCTGGAAACCATGAAGAACATGCTCCTGAGCACAGTGATGCTGCATCAGTTGATGGAGCTATAGAGAAGGCACATGAAGATCGGGTGCCTGAGGTCCCCCAACCTGACCCAGCCATTCTTGAACATCCTGCCTATCAACAACTTATGGGGCAGATGATGGCTACGATGAATCTCATGGTTGAGCGATTTCCAGTGCCTCCTCCAAGAGCACATGCTCCCCATGGTGAAACATCGGGTATTGGGAAGACCTTTGAGCGGCTTCGCCGAGTCGGAGCTTCGGATTATGCTGGAACGGTTGATCCAGCGAATGTAGATTTGTGGCTGACAAGTCTTGAGAAGGCTTTCCGAATCCTCAACATCCCCGAAGTAGACAAAGTAAAGCACGCTATCTACCTTCTGAAGGGTAGTGCTGGTCACTGGTGGACCATTGAGGAAGAGAAGCGACCTGGTGAGGTGATCGGTTGGGAAGTTTTCCGGTGCGAGTTCGTCAGCAGATACTTTTCGAAGACGTATCTGGATGAGAAGATCAGTCAGTTTGAGAGTCTACGACAAGGAACGATGAACATCACCGAATATGAAGTCAAGTTCATGGACTTGCTGAGGTTTTGTCCTCATATGGCAGAGACAGATGAAGAGCGGATTAGACGCTTTGAGAAAGGTCTGAGTGCTGAGCTGACAACACCTGTTTCTGCGTTAGAGAATAGAGAGCAGTTTGCTACATTTGTGGAATCGATCCGGAGGATTGAAAGGTCAGTAAGGGAGAAAGGAGAATCCATGTCTCACAAAAGGTCTGCTCAGTTCCAGGGACATAGGTTTGGTGGCTTCAAGAAGCCCAGGTTTTCATCGCCTTCAGTTATGAGAGGTTCCAGTGCACCGTCGCAGTGGTCTCTGAGTAAAGGAAGAGGTTATGTTTCTTCGCCGTTTAAGGCACAGAGTACAACATCAGTGGCAGTGACAGGGCCATCTAGGCCACGGGTTGAGGGTAGGACATGCTATACCTGCGGTCAGATGGGGCATGTCAAGTCAAATTGCCTAAGTAGAGATGTTGAAGTAACACAGAAACTGAGGCAGAATCTGTAAGGGTCAGGTAGACAACAGCCCAGTGGTATCATAGGGCGAGGACGCAGTCAAGCATCTCAAGCAAGATCATCTGCTCAAGGAAGCAGAGGACGCAGACAGCAAGTAACGGCTCGATTCTATGCTATGAGTCAGCGGGAGGTGATAGTCAAACCGTGAGTAGTGATAGGTCAGATGGAGTTATTTCATTCTGATATGTCTTCTGCTTGCTTTATATCTGTTCTGGTTGACCCGGGTGCTACACACTCTTTTATCGCCTATAGTAAGCTTGAAAACTGTCGTTTACCTGTTAGCTGTAAGAAGGATAGTTTGTTGTTAGAAACCCCTCTTGATGGTTCCTCGATGCTTCGAGAAGAGTGTCCATCTTGTGTCTTATCTTTTTTGGGACACTATATACAAGTGGATCTTATACCACTTGATATGCATGGTTTTGATGTTATCCTTGGGATGGATACCTTAGAGAAGTATAAGGTTGTTTTGGACTGTGGTTCCAAGCAGGCGGTGTTTGATGATGCTGGAGAGAAGTGGATCTTCCAGGGAGATAGGAAGATTCTTCTGACGCGTCTGGTATCAGCTATGGTGGAAGAGAAGTTGCTACGACAAGGATGTGAGGCGTTCTTAGCTCACGTGGTGAATACCGTTGTGGCTACCAAGGTGAAAGGTACGAGTCTCGAGGAGGTGTCAGTTGTCCGAGAGTTTGCTGATGTGTTTCCGGATGAGTTTCCTGGTGTTCCTCCACCCCAAGAGATTGATTTCGAGATCAATCTGGTACGAGGAACGCAACCAGTTGCACAGACACCGTATAGGATAGCTCCAGTAGAGATGGCAGAGCTTAAGAAGCAATTGCAAGAGTTGTTGGAGAAAGGTTTCATCCGACCAAGTACGTCGCCTTGGGGTGCTCCAGTGTTGTTCGTCAAGAAGAAGGACGGATCGATGCAGTTATGTATAGATTACCGACATTTGAATAAGGTCACGATCAAGAACAAGTACCCGTTACCGAGGATAGATGATCTGTTCGATCAGCTGCGTGGTGCTACAGTGTTTTCGAAGATCGATCTACGGTATGGATATCATCAGTTGAGGATTAAGGCGGATGACATACCAAAGTCAGCTTTCAGGACGAGGTATGGTCACTTTGAGTTCGTGGTTATGTCGTTTGGGCTAACCAATGCACCTGCTGCTTACATGGACCTGATGAACAGAGTATTCCGTCCGTTCTTAGATCAGTTTGTTGTAGTCTTCATAGATGACATCTTGATCTATAGTCGGGACAGGCAAGAGCATGAGCGACATCTTCGACTAGCGTTGACTCTTCTTCGCCAACATCAGTTGTATGCCAAGTTCAGTAAGTGTGAGTTCTAGTTGGAGGAAGTGTCTTTCTTGGGTCATGTGATATCTGCTGAAGGAGTCAAAGTAGATCCGAAGAAGGTGGAGTCTGTTGCAGACTGGGAGCAACCGAAGATGCCGACAGAAGTTTGTAGTTTTCTGGGTTTAGCAGGACACTATCGGAGGTTTATCAAGGACTTCAGTGCGATTGCGTTGCCAATGACAAAGTTGACTAGGAAGGATGTACCTTTTGTTTGGGATGATCGATGTCAGCAAGCTTTCCATAGTTTGAAGGAGAAGCTGACCAGTGCTCCAGTGCTAGTACTGCCAGAGCCTGGAAAGGGCTACGTTGTTTTCTGTGATGCTTCCAAGAATGGTTTAGGTTGTGTGCTGATGCAGGAAGATCATGTGGTTTCTTTTGCTTTGCGACAGCTTAAGAAACATGAGGAGAACTACCCGACTCATGACTTGGAGTTGGCAGCAGCGGTTCATGCATTAAAGATTTGGAGACACTATCTTCATGGGGAAGTGTGTCAGATCTTTACAGATCATAAGAATCTGAAGTACATCTTTTCACAGCATGAGTTGAACATGCGACAACGTTGATGGATAGAGTTGATCAATGATTATGAATGTACTATCGAGTATCATCCTGGTAAGGTGAATGTGGTAGCTGATGCGCTTAACCAAAAGTATTCCTCTTTTTCTTCAAAGAAGGCACAATTGAGTTCCCTGGCATGCTATAGACGGGATATGCTTATTTCCTTGTGGCAGATGAATGTACAGATGGAAGTTTCCTTGTTAGATGGACTTTTAGCACAGATGCAAGTCAAGCCTACGCTGAGACAGCAGATCAAAGATGCACAACAGACAGATAATGCAATACAGTTGATTAGATCAGAGTTCGGCAACGAAAAGCGTGATGGGTTCCATGAGTCCGAGGATGGGCTAGATTGTTATCATGATAGGATGGTAGTTCCCGATGTTGATTATCTGAGGAAGTTAGTGCTTGAGGAAGCGCACACATCGATGTATGCTATGCATCCAGGTGTCACCAAGATGTATCATAGTCTGAAGGACTTGTATTGGTGGCCCGGCTTGAAGAAAGATGTAGTTGAGTTTGTGGAGAGATGTGCGGTATGTCAGCAAGTCAAGGCTGAGCATCAAAAGCCGGCAAGTACATTGCAACCCTTGCCGATACCGCAGTGGAAATGGGATCATATAACCATGGATTTCGTCTACCCAGGACAACTAGAAATCATGATTCCATTTGGGTGATAGTAGACAGATTGATGAAGTCTTCACATTTTATACCAGTGAAGACAACATATACATCCGAGAAACTCGCTCAAGTATATGTCGATGAGATAGTATGTTTGCACAGTGTGCCAGTGACGATAGTTTCTGACAGAGGTCCTCAGTTCACGAGTTGTTTCTGGGAACAGTTGCACAAAGCGTTGGGAACACAGTTGAGGTTCAATACCGCCTTCCACCCGTAGACCGATGGACAGTCTGAAAGGACTATTCAGACTTTAGAAGATATCCTTTGAGCTTGTGTTTTGCAGTTCTTAGGCAGTTGGGATGTGCATCTCAGTTTGATAGAGTTTGCATACAACAACAGTTATCAACGGAGCATTGACGTGGCTCCTTATGAGGCCTTGTATGGCAGGAAGTGCATATCTCCTTTGTGTTGGTACAAGTCTGGTGAATATCAGCTTTTGGGTCCTGAGTTAGTGCAGCAGACAACAGAAAAGATCAAAGTGATACAGCAACAGTTGAAAGCGGCACAAGACAGGAAGATGTCTTATGCAGACAATTGTTGACGACCTTTGGAGTTCCAGGTGGGAGACAAAGTGTATCTTAAAGTCTCGTCGTGGAAAGGTGTGCTAAGGTTTGGCCGGAAGGGTAAGCTAGCACCCAGATATATGGGGCCTTGCCTAGTCATAGCCCATGTTGGCAAGGTAGCTTACAAGTTAGAGTTGCCTCCAGAGTTGCACAGGTTACATCCAGTATTCCATGTCAGTATGCTGAAGAAAAGTCACCCAGATTCAGGAACAATGATACAACCGATGGATGTTGAGCTTGATGAAGATGTGACCTATGAGGAAGGTCCTGTGGTGATCCTTGACAGAAGGGTTAAGAAGATGAAGAGGAAGGACCTAGTTCTTGTGAAGGTTCTGTGGCATCATCGTAGCATTGAGGAAGCCACGTGGGAGCTTGAGGAAGAGATAAGGAGGAAGTATCCCTCACTTTTCTCTTCGGATTTCGGGGACAAAATCCCTTTGTAGAGGGTTAGCTTGTAAGCACCCTGACCTCCGTTTAGGGTTTACCCTATTTGCTTTGCTTAACCCTGATGCTTTGTTGCTTTCTAATCACCTTTTAGTGGTGATTAGGGTTTGTTGGTGCTTTGCTGAGAGTTGGAGGTGCTACTTGCAAATAACCCAAGTCTAGGGTTTGTGGGCAAGTTTGTCACCTTGTGAGGTGTTCCTCCCTCTCCTCGCTTCCTCTAAGTGTTGAGGGGAAGGTTTGGGCTCATTGCTTGAGTTCCTTTGGTCTTGGTTGAGCTTGTTGGGCCTTGTGGTGCCTTGCTTTTGCTTAGTTGGACCTTGTGTCGGGTAAGAGGAGCTTATGTCACCCAGGGGATGTGTCGCCCATGTTGGAGGTGTGTCGTCCAAGTGTGTCACCCATGGACTCCTTTGACCATCTTTGACCTTGTTTGTGTCACCACTAGTGGACACTTGGTGCTTGATGCTTGCATGTAGCAATGGCCTTGGACATGTGTGTAGGGCATGCTAGAGTGGTGGTTTTTGCACATGGACAAGTGTCCCTAGGTGGGAGACACCTTGCTTTGCTTTGCTTTGGTTTCTCCTCCATTCCCTTCTATATATGCATTTCCTTTCCCTTGCTAAGGATCCCTTTAGCTCCTTAGTTTCTCCTCTACCTTGGTGCACGACACACTCCCTTTCTTGCAAGCTTGGTGGCCGATACCCTTGGAGTCTTCTTATTTCTCTAGTGATGGCCGAACCCTAGAGTGCCTTGCTCTCCTTCTTCCTTGTTGGTGTGTGGAGTTTGGAGCTAGGAGCTTGAAGCTTGCTTAAGGCGGGTTACATAACTCCTAACCCTAACTACACTACCTTCCGTTATGTTCTTATATGTTGCTATGCATGTTTCTAGTTAGTTCCTTGCTTAAGTTGTTCTTGTTGGCTGAACCATGTGTTCTAGGGTTTCTTGGTGAGAAATACTCCTTTCTCTCCTTGGTCTAGAGGAGTGAGTTTGAGCTTCTAGTAGCATGTGCAATACCCCTCTCTCGTTTAAGTTGAGAGGTGAGCTTGTGTTCTAGTTGCTTGAGCAACACCCTCCTCTCACCATGGACTTGAAAGGTGAGCTTTGTGTTAGATGTGAACCTTGCTAGGGTTGTTCCTTGTGTTTCCCGTTTGGTGATAGGTGATGTGTAAAACCCCTCTCTCTTAGTTGTTGAGAGGTGAGCCATCTTATTGATCCATTAGGGTTTCGATGCCTTTGTGCTTGAGGTTGATGACGACCCTGTGGAGTTGTTTCTTGGCCGTTATGGTGTTGGTGGTGCTGTTGCCCGATACCCTTCCCTTGGTCTGGCCTTGGACGACACATCTTGAGGCCATGACGGGCGTCACATTACCACTCTATCTTGTGACGGCCGATAGGCCATGGGTTGGTTGTCTGAACTATAGGTCCCTTGATGGAAGTTTGAGCTACACCCTTGGATGTCACCTTTTGTGGTACCTTGCCCGATATACACCTGGGGTGGACGTTGCTAGTTTGTTCTGTGATGGGCGTCACATTAGTTCTGTGTGTGTCGGCCGACAGCCCTACCCCCTGATGGGCGTTGCACGTTACCTTGGTGCCCGACACGGGCTGTTGCCCGATAGGCTTGGGTGCACGACATCCAGTTGCACAATATGCTTCCTTGTGCCGACGCAGCGTCACGGGATACCTCTTTGCACAACACTGGTGAGTGCACAACACGCCTGACGCAGCGTTGCATGTTGCACTTTTGTGGTGTCCGTTATGGGATGGACGATAAATGAGGGCATCCTGCCCGATATCACTTGTGGAGAGGGTTTTTGGTGCTTTTAGTGAGGGTCCTGCCCCTCATAGAAATCTATATGTTGTTCTTGCATCACATTTTAGTGTGATAAGTAACCCTAGATGTGCACGATATAGTAGTCCACATCTATGTTAGACCTCGTGTATGTATCACATTTAGACATAATGGTGGCCCTTAATATGCTGGATGGTAATCATTATGGCAAAGCTTGTTTATGTAACTTACATGTCTTTACATGCGCATGTGATCATCTTGATATTATGTATAATGCTGAGGAAATGATAAGCATCTAGAATGCCTTGCTTAATGATGTAACCTATGCTCATGATCACAAGTTGAGGCATGATTGATGAAGCATATAATCATTAATGTCACCCTATATTGATAGCATGGTCTTTCTGTTAAGCCTGTGATTATTGTGTACACTAACCATGCAGGTGATGCATAACCAAGTAAAAGGCTATGAGGTATATATGATGAGTAACATTGCTTTGATAGTTACTCTTGATGATGAGATAACATGTATGATGTGTTTAAAGTATTTGGGATTGCTACCCCATGATGATGATGTAAGCCTTGAGAGGTAGTGGCAGTATATGATGAGGGATTGAGATCCCATGGTATGTGATGATCCTTGAGATGGATCTGGATGATTGGCAAGAGGCCATGTGATAACATGTAATGTTGGATCCTTGTGATGCATCATGATGATGTGATTACAATAAAAGCATAATGTTGAGTTTTATGTTGTTTATTCTTGTTATAGTTTGCATGTTATACAACTTGGTTGAATCTTGCAATCCATATAAAAGATACTAATTAATCACAGTGGAATATATCATGTAGTTGCCCTGGCCATAGATCCATCATCGTCAGGAGTTGGTGATGGTGAAACAGGTTCTCCTGTGGGTTAACTCGGAGCGCATATTATTGAATATGCGAGGTTTCTCCTAGCCTCAAATAGAGAGGGAATCGAGTGCAGCTGTGGTTGTAGACTCAGACTATGTGATGAGCATGGTGAACAGGCCCATGGCTCAGGATGTGTGATATGGGAGCATGAATGAGTTCATGGCTCAGAGCACGGTGAACAGACCCGTGGCTCAGATATACTAGCGCCGTGACCTGTACCGAGGTGGGCTAGAGGAAGGGTAGCCTATGGAGCTGACCCTGTGGCTGATGACACTTAAGTACGAGACTGCGGTCCTGCTTTGGTTCTCGTGCACTGACCACGAGGGGGAGGTCATGGAGTCCGGCTCTTACATTGACCTTGTATGGCACCAGCTTTGGGTTTCGCAACCGAAGGTTGGATTTGAGCGATGCAGCTCACTTCCTCAGGGCATAATAATACGTAATCCAGCCGTATAGTATTTACTGCTTAAGGCAAAACACGGAACATTGGTTGAGGCCTTGCTTGTGTAGTTAATCTTGTTATATCTTGCAGTTACTTATATGTCTCTCATGTTATGTGGTAATACCTTATAAATCTTATCTTGTTAATCATGTTCCATAAAGAAATAATTGGATATATGCCTTCCATACATCTGGTAAGCTTGACAATATGAATAGCTTTACTTTACATAACTGCTTTTGTCATATCCTTATCAGTTATCTGTTGTTGTTGCCTTATCTTTCTGAGGTTTTGTAGTTTTGGCGGGGAGTTATGTTTCTCGCTGGGACTGTGTGTCTCACCCCGCTGGTTTACCCCCTTTTTAGGTGATCGAGCTAGACATAGTGGTGGTCGCGGAGTTGCGGCCGAGTAGCTAGACGAGCAGTAGAAGGCAAGCGATGGATATGCTGCTGTTTTGGATGTTTTGTAGTACAGTCTTAGAGTCATCCCTATACCCTCAGGTCCTTGGAGGTGTTTTGACGTTGTTTCATGATGTATAGTCGTTGATGTTTTATATATCCTGCTGCTGGCCGGATGTGGGCCTTTATGTATGTATAAACAGGTGATGAACTCATGTGATGGTTAGACAGCTGATCCTCTAAGCTGTGGACACTTATCAAGGCTTGTATATGTTTATATAACCTATTTGCTTGCAGGATGAGGACTTAAATGTAAGTTTCTCAGTTTAGCAACTTTCCACAATCGGTTTTAATTAACCTGTGTTTTTGATAATCTGTGGTTATGGTGATTTCCACACGTTTTCGCGTAACACCTCATTGTCTGTGTGATAGTGGGATGTGTTGCCACAAATAACCTCCTTTCTACAATAGGAAAACAGGAGAGAAGTATAGGAAAAAAGAAGCATGAGAAAATTATTTTTCTCATAATTCTGAACTCACAATGATTTTTTTTCCACAAAATAAAATGCAGTAAATTATTTATAAAATATACTCTCTAAGAAAATTAATTTTGACATACTTTAGAGAAAAAAATAATATGAGATATATGTATACATCTCTCATCTTTTGTATTGTCCTGTATGTATATGTTTTTAGTATAACACTAATGTGTACTTCTCTCTTTTCTAAATTTTACTTCTTTTTCCTCTCGTGTACCATATGTCTCGCACTTCATAGAACAAATTATATATATATATATATGACAAGATTGATCTTGACATACTTAGAGGCAAGAAGTTATTGTTGTCTCATAGAACACTAATGTGTACATTCTAATAAGATTAATGTTGTCATTTTTTAGAAAAAATAATATGAGAAATATATATACGTCGTCATCTTTCATAATGTATGCACTTATTGCCGTTTTTTACTGTACGTATTTGTTTCTGGTACAATGACTCATAAAATAATATGAGAATATATACCTTTTTTCTTTTTTTCTTCTCTATGTCCTATTTTTTCTCGTACCGTATGTCTTGTGTTGTATGTATTTATTTCTCGTAATGTTACTTCTTTCTAATCTATGTCCTATTATTTTCTCTCATACTGTACATGTTTGTTTCTCGTACAATACTAATATATACTTCTCTCTTCTCAATCAGATATTTTTATTCTAAAATTTATTAATATTAGTCTTGTTTGAAAGTATTTTTTATAAAGAATTTAATACTTTTTAATTTGTTGAAAAACAATTAAGGGGTGAAAGTTATGAGTAAAATAATTTTCTCTTATTTTGAATTTAATGAGTTGTATTTATATTTTCTAAAAAATTAGTGGAGATAATAAGAGGAGCCCCTCCACAACGTATACGAACAATACATTGCCTTTTTTCTTCCACTTTTTCCTCTTTTTCTCTCTCTCTTAACTGCTCCTATTAATTTAGGAGATAGTGGATTGCTATTTGCACAGGAGAAATAACTCCTGATAAATTGGGTTGCTTCCCGGGGATGAGGAAGGGTGAGTGTAGATTTTGGGTAGCGCATATCTAGTTGCTCTTCTTGTGGGGAGTGTAATAGTTTGGATGAGGCGAGGTGTGTTATAATATTGGACGACACACTTTGAGGTTAGTTTGGGCGTGTTTACAGCTCATGGTCGGCCGTGCAAAGCAGGATCACACTAAAGTAGGGTGTCGGCAAACCGGTGGTCCCTTTTTTCTTCCACTTTTTCCTCTTTTTTCTCTCTCCCTTAACTACTACTATTAATTTAGGAGATAGTGGACTGCTATTTGCACAAGAGAAACAATTGCTGATGAATTGGGTTGCTTCCTGGGGATGAGGACGGACGAGTGTAGTTTCTGGGTAGCGCATATCCCATTGCTCTTCTTGTGGGGAGTGTAACCGTTTGGATGAGGTGAGGTGTATTATAATATTGGATGACATACTTTGAGATTAGTTTGGGCGTGTTTACTACTCATGGTTGGCCGTGCAACGTAGGATCACACTAAAGTAGGGTGTTAGCAAACCGGTGGTCCCTTTTTTCTTCCACTTTTTCCTTTTTTTTCTCTCCTCCTAACTGCTCCCATTAATTTAGGATATAATGGACTGATGATTGCACAGGAGAAACAATTACTAATGAATTGGATTTCTTCCCGAGGATGAGGACGAGTGAGTGTAGCGTAAAGCATATCATGCTTCTCTTCTTGTGGGGAGTGTAACAGTGTGGATGAGGTGAGGTGTGTTATAATATGGATGAAGTGAGGTGTGTTATAATATTGGAAGACACGCTCATAGTCGGCCATGCAAAATAGGATCTGAGTCAAGTAGGGTGTCCGAAAAACCGGTGTTCCCTTTATTTCTTCTTCCACAGACACCAATTACCCAAGTACACATCTCCCATCTCCGTGAAAAAGGAAATTAAAGTGGACAACAGCTCAACTAGTTGCATTACATACTCCCATGTGATGTGTTGCCGCCTTACCGGGGTAAAGAAGAAGAGGCGGCTGACAAAGCCGATGACGGAGACCAAAAACTGTTGCAACGGTAAAGGGTGTGGCCGGATTTTCAATCGAAATGGAAACAAAGACCATGCCAGGCTGGATTTTCGGTATCCAACAAGTTCCCCGACTGGAGGGTTAGTAGATTGGAAAGAAATACAAAGGAATCAAAAAATGAGAGAGCAAAATCCAACTTTCTCTCGAGGGCGGAAGGTCTTAACTGTGAAATTTTAAAAGCACACTTTAATTGGTCAGCGAGTAGGAAGTTGTGGCCTCTACCCTGCACTGTTAGATGCCTCGTCCCTCAGTCCACAACAAGTATATTGATGCTTCAGCTTTGTATCAAGCAGTTGGAATCTTTGATACCTCATTGTGACCTGGGAACAGTGTGCATGAAGAGGAGGGGGATGGTGGTATCTATTGTCCCACACCACATGGGCTAGCTGCCTGCTTCTGGTATCAAGCAGTTGGAATATTTGACACCGTTCATGCTCTGATAGCACATGGGATAGCACCTGTGGCATCCACATATTTTCAACACCATGCCCGCATGTGTGACGTCCAAATCAAAACCCTTACCCCAGTGAGAATCTCAATTCAAACTCACACACTAGACCAAGAAGTAGAAAATTAAGGGAGTCTGAGGAAACCAAAGTAGCACATGCACATGAATAAAAACTAACCATAGCTACAAGCTCACCATTTAACATATAATTATAAAATGGTTTATTACAAACTAATATTATACATTGAATTGTAAACTTTTACATTTATATAGACATACTACAACTACAAAAGGATCTTCAGACAACATGTCTACCGATACATATGCTCCTCACAAAACTCTCAACTATAAAGAGGTGTTAGTTTTGAGTTTATTAATTAACAAATGCCATGTTTTACTACTATTCATTCTCTGATACCACCTGTTACATCCCAAAATTTTCAACAACATGACCACATGTGTGATGTTTAAATTGAAATCCTCACCTCAGTGAGAATCTCAATTCAAACTCACACACTAGGTCAAGAAGAAGAAAATCAAGGGAGTCAGAGGAAACCAAAGTAGCACATGCACATGAACAAAAGAAAACCATAGCTACAAGTTCACCATTCAACATATCATTATATAATGGCTTACTACAAACTGATATTACACATTAAATACTTTACATATTGATATGCGAAAATTACAAAAGGATCTTTAGACAACATGTCTAATTGTACATCTGCTCGCCACACAACTCTCAACTATTAAGAGTCTTTAGTTTTGAGTTCCATAATGAGCAAATGTCAGGCTTTGCTACTATTCATGCTCTAATACCACCTGTGCCGTCCTCATATTTTCAACCACATGACTGCATGTGTGATGTCCAAATTGAGACCCTCACCTCACTGAGAATCTCAATTCAAACTCACACACTAGGCCACGAAGAAGAAAATCAAGGGAGTTAGAGGAAACCAAAGTAGAATATGCACAAGAAAAAAAACAAACCATAACCTCAAGCTCACCATTCAACATATAATTATAAAATGGCTTATTACAAATTGATTTTACACATTGGATAGTAATCTCTTACATATGCACATACTACAACTATAAAAGGATCTTTAGACAATAGGTCCACCTGTACATCCTCTCACCATACAACTCTTTACTATCAAGGGTCTTTAGTTTTGAGATTCATAATGAGAAAATGCCAGACTTTTCTACTATTCATGTTGTGATACCACCTGTGCCATCCATCGATTTTCCACACCGTGACCGCATGTGTGACGTCCAAATAAAAAACCTTGCTTTAGTGAGAATCTCAATTTAAACTCACACAGTAGGCTAAGAAGAAGAAAATCAAGGGAGCCAGAGGAAACCAAAGTAGC
Source organism: Alisma plantago-aquatica (assembly GCA_963693085.1). Classification (NCBI taxonomy): domain Eukaryota; kingdom Viridiplantae; phylum Streptophyta; class Magnoliopsida; order Alismatales; family Alismataceae; genus Alisma; species Alisma plantago-aquatica. The sequence goes on along the minus strand of OY856409.1, from coordinate 73,844,121 downwards.
ACATGCACATGAAAAAAAACAAACCATAGCCACATGCTCACCATTCAACATTTAATTATAAAATGGCTTATTACCAGCTAATATTACACATTGAATAGATAATTTTTACATATGCACATAATACAAATACAAAAGGATCTTTAGATGATAGGTCCACCTATACATCTACTCGCCACACAACTCTAAACTATCAAGATTCTTTAGTTTTGATTTTCATAATGAGTAAATGCTAGCCTTTGCTACTGTTCATTCTTTGATACCACCTGTGACGTCTCTGAATTTTCAACACCCATTGTGGCAACACATCCCACTATCACAGAAACAACGAGGTGTTACGTGAAAATGTGTGGAAATCACCATAAACCACAGATTAACAAACACACAGGTTAATTAAAACCGATTGCGGAAGGCAGGTAAACTGAGAAAACTATTATATTTGAGTCCACATCCTGCAAGGAAACATATTATACAAACATTTACAAGCCTTGATTTGTGTCCACATCTTAGAGGAACAGCTGTCTAACCCACACATGAGTTCATCACCTATTTATGTACATGAAGGCCCACATCCGACCAGCAACAGGATATACAAAGGATCAACATCTATACATCGTGAAACAACGTCAAAATTCTCCAAGGCCCTGAGAGTACAGGGATGACTCTAGACTCTACAACAAAACATCCAAAACAACAACATATCCATCTCTTGCCTTCTACTGCACGTCTTGCTGCTCGGCCGCAACTCCACGACCACCACCACGCCTATCTCGACCACCTAAAAAGGGTGTAAACCAGCGGGGTGAGACACACAGTCCCAGCGAGAAACATAACTCCCCACCGAAACTACAAAACCTCAGAAGGATAAAACAGATAACTGATAAGAAGTATAACGAGAGCAGTTATAAAGAAAAGCTGTTCATACTAGCAAGCTTACCAGATGTACGAAAGGCATATACCCAAGTATTTCTTTATGGAACATGATTAACAAGATAAGATTTATAAGGTCTTACCACATATCATGGGGAACATATAAGCAACTGCAAGAAATAACAGGATTAACTACACGAGCAAGGCCTCAATCAATGTTTCATGTTTTGTCTTAAGCAATAAATACTATTCGGCTAGATTACATATTATTATGCCCTGAGGAAGTGAGTCGTACCGCTCAAATCCAACCTTCGGTTGCGAAACCCAAGCCGGTGCCATACAAGGTCAATGGAAGAGCCAGACTCCACGACCTCTCCGCCTCGTGGTCAGTGCACGAGTACAACACAAGCAGGACCGCAGTCTCTTACTTAGGTGGCCTCAGCCACAGGGTCAGGCTACCCTCTTCCTAGCCCACCTCGGTATAGGTCTCGACGCTAGTGAAATTGAGCCACGGGCCTGTTCACCGTGCTCTGAGCCATGAACACATTCATGCTCCCATATCACATATCCTGAGCCATGGGCCTGTTCACCATGCTCTTTACATACTGAGCTACGGGCCTGAATCCACACTCTGGAGTCAACAACCGAAGTTGCACTCTTACCTCCTCACTTTAGGCTAGGAGCAACCTCGCATATTCAACAATAAGCGCTCCGGGTTAACCCGCAGGAGAACCCGTTTCACCATCACCAACTCCTGACGATGATGGATCTATGGCCAGGGAAACTACATGATATATTTCACTGTGATTAATTAGTATCTTTTATATGGATTGCAAGATTCAACCAAGTTATATAACATGTAAACTATAACAAGAATAAACAATATAAATCTCAACATTGTACTTTTATTGTAATCAACATCATCCTGATCCATCACAAGGATCCAACATCACATGTTATCACATAGCCTCTTGCCAATCATCTAGATCCATCTCAAGGATCATCACATTGCCATGGGATCTAAATCCCTTATCACATAGTACCACTGCCTCTCAAGGCATTCTCATAAACTTAGGTACTTTAGTCAAACTTAGGTCCTCAGACCAGAACACATCATATATGGTATCTCATCATCAAGAGTAATTATTCAAGCAGTGTTACTCAATTACATATACCTCATAGTTTTTGACCTGGCTATGCAACTGCATGGAACAGATACATGGTTAGTATGCACAATCATCATAGAAAGATCATATTATCAACATAGGGTGACCTTGATGTTCTATCAATCATGCTTCAACTTGTGACCATAGACATTGATCATATTATCAAGCAAAGCATCTTACATGCTTACCATTTCCTTAGCATTATACGTAATGTCAAGATGATCACATACATGTGTAAAGTCATGTTAAGATACATAGATAAACTCCACCATAACAATTATCATCAAGCATATCAGGGATCCCCATCATGACTAAACGTGATGGCAAGAACAACATTTAACATATCGTTTTGCATAAGGAACATGATCCTTACTAAAAGCACCCACTACCCTCACCGCAGGTGATATCGGGCAGGGCACCCTCATCTATCGTCCAACCCATAACGGTCGGCACATATCGGCCAGGCACACCAGTGCCTATCGGCCAGCACAAGGGTGCACCATGCAAAGCTGCGTCAGGCATATCGTGCACTCACCAGTGCCAGACACTGTGGTATCGTGCAACGCCCAACCAATGTCCTGTTGTTGGCCGACACGCACAGAGCCAAGGCCAAGGGTGATGCTCATTACAGAACTAGCTAGCAACGTCCATACCTTAAAGGACAACGACACCAAGCTACATCTAAGTCATGTGTGTCGGGAAGGGCACTCCACAAGAGGCAACTCCTAAGGGTGCAACTCAAACAGCCAGCAGGGAACCTATCGTTCAGTCAACCTATCCATGGCCTATCGGCCGTCACAAACTAGGGCTGGTAGTGTGACGCCTGTCACAAGATCAGGGACCAGGGGTATCGTCCATCACAACCACCACAACATGTCGTCCAAGTCTCTAGGTCAAGAGGTATCGGGCATCACCTCCCCAAGATCATAACAGCAAAGATGCAACTCCACAAGATCGTCATCAACCTCAAGCATAAGGGCACCAAACTCTAATGGATCAAGAGGATGGCTCACCTCTCAACTTAAACAAGAGAGGGGTATTACACATCTCTTATCTCCAATCGGGCAACACAAGGAACAACCCTAAACAAGGTCCACAACTACCACCAAGCTCACCCTTCAAGTCCATGGTGAGAGGAGGGTGTTGCTCAAACTGCTAGAACACAAGCTCACCTCTCAACTTAAACGAGAGAGGAGTGTTTCTCATGATAATAGAGATCAAGCTCACTCCTCAAGACCTAGGAGAGAAGGGAGTATTGCTCACCAATAAACCCTAGAACACATGGTTTGGCCAACAGGAACAACTTAAGCAAGGAACTAACTAGCAACTCATATAGCCGACATGATCATAGAAACATATAAGAACATAAAAGAAGGTAGTGTAGTTAGGGTTAGGAGTTATGTAACCCACCTTAAGCAAGCTCCAAGCTCCACACGCCACCAAGTAAGAAGGAGAGCAAGGTACTCTAGGGTTCGACCACCACTTGAGGAAGAAGGAGACTCTAAGGAGGATCAACCACCAAGCTTGCAAGAGAAGAGAGTGTCGTGCACCAAGGAGAAGAAGACTAAGGAACTAAAGGGATCCTTAGCAAGGGAAAGGAAACACATATATAGAAGGGGATGGAGGAGAAACCAAAGTAGAGCAAAGCAAGGTGTCACCCACCTAGGGACACTTTTCCATGAGCATTGCCATCAATCTAACATGTCTTAAACACATGTCCAAGGCCATTGCCACATGCAAGCATCAAGCACCAAGTGTCCACTAGTGGTGACACAAACGATGTCAAAGATGGTCAAAGATCCATGGGCGACACACCACCACCATGGGCGACACAACCCTGGGCGACACAAGCACCCTCTAGCCCGACACAAGGTTCAACCAAGCAAAGGCAAGGCGCCACAAGGACCAGCAAGCTCAACCAAGCCCAAAGGAACACAAGGAACGGGCCCAAACCTTCCTCTCAATACTAGAGGAAGCAAGGAGAGGGAGGAACACCACACAAGGTGACAAACTTGCCCACCAACCCTAGACTTGGGTTAATTGCAAGTAGCCCCTCCAACTCTCAACAAAGCACCAACAAACCCTAATCACCACTAAAGGTGATTAACAAGCATCAAAGCATCAGGGTTAGGCAAAGCAAACAGGGTAAACCCTAAACGGAGGTCAGGGTCCTTACAAACTAACACTCTATAAAGGGATTTCATCCCCGAAATCCAAAGAGAAAAGTGAGGGATACTTCCTCCTCATCTCTTCCTCAAGCTCCCACATGGCTTCCTCAATGCCACGATGATGCCAAAGAACCTTCACAAGAACCAGATCTTTCCTCTTTAGCTTCTTAACTCTTTTTTCAAGGATCGTCACAGGACCTTCCTCGTAGGTCACATCTTCATCAAGCTCAACTTCGTCTGGCTGTATCATTGTTCCTGTATCCGGATGACTTTTCTTCAGCATACTGACATGGAAAACTGGATGTAACCTTTGCAACTATGGTGGCAGCTCTAACTCATAAGCTACCTTGCCAACACGTGCTATGACCGGGTATGGTCCCATATACCTGGGTGCTAACTTACCCTTCCAGCCAAACCTCAGCACACCTTTCCACGACGAGACTTTAAAATACACTTTGTCTCCTACCTAGAATTCCAAAGGTCGTCGGTGATTGTATGCGTAAGACTTCTGCCTGTCCTGTGCCACTGTCAACTGTCGCTGTATTACCTTGATCTTTTCTGTTGTATGCTGCACTAACTCAGGACCCAAAAGCTGATATTCACCAGACTCATACCAACACAAAGGAGATCTGCACTTCCTGCCATATAAAGCCTCATAAGGAGCCATGTCAATGCTCCGCTGATAACTGTTGTTGTAGGCAAACTCTATCAAACTGAGATGTATATCCTAACTGCCTAGGAACTGCAAAACACAAGCTCGAAGGAGATCCTCCAGAATTTGAATAGTCCTCTCAGATTGTCCATCTGTCTGTGGGTGGAAGGCGGTACTGAACCTCAACTGTGTTCCCAATGCTCTGTGCAACTGTTCCCAGAAACGACTCGTGAACTGAGGACCTCTATCAGAAACTATCATTGCTGGCACACCGTGCAAACACACTATCTCATCCACATAAACTCGAGCGAGCTTCTCGGCTGTATATGTCATCTTCACAGGTATGAAATGGGCAGACTTTGTCAATCTTTCCACTATAACCCAAATGGAAGCATGATTCCTAGTTGTCCTGGGTAGACCAACTATGAAATCCATGGTTACATGATCCCATTTCCACTGTGGTATCGACAGGGGTTGCAACGTACCTGCCGGCTTTTGATGTTCAACCTTGACTTGCTGACATACTGCACACCTAGCCATGAACTCAACTACATCCTTCTTCAAGCCGGGCCACCAATACAAGTCCTTCAGACCATGATACATCTTGGTGACTCCTGGATCCATGGCATACATCGATGTGTGTGCTTCCTCGAGCACTAACTTCCTCATATCATCAGCATTGGGGACCACCATCCTATCACGATAGTAGACTAGTCCATCCTCGGACTCATGGAACCCATCACGCTTTTCACTGCCGTACTCTGATCTGATCAACTGTACTGTATCATCTGTTTGCTGTGCATCCTTGATCTGTTGTCTCAGTGTAGGCTTGACTTGCATCTGTGCTAAGAGTCCAGCTAACAAGGAGACTTCCATCTGCACATTAATTTGCCATAGGGAGACAAGCATATCCCATCTATGACATGCTAGAGAACTCAATTGTTCCTTCCTTGAAGGAAAAGAAGAAGACTTTTGGCTAAGCGCATCAGCTACCACATTCGCCTTACCAGGATGATACTCGATGGTGCATTCGTAATCATTGATTAACTCCATCCATCGACGCTGTTGCATGTTCAACTCATGCTGTGAAAAGATGTACTTCAGATTCTTATGATCCATAAAGATCTGACACACTTCTCCGTAAAGATAGTGTCTCCAAATCTTTAGCGCATGAACCACTGCTGCCAACTCCAAATCATGAGTCAGATAGTTCTCCTCATGTTTCTTAAGCTGTCATGAAGCAAAAGAAACCACATGATCTTCCTGCATCAGTACACAACCTAAACCTTTCTTGGAAGCATCACAGAAAACAACATAGCCCTTTCCAGGCTCTGGCAGGATTAATACTGGAGCATTGGTCAACTTTTCCTTCAGACTCTGGAAAGCTTGCTGGCAACGACCATCCCAGACAAAAGGTACATCTTTTCTTGTCAACTTCGTCATCAGCAACGCAATCACACTGAAGTCCTTGATAAACCTCCGGTAATATCCTGCTAAACCCAGAAAACTGCGAACTTCTGTCGGCGTCTTTGGCTGTTCCCATTCTGCAACAGACTCCACCTTCTTCGGGTCTACTTTGACTCCTTCTACAGATATCACATGACCCAAGAAAGTTACTTCTTCTAACCAGAACTCACACTTACTGAACTTGGCATATAGCTGATGTTGGCGAAGAAGAGTCAACGCTCGTCGAAGATGTTGCTCATGCTCTTGCCTGTCCCGACTGTAGATCAATATGTCATCTATAAAGACTACAACAAACTGATCTAGGAATGGACAGAACACTCTGTTCATCAAGTCCATGAAAGCAGCAGGTGCATTGGTTAGCCCAAACGACATAACCACAAACTCGAAGTGACCATACCTCGTCCTAAAAGCTGATTTCAGCATGTCATCCACCTTAATCCTCAACTGATGATACCCGGACCGTAGATCGATCTTTGAAAACATTGTAGCACCACACAACTGATCGAACAGATCATCTATCCTCGGCAACAAGTACTTGTTCTTGATCGTGACTTTGTTCAACTGTCGGTAATCTATACATAACCGCATTGATCCATCCTTCTTCTTAACAAACAACACTGGAGAACCCCAATGCGACGTGCTTGGTCGGATAAAACCTTTCTCCAACAACTCTTGCAACTGCTTCTTAAGCTCTGCCATCTCTACTGGAGACATCCTATACGATGTCTGTGCAACTGGCTATGTTCCTGAAACCAGATTGATCTCAAAATCAACCTCTTGGGGCAGAGGAACACCAAGAAACTCATCAGGAAACACATCGGCAAACTCTCAGACAACTGACACCTCCTCGAGATTAGGAATGCCTCACATCCTTGTCGTAACAACTTCTCAGCCACCATAGTTGATACCAGACACGTCAGAAGAATCTTCCTATCTCCTTGGAAGATCCACTTCTCTCCATCATCATCTAGCACTGCCTATTTGGAACCAAAATCCAAAACCACCCTATACTTCTCTAAGGTATCCATCCCAAGGATAACATCAAAACCATGCATATCAAGTGGTATAAGATCCACTTGAATGTTGTGTCCTGAGAAAGACAAGACACAAGATAGACACTCTTCTCGAATTATCAAGGAACTAGAAAGAGGGGTTTCTAACAACAAGCTATCTTTCTTACGGCTAACAGGTAAACGATAGTTCTCAAGCATACTATAGGCGATAAAAGAGTGTGTAGCACCCGGGTCAACCAGAACAGATATAAAGCAAGAAGAAGACATATCAGAATGAAATAACTCCATTTGACCTGTCACCACTCGCGGGTTGACTATCGCCTCCGGCTGACTCATAGCATAGAATCGAGCCGTTGCTTGCTGCCCATGTCCTCTGCTTCCTTGAGCAGACGATCCCGCTTGCGACGCTTGACCACTTCCTCGCCCTCTGCTACCACTGGGCTGCTGTCTATCAGACCCTTGATGATTCTGCCTTGGTTGTTGTGTCACTTCAACATCTCTATTCGGGCAGCTGAACCTCCGATGCCCGATCTGACCACACAGATGGCATGACTGGTCTCATTGTTGTGGCCTAGACGGCCCTGTCACTGCCACAGAAGCTGTACTATGTGCCTGAGATGGTGAAGAAACGTAACCTCTTCCCTTACTTGGAGACCATTGCGTCGGTGCACTGGAACCTCTCATCACTGATGGTGCTGCAAACCTTGGCTTCTTGAAGCCACAAAACCTCTGTCCCTGAAACTGAGCATGCCTCTTCTTAGACATGGATTCTCTTTTCTCCCTTACTGGTCGTTCGATCCTCCGGATAGATTCCACAAACGTAGCAAACCGCTCTCAATTCTCCAATGCAGAAACATGTGTTGTCAGCTCAGAACTCAGACCTTTCTCAAAACGTCTGATTCGCTCTTCATCTGTCGCTGCCATGTGAGGACAAAACCTCAACAGATCCATGAACTTGGCCTCATACTCAGTGATGCTCATCGTTCCTTGTCCTAGGCTCTCAAACTGACTGATCTTCTCATCTAGATACGTCTTCAGGAAGTATCTGCTGACGAACTTGCGCCGGAAAACCTCCCAACCGATCACCTCACCAGGTCACTTCTCCTCCTCGATGGTCCACCAGTGACCAACACTACCCTTCAGAAGGTAGACGGTGTGCTTTACTTTGTCTGCTTCGGGGATGTCGAGGATCTGGAAAGCCTTCTCAAGACTTATCAGCCATAGATCTGCATCCGTTGGATTAGCTGTTCCAGCATAATCCGAAGCTCCGACTCGGCGAAGCCGCTCAAAGGTCTTCCCAATACCCGATGTTTCACCATGGGGAGCCTGTGCTCTCGGCGGAGGCACTGGCAATCTTTCTACTATGAGATTCATCGTAGACATTATCTACCCCATAAGCTGTTGATAGGCAGGGTGTTCAAGAATGGTTGGGTCAGGTTGGGGGACCTCATGCACCCGATCTTCATGTGCCTGCCCTATAGCTCCATCAACTGATGCAGCATCGCTGCTCTCAGCAGCATGTTCTTCATGGTTTCCAGACATCTTGGCTTTTCTTCTGCTGAGGGCAGAAGATAATTGTGAGAAAATTTGGAAAACTCACAAGAACAGACACAACCTAGTCCTAAATCCCTGTAGACTCAGCGAACCTAAAGATATGATACCAAACTTGTGGCAACACATCCCACTATCATACAGACAACAAGGTGTTACGCGAAAATGTGCAAAAATCACCATAAACCACAGAATAACAAAAACACGGGTTAATTAAAATCGATTGCGGAAGGCAGGTAAATTGAGAAAACTATTATATTTGAGTCCACATTGCAAGGAAACATATTATACAAACATTTACAAGTCTTGATTCGTGTCCACATCTTAGAGGAACATCTGTCTAACCCACACATGAATTCATCACCTGTTTATGTACATGAAGGCCCACATCCGGCCAGCAGTAGGATTTACAAAGGATCAACAGCTATACATCGTGAAACAACGTCAAAATGCTCCAAGGACCTGAGAGTACAGGGATGACTCTAAACTCTACTACAAAACATCCAAAACAGTAGCATATCCATCTCTTGCCTTCTACTGCACGTCTTGCTGCTCGACCGCAACTCCGCGACCACCACCACGCCTAGCTCGACCACCTAAAAAGGGTGTAAACCAGCGGGGTGAGACACACAGTCCCAGCGAGAAACATAACTCCCCGCCGAAACTACAAAACCTCAGAAGGATAAAGCAGATAACTGATAAGAAGTATACCGAGAGCAGTTATAAAGAAAAGATGTTCATACTAGCAAGCTTACCAGATGTACGAAAGGCATATACCCAAGTATTTCTTTATGGAACATGATTAACAAGATAGGATTTATAAGGTCTTACCACATATCATGGGGAACATATAAGCAACTGCAAGAAATAATAGGATTAACTACACAAGCAAGGCCTCAATCAATGTTTCGTGTTTTGTCTTAAGTAGTAAATACTATTCAGCTAGATTACGTATTATTATGCCCTGAGGAAGTGAGCCGCACCGCTCAAATCCAACCTTTGGTTGCGAAACACAAGCCGGTGCCATACAAGGTCAATGGAAGAGCCGGACACCATGACCTCTCTGCCTCGTGGTCAGTGCACGAGTACAACACAAGCAGGACCGCAGTCTCTTGCTTAGGTGGCCTCAGCCATAGGGTCAGACTACCCTCTGCCTAGCCCGCCTCAGTACAAGTCTTGGCGCTAGTGAAACTGAGCCACGGGCCTGTTCACCGTGCTCTGAGCCATGAACACATTCATGCTCCCATATCACATATCCTGAGCCATGGGCCTGTTCACCATGCTCTTCACATACTGAGCTACGGGCCTGAATCCACACTCTGGAGTCTACAACTGAAGTTGCACTCTTACCTCCTCACTTTAGGCTAGGAGCAACCTCGCATATTCAACAATATGCGCTTCGAGTTAACCCGCAGGAGAACCCATTTCACCATCACCAGCTCCTGACGATGATGGATCTATGGCCAGGGAAACTACATGATATATTTCACTGTGATTAATTAGTATCTTTTATATGGATTGCAAGATTCAACCAAGTTATATAACTTGTAAACTATAACAAGAATAAACAACATAAAGCTCAACATTGTACTTTTATTGTAATCAACATCATCCTGATCCATCACAAGGATCCAACATCACATGTTATCACTTGGCCTCTTGCCAATCATCTAGATCCATCTCAAGGATCATCACATTGCCATGGGATCTAAATCCCTTATCACATAGTACCACTGCCTCTCAAGGCATTCTCATCAACTTAGGTACTTTAGTCAAACTTAGGTTCTCATACCAGAACACATCATATATGGTATCTCATCATCAAGAGTAATTATTCAAGCAGTGTTACTCAATTACATATACCTCATAGCTTTTGACCTGGCTATGAAACTACATGGAACACCTGCATGGTTAGTATGCACAATCATCATAGAAAGATCATATTATTAACATAGGGTGACCTTGATGTTCTATCAATCATGCCTCAACTTGTGACCATAGACATTGATCATAATATCAAGCAAAGCATCTTACATGCTTACCATTTCCTTAGCATTATACGTAATGTCAAGATGATCACATACATGTGTAAAGTCATGTTAAGATACATAGATAAACTCCACCATAACAATTATCATCAAGCATATCAGGGATCACCATCATGACTAAACGTGATGGCAAGAACAACATTTAACATATCGTTTTCCATAAGGAACATGATCCTTACTAAAAGAACCCACTACCCTCACCATAGGTGATATCGGGCAGGGCACCCTCATCTATCACTCAAACCATAACGGTTGGCACATATCGGCCAGGCACACCAGTGCCTATCGGCCAGCACAAGGGTGCACCATGCAACGCTGCATCAGGCATATCGTGCACTCACCAGTGCCATGCACTGTGGTATCGTGCAACGCCCAACCAGTGTCATGCTGTTGGCCGACACGCACAGAGCCAAGGCGAAGTGTGACACTCATTACAAAAATATCTAGCAACTTCCATACCTTAAAGCACAACGACACCAAGCTACATCTAAGTCATGTGTGTCGGGCATGGCACTCCATAAGAGGCAACTCCTAAGGGTGCAACTCAAACAGCCACCAGGGAACCTGTCATTCAGCCAACCTATCCATGGCCTATCAGCCGTCACAAACTAGGGCTGGTAGTGTGACGCCCGTCATAAGATCAGGGACCAGGGGTATCGTCCATCACATCCACCACAACATGTCGTCCAAGGCTCTAGGTCAAGAGGTATCGGGTAACACATCCCCCAAGATCATAACAGCCAAGATGCAACTCCACAAGATCGTCATCAACCTCAAGCATAAGGGCACCAAACCCTAATGGATCAAGAGGATGGCTCACCTCTCAACTTAAACGAGAGAGGGGTATTGCACATATCTTATCACCAATCGGGAAACACAAGGAACAACACTAAACGAGGTCCACAACTACCACCAATCTCACCCTTCAAGTCCATGGTGAGAGGAGGGTGTTGCTCAAACTTCTAGAACACAAGCTCACCTCTCAACTTAAATGAGAGAGGAGTGTTTCTCATGATACTAGAGCTCAAGCTCACTCCTCAAGACCTAGGAGAGAAGGGAGTATTGCTCACCAAGAAACCCTAGAACACATGGTTCGGCCAACAGGAACAACTTAAGCAAGGAACTAACTAGCAACTCATATAGCCGACATGATCATAGCAACATATAAGAACATAAAATAAGGTAGTGTAGTTAGGGTTAGGAGTTATGTAACCCGCCTTAAGCAAGCTCCAAGCTCCACGCGCCACCAAGGAAGAAGGAGAGCAAGGCACTCTAGGGTTCGGCCACCACTAGAGGAAGAAGGAGACTCCAAGGAGGATCGACCACCAAGCTTGCAAAAGAAGAGAGTGTCGTGCACCAAGGAGAAGAAGACTAAGGAACTAAAGGGACCCTTAGCAAGGTAAAGGAAACACATATATAGAAGGGGATGGAGGAGAAACCAAAGTAGAGCAAAGCAAGGTGTCGCCCACCTAGGGACACTTGTCCATGAGCATTGCCATCACTCTAACATGTCTTAAACACATGTCCAAGGCCATTGCCACATGCAAGCATCAAGCACCAAGTGTCCACTAGTGGTGACACAAACGAGGTCAAAGATGGTCAAAGATCCATGGGCGACACACCACCACCATGGGCGACACAACCCTGGGCGACACAAGCACCCTCTAGCCCAACACAAGGTTCAACCAAGCAAAGGCAAGGCGCCACAAGGCCCAACAAGCTCAACCAAGCCCAAAGGAACACAAGCAACGGGCCCAAACCTTCCTCTCAACACTAGAGGAAGCAAGGAGAGGGAGGAACACCACACAAGGTGACAAACTTTCCCACCAACCCTAGACTTGGGTTAATTGCAAGTAGCCCCTCCAACTCTCAACAAAGCACTAACAAACCCTAATCACCACTAAATGTGATTAACAAGCATCAAAGCATCAGGGTTAGGCAAAGCAAACAAGGTAAACCCTAAATGGAGGTTAGGGTCCTTACACCCATGACCGCATGTGGGACGTCCCAATTCAAACTATTACCTCAACAAAAATCTCAATTCAAACTCACACACTAGACCAAGAATAAGAAAATCAAGGGAGTAAGAGGAAACCAAAGTAGCATATGCACATGAACAAAAATAAACCATAGCCACTAGCTCACCATTCAACATATATCATGAAATGGCTTATTTCAAACTGATATTACACATTGAAAAGTTTTACATATGCAAATACTACAACTAGAAAAGGATCTTTAGACAACATGTCTACCTGTACATGTGCTCGCCACACAACTCTCAACTATCAAGAGTCTTTAGTTTTGAGTTACATAATGAGAAAATGACACATATTGCTATTGTACATGCTTTGATACCACCTGTGACGTCCTCGGGCTTTCAACAACATGACCGCATGTGTGACGTCTAAATTGAAACCCTCACCTCAGCGAGAATCTCAATTCAAACTCACACACTAGGCCGAGAATAAGAAAATCAAGGGAGTCAGAGAAAACTAAAGTAGCATATGAATATGAATAAAAACAAACCATAACCTCAAGCTCACTATTCAAACTTTTACATAAGAAGAGTTAAATACAGTGAGAGAAGATCAAAACTGTTGAAGTTTATGGGGGGGGGGAGAGAGCATATCTTGAATATCTATAAACATGGCGAGGGCACTTGAGATAGTGGGTGAAGCAATTAAAGGATATTGTTAGATATAGGGAGATATAGAGCCTATCATGGTAAGAGAATTTGAGATAATGGGAGAAGAAATTAGGAGGATGAGTAGTCATTGCAGTAATTTCATTTCATGAAAAATACTAAAATGAGAGTTAAACAAGAATATAGCTAGTTGACTAAAGTGAAGTGGGGAGAGATAATTGGAAATATTGGGGGTGGAGAGAGACAGAGATAGATATCATATTTATAAATAGTTTTTAAGATGAGGAGGTTAATAATAGAATGGGAAAAGAAATTAGGAGGGAATAATTGGATGAAGATGGAGGCGGGATAGAAAAAAATACCAATGAGTAGTTTTGGTTGTTGTGAGAGAGTAGGAGAAACAATTAGAATGTATTAGTGGTCATTGCATTTATTCTATTTTATTTGTAATATTAAAAAAGAGTAAGAGCATGAGAATAAAGGGAGTTTAGAAGAAATGAAGTGGGGGAAAGAGAATTTGATCTAGCCAGAGATGGGTAGGAGAGAGGAAATGCATTCATAAATAGTTGCAAACATGGTGAGAGAATTTTATAGAGAGTTAGAAATAAGTAGGTAGGAATAAACAGTTGTAGATGGGGGGAGAGAGAGTGAAGAGAGATAGTGAGAATATCAATGAATGTTTATGAATGTGATGAGAGAGTTTGTTAGAATAGGAGAACTGAATATGTGGTTAGTATTTTAATTTACAGTGAAAAATACTGAGTGAAAAGAACATGGGAAGAGAGTGTCACCTATTTGGATGTGTGTTTCTCTAAAAAATGAAAATGACATATTTGAATTCAACAAACTCACTCTTTCTTATTATAGTATAGAGATACGTATTTTAAATTCCACCGAAATGTTGTGATAGTTTGATTTCAAACTAGTTAGTGATCGCTATTAAAAAGTCTATAAGTTTGACATGATGTATTTTGATTTGTGGGTTAAATTGTAAATTAAACCAAATGAAATGTGTTCTTGATTTCTTCTAGATGAGAACCTCTCAGTTACAGTAAAATACTAGTGAATCGCTTCAAGGTGGAAACCATATCCCATGCGTACGTACCTTTCTTGTGTTATATTGACGTGGACTGTATACACAATTAATCAACAAAAAGGGGTGGGGGTCGGGGTGGGGGTGGGGAAAGAGTCAATGTAGAGAATGAATTTAGTTTGGGCGGGGATTACAAATAATTTTTTTTCTAAGCGACTCATCGGGCACCCACCCAAACGTGGGAATATGTTGTTAGGTGTAGGGACGGGAGTCCGTAGGTCCATTTTTTCTGTAGTAATAACCCCCTTTCTGCAAAAGGAAAATAGGAGACAAGTATAGGAAAAAAGAAGAGTGAGAAAATTATTTTGCTCATAATTCTGAACTCACAATGATTTTTTTTTCACAAAATAAAAATCAGTAAATTATTTATAAAATATACTCTCTAACAAAACTAATATTGACATACTTTAGAGAAAAAATAATATGAGATATCACTACAAAAAAAACATGATTTAACTACATTTACTTTAATTACAATTACTTTATATATAGCTAATTCTATTTTTGGTTACAAAATTAATAAATGTAACTCAAATAAGCATACTCAACTTAGTGGATTACATGTACCTACAATTTATCTCACTTTAAAATGTAACCAAAATAAATGTAGGAGAATCTTTGACTTTTGGTTTTAAATATCTCTCCGATTTGGCGATTGGAGGGAAATTTTTTTACTTGAAATCTCCGCCCCACAGCACCCGTGCGGTTTTCCCCCTTTGATCGGCCGCATCCACATGCTCCCCAATATCCCTCGAACAACCTTACTCCTTCTTGCCGAAGCAGTGATTGAGACTAGCATTACCCCGCCCCATGCCCCTTTGCCACCATCGAGGATCCAGGCGGTAGTCGCTTGTCCCCCCTCTATGCTGCCACCATCCACCCTTCGCCTGTTCGTCGAGATTCCCCTTCCACTCTGCCGTAACTGTTTCTCCCAAAAGAAGCATCCACTTTTTATCATAACTCCATGGGGAGAGGAGGAACTCGTGGAAGCCATGGGTACCGTGACAGCGGTCTGGCTCCTGTTGTTGAATGTTGTTGATTTCAAGGCTAGCAATCAATCTGTGCGAGGGGACGATAATCCGTAGCCGCCCTATGCGATCCTTATTCTTGCGCTTTCAAGGCTAGCAATCAGTCTGTGCGAGGGGACGATAATCCGTAGCCGCCCTATGCGATCCTTATTCTTGCGCTGGCCAACGAAGGCATCGGACACCTGAAGGTAGAAGATGAGTACCGAAAGCAACAGTGGTAGTGGACCGAGCAGGAGCTGGTTGAGGCTATAGTGAACCAGGTGGTCGTTGTCCTGTCCGACACGGCATTGCTGGAGGATTCACTCACGGTTCACAAACAACTCTCAGACAGGAACGCGGTGCTGCAGAATGCCTAGCAGGAGGTGGAGATGGCAGAGTTCGTGTGGATGTTGTTTCGGTAGGTGATGAGCCAGGAGATCGCGACTCCTTCCCGGTGGTCGTCGGTGTTCCTATCGATGCTCTAGCTGGAACAGGGGCTACGGCCGGAACATCGCGTGGTGGTCAGGTCGCAGCCGGTGCACCGGAGCTCCTACTGCGAGACGTATTACCGCTGGGTACTACCGTCGGTAAGGACCACCTTCACCCCCCTCAGAAGGTCGAGTGTCATTGCCTTGTGCATTGATGGGAGGCACGAATATCCTACCATCCGCCACCGTCGTTCAGGCTCAGACGGTCTCCCAAAAGATTCTGTCATTCTCAAACCATCATCTATTGAGGTAATGTTTACAATATTTGCTCATTATCATTTGAATGCCATCGTTATTCCTCTGATTCCTTTCAAATTAATGATCCCATCCTAATATAAACCGTAGTAGTCTCACCGCTAACCTGCCCAAGCCTTTTACCGCTAATATTTGCTCATTAACATTTGAATGCCATCGTTATTCCGTTGCTGGTCTCATTTGTTCTCACGGTTGATATTCCCACTTGAGAAATTCAGAGTTGTACAACTCATGAGAATGTTGTTTGAATGTTGCATTTCACGTTATGTTCTACATTCAACTGGTAAATAAATAGTTTTATTAGTTATATATACATAGTTTCTTTTCTGTCTTGCTTTATTGTCAGTTGGTTGCTGCAGTTAATCGTGCAACTTTCTCACTTCTTGAGCCAAGTAGTACTCGTCTTACTATTGATGAAGTTTTGCTACTAGAATGTAGATGTGTATTGATGACTTTGTGGCACATGTTTTAGTGAATTGTCTTGTTATATGGGCATATAACTGTTGAAGATGTGCATGTCACGGTGAATTACACAAGTTTCTCTTTTTTACCAAACTGGAAGAAGGTCAGAAGCTATCACTGGTGAATTGCACATCTTACTATTAAGGAACTACCATCACATGTATTTGTTCCCCATCACAGAAACCCTTGGAGAGTTATTACAGAACTGCCATGCATATTCATCGAGGAGGTTGTGGATGCAGTCTGTCGATCAGCATTGACATGGGAAATAGCCATCGGCGCATTGGGTACATTTTCTTTTCTTAAACCAAGATCCCATACTGCTATACGGATTTATAGTATAGTAAACTTCGACGTGTTTTTTGTGCAGCCGGAGTTATGCTTTTATTGTGGCTGGAGTTGATTTCAGCAAAAGGATTGTGAGTATGCTATCTTGTATTCATGATTTTCTTTCTTTGACTTTTTTGTTCCCATTTTGCCGGTTGAGAATCATGTTTTATACTGATCCTTGTAAAGCATATCGAGTTTTTATTAGCAACACCAGAATTCTAGTGTCTTAGCTTTTTGGTGTCGCACTTGGTTCTTTTATCTTGTCAGTTTTACTTACTTCCCTGGTTTATTTTGAGAGAGTATCCAAAATACTGGATTACAATCCTATCACTGGTTCGAAGTTTCTAATTGGTGCTTCGCTCTATAGCCCTTTTAATCTCTCGAAAGAAAAATTGTTTGTCACATTGTTAGTTATGAAGGATTCCACTCTGTTTTTTGACTTGGTAGTGCTCCCTGGGATCTAGGCTGCACCTAGAGCATCTAGTTCTGGAATTCTATATATTAACACTTTTTACTTACGGGCCTAGTTCAAACTAAGATAGCATCCAAAATCACATAATTACAATCTACAAGTACTGGTTCTGATTGAGTGACTGGCTTACCTTTATAACCCTTTTTTTCACACTGTTATGAAGATTGACACTCTGTTTTCCAACATAGCAGTGCTCCCTTGGGATCTATGCTAGAGCTAATGCATCTAGATAGGATTTTTGCTATCAAAAATATTGGTAAATATTTATTGCCGATATTGCAGTAAAATCTAAGAAATTTCTCTGCTTACCAAGTCTTCCATGCACAAGTTTGCATCCAGACAAGGGCGACTCTCTGTTGGACTGGTTGTAACTTGTAGCAGGCTTAACAAATAGAATAACAATTGTTAATAACAGTTTGAAAGGATGGAGAAAAGCGTTTGAGGGAGTAAACTGAAATGACTTTTTAAGTTTTCATTGAAAGGGCTGTTAGTACCATGAAAAAGAATGCGCCTGATGTTCCTGGATATAATGGTTTAGGAGAAACAAAAATTTAGTTGCAAATATATCATATTATTATGTTGTCAGTGCAAAATTTTGTGTTCTGACTTAGCTGTTAAGATGGAGTCAAGGCAGTGGTGATATTTTGAGTGCATCCATTTTATCTTTTAGGATTATGTGGGCATATGATTGCAGTCAGATTCAAACCCCACTAGGACCCATCTCAACCCATGCGGATGTGGTAAACATGGTAGATCATACATTGAGTGTGATCAAGAATTGCTCAATTTTCTTTTATATAGTTGCATATGGTCTCATGTCTGTTTTACTTTTCAACTGATATTTTTTGTTGACAAAGAAATGTACATTGACTCTCTGTGTACTGTCACATACATTATCAGGGCAACCTAAAAGGCACCTCTTAACTACTGGATGGAGTGTGTTTGTGAGCACTAAACGTCTCGTTGCTGGTGATTCTGTCCTTTTCATAAGGTTGGTTTATATATCTGTCTACATGATTTAGTTTATTTTATTTAATTCATATTCTATAACTTTCACGTGTTTCCTTCTTCAACCCATCATATACATATCCTTAGAGATGAAAAGTCTCAACTTCTTTTGGGCATAAGATGATCTAACAGACAACAAACTGCTCTTTCATCTTCAGTCTTGTCTACTGATAGCATGCATATTGGTGTTCTTGCTGCTGCTGCTCATGCAGTAGCAAATAATAGCCCATTTACGATATTTGAGAATACATATATAGTAAATGTGATTACTGATCTTATAATTGACCAATTATATCAATACCTAAAATAAACTTGAGTCAACCATTTTGGCAGAAAATGATGAGCTACCACCCTCTTTTCTATGATGGTTTGTGGGGATGATTTTATATAACCACATTAATACACTGGTGCCATTCAGAATGATGTAAATACTGCATGGAATGAGTAAACAATTGATAGACCTAGGATTATGACCAAAAAATGATGAAATTATAGTTTTTTAACACTGCATTCATACCATTTTGAAAGCATATGATGGATAATAAGGTAGTCTCATTACTTATGCATTTTATATTAGATAGATAATTAGTTAGTCTATAAACCCACAATATGCCAAAGTTTTGAAGTAGTGATAATTAACACGCCCTACAATTTTCTGTTTGCAGGATTTTTAAAATTTAGAATGGTTTTTAATCAATCATATGAGAATCCCATACTAGTTATGTAAGGTGCAATGCATGTATCAAGATCTTCCATGTCCATATATCCCCATTATAATGTCATAATGTCCCGTCCAGAAATTCTACAACCCATTGAACATCTATTTAGATTGTTTTTGAAAATGCATTTTGATAATTGTTGCAGTTCAGTAAGCTGGACGTGTTACCTACCCAACAAAATACTTTTGAATTTGTCATCAGAATTCATTTTGTTCCTATTGATTTATCCTCAGTGTCAACATGGCCTGTCAAGCTTATAATTGAGTCCCTAAAGATATATGCACCTTCATTAGAGGGAACCATATCAAAATGATATATAGTTAGAACCATTTTAAGAGAAAAACGATCCAACACCTTCAGAAGCTCCATGGTATAGGCACTTTGTCTATTTCTTTCTGGCTCTGTTTCAGTATGTTGTGTAGCATTTGCAGACTATGTAAGAGAACTCAGGAAAATGTAAGAGAACTCATCTAGGAAAGAGTCTCAATCCCTAGAATGAAGGAAACTTGAGGAGTATTTTAAACTAATTTAAAACAAGATTATATATCAAACACCATATAACTTGAAATGGATATTTTTGGCATATGAATGCCAGTACAGTGGAACATGAATACAACCCATAACGCAATTACCACATGTAGATACCAACCTCATAGCATAATCTCTTTTGTTCTGGTCATCAAATGAAATAGGAGTTTCAAGTATGCAACATCATCAGTGAGAAAAGAGCATGTCACAAATGTGAGACAAATAAGACACTCTAATGGTATATACAATATACCATGTACATACCACTATGTACACAAACACGTTAGAATATATTTATAATTTGACAAGCAAGACAAAACAAGTAAAACCAAGACATGTGCATATCCATTCTATGACAGCTACAAACACAATATTCATGTGATTCCTCTTGTATAGTTGCAAAATAATCAAGATGGAGACACCATACTCTGACATATTTTAAGATTGCCTCGTTGAGAGATTTTCCCTCTTGTTCTCCATGGAGACGACTATTATGCTAAATTATATTAGAGTCCAGTTCAACTGTGATGGGGTCAATGTGGTATCCAGAGTGGCTGTTGGCTCGATAGGGTGAGGGCATGTGATGTATAAATTCAGATGTTGGTCTTATATGATTATCATAGCTAGGTTTGCGTTTATTTAGATTTTAAAATGAAGAGGCTCTGTATAACTTTACAAGACATGGAATTTTGACATGGCTGGTACAAATGAATTAAAAATCTAAATTTTTTTCATGTATGAATTTATTGCCAGCTTAATGAGCTTTCTTTTGGTTCTATTCATTGCTAGTTGAACGTCTTCTATGATTTAATATATATGATCTCGACATTAACTATCGTATGAGGTAGATTTTTGTTGCTGCTCCCCTCTCACTCTTGGAGTGATGGTCGAGCTTCTGTGATGGATGTAGGCTATCTTGGGCTATGATGTTTTGTTTGTTGGCCTAGTCTTCTGGTTTATGTCTTCTTCTCTCTGGTGATGATTTGTTGGTTGAGTGAATGAACTCTTCCTATGCTATATGTTTGTGGGTTGGTTTTGTTCTTCTGTTCTGCTGCTGTGATCCTTTTCCTTCTTGGGGATATTCCTTCTTGCTGCTGGCTGTTAATGGTTTGTTTGGACCTGGAGGATGTAGCTATGAAAGTTATGGTCTATTTTCGATGCTTATGGCTGATTGCTGAGTTGTTTGGCTCTATGCTGCTTATGTTGCTCCCCTCTCACTCTTGGAGTGATGGTCGAGAATGGGTTTTGATGTATGGGTCTTGGGTCTTGGGTCTTCGTAGTAACTCCATAGTCTTTTTCCTATTGATTCATTCTTGTTTATAGTGGTTCTTTCATATTTTTCTGAAGTTTTTTTCTGCAAGCTTTTAATTTTTTGATAGACAAAGAAGAGGCATGCTGTCGATTTCATAGAAGCAACTCAAAAAGATATAAATGCAAGCATGCGTGCTATTCTAGTGGATTGGCTGGTTGAGGTGAATTACTTAACTTCATGGGTTTTGCATAAATTAGATTGTTTTTTATTTTCGTCTAACCTATATCCTCTTTCTATTGGAAAGTTTCTAAAGAATATAGGTTGGTTCCAGACACCTTATACTTGACAGTTAATTACATTGATCACTATCTTTCTAGCAATGAAGTGAATCAGCAGCGTTTGCAATTGCTCAGACTAGCTTGTATGCTAATCGCTTCGTAAGATTGACCTTTGTCTATAATATTTCCTCCTGCCCACCATTTCTTCCATATGCTTAAAGAGATGAATTATTCTTTTGATTCAGAAAATATGAAGAAATATGTGCTCCTCAGGTGGAAGAATTCTGCTATATAACTGATAACACTTACGTTAAGGAGGATGTGAGAATTGATGTCCTTTACCGTGCTCGTCTTCACACTTCTATGTGTACCTAACAATGCCATATACATGTTTTGCAAATGGAAGCCGTTGTACTTAGACACCTCAAATTTGAGATGACTGCTCCAACAGTGAAATTCTTTTTGAGGTATTCCACATTGCATTGATGTATATAACCCATGAACACTGCTTTAAAATTTTCTTAACTTGACCTTGACAAACCTTTTCTTCTTCTTCTATAATTATAGGAGATTCTTCCGTGTAGCTCAACAGTCAGAAGGGGTAAGCGTCTAGTTCTCACTGCTGTCACCTTTTATATATAGTTCAGGTTTTTAAGTATTTATCCATTTTTTTGTTGCAGGTTCCTTCTCTGCAACTTAAATTCTTAGCTAGTTATATAGCAGAGTTGACACTCTTGGAGTACGATTTTCTTTCTTATGCTCCATCGTTAATAGCTGCCTAACGGTCTTCCTTACAAAATTTATACTACAGTCAATGAGGAAACCTTGGGTAAACAGTGAAAATAGGTCCAGCCGTCATCTTGGTAGCAGTCTGCAGATCAATGAGAATGACAAATGTAATATAGAGGTCATCATGTATAGGTAGGAGCTTATTCTTAAATGCAATGGGAGAAGAAAGCTTATGGAATATGTAAGTTATGAGTAGGAGAAACTATGTTTTCTTGTTTCTTTCGGGAGCTATATCTCAAAACTTGTATGTTTCTTTGTAGGTATCCATGGTGGTTCGCACAAAGTGGATGCTACCATCAACTTGATGGCGCTTGATCCACAAATACAAAAGTACAGAACCTATAGATTATGAGAAGAAATGCCAATATGTTCTGATCCAGGGGATTCGCCAAACAAAACTAACCATACATGAACCTCTACATGAGTTTGCCAATAGGAAAGGCTGCAACTCGAGCTCTGGGAGTTGATGAGGACATGGCACATACCCCTATCATGTTTAGTATTGGAAGATTCACCACTAAAGCTGAGATTCATAGGGTTGTTAAACTCACTGTGAATTGGGTGGAGGAACTAAGGGAGATGAGCCCTCTTTATATTGTGCTTTGTAGTCTGTAGTGGATAGATGTAGTCAGAAGAAGATATTGTATACAAGTGTCTTTTTTCCATGCATATTGTAAAACAGGGGCCAGGTTAATGTCCTCCCCATGTGTACTCATTGTTCAAATATAAATAAAAGTATCATTGGTGACATTGTAAGCACAACTCGATCTTGAATAAGATTCATCTATTTTCTTATTGAAAACCACTCGATATTGGCAAGTGACTGACTGGATACATAATGTCTCTCACTACATATGTATGTATAGTACATGGTGTCTTTCACTACACACTAGCTATAATTACATGTGTAGCAAGTGCTAATTTTTGCTATACATGAACTACAAATACAAATTGTAACCAATGCCATCTCTCCCTACATATCATAGGTACAAATTGAATTGTAGTCATACATTTGGCTACAATTGAAACTACATGTTTATGTGTAAGGATATTTTTCCTACAATTAGGGTTACATATGAATTTGTAGCGAGAGGAATAACTAACTACAACTTTAAAAAATGTAGCCTAAACAATTAGCTACACGGGTATTAGCTATATATTATAAATGTAAGGATAAATGTAGCCAAAGCTTTTAGCTACAAATTTTGGGGTTTTCGCTACAATTTTTTTTGTAGTTAAAGATCATATTTTTCGTAGTGTATATGTATACATCTCTCATCTTTTGTACTGTACTGTACGTATATATTTTTGGTATAACACTAATGTGTACTTCTCTATTCTCTATGTCCTACTTCTTTTTCTCTCTTGTACTATATGTCTTGTAAAAATTGTACGTATTCGTCTCTCATACAGTACTAATGTGTACTTCTCTCTTTTCTAAATTTTACTTCTTTTTCCTCTCGTGTACCATATGTCTCACACTTCATAGAAAAAATAATATGATATATATATATATATATATATGATATATAATATATATATATGACAAGATTGATCTTGACATACTTAGAGGCAAGAAGTTATTGTTGTCTCATACAACACTAATGTGTACATTCTAATAAGATTAATGTTATCATATTTTAGAAAAAAATTATATGAGAAATATATATACGTCTGTCATCTTTCGTAATGTGTGCACTTATTGCCGTTTCGCACTGTACGTATTTGTTTCTGGTACAATGACTCATAAAATAATATGAGAATATATACCTTTTTTTCTTTTTTCTTCTTTATGTCCTATTTTTTCTCTCTCGTACCGTATGTCTTTTGTTGTATGTGTTTATTTCTCGTAATGTTACTTCTTTCTAATCTATGTCCTATTATTTTCTCTCGTACTGTACATGTTTGTTTCTCGTACATTACTAATATATACTTCTCTCTTCTCAATCAGATATTTTTATTCTAAAATTTATTAATATTAGTCTTGTTTGAAAGTATTTTTTATAAAGAATTTAATACTTTTTATTAATATTGGAGGACACTTTGAGGCTCATGGTCGGCCGCACAAAGCAGCATCTGAGTCAAGCAGGGTGTCCGGAAAACCGGTGTTCCCTTTATTTCTTCTTGCACAGACACCTATTACCCAAGTACACATCTCCCATCTCTGTGAAAAAGGAAATTAAAGTGGATGGCAGCACAACTAGTTGCATTACATACTCCCATGGGGCAGACGCCGGCTTCTTGCCATTCCGGCAAGGGGGGTGCTTTACAAAGCCCTCGTGCTTCTAGGCAGCGGGGCTGCTTCCCTGGCTACGGCCACCCTTCCCTTCGCACATGGCTCTGCCTAGAGGCCGCAGCGTCCACGGGACGGACCGCAAAGGTTGGTTTTATGTGGGGAGGCAACGCGCATTAACTCCCACCAGACCTCATCACGACCGATCAAGAGCGCAGTCGGCTCGCCGACCTCACTTTTTGCCAAGGGTCCCAGTTGATACTTGTCATCGTTGCCTCAACAGGGGTCATAGGAGCAATGAGTGCCGTGCGGACTGGACTTGTGGAAGTGCGGGAGACCAGGACACCGCTCTTTTGAATGTAGAGGGTTTGATATCCGGTCTCAACGCCCCCCTTCTTCCCCACCAAGAGACTTAGGGCTTCCTCCAGTTGGGCGCCCTAACTTTCGTCCGCACCCCCCCTTTGGTCCACCACCGGGTTCGGGTTTTAATCCGGCTTGGGGCTCGGACACTCGCCCTCCCAACAAGAAGGTTCTTGTCCATCTGGAAGGAGACGCAGAACACCTGCGACTCCTAGGTGTTGAGATGCAACATGCTGTGATGGTCTCTTGGGAAGGTGATCCGGGGTGGGCTAAGGTGAGGTCTCATCTTCAATCGATCTGGCCGAAAGCCGCTCTTTTCCGGCGCGTCGCCAGGTCCCGAGCGTTGGTGAGTTTCCAAATGGACGGGGAAGCTTCGGAGGCGGCCAAAGACACCTCCTTTGCGCAGGGAGGGGTTTCCTTCCAGATACAACGGTGGCACCCGGGCTACGGGGCATCTTCCCAGGACCGATGGTGGCTGAAACTAGGCGATCTACCTCTACACTGTCGCTCTGACGAAGCGCTCCAACAGCTCATCGAGCCTTTTGGTCAGTTTATCAGAAAGTCGGCATGGAGACAGGATGATACGGACTGCTCAGAGCTGCTAGTGCTGGTTGCGGCTAATGGCGAAGATGTGCCCATGGTAGCTTTCCTTTGGGAAGGGGGTAACCGGTTTTTGGTGCCCATTTCTCGTGCTGCCTTTCTCGACCCCAAACTTTCCCACCCTCGGCGTTTCCTTGATGAGAAGGACCTGCCGGACTCAGCGCTTATAGTCGACGGCGCTGTCGAGATTGGGGTCAGAAGACCAGAAGGAGCTAGGGTGGAGAGAATTCTTTCGGAGACCAAAAGGGAGGTCTCCCCAGCAGCAGCTCGCTCAGAATCCTTTGTCCAACGGCCTAGGAGGAGCACCGGCAGAGCGGCGTCATCGCGAGCCCCTGAGTCGCGCGCGAGCTCACGGGTGTGCCTGGCCGCCCGAGACCCTATCCCTCAACAATCAAGCCCCGCTGCAACAGCACACAGAAGGAGCGATACCAGATGGGTGGTGGACGCTGACGGGAATCGTTGGCGGCTCTTCGGACCCTCTTTAGGTGAAGTGGTGCCTGAGACGGCTGGCCTCTTTGTCCAGAGCTCTTCTATGGAGAGAGGAAGACAGCTTGTCAATGATGATTCGGGACATGTGGTCAAGGATACCAGGGAGAGTAGAAGTTTCTTCAGGAAACACGATAAAGACGTGGTTTTCCTATCTTCAGAACCACAATCGGGGAGAGAGCTTCCCATAAGGGACGAGAGGGTTGTTTTGTTGCATGACCTGTTTGGCGAGGAGATAGAGAACAGACGGGAGATGAGGAGGTAACACAAGGAGTATGAACACCAGAAGGGGGCCATTGGTTTCTTTATGAATTTTAAGCTGATTATTTGGAACGCGAGAGGGGTTAGCAATTCACGCACAAGGAAGCGGCTACGAAGATTGATGCAAATCATACCTGATGGTGTGGCTGTTTTGGAGCCCTTCCTGTTGGCTGACCAGAACCTTTTCCTTAGGGACCATTTGGGTTTCGACTGGAGCTCTTCGATCTGCCCTCCTCATTCGCAAATCTGGTTCTTCTCCCATATCGGCGACCAGCCGAGGGTGGTTCACGCTGACGAGCAGAGCATAACGGTGGAGGTTAACAGGCAAAATCAGTTGATGTAGATTTCGGTGGCCTATGCATCTTGCTATAAAGTGAAGCGGAGAGAGCTCTGGTCCGCTTTGGCGGATGTAGGTTCAGCCTGCACTGGAATTCCATGGCTGGTGGGAGGCGACTTTAACGCTATCAAGACAGCACGGGAGAAAGCAGGGGGTGGCACCCCTAATGCTGGAGCAATGGAGGAATTTAACCATTGGATTGCCTCAACTGGATTTCAAAAATTCCTTTTCTGGGATCTCCCTTCACTTGGGTAGACAAGCAGGAAAGCCAACCAACGAAATGGGCAAGGCTAGACAGGGGCTTAACTGGCCCTTCATGGCCGAGCCATTACGGTTGCTGTCTGGAGCATCTTACGCGCACCAAAGTGTCGGATCATGCCCCTCTTTTCTTTCAAATCTCCTCAGGCTCTTCGGACACCAAGGGGCGTCCCTCTTTCTCTTTCAAGAAAATGTGGATTCTTCACTCTGGCTTTCAGGAAGTGGTGAAGAAGGGGTGGAGTATGGAAGGTTGGGGTTACCCACCATATAGAGTTTTTGCCAAACAACAGTCGCTGAAGAGATGTTTACAAGATTGGAACAAAAAGGGGGTGGGTAATATCTTCGCGAACGTCATCTCTTGGGAATGTCAGGTTAGAGAGCTGCAACAGAGGTGGGATGGTAGTGATGATAGGGAGGGGCTGGAAGAACTACAGAGAGCTGAGAAAGAGTTAGACTTAGCAGCGGCCATGGAGGAGAGTTACTGGAAGGAGATGTCCGGGGATAGATGGGTTAAGGAGGGAGATCGCAATACAAAATACTTCCATTCGTTGGTGAACTATAGAAGAAAGAGAAATAGAGTAGGTGGGATCCTGAAGGAGTACGGAACTAGGGTGGAAGGGACGGAGGCTGTTATCCATGAGGCAGTATCGTTTTATTCTAACCTTTTCACTGCAGGTGCCTCTGGCCTTCCTGAGCATCTACTGCAGCACATCCCAACCGTTTTGGGAAGGGAGGAGAACGAATCTCTTATCATGGCCCCTGAAGAGGAGGAAATCCATGATGCTCTCATGGACCTTGAGCCGGACAGTGCGCCTGGGCCGGATGGTTTCACAGGGAGCTTCTACAGAGCAACATGGGAGGTTGTGAAGGTCGATGTAGTGGAGTTGGTAAAACACTGTTTTGCAGGGGGGTGATGTCCACAGAAGTCTCAAATGCGTAAAGCTGTCTCTAATCCCTAAGACGGATAACCCGGAGATGCTAGGGGATTTCTGACCGATAAGCATAGGAAATTTTCTTATGAGACTGGTCTCCAAAGTGTTAGCACGACGGTTTGCACCTCTCCTCAGGCACATGGTTTCCATGGAGCAGAATGCTTTTATCAAAGGCAGGGATATTGCAAATAATATCAGGCTCGCACAAGAATTATGCTCTGATTTGGAGCATGGGGTTGGAGGGGAGAATGTTCTCCTTAAAACTAATATGTCCAAAGCTTTCGACAGAACAAAGTGGACCTTCTTAGTAGAGGTGTTGGAGAAGTTTGGGTTGGGTAAAGAAGTCATAAAGCCGATTAAGACAATCTTAGAAGGGGCCTGGTTCACCGTGCATCTGAATGGACAGAGAGGGGGCTTCTTTACTGCAATGAGGGGTCTACGTCAAGGCGACCCGATGTCTCCTTTTCTGTTCATCCTTATGGAAGAAGCGTTGAGTAGGCACATCGCGCACCTGGGGGAGACAGGTGTGATACAGCGTTTCTGTACGCGTGGGCCAGGATGTGCTCCCACTCACCTTTTCTATGCGGATGATCTGGTCTTCTTCTTCAACACGCGAGGTGATTCCATTCGCAACCTCTTACAAGGCATCAACCTTTATACCTCAGCCTCTGGTCAGCAAGTTAACTTCGCCAAGTCAACTTTCTTGATGGGAAGATCCTCATCTCAACGTCTCACCGAGGTTAGTGTGCTTCTTGGCTGTCTAGGCCTGGACCAGATCCTTTACCTCGACCTTCCTCTGTCCAAAGGGAGACTTAAGATCTGTCACTACGAATTCTTATTAAACAACATCAATAGAAGGATCGGGACGTGGAGGGGAAGATTACTGAACTTCGCCGGACGCATCACTTTGCTTAAGGCTGTGCTGAATTCCTTGCCCCTATACGCTCTGCTCGCGAGTAGGGTGCCTGTCACCGTGATTAGAAAGATTGAAAGGGTTATGAGAAGCTTCCTATGGGAATCACGAGATGGGGCAAAGAGGAGAACTTGGATCAATTGGAAAGTGGTATGTCTCCCAACGGAACAAGGGGGTTTGGGTCTCCAATCTTTACATGTCACACAACATGCCTGTTTCGTGAAAGCCGCCTGGGAAGTGTTGGGAGGTAGGTCCATTTGGGTGCTTTTTTGTAGAGAGAAATATCGCAGGGCTATCTGGAGGGAGGATGAGACTCACCCTTGGTTCCTCCAGCTTGGGTCCTATGCTTCGACTTATTGGAAGATTGTATGGAAGACCTTTCCAATCATAATGTCTCGCATCATATGGGAGCCGGGCAGAGGTGAGGTCTCGTTCTGGTTCGCCAACTGGCATGGGCAATCAGTCCCCATCATCTCCTGGACTAAGCCGGAAGCCAACATACGTCCTAACCTTTGTTTAAAAGAGGCTCTTACGGATCATTCATCATGGGACATGGAGTTTCTTCATCAAAATTTTACACAGGAGGGGGTGCAGCTCATTCTTTCCCGCCTTATATCTCTTAGGCCAGACGACGACGATTTGGTCATCTGGACACTGACCGAGTCGGGAAGATTTTCCCTAGCTTCAGCAAAGACGGTAGTGCAGGCCTCCTCTCTCACACCTCCTCCTCAGTCAGCAGGCTGGCGATGGATGTGGTCTCCCTCACTCCCTCTCAAAGTAGCTACACATACATGGAAACTCTCACATAGAGCTTTAGCAGTGGATGATCGTGTAGCTTCTTGTATGATTCCGATTACCTCAAAGTGTGAATGTTGCATAGAAGGGGATTATGAGGATCTTGAGCACCTTTTCCTCAAGGGTGAAGCAGCTCGTCTCTTGTGGAATTGGCTAGAGGAGGTTTTGGAGCTCCCTCTCTTACAAAACAGTCTCTCGGTGCAAGGAGCCCTAAGGCGTTGTTGGGGCAAAGCTACCCACTATTCGTTTCTCGGTTTCCTAAGGGGTCATCTACCGCAAATTGTGATGTGGGTGTTGTGGAAAGCCAGATGTGCGAGCAGGTTCGCTGGCAGGGAGTTATCGCCTACTGGGGTATGGAGACAGGCTGTCCGCCTTGTTAATTTTGTGGCAAGACAAATAAAGGTGGAGGAACTAGAGGGGACACAAGCTACACAAGAGAACTGGAGTAGACATCTTATTGTGCCTACTCCTACGCACTCTTGGGTTTACCGATGGGTTGGGTGGGAGAGACCCATGGCGGGTAAGATTAAGATCAATTTGGCAGTTAAAAAAAAAGAAACATGGTCCAAGTAGTTCCACGGTCTTCTTTGTTGGGTCTGTCGCAAGAAACTCGGAAGGGGATGTGCTATGGGGATTTTCCTCAAGGGGGATTGCTACGTCTAAGAAGGAAGGGTACCTTGAAACTCTCTTTTATGCCATCAATTTAGCAAAGGGTATTGGTGTGAGCGATGTCGTCTTCGAGACTGATTTCCAGTGGGTGAGGGATACCGTCACAGCAGCGTTTGGCACGCCGTGGAAAATCAAGAAGACGATAGAGAATATCAAATGCTCGTTGGGCGAAGTTGGAATTTTGGGAAGTATTGTAAATAAAGCCAGCAACAAAGTGGCTCGTCAATTAACGGAATACGGGAGTTACATAGATGATTTTTACTTTTTTAGCTCTCTTGGTCTCATGCCACCAGAGAGCAGAGTTTTCGTTTTTGATGATAGAAGAGGGAGGAAATACCCCATACGTGTGAGAGCATAGATAGATACGCACGATTACTTAGATAGGGCTTTAAAAGGTTTTTTTAGGGTATATGTGGAGTCCAGGTGTAACGGATGCTCTATTTTGCCTGGAGAGGAACCAGGATGATTAACCTTTCCTCATTAACTTAAACAAAAAAAAAAAAACTCCCATGTGCTGCGTTGCCGCCTTACCGGGGTAAAGAAGAAGAGGCGGCCAGCAAAGCCGATGACGGAGACCACAACCTGTTGCAACGGTAAAGGGTGTGGCCGGCTTTTCAATCGAAAAGGAAACAAAGACCATGCCAGACTGGATTTTCGGTATCCAACAAGTTCCCCGACTGGAGGGTTAGTAGATTGGAAAGAAAGGAAAAGGAATCGAAAAATAAGAGAGCAAAATCCAGCTTTCTCTCGCGAGGGCGGAAGGTCTTAACTGTGAAATTTTAAAAGCACACTGCAATTGGTCAGCGAGCAGGAAGCTGTGGCCTCTGCCCTGCACTGTTAGATGCCTCGTCCCGCAGTCCTCAACAAGTATATTGATGCTTCAGCTTTGTATCAAGCAGTTGGAATCTTTGATACCTCATTGTGACCTGGGAACAGTGTGCATGAAGAGGAGGGGGATGGTGGAATCTTTGTCCCACACCATTTGTCCATAGGCGTCTGTCCCGTCGTCTTCTCCTTCGACAGTCACACAAGCAACTTGGTTTGTTTGAGCATAATACCGGAGGCGGCTTCTCCTTGTTCATTTTTCTACCGTAAGGTAAAACTGTATTAGGAGAGCTGAGGAATGACGATATACATTTCAGTATACAGAGAGAGGGGCAAGTATGCCGGCGAGCTCGTTAGATGTCGCAAAATGCTAATGTAGTAAGAACAAAAGAGAGAAAAAGAAGAGAGATGAAAGGACAGGAAAAAAAAAAGAGAAAGATAGCTTTTAAACCGTAACAAATTTCTAATAAAATAAAAATTATTTTAATTTCTTATAAAAATGCATTCCAACAAGACAAATATAGATATATATTTGAAAAAAAAATTGAATAGAGAAAAAGATAAAAATGAGTGTTGTTATATATATGTGCAAATATGTGCAACAAATGTGTATCATCCATAAAGATATATATACAATACTTTTTTTTAAAATAAATAATAATGAAAAATAAATACAATCTGATTAAAATATTATTATTCTAAAATCAATATTGTATTGCGATATAACACTCATTGTAGAGTAACATACTAACTCAAAAATGAGTATTGTGTCATCTTTTGATATAATATTCAATTTTTATATCATTATTCTTTTAAAATATGTATTGTACTTTATTTTATAGAAAAATAGTTATTTTAAAATATAATGACATAAAAATGAGTACTATCTCTAAAATTATAATATATTACTCATTTAATATTTATTTAAAAATGTAATGAAAACAAAAATGAGTACTATCCTCAGTATATAATACTCATTTTTAATCTCCTATTATTATTTTTTAAAATATGTCGATATTTGTCTTTTCGAATTGTATTTTTTATAAAGATTGTGATGACTTTTATCTAGTCAAAAAAATTATTACGGATTGAAAGTCAAACAAGTTTCTCTCTTTTATTTTTTATTTGTTCTTGACTATTTTCTCCTTTTTGTTTTTCTTTTTCTTTCCTGCCACATGACACCTCATCACCCTTTGTCGGAGATAGTGGGCATAGGTACACAATGGAGTGTTGAAAGCAGATCCGTATATCACTACTCATTTTAATATTTATTCAAAAATACAATGATAACAAAATTGAGTACTATAACGACATGCAATATTCAATTTTGAATCAATATTATTAAAAAAAATAAGTATTACCCTTAATATATAGCATCCATTTTTAATCTCTTATTATTTTTTTAGAAGCATGTCGACATTGATTTTGTTGGATTGTATTTTTATAATAATAATAATAATTTTTATTTACTTAAAAAAATATTCAGATTAAAAGTTATCAACGAAATAAACTTCTCTATCTTATTTTTATTTGTTCTAGGCTATATTCTCCATCTTATTTTTCTTTCTCTTTCTTGCCATACATCTCATCCCCATTTGGTGGACATAGTAGGCTACGGGTACACGTGAGGTGTTGAAAGTAGATCCGTGTATCACTACTCTTAGATGTCGGTATTCAAAACGCGATGGTTCTAAGCCCCAATGGGAGGCTGGATATATGGTTTGGTTACTCATGCCTCACCTCACCTCGCCATTTTATAAAATTATAAAAGTTGAGCTAAAACTATAAACCATTTGTCTGAGTTGGGGGGTGGAGGTGGGGGTGGGTGTCGTATTAGAATTGCAGCAGCTCCGAGTTACCTTCGCACAACGTTTCTTGACAGAGAAAAATTAAGAGATAAGACTGTAGCTGGTAGAAGGAGAGCATAACTGGTCCGATCGGGTCTGTTTGTGTGCCTGCCAACCAGCTGCTGCGGGGACAGGCAGCAATGAGATAAATGACGAGGGATTAGTGGGTGGGAAGCACGAGAAAGGGGGTAGCTGAATCAATTTGAATGAAGGAAAGGAAGGCAAAAAAAAGTGTAGCATCCACTGCTCTAAAAAAGAAAATGTGTTTTTTCTTTCTTTCCGATGACGTCTTGAACACAACCTTAATCCTTTAAAAACAAAAAATTGTAAAAAATATCTTCTTAGAAATTTGCATGTACAGCAATACGCAAACTTTTTAAGAGTGCATACCTTATATTGTCGTCATACCATCCTGAAAAAAAGGCCCCTTCGGACTGGATCCAATCTGAGAAAATAAGAGCTAAACGCTTTGTGTGTTAGGACAATGGTACCAAACATCCTCCACATCTGATGAGCCTTCACATCTCGCTTGGGCGATGAGACATGTATTGAAGCCTACATCAGCAATTTATGTAGAGTAACTTGAATCAAGGTGAACTATATAGAGACGGATGCACCGAGGATCCATAGTACCATTAATGGGTGTGCATCCCCCGACGCAGGAAGAAGGTGGCGGATACCATTGGAGCCTTTCTCAAGAACGAGTCGATTTTGTACAATGTGTACTTAAGAAGGACAAAAGTGATACAATTGTGCCAAGCCACACCTAATTAGCTATATTAGCTTAGCTAATATAAGTTAGCATGGTTAAGCCTATCAATAGGTGCATCTCGTATATATGGAGTGTGGAGAAAAAAAGTCGTTCTTGTCTTTTGTGTAAATGTGAAAAAAATTTAGTCTCAAATTGTCCACTTATAATACTTTTATGTTCGTTATATGTAAGAATGCATGTGACACTAGTGTCAGAAAGTTCTTAAAAAGGTATGCTCACCTTTGTGACGGGTATGATGACCACACACAGGCACGCTACACCACAACTCACTTTGTTTCTTTGAGTTGTAGGAATTGTTTTTCATCTCTTTTGTACAAAAAGATAACTACTAATGTAATTATTTAATTGATTCTTTCTTAAACAATTTTGATAAACAAAATAGAAAAGTGACTCCTCATATTAATTTTATGTATAAAAAAATTATCATGTGATCACATGTATTCAAGAATATGATGGAGCGTGGGAGTGCTATAAACAAGGCTCCAGTTATTAGGGTTAATCACAATTCAACACATTTATCTTTCGTGATTGAAATCCTAAACTGTTGCCTTCCATAGCTGCCTCTTGTTGTAGTTCTTATCTTGTGGAGTTCATCTCCTATGCGAGGGAAAGCTTCTTCACCCTCTTTCTTCCTCTTGATCGATCTGTTGGATGGTGGTACCTAAGAACCATTGAGCTACACCAGTGGAGTTATTGTTCTTCATCAACACTCGAGCAAGACCAATGTTTTCTAAAGGTTTGTTTTGGATCCTTCTAGAAGAATAGAGTGCATCCTAACATACCAGAGTGCTGATTTCTTTAAATAACATCTCACTTCGATTAGCATGCAATCTAGTTTGAGTGTCCTAATTCTATTTTTATTATTCCTCCTACTCTATTTGATCTTATGTTTTTTATCTGAATCTTAAATTTGACGTGCAAATCTGTTAATTAAATTGCAATTGGTTGCTATTACTTGTAATGTAACAAGTGGGGACTGGGAGGGACCACTCCTTACTTAAATTTAAGAAAATAATTACAAAATACCCCAATAGATCATATCCATCAAAATAAAACCATTCAATTAATTGGGGTTCACAATATTTCTTTAAAAATGATAATATGAACATAGTTTTTGTTGCAGTGAAAATAAAATCTAAATATTACAAGATTTTCCTCATCAGAGTTCAACTAATGAGACATAAATGGCTTCTTGTAGAATTTAAATCCTATATGGCCCAGATCAGTTTGTGGTGAGTAACCTTTTCATCTTAGAAGTCCTTAGTAGCTAGATCTGGGCGTCACTACCTATCTCCTGGTCCTCAGGCTGGTGCAACCTCTATGTGGGTTGAATGCAACACCCATGGGAGAGAAAACAAAAAAAACAAGGATGTCAGTGAACGCTGAGTATGTACAATTATTAACAACTAGGCACTACTTTAGAAAGTTTAAAAGAAGAGCATCAAAATAAGGGATGAGCATGAGAATTGAGTTTCAAGAGAAATATTAGCTCAAGAAGTGAGGCATGTATAACTTAAGAATATCAAGTAGGGAGTCTTGCATTAAAAACATTTCTATTAACAATATAAACACATTAATTGTGCATGTAACAAAAAAAGACTAATTTTTTTTCAAGTAGGGATGAGACACATAGGATCTTGCCTAAAATAAATAAATAATGGGTGAAGATAGCATACCCTGGGCAGATATAGCACATCCATGTAAATATTGGGTAGAGATAGCACTCCCTGGGCAGAGATAACACACCCATGTATATATAATTGTAAGCATGTACTACTACAAGAAACAGAGTTGTCTAAGCATGCACACAAATAGGAAAAGGCAAGTATAAGCTCAGTCAATTTGAAATAATAGGATGAGAGCATCCAAAATATATCATGTAGGGTCAAAAGGCCCATAAGTATTGTCCAAGAAAAATAACAACTCCACAAAAGGAGAACATCAACTCATGCCTCATATGGGAAATAATATTTGGTCATGATAGCAGTGCCTATATAATAGAAGATATGCACATACCTCAACTTGAGTTGTTAAGTAAGAGATTGAATCCTAACCCTCCAAGACTATAGTCCACTCAAACCTACATATAGGGTTTGGTCCATTAATTAGGGTTCAAATTTTTATTTTATATGTGTAGTGAAAACCCTAGAAAATCAAATCCATCAGATAAAACCCTAGACCAACTTCTGATGTTGGTTCAACAATCCTTATTAAAATCTTGACTCAAAGTCCCAGATTTGTAACTATAACGTCAACTTTAATTAGTATTTAAATCATAAGCAAAATTGAAACCCTAAAAATCTAGTCTTTAAAACTTAATAATTAGGCAATGAAAACTATTCCAAATGGTAGAGAAAATTCTCACAATTCTAGAATATATTTTTATGTAATTTTTGGATAATCATAGAGAATGTTATGAATTTTTGAATCTCCCGCCAATTAGAAAAATTGAGTAAATCCACGTCGTTAGATAATACTTAGTTAAGTGCGGTCATACCCGCCAAGTTGGCCCAACCACGAGTAGCCAAATAATAGGGTCTACTACCAGCCAAGTGCTCGCAAAAATCTCAAGACAAACAATGAATATACCAATCCACCCTTGGCGAGAAAGAAAGAAAGAAAGAGACCGAGTGAGGAAAAAGAAGAAAAATCCCATGACCAACCTCCTTCAATCTCTCACCCACGACATGATTGACGATGTGTGATTGAGGAAGGCGTTCATGAATTCGGGCAACTTCCATCTGTCCAAAATTCATGAAAACCACACCACAGATGCAAAGAAGAGTAGTCCAAGAGACTTACCCCTAGTTGATTGGGCTATGGTGCAACCAAGTGCTTTGGGAGAGTACCACATTCCCAGGGTAAGAATCCAATCGACGGCGGTCAGGATGACAATGACGGATGAAATTTTCAGTAGAGGAGGGTTGCTTGGGGTGAGGCAAAACTAGGGACATGATCCCCTATATATATAGCTAGATTCTAAGGTTCCTACAAGTTGGTCGTGAGAAATTGCGTCCCAAGAATCTGGGCATTTCTCGAATACTCTATGAGGGTTCTTGAGTAGGGCATCAATTGGTGAGGGTTGGATCGACAAATTCAATGGAGAAGAAAAACTGAGAAAAGATCGATTGAGGTGAGCGCAATCCCCGATTTTAAAGGCATACGCATATGCATGGTTTCCTGATTTAGCTCGGGGTTAAGGATGGGTATTTGAATGTTTGATCGAGATCTAATAGTGGGAAGGAACACACACATTGGATATGTGTTGTGTGACATTTATTTCATTTCTCAAACAGATTCGACTAAAGTGACATGTTAATAATTCCTTTTTCGTTCCCAATCAAACTGAATGAGTAAATATCATCCAAATAAAGAGAAATTTGGTGGGTAAGGTAATAAGGACACAAAGATTCTGATTTTGGAGTTAAATTTGCCTTTTGGAGAACTTTAATACAAAAAGCACACAATTTGAGGGAAAGTCTTTTTCTTCCTATTAAAGCATTCCTTTATTATTTATTAACCAAATTTTGTGTGTAACTCTCTCTTAACTAAACCTATCCACATAAAAATTTAAGAAGGATAATTTTGAACTTAAATGCCTTAATTTGATAATTTTGCACAACTAACCCCAAACTAGTATATTTCCCTTATTACTCGTATAAGAGCCTTAAATAGTTTTGTTATTGGCTAAAACTCTTATATTTGAAGGTTATTAATATACTAGTGCATACCAATCTAATAACACGAGTTCAAAATAAAAGATCATCATAAAAAGGAGTAAAGGAAATAATTACCTAAATTTGAGCTTTCCTTTCACCTTAGATCTTGCAATAGATTGTATTGGTTTTATTTTCAAGAAAACTGTAACAACCCCACCTCCCGGTAACCCCCAATTAAGGGAGACCAAAAGGTCAAAGCCATTATCCCAATTAAAAGGATCAAAGGTTCAAAAAATAATCAATAACAATTATCAAATTCTACCAACTATACTGAAATCGGATATAAATTAAAACTTTTTGCATACCTTTGAAAAACTTGGATTACTAATCTTCTATCCATATGAGAGAATATTCTAACTAATCCTCCTTGATCGTTAATCCTCATTAAATTCCACATATGCCACTTTACTATTTGTTCTTTTCACATGTACCTAAAATGCCGACAAACAAAATTTCGGTCAGCATAAAGCTGGTATGTGGGGGAACCAATAATCGTGCAACTATGATAACAATGTAATCAGCCAATTATCATTTAACAGCCAAGATTACATCTTAAGCAATACTACTCAATCCTTACATATCCCCTACCTCTGTGCTATCCCTGCAGTAGACTTAGATACTACCTCTCTCTATGGTAGATCCTTACCCCCATGTCCCTACCTTAGAGGTAGCCAATACTTAGGGTTATAGAGTCACATGGCCCTACCCAAAGGTAGCCCAATCCCTGACTCAACATGACTTGATGGACCTACCCCATTGGTAGCCATGTACTAAGTCATCCAATGACATGATGGACCTACCCCATAGGTAGCCATGTACTAGGTCAAACCATTAAGCCATAGAGGGGACTAGGATCTGATCTAGTAGGAACATATCTTAAGTGATAGTCATATCCACATTATAGTTTGCATGAATTAAATTCATCCAACAATTTAATTCAAGTCATCGAGGAAAACTTCGGAAAACCTCGAAAAACTAATTCGAGATATTTATAAGTGTAACCACATACCTGTCAGACAGATTTGAGACAGAATCAACCAAGAAGGGAAATCCAATCAAGCAAGTACAAGAATCCTAAAATCACATCCAATTCCTTTTTATCAAAATCTATTCAAACCATCTTGCTACTTACAGTGTCTATTCCTTTTTAGGATTTCTACCTCTTTTAGGGTTTACTTTGCAATTAGGGTTTTTACTTCATTTTACTCTTTTAAACCCTAATTTCTCATCTATCCTTCATGCAAGTTATTAAGGTTACCTTTTAACAACATACAACCTTAATTTCAGAAACAACACAATTAATCATCAATTAAGTCCATTAAGCCTCTTTTACATTAAAGCTACCAATTTTATCCTTTTAATCCATGACAAGATCAGTATACTTATCTATTATCAATTCATAGTTCACTATGGTCTAAATCACATATGAACTCTATTTGTCATTAATTACTACCTTTATCCATTAGAAAACCCTAATTACTACATTAAGGGTATTTATCCACAATTAATAACTTTTATACTTGAAATAGCTTGGAATTATCATATCTCAAGTTTAATTATGAAATTGAGCAACTAAAGCCATTATGAGTCACTTTTACTAATATTAGGGTTTCAAGGCCCATGAAAGTATTTTTATGCACAAGAAACTCTAAATTAAACCAATTACGTGCAAAGTTTATCATTATACTCTGCAAGATCATATCATAGCATAAATGAAAGACTTAAAAAGTTGCCAACATTATAATACCCAAATCTAGAGTTTACATTCTTTAATTGTCATCTTAGCACATATTGCATTACTTTATGAACAGAGAGCATAAGTAAATCTTGGATATATTTTATTTGGACTCCTCTCGTTCTCCCGATCAATTTGATATATATATATTTTAAAAAAAATTGGCCATTCATTCATCCCGTGGCCGGGGGGTTTCGAACTTGAGACCTCTCGGTCTTACATCAGTACTTTTACCATCTGGGTGCCATCTCTTTGGCGATATATATTTTTTCTATATTTGGGCAATCCTACAATTACTTATGATTTAAACAAGTCAATAGTCAAACCTTGACCCCTGAGGCCATGTGGCACCTTCTTATTGGCCCATCTGCCACACTCGATAAGTTAATTTTGGCCCCTGGCACGGTCAGTCCAGGGCCCCTTCTCTTCCACCCTCCCACGTTCGATCAAGGTTTCTCCCGACCATCTTCGTTCTCACACGAGGTCTGAATGACGAAGACGCCTGTCGCGCCCACGCTCACCTCCGTGCGACTGACATTGTTGACCGACATGCCTGGATCCTCCTCTGCCGCCATCCACTGTTATCCTCTGCAGTCTCCTCCTTGACTCTTCTACTACTGCTACCACAACCACCAAGCGACCCCAACCATATACCGCAGGCACTGCTGCAGATGCAGTCGCACGTGCAGCACCAAGGGTTGCAGAGGGCTCCCTTCTTCTTTGATGCTCTCGTCGCCCTTCCCCGTCGATCAGTCTTCCCACCATGAAACTTGGCCTCCCTTGACCCTAGCATGTCCTAATCCTCCATGTACTTCAACCCACATCTCTTCTCCTTCTCGCACTGGACTACAACGAGGATGTTGCTGGATGCGGGACGCTGCACATCCACCACTATAGTGCTGAGGAAGCATCCTACCAATGTCATCCCTCTTTGTCAGTTAACCTCCAACTGCCTCCCTCTTGCTTCCGTCCCACAGATAACTAGATGAGGGCAATGCAATGCCACCCACTGTTCCTTGTTTGTGAGGAACAGATTGCTTCTCGAAGAGTTGGTCGGTAGGGAGTTAAAGATCTAATGGTGTGGCCGAGAAGAACATCATCTCCAGAGTTCTCATGGCTATCCTAGTTAGGTTTAAGCAACCCACGAAGGTGAAGGGAGGGAAACATGCATTTTTAGACAAAACCCTAGGGGTCGGAGGAAGATGAATATGGAGAATGAAGGGAAGAGATATCCTCCTAGAGGAACGAAGACCTACACCCTTATATAGAAAGTTTTGCAAGATCCTTCCTTCTGGTCTTTCCTTTTTGGATTTTGCTTCCCTTTTCTAATCCATAAACACTTGCCGCTTTCTTCTTTATTTTCTCAGATACTTTCCCATTCTACTATTTCCTTTTTGTAGAAAATACCACTTCTTTAACAATACCATGAATTTCATTAATTACGCATCATATTATCTTCTTATTTTCTATTATTGGTATTTTCTAT
This sequence comes from Alisma plantago-aquatica, assembly GCA_963693085.1. Lineage (NCBI taxonomy): Eukaryota > Viridiplantae > Streptophyta > Magnoliopsida > Alismatales > Alismataceae > Alisma > Alisma plantago-aquatica. Next base: position 73,803,633 of record OY856409.1, on the reverse strand, counting down.
TTATTTTTATTTTCCTCATTGGCATTGCTTTTAATATTAGAAACCTCATGGATACAAAAATCCACCAAGGATAATTCAATTATGCCTCTTTCCATTTATTTTCCACATTTTATCATTGTTTTCAATTTCTTTCTTAATAAAGAAATATTTATTTGATCTTTTCTTTTCTTTTTGCATTATCTTTGTAACTTTGGACTCCTCAGACCCTAAGAAAACCAAGAGGCACGAAATCTACCCTTAGATTACATACTTTTGCCTTCTAGAGGTTTCTACATTTTTCTTTTCTCCGTTTCTTATTAATAATGGAGTTCATTAGGTCTTTTCCTTGTTATTGGGCCCAATATCCAATAAAGCTCACAAAACAATCATCAAGGCTATTGTAAATGAAATCCTTTTATTCAAAACAAATTATATCTTTATTTGTTCCAATATCTTTAATATGATAAATCACATTTCTCACCAAATGTACCCAAAAGTTGGGGTTGTAACATCCTTCCCCTCTTATAGGAAATTTGTCCTCAAAATTCCATCAAGCAAACAAAAATTCAGGATAAGACCTTTACATGTCCATCATTGGCCCCTATGTGGCTTTGCCCTATCCATGGCGCTTCCAAAGAACCTTTATCATCACATATTCTTTTCTCTGAGTTCTTTCACCTCGGCATCTATAAACCTCATAGGTGACTCAAGTCATTCAGCCTCCCTTGGGGCTCACTAGGTTCATTGCTCTACACATGGCCCGGGTACCTCACATAGTGCTCTAAATTGGATACATGAATCTCATCACACATTACTTTATCCTGAGGGGTAAGGTCAAACTTAACCTTCTCCACCAACCACGTCAAAAGAACTCATGCATCGGGGACTCATCTCTCTTAGCTATAACTTAGAGGGGTCAGATTTTCATGTCACATATTCCCCCACAATGAACTGCATGTCAGTCTACCTTGCATCATCTTACAACTCATGTCATCATATGTGATGGGAGATCCCAATTCACTAATAGGAAATTAGGGTCTTTACTGAGAAATACAGAGTGAAGCATAGGGTAGCAGCCTCATATCACCCTAGACGCAAGGCCATGTTGAGGTGTCAAATAGGGAAATTAATATGATTTTAGAAAAGACCGTCTCAACCAATAGGACTAATTGGAGCATCCAACTAAATGGGTGCTCTATGGGCTTATAGGATGACTTTTAAGACACCTATAGGCATGATAAAATTACTGACTAGAATGAGGGAAATTAGTTGTGTAGAGGATGTACTCTCTTAGTATTGGTAAACAAGTTATATGATGTATAATTCAAACCTCCCATCACAACTACCAATATTATACGTGATACATTATATATGAAGTTTAAAATAGAGAATCAAGGTATTGAAAAATATATTATCACTAAATTTTGTATCTTTCATATGGCATATGGTAAATCTATTCCAGATTAGGTACACAATCTACAAATCTTGTGCCACAAACTTAAAATAGTGGGTATGAAATTAGTTAGAAAATTTATTATTGTCTATAATTGGAAAATTCTCCAAGTCTTTAGAGGTATTGACCTAAATCTCAAGCACAAGAAGGATGACATATACTAAAATGAACTTAAATAAGATATTTCAATAAGAGAGGATCACTTGATAAGGGTAGAGGTCATGATGCCCGTTGATGTGAATCCTACAGTAAATCTTACAATTACTTAGAACAAAGATAAGACATATAAGAATATACAAAAATCTAAAGCCAAAATTTTGAAGAAACCAAAAAACAAACATTATTGGTGTTGTGGAGAGGTTGTCCATTGGAACACAAATTGTCCTGCAAAGAAGTTAAAGAAAGCCACTACATTTGCAGTTCAGGTGGTGGTCAACATGATGACTACTTTGTTGAACCTCAATGATGGCTACAACTCTATTAAACCTGAAACCCTTTCTAAATGTAAACCACTTTACTGGATTATAGAGAATGAGACTAATGCCATGTTTGTGCTTACATGTCTTTATTTGAGTCTTTCCAAGCCTCTTCATGTCGATTTGTAACTTTGGGTGGTGAAAGCTCTGTAGAAGTCAAAGGCAAAGGATGTGCAGTTTCCTTCGGGATATGTTATGACACTTCATAGGGTCAGAAAAATTCCATCTATTCAACACAATATAACTAGTGGTAATTTTTTTGTTAGAGATGGTTAAAAAATAGATTATAAATGTAATAAATAAATTGCTACTCATGTTCAAGATGGTTTATTCTTTGGCAAGGGGTACTCATGTGATTTGGAGAACTTGCCTGTTGTTTTAATTATGTTCTTCATTGAAATAGAAATTTCGTTTGCTTGAATCTTGTTTTATCTGATGTATGTCATAGTCATTTGGATTATGTCATTATTGGATCGATAAAATGCATGTTTATATTAGGATTTAATGTATAAATATTATATTAATAGTATTATATGTGATATTTTTGTGCAAGGTAAATTACCTAGACAACCTTTTCATTCTATGGATATGAATTTTGAAATATTGAATTTAGTGAAAATAGTGATATCTTTAAGTTTAATAGGATTGCAACTAGGGACCATAAATGTTATTTTATAACTTTCATTGATGACGCTAGTAAGTATTATTATGTCTATTTGCTTAAAATAAAGATGAGGCATTCATAAAATTCAACTATTATATGAAAGAAGCAGAGACACAAACTAAGATACTTAAATGATTAAGGTCTGATAGGGGAGGAGAGTATACCTCAAACATGTAATTGGAATTTTGTACATTCTATGGTATAGTTCATGAGGATACTTCTCCTTATTCACCACAATCAAATGAGATTGCAGAACGTAAGAACCAAAGCCTAATAGACATGGTAAATATTTTTCTATATACTTAAGGTCAGCCTAACTTTATGTGAGGGGAAATTGAGATATGACTTTTCGAATTTTGAGTAGAGTTCCCCATACATCAAGAGAGTACTCCATTTGAGTTATTGAGAGGAAGATAGGCAAGTGTCAAATATGTTTCACTATGGGGTGCCACGCAAAGGTACTTTTCCTTCAACTAAAAATGAAGAAATTGGGATCGAAAATAGTAGATGCCATTGTCTTGGAATACATACAGACAAGTTATGCCATATATTATTAATTGTAAAATTAGAAACCTCAGGCATTAATGTTAATACTAGAGTGGAACTTTGTGATGTAAACTTTTTTGTGGATCCCCATGAAATCTAGTGTTCCCAAGGAAGTATCTCAAGAAGATCTAATCACCACAGTTTCCATTTCAGAGCATGTGGAAAGGATGAAAAATGTGGGGGACGACTCAAAACATACTATTTATAAATATAATGATTATGTCAAAATATTTGAACCAAGGTGAAGTAAACGTCCTAGAGCTACCAAAGACTTTGTAAGTGAGATTCTCACTTACATTGTTGAGTATGATTCTATATCTTTCAAACAAGTTATGGATTCTTTAGAGGCTAAGTTGTGGGAGGAAGTCCTTAGTAATGAAATCAAATCAATTCTCTTATATGGAACTTGGGAATTGGTGGATTTTCCTCCTAGTTATTTTGCAATTAGATGTAAATAGATATTTAAGAAGAAACTCAACGCACATAGGAAACTCATTAAGTATAAGGTTAACTTAGTTTCTAATGGGTACATACAAAGGAGGGAATATATTATTTTGATACACATTCTCCAATTTCTTGCATGGACACAATTAATGTGCACATAGAAATGGATCCCATTTATAATCTCTCTATCCATCAAATAGTTGTAGAGACCAGATTCTTACTTTGTGAACTTCAAGATGAAATATATATGCAACAACCTCAAGGTTTTGTGGGATGGGAGAATGATTCTAGGGTATGTAAACTTGCTAAGTTTTTGTATGGTTTGAAACAAGCCCCTAGGATATCGCATGAAAATTTTGATTAAATGATATCACATTCTATCTTTATTTCTTAACATTTTAAAATGCATGTATACTACAAGATCATTAGTGATATATTCATCATCTTATGATTATATATAGAAGATATCCTATTTTTGGTTCTGAAATGAAAGTAGTAAATGAGACAAAATTATTCTTGTGTAGAAAGATGGGGATAAAAGATATGGGTGTTTCTAATGTGATTTTAGTGCATAAAATCACTAGGTCTACTTATGGTATTGCACTCTCTCTGCTTGATATATTGAGAAGATATTGAATATGATTAAATGCACATCATGTAAACATGTTAAGACTCTAAATGATCCAATGGCAAGGTGATTGAAGCAATGGTGGACACAAGTGCAACCCACACATTTGTCTTAGATCATGAGTTAAATGAACTCCAGATAAATATTAGTAGGATCATTCTTGTGTGAAGGTTCTGAATTCTAACATCAAAAGTGTACTTGGTATTTCCCATTATCAATTGGAATTGGAGCCCTAGAGTGGGATCTACAACATGATGATGATGTCATGGATGATTTTAAAATAATTATGGGGATAGAGTTATTATAAAGGATGAAGGACTACCCAACCCCAAACCTCAAAGACCTATTTGTTGAAGGAGCTACTCCTACTTTTCTTCCTTCCTGACCAAGTCCATCAAACCAAAAAATGATATATGCAATCCAAGTGAAAGATGATTTGGGAAGAGGATAACTGGCTTACTTGGTCACTTTGCAAGAAGACCCTACGCCTGGCTCGATGCATACGCCTTGAGAAATTGATCAGTTTCTCAAAATAAGCATGGATCTGATGCCTGAAGAACTGCCTGATAGTTGCCGCACAAGAGGAATATCGATCCTTGATTGAACACATATCCCTAGAGCATTAGTTGCAATGATATCCCCATATTGCATGCCCTCAAATTACACGGAGGAATTGTGGATATATTTGGACCAATAGTTGGAAGTAGGATTGATCTGATCGAGCAAAGCTCCATATGGCTCCCTTGACATTTTTCAAAGGAAAGTATACAGATCACTCAGGATGTGCATGGATTGTTGTCCATTGAACAAAATTATGGTTAAAAAAGGTAGCTAGTCCCTCACGTTGAAGGCTTGTGTGAAAGACTGGGAGGAGCATCTACTTCTACAAACTGGATCTTTAGTCTGGCTATTATCAAGTTTGGATTGCGGAAGGAGATGTATTTGAAATGGCTTCTGTCACCTATTATAGTTCCTACGAATGGCTCATGATGCCATTTGGCTTAACAAATGCACCCACAAATTTCTATATCCTTATGAACAATGTGTTCCATGAATACATAGACAAGTTCCTTCTTATGTACTTGGATGATCTTGAGGTATGCTCTAAGATGATAAAAAAGATAACAGGAATTGGTTGTATCTCATAGACGAGAAGTGTGCCTTTGGGCACACTTCCATTTCTTTCCTTGGGCACATTATTGGCAAGGTAACCTTCATGATGGATCCCAAGAAAATTAGGGAAAATGATACTTGTCCTCATCTTGACAATGGGGGAGGAATCATGAGTGTTATGAGGCATGTGAATTATTATTGCAAGTTCATATAGAGATATTCCAACCATATCACTGGTCAGAGCAGTGCTAACATGTTATCAGTAAGCTGAATAAAGTGATGAAGAAGCCAATCTTCAAGCTTTCAGACTTCTCCAAGGCTTTCCAAGCAAATATTAACTCTTTAGACTATGTTATTGGTGGTGTATTGCTCTAGGATGACCACTCGGTTGCATATGAAAGTTTAAAGCTTACTTATATCAAGAGGTGATACTTGGTTCATGAGAGGCAGATGATTGTTGCTGCGCACTACTTGCAATCATGGTGACACTATTTGCCCAGATCTCACTTCCTTGTGGAGATTGAAATTTGTGGCAACAACTTGCTTTTTGACTAAGAAAAAACTCACCCCAAAATATAAAGGTGTAATGACTTTCTTATGGAGTTTGATTGTATTCTCAAATACTTCTAGGGTAAGGAAAATTAGGTGGTTGACGTACTCAACATAGAGGCAACCCCGAGAAAATACTTGTTGTAGAGACAACAATCGCAAGTGATATGTTTGAAAGACTTTGCAAAGTCACTTCCAAAGACCGTCCTATCCCAACTTTAGGAGCAAGCGTCAGAGGTTACATTTCAAGGATATTAGCTTGAGGCTGTTGTGTTTTATGCCAAGGGTAGGCATCCCTATGTCGCTAAGACTGGTGGTATTCACATAGAGTTACTTTAAGATACCCATGATGCCTTGTAGGAAGGGCATCCAGGCCAGGGGAGGACAATGTCTCTTCTAGCATCAATCTATTATTTACTGAGTATGGAGGAGGAGGTGGTGCACATATGTTTGGAGTGCCAATAAAACAAGGTAGAGAGAAAGAAAACAATAAACACTCAGCAACATTTTCCTATTCATGTTGGTCCTTGGGGAGAGCTTAAGCATGGATATCATAACTGACATGACACAAGTAAAGGGTATGACTTCCATTTTCTTTGCCGTGGACCATTTTTCCAAGTACTCTACCTTCGTCCCTACACTGAAGGAGTGTTTGTCAAAGTTGACAACCAACTTATTCATGCAAAATTTTGTGAAATATTAGGACTCCAACACAATATTCTGAGAAACAAAGAGACCCACTTTACATGAAAGTTTTGGACATATCTCTTTAAGTTGCTAGGAATCAATCTCTGCTTCTGCACTACAAATAATCCTCAAACGAATTGGAAGACTAAAAGGCTTAATTCCTTGCTTGAGGAGTACTTGTGCCACTATGTGACGACCAATCACTAGAGCTAGACAGACTTGCTACACTCTACCTAGAATTGTTATAGTCTTTAGTAAGCTGCATCAACTGATAAGAGTCCCTTCGAGATAATATTTGGGTGACATCCGCTCATTTTTCATGTGGCAACAAAGTATGATGGTACACACTGCCCCACTGCTTACCACCATGTCAAGCAAAGTGCAGACCTAGTGGAGGAGGCCCCAGACTTCCTTGCATGCACACAACATAAGGCAAAGAAGGCTTCTGATTAGAGTTGGCAAGATTTAATGTTTGAAGTTGGGGAAGTGGTGTTGTTGCACCTAACTACCCAAATATGGAAGAAAAATCTCAAAAGACTACACACACGAGACTAATCCCAAGGGATGATGGACCTTTTGAGATTGTCCTCAAGGTATGTTGATTGGCATATGGACTTACACTCCCTAAATGGTTGCAACTTCAACTGGTGTTCCATGTGGGTTTTGTAAGGAGTGGGACCCGAAGCGGAGCCAATCAACTTACTTTGAAGAAATAATAGAAAACTGTCCAATGCCAAATTTGATAATAATTTTTTGTAAAGGATGATATACTATAACTCAAGTATGTAATGTATCAGATATTAAAAATTATAGCAGTGGAAGATAAAACCTAATTATTACAATGATTATGTCTATCATTATTCTTCACCATGTCGGGTGTTCATAAAATAAAACTATAGGAAATAATCTGCAGAGGGTAAGTCAACTACTTCAATCTACCTCCCAAGAAATATAAGCTAACTCTTGGATATGTCTTGGTCAACTTTGGTCAATTCCTCCTTGCTCTCTACCTAAGAGGTTGGAATTGTACCCAACAAGAGAAGACAAAGATGGATGTTGACAACAAAAAAATTCCAGCATGTGTATATAATAGTGATTAAGGAATTATATAGGAAAAGGACATCAAATTTAAACATGACTTCCTAGAGAAAGAAGGAAAAGAACCAAGCAAATATTATGCAAAACATTCAACTAGATGAAGATAAATAAATTTGCTTTCCATGATATAAAATGAAGTATTCCTCAATGCATACACAGACCAATTAGGGCACATGACCCATTAACATGAATGAAAAAATCAACAAGTCATTGAGATAAGCATAGTACTAGTGAACTATAATAAATAATGGCAGATACAGTACAAAACCCTAACTTGATAAAGCATGACCCATGACCAAACTACCAAGTTTATAAAAGTGGGCAAAAACCTGGGTACGAGGTTCATAACATCCACCCTAAAACATAAAAGGTTCATAATCCAAAACCAAAGAAAAATATAAAACCCTAGTACTATGGAATTAACAAGCGTGCAACTTAGAGTCAAGTAAAGTTTAGTCATGGTATTAAGCAAGATTGTCCAACTAAAGGTGGAATCCGGATCATAAAAATCCCCGACAATGGTGCCAAAAACTTGACACAATTTTACCGTGCGTATAACACAAGTGCACACGTCAGAGTAATATAGGCCTTTGTGAGGCCCGAGTCGAACACAGGGACACTGAAATGTTGATAGACTACTTACTAACTACTCACAATCAGCTAGACCAATTAAAAGGTTTTGAGAGTTGATTGAAAAAGAAAACAAAGAAATCGATTAAATGTTTAGTTTAATCAATTTAGATGAGAATCTTTAGGATTGCGGTTTCACCGCAGGTTCTCATTGTATTCATTCCTACATAATTAATCAAATCCGTCTCTCATTTTGGGTAGTGGCCTGTATTCAGAATTGTTCACTGTCGTGATACAATTCACTACCTAAATCTAGGTCGGTTCCACGGTAGTAGTAACCTATACCCTAAACTAGGTGCATGAAGACCAAACTCTGGGTTTCCACCATTAAACGTACATCACCTTGTTCAAAGGATTTATTAGTTAATGTGAATTTCATCTCTTTTCAACCGTTAATTCTTATTTCTAAGTAATTAAAGGCATTAGATTATCATTAGGGTGATCAATCATAATGATATATTGGAGAAAATGAAATCATACCACGGATTTAAGAGACAAAATATGAATTACTATGGTAAAAATGTCATACAACGATTACCCGGGCTACTCCCGGTCCTAAAGACAAAGGGGATTAGCCCTGCATGTTCATCTCAATGAAAGACATGATGAGAGAAAGGGAAAACATGGAGAAAATGTGAATAAAAGTGATGTAAACCCTGGACGGAGGAGATTCGAGCATTCCTTGATGTAGAGTGCGCGATCTACAGCCTTCTGGCGGTGGAAAACGTCTTCTACAGCTCTGGGAATGATCGGGGCATGATTCTAGGCTCCGTTCTTCTCTCCACCTCTCCTCGAGACTTGTGCAATGACTAATGACGTGATTTTCTCCTTAGGGCTGCCAAAACTAGGTATATGGACCACTTTAGGTCGCCAAAAGATCACCACCGTCCGATTAGAATCGATCTGAAACAAAACCTATCCTGACGGCGTCGATGGTATCGACCCGTCATAATATCGGCAAGTTGTCTTTTTCTCTAACATTCCCACTGATGCAGACTCGATACCATCGACTTTTGTGTCGATGGTATCGAAACTTTTAGGCGTCGGTTTTATCACCAATCTGACGCTGAAGCTAGGAAATGTCGATAGTATCGACTTTGTGTCAATAGTATCGAAGGGTTGATTGCTGGCTCACTGTGGGTATCTCACTACCATCGACTTCCCAGTCGATGGTATCGACTCATCTTGGCTCCTTGCGGCTGTCTCACTGTGTCCGTGTCGATACTATCGACAGGTGTCGATGGTATCGACAACTGTGTATATCTGTTCTTCCTGAAATTTCAAGATAAAGCCAAATCATCTATGCTAAAACATATCAATATGATCATTTATAATCAAAAAGATAAAATATGAGAGATTTGATACAAAATGAGATTATAGACTAAAGCGAATGAATCATGCGATACTAACCACAAAGGTGACTAATAAACACTTAAAACACATGTAAACAAGTCTATATAAGCGACTCAAAATCCTCGCATCAAACTCCCCTAAGATTAAACATTGCTCGTCCTCGAGCAGCAAAGCTATAGAATAAAATTGTGAGGGTCAACTAAAGAACATATTATCACAACAGACATTGCCATATGATCCCCACCAGACATTCACATACCGGCCCTCACTAACCATAGAATGATAATTACCCTCTAGGCGAAAATGATCATCCATAAGAGATATCCACCCAAGATTGGTGAACACTATCAAATAAGGCAGTTAATATAATAAAATCCTCCAGTTCAGGCTTGGTGCATCTTTGTGATCTCCTATCTACATTGCTCATTTCCTAACTACCATCCAAATGGAAGCAGATCTCCTGATATTAATGAATGAGGAGATAATCACGGGTGGCCTACCAATTAGAGCAACGAGTGGATGGAATAGGTGGCTATGGAAAAAATGGAAGCACATAACAGTCAATCATGACAAAAATTAATGACCTATCATGATGCAAAATGCACGTGAAAATGTCCTACTGCTACATTTTAGGTGGAATGATGCATGCACTATCATTCTATCCCAACGAGAGACAGAATATCTACAAAACTACACATGTTCTTGTTCTTCTTATTATGCACAAGTTCCTTCCTCTTCCAGATTTTCACTTACTTATTATTTTTTTCTTCTCTCTTTTTTTTTCAGCCCTCACTTTTCTTCATGAACTAAGATGAAATTCACACATATTTGTCTTGGTGGGCTTATTTTCATAACTACAATATATATATATATATATATATATATATATATATATATATATATATATATATATATATATATATATATATATTATACATCTTCAGAAAGTATGAAACAAGTTCCTTATTTTCCGAAGAAGCAAGGCACATCATGTAACAAAATGGTTAAGATTATGCAAAATGCAACTAAAATGACATTGACATGCATTCTAAAATTTGTGCATGCATGACTATAATGCACCATTTTTTTTCAATGCAACAAATGTAAACACTAACTACAATGCAATCCTAACTACATGATATGCAATCAAGAGATGAAAAACTGTATAGTGCTCCCAATTCTTATGGTGGAGTGTAGATAAGATGAAGTGGATAGATCACAAGATTAATTGACAGAACTATTGAAAGATATTATATGTCCCTCCTTACTGACATGTGTAAAGTCAAGAGGTTTCTCTCTCTTATTTCAGATTAAAGTCTCATTACCATTTGGTCAGTTTAGGCTCAACATCTAATTCTGTCCACTTTTCTTGAATCATAGGCATGTACAGTTGTGGCCTTATGTTTTAAAGTTGACAAACCCAATTATTTTCATAAGTCATATGCTCAAGTTCAAACAAAGAAAGCTTGCAATTTCATTAATTTTTTTCAAATTGATCCATGACTCCCATGTGACAAACAAAGAGATGACACATTAAATTAGACATCCACGGATACACTAGATAGCATGTGGATCCTAAAAACAAAGAAAATTGCTAGAATAAAAGAAAAGGCAATAAATGATAAAAACTAAAAAGAAAAGCTAGAAAAAGATAGAAACTATTCCATCTCCCCCCCTAAGCTTGAATTTGACTATGGCCTCATAGTAAAAAACAATCTTAACAGGTGGAACAGTGATACCATTTATTAATTAGGTGGTGGGTACTGCGGGGAGGTGGGATCCCATGATGGATATTGCCCCTGGAAATTTGGATCATATGGGGGCATGGGCGGAGGTGGCAGATATCCCCCGAAGTAGTTTTGGCACCAGTAATGATCATAGAACGGTTGTTGCTGCATTTTCATCCTATGCAACCTGTCGTGAATATTTTCTTGGTTGGCGAGGAGGAGGCGCTTGTTTTCATAAATGGCCTACTGATTTAAGAATAGCCAGTTCATAGTATCCTAAATACCGGCAAAGGAAGCAGTGTGCTGCTGTTGGGTCTGCTGGATATCCTGCAGCATGGAGTACATATCCTACATAGAATAGACATCCTCTCCTTGTTGAGAGGGTTGTGGTGGCGGAGGCTGCGAAGATGATGATGCACCCGGGTGGAAGCGTGGATGCTTCCGCGGTGCTACTCGTGCATGAAGAGGAGTGAAAGTCTCCTCTTCCTCCTCATGCTCATCGCCTTCGTCATTGTCATTGTCGTGGACGTCACCGTCTTCTTCTTCATCGGAGTCGTCGATGGAAATTATGGGCCACCGAAAGTGCTGGACTTCCTGGATGTGAATGACGGGATCTGGAAGCGCACACTCCTGGTACTCCTGGTTGACATGGAAATATGCATAGACCATGCCATCACAGAGCATAAGAAGATTGGAGCGATGTAGATGATGCAGATTGATTTTATTCTTGTTGGCAAGCAGAGTGAGTTGGGAAAAATCCAGCCCAAGATAGAGAGCGAGCGGTGTGATAAGCCCCCCAAAGTGGATAGGGGCTCGTCTAGTACTCCTCCGCACGTCCAGTACATGCATTAAGAACAACGCGCCCCTGTTGAGCTCTTCCCTTTTCAACAACTTATAAAGAAAGAACAAGTTTGTCTCCCGAAATTTACTTAGCGAAAGGTCGCCTCGAGCAAATAAAGTAGTGCACAACTTGTGATGCAGAATCTGCATAAATGGATGCTCGAAATTAGTGATAACTGCATTATGATAGCTGACGGACTTGCCTAGAGGCGCGGTCACCAGCTGGGCAAAGATTTCATCATAATCGGTCTGGTTGTCTGGCCTCCTGTGCTGATTCGGAGAATGATACAAGTTGTAGATTGAATTGAACTATTGGAGGGTGAGGGTTTAGTTGTTGTTGTAGAGCCGGAAAGAAACTCGCCCTTTTATCCACTCCCTATCGGTGGCGATAAGGTCATTAGGCACGACGCATATGTCAAGCGATGCCATAAACTTTGCCACCAGTTCTTTGTACGTCGGTCACTCACCAAAGAAGGGGTGGCCTTCAGCATGGCACTGGACCTCGTCAGACCGCCTGCCCGTATGCTTCACTTTCCCCTAAAGGACGTAAGTCAGGTTGGCCTCAAACTTGAGGTCACGGATCATGGCCCGATCAACATATCGGGTTGGTTCAATTTTTCACTTGAGTAGCTCCTCATAGATCTTCCTTACATCCGCCGAGGGATGAACGATCCTTGGACAAGGAATGGAGTCGGGTGGTGGAGGAATGAATGTCTCAATCTCCATCGGGGTTGCCCGCGAAGAAGAAACTTTTGCCATCCTCACCATCGTGAACAGAGAAGAAGGGGGAATAAGAAATAGAGCTCGATGAAGGTCGGAGAAGATCTCCTCTCAGTGCAAAGCTCAGGGAAGATATCTCGATACTTTGACGCTCGATGAAGGCCTCCGGTCGCTCAGCAATGCTCATTGCACAAGTTGAGGGGATTCACTCTGAAGCTGTGAATAGAATTGAGAAACAACACTGTCTTTTATAACTGATCACGTCGCTACTTCTGCTCCGTCGATACCATCGACGGGGTGTCGATGTTATCGACACATGTAGTGCAATTCGGGTCTTTGCTACTATCGACGGTTTTCGATTGCTTGATGTGGGGGCTCGGATCGATGACGCGTCGATACTATCAACAAGAGTCGATGGTATCAACCCATCCCACAGATCGACTTCTGAAATTGGCGGGCTCCGTTGATTTCTTCTCACGGATCAGTGATGTGTCGCGTCGATACTATCGATTGGGTGTCGATGGTATCGACTTTGTGTGGTTCGAGTACCCTCGCGAGGCCCGGATGCCACTTGCTTACTGTTGCCATGTCGATATCATCGACAAGGCCGTCAATGGTATCGACTTCGCTGAGACAAATTCTTCTGTAAATCTTTAGCGATCTCGCGAGTATCGACTTCCTGGTTGATACTATCGACCTGGAGCTATTGTTTTCTTTGATGTCGCTGATGGTAGGACGATACCATCGATGAGGCTGTCGATAGTATCGACACAGAAAATTTTCTGTAGCCGCTTCCCTGTACCCACGCCGCTACCATCGACACTGTAGTCGATGGTATCGACTCTGGCTCAGTACTGCACACTGAACAAAACGATTAAGGTATCATTTTTACACGCAAAAACAAAATTACACAAAACTAACTTGTAAATGTGAAAGAAAATGAAAGAACTATAAATTAAAACTATTGATGGTTGGGTTGCCTCCCAACAAGCGCCCTACTTTAACGTCTTAGGGTAGATGAAATCAAGCTCATCAGCTTGGGGCATCGGGGAGTGTTCCTAGGGGATCACTCAGCAGTTTGAACTCAACTCTTTCCTTGCCAATTCCTAATGTCAATATACCTCTCCCGATAGCAGTGATAACATCAGTCGTCACTTGAAATGGCCTACCCAGTAGCATCTCACAACACTTTAGCTGCGGCATGTCCATAACAATGAAATCCATGGGAAAGATGAATCTGTCGACTTTGACAAGTACATCCTCACACACCCCATATGGCTTAACAATAGACCCATCTGCCAACTCAATAGTCATGGCAGATTTCTTTAGTATCTTCAATCCAAGCTTTTGGAACGTGGATAACGACATAAGATTTATGCTAGCGCCTGAATCACACTATGCATATGGAAAGTGATGGCCGCCAATTGAGCACGGTATGTAGAAACTCCCGGGATCTTTCTTCTTCTCTGGTACACCTTCAGTGATTATTGAGCTCACCGTCTCATTCACAAAGCAAACATCAGTGTCTTTTATCCGCCTTTTCTTGGTGATGATGTCCTTGATAAATTTTCCATATGCAGGAATCTTTTCTATCATTTCCACTAACGGAATATTAATATGGAGCTTCCTAAACATCTCCAAAAACTTCTTGTAGTGTATATGCTCCTTCTTCAACTTCTGAATATCCTGAAATGGCATGCTAGGTTCTTTTATGCGCTTGTGTGGTGTCACATATGGGCTATTTGGGGTATACTCCCCTAAGCTTGCTTCGTTGTCACCCTCTGACATAGGCTTCAACACATCATTCACAGTTTGTGTGACTCGTGGCTGCTCATCCTTCTCGGCGGTAGTAGCTTCACTGCGTAATATCACCTTCACCTGCTCCTCTTGCCTAGATGTGGGCACGACTGTGATGGGTTCTTGGTAGGAATTCCTGAATGGGAAATATCTGCCTGGTAGTCCATATAAGCTACGGGGATATGGTACACTGGTTTTAGCCTCCGTGTCAAAATGCATTTTTTTCTTATCATGGACCTCCACCACTAGGGGCTCTGGTTCCTTAATCACAGATATATACTTCACTTGATGATATACTTGAGCAACCTCTGCATTCCCAGCAGATCCTTATTGATTTTGATGTTTCATGGTTGCCACTTCATTAGCAATTTGGGCCACAGTCGTCTCTAGTGCCCTCATCTGCTCTCCATGACTTAGCAATGTCTGCCCAAATTTATTCAACATCTCGCCCTGAGACTGTTACTGCTTACCGAACATATTCATCAACTCTTGATTCTGTTTCACTACTTGGCTGAGCAATTCAGTTCTTTTGTCCTCCACATTGGGTTGTGGTTTTGCATCCGGGTCTTGTAGGAAGTTGTTTGGATCCTTCCATGAAAATTTTCTATCCTTTCTCCAAGAGTAATCATTGCTCCTGTAACCCTATTGTTGAATGAATTTAACTTGGGCCTCCTCATTGGACTCTTCCTCTTTCTCTACAAGTTTCTTGGCTATGAGATCCATTTTGACTTTCAATTCCTTGATGGCCTTCGACTCACCTGCGACTCGAACCTGTTCTGGTGTGTCTCTGTCACCCCATGATTGTTTCCTGGCCATATTTTTTAGGATTTCCCAACACCTAGTGCCGGTGTTGTTCAAGAAGAAACCGGAACCTACTGAGTCTAGATTGCTCCTGCCGTGCTCATTTAGAGCAAAATAGAAGATCTTCACTTGTTTTTCTTTATCTAGCCCATGATGTGGACATTTCCGCAACATTATCTGAAAGTGCTCCCACGTCTCAGAATATGTCTCCCCAGCCCTTTGACAGAAATTGTGGATCTTCTGTACTGGGTCATTGGTTTTCTCCAATGGAAAGAATCTCTCGAAGAAAATCTCGATCATTTGATCCCACATCTCGACGGTCTCATCATCAAGGTTATACAACCATTCCCGGGCATTACCTGCAAGAGAGCTGGGGAACAACTTCAAATACAGTGTCTTCTGTGGAAACCTACCTATCTTGATCATATCGCAATTTTCCATGAAAGTGCTGATGTGGGCAACATGGTCTTCATTCTTCAGCCCGTGAAATGCTTGAGACTTGACGAAGTTGATCATAGCTGGATCAATCTTATATGTTGGAATGTTAACTGCTTGCCTTTTGATCACCCCCTTTGATGTTGATGAGGAAGAAGCCTTTATCTTCTCCCATATTATTTGTTCCTCAGCCATGGCTTCTGGTTTAGAGTCTGAATCTATATCCTTAGGTTGATCTTGAATGTTGTTCTCCTCGTCGTCTGATCCCAACGATGGAACCTCTAGTGATGACAGTACGTAGTTTGTGCTACGTGTCTTCACCATGCACCGGTACCTGTCAGGTAATAAATTTGATTAAGTACAGTGCTAGGTGATTACTGAATATGAAAAATAAATGATGAATTGCAGGAATAATAATAAAATGAAATGTGGCCTAGAGTGGCCGCTTGCAGCACTCGTAGTGCCGACAGTTGTCGTGTCCCCGACAACAATGCCAAAAACTTGACATGATTTTACCGTGCGTATAACGCAAGTGCATGCGTCAGAGTAATATAGGCCTTTGTGAGGCCCGAGTCGAACACAGGGACACTGAAATGTCAGTAGACTACTTACTAACTACTCACAATCAGCTAGACCAATTCAAAGGTTTTGAGAGTTGATTGAAAAAGAAAACAAAAATAAAAGAAAACAAAGCAACCGATTAAATGTTTCGTTTAATCAATTTAGATGGGAATCTTTAGGATTGCGGTTTCATCGCAGGTTCTCGTTGTATTCATTCCTACATAATTAATCAAATCCATCTCTCATTCCGGGTAGTGGCCTGTATTCAGAATTGTTCACTGTCGTGATACAATTCACTACCTAAATCTAGGTCAGTTCCACGGTAGTAGTAACCTATACCCTAAACTAGGTGCATGAAGACCAAACTCTGGGTTTCCACCATTAACCGTACATCACCTTGTTCAAAGGATTTATTAGTTAATGTGAATTATGTTTCTTTTCAACCGTTAATTCTTCTTTCAAAGCAATTAAAGGCATTAGATTATCATTAGGGTGATCAATCATAATGCTATATTGGAGAAAAAAAAATCATACGATGGATTTAAGAGAGAAAATATGAATTACTATGGTAAAAATGTCATACAACGATTACCCGGGCTACTCCCGGTCCTAAAGACAAAAGGGATTAGCCCCGCATGTTCATCTCAATGAAAGACATGATGAGAGAAAGGGAAAACATGGAGAAAACATGAATAAAAGTGATGTAAAGCCTCGTATGGAGGAGATCCGGGCGTTCCTTGATGTAGAGTGTGCGATCTACAACCTTCCGGCGGTGGAAAACGTCTTCTGCGACTCTCGGAATGATCAGGGTGTCATTTTGGGCTTCGTTCTTCTCTCCACCTCTCCTCGAGACTTGTGCAATGACTAATGATGTGACTTTATCCTTAGG
Source organism: Alisma plantago-aquatica (assembly GCA_963693085.1). Lineage (NCBI taxonomy): Eukaryota > Viridiplantae > Streptophyta > Magnoliopsida > Alismatales > Alismataceae > Alisma > Alisma plantago-aquatica. Next base: position 73,786,243 of record OY856409.1, on the reverse strand, counting down.
GCCACTGAAATTAGGTATATGGACCACTTTAGGTTGCCAAAAGATCACCACCGTCCAATTAGAATCGATATGAAACAAAACCTATCCTGATGGCGTCGATACCATCGATGCGCGTCGATGGTATCGATCCGTCATAATATTGGCAAGTTTTCTTTTTCTCTGACGTTCCCACTGATGCAGACTTGATACCATCAACTTTTGTGTCGATGGTATCGACACTTTTAGACGTCGGTTTTATCACCAATCCGACGCTGAAGCTGGGCAATGTCGATAGTATCGACTCTGTGTCGATATTATCGACGGGTTGATTGCTGGTTTGCTGTGGGTATCTCACTACCATCGACTTCCCAATCGATGGTATCAACTCATCTTGGCTCCTTGCGGCTGTCTCACTATGACCGTGTCGATACTATCGACGGGTGTCGATGGTATCGACAACTGTTTCTATCTATTCTTCCTGAAATTTCAAGATAAAGCCAAATCAGCTATGCTAAAACATATCAATATGATCATTTATAATCAAAAAGATAAAATATGAGAGATTTGATACAAAATGAGATTATAGACTAAAGCGAATGAATCATGTGATACTAAGCACAAAAGTGACTAATAAACACATAAAACGCATGTAAAACAAGTCAATATAAGTGACTCAAAATCCTCGCATCACGCTAGTACTATGGAATTAACAAGCATGCAACATAGAGTCAAGTAAAGTTTAGTCATGGTATTAAGCAAGATTGTCCAACTAAAGGTGGAATTCAGATCATAAAAATCCATCATGAGAAAATTATGGTTTCAATGTATGACTGCCACAATGTAGATCAGATCCACTAGTTAGGGTTCAACTAGTGATATCACAAACAAGATTAAAATCTCATTTCAATATTAGCAACTTAAAAGAATATAAATAAATAAAAAAGGATATATTTCACATATATCCTTCAAATTAGGTCAAAAGAGAGAGAAAGTAGAATGATTGCTTAATATAGACTCAAAGGAAAGCAACATACCTCAATGATGCATGTAACAAGTTAGGGTCCAAATCCTAGATCCAATTGGGGTATTTTTTCACCTATTAACATATTTGATGTAAATAATTTATTTATGATTGTATTATAAACCCTAGAAATATTGAGCTCTTATTACATTAGATTTAGAATATAAAACATATACAATTAGATAGGGATTATTTTTTATATTAGAACATATTTTTTCATAAGTTTTTATTCATAGATAATTACTTATAAATTTTCTAAACTTAAGTCATTCACTGAAATATCTGAGAAATAAATAAAAGCAACAAGACCAAAATATCCTCACATCAAGCATCCCAAGCTTGACACGTATCTAATTCTTTTAACCACGACTAAAGGGATGCACAATATCAAATCAAAACATTGGCAAAAAGACTATATTGCCCATGATAGACGTTAAAAAATCAAAATTCAATGAGGGCAAAGTCATAAAATACTCAAATGTCATCTTCCTTGTTACAAAATGAAGAACATGAGACATTAACTTGGAGTGTCGATGCACAAAACCAAAATATGCTAATTTTCCAACCTAAAAACCTATTTCGATTGTCAACCGGTCCCCTATGATCAGTCAGAACCAACAATCCCAAGAAAGTGAGGGCAGATGGACAAAACTATGCTACTTTAGCTTCACCATGGTTGACATGAAGTAGGAGCTTCAAAAGCCAAAAAACCAGCCTAATGGGAATCTAGACCAACCTAGGGTCAAAATGATTTCAAAATGACCAAAGAAATTGGTTGACGAGAACCTTTCAAACCAACCATGAACAAAACCATTAAATGTGCTTAAGCTTCTGGAATTGATAATAGGAATCAAAAGGGGGAAAATAGGTTGCACCTTAGTTGAAGAAATCAACACCACATAGATCTTCCTAAAGGTCCTTGTGACTAATTGGAATCCTCACGACGAGACTCCAACTCTCGACCAGTGTCAGGAACCTTTAAGGGTCAGATACAGATAGTCATAATTAGGAAACGAGATTTGAGGTTGAAGGGAGACCTCTCGAAGCAGAAATATGGTTGTGAAGCATATGACAAAGATATTGGAAGGACTATTTATAGGTTTTATCTTCTGTGATGTCTGGAATTCCTGATAGACATGGGAAATAGGGGAAGGTCAGGAGCCCCTCATTGATTGGGATGTTGGAGAACCCAACCCCAATCAAATTAGGGATCTATTGGCTTGGTTGTTCACAAGGAAGGCAAAGGAAAAAGAATCCAAGGTTGAGAAGGATAAGTGAGAGAGATCGAGAGGGTGGAAAACCTCCGGTTACTATTCTAGTGTGCGAGGACTCCTGACCAAGGAAGGATATAACCAAGATCTCACAAATCTAGATTGTATGACTCTAGAAAAGAACCCAAATTAAAAGTGAAGAAGGCCCTAGTGTGAGAAGAGAACATTAAGGAAATCCGAGAATCAAATGTGTGACATCAATTTCTGATTTAGATCAAATGAAGCAAAGTCAACTTGCTTTGGAATTGCACCTTTCAAGATAATCTTCTTTACTTAAATTGGATTAGTAAATATTATCCAAAGAGTTCAAACTTGACACCTACACCAATTAGGACCTAACCAATTCGGTTTTGGGATTAGATTTAGATTTTGAGGTTATCTAATATAAGTTTTAATAAAAATAAGGTTTAAGCCAATTATCTCAAAATTTATTAATATATTTTTGCATTATCCTCCAAATTTAGGATTGGAGTTCAAATGCCTTCTTATTATCACCATTAGAGTTATATTATATTATCTCACATGAAATAAGCTATTCTATTTGGTTTCTTCTCAAGTCCACTAATGTCACATTAACTTAAACAATGACACATTAATCATTTATATTTACCTGAAAAGTCTAACCTATATCCCATTGCACATATTGAGCATATTAGATACCATCCCAACCACTTACGTACATTTTTACACATCCAAACCTTGTTAAGAATATTTAGGTTATTATATTTGCATTAGTGAACAATGTGATATGTATTTTATAACTCATTCTCATATTAAGTCATGCTTAGGTTATTAGATAGATATGAGTGTATCATGCTATGTTAGGTGATTACATAACCTAAAGTCACTTAATGTATCATGAATATACTAAAAAACTCATATATTAGGGTTAGTCATTAACTATGCATTAGGGTACCACCAAGCATTTTAGGGTGTATTGTTAACCATGCTTGGTCAAATATATCATCACGAGCATACTAAAATTCTATTCTTGTAATTAGGGTTTCTAGAGTCATATTAGGTAGAGTTTGATATGTTATAGGACTCCAACTCTTAAACGGACTTCATCCTCAAAATCAACATATCCATGGACTAGCAAACTATTTGGAAATACATCATTAGATAGGCAACAATTTTTTTTACTGACATATTATCCATTAACCAACAGATCGCGTCAATAAGTAAGCAATGGGAAGGATGATTTCATGAAGATATACTTGGTCCTGGATCAAGTCCGATGACAATCATCATTGATGTAGATGTGCACTCTGTCTTAGACGGTGTATGTGCAACTCCTGATTTCATGTGACTCATCTTGACTGCTCCTCCATAGACAACAGACTTAGACAAGTGTTGTGGCAGCTCAAATCTCGTTACAGACTGCTAGTTGATGTTTCCCTCCTAGCAACAGTCAAAGGACTCCTACCTCTAGAGTAGTCCACACAGACAACCTATAACTCTTTTTGTCCTACTAGAATGGACAGGAAGGAGTTGTCCCTCCTGTTGGTGTACTAGCCAGCAACCTGCTCTCCCACAACAATGATCCTCAGTTGTTTCTCTCCTATAGCTATCCCTCCCTAGTCGGGTAGGACTTGCTTGGGCTCTTGTGGTTACATAAACCAGAGAGTGCAACAATTTTCAGAGCAAATTAATTCTCAATTGTCTGTGTTGTACTTTGGGAAGCCCCCGGTACCCCTTTATATATAGGCGAGGTAAGGGCCAAGGTTCCCAACTGATGCGGGAGTGAAAAGGACCATAATATCTCAAATTTTTGCAACAATTCTGGAAGTTTCACAACCTACAACAACTGAGATGGTTGTCTTTCTCAGCAAGATGGTCTTTGCACTTTCCAATTGCACATATGTCGGCAATTCAATTCCAATTAGTGCACGTCATGACGTCAGCACCAATCCTTGATGCAATCAAAATACACCCCCAAAATGGCCGTTTGGTGCATGTGAGATAGGAGTCTCGCACCACATGATACGGTCATCTTGTACAAGCAACATGGGCGTCTCACAGGCCAGGTCAGGCTGAATTCTAGCCAATGTACAAAACAATCAACCTGACACTCCAAACTGTTGTCTCAATACTTAAATCGATCGTTTGGCAGTCTAGTCAGTTGATCCGTTGTGTGAATTGAAATACGTTAACACTTTAGTAATCAATTCAATCAGAGTTCAAGATCAAACTCCTCTACTAGATGAGTTCCTATGTGTGTGACCCTATAGGTCCCATATCACGTTGGCAGTGAATGTCCATAACAACTTATAGCATCACAAGCAAAGAGTTGTGCCTAGTCGCACATCAGTGCTACCCAAGTGAATGGAAAGTGGGGGAGAAACTTCAACCTAAAATTCATGCATGGTGTTATAGTGTTTGCATAATTCCTTTGTCTCTGATATACAGATTGAACTAGAGGCATGGAGCAGTCATCCTCATTATTATTCAATCTTGTTTCTTGAACCAGAGCAGACTGTATGAGACATATGTGAGATCAATATCATATATTGAATAACATGCGTATGTCCATACTTTTCTTGATCTCTCTATCAAGAGGCCTTGGATATCATACTCATGTAGGAGGGACAAATCCCAACTCTATCACTCATAGACAGTCCCCATGAGTCAAAGTCACACAATCATCACCGTTATAACAAACCATGTTTTAGGATTGCATTTGATGATGTCAAAGCATACCCAATGACATGGGATGAGTGAAATGATTTTAGGTCTAAGAACCACAACCACCACCATCACTATGAGAGCTGACTATGACTTCCATGATGATGGCTTCCATGTGTTAGTCTCATAGTAGGTCTGTCTGATACACTATTCTCTAACATGTATCTATGTGCTTGGTTTGTTCCTCTTTTACATCTATCACTTCAATGTTCTTTTTTTGTTCTTTAATATCTTCAAGTTCCAATTTTCTCCCACTGATTCCTTTGGAAAATAAATTACCTTTCAAGGAATATAGCTATTCTGGCAACAAACACTTTGTTGTCAGATGGAGTGTAAAAGTAGTACCCCTTGTTTCTTTGGGATATCCAACAAAAAAACATTTATTAGACTTAGGGCCAAGCTTTTCAAGAATCATTACCCTAACATAAGCTTCACATCTCCAAATATTCATAAAAGACACATCAAGATGCTTCCCATGCCATATCTCATATGTTGTCTTTTGAACCGACTCAAATGATACTCAGTTAAGTGTAAACACGATAGTTTCAAGAGCATACCCCGAGAAGGAAGTTGGAAGATTAGCAAAACTCATCATTGATCGCACCATATCTAGTAATGTGTGATTCCTTTTTTCTGATACATCATTATCTTATAGTGTTCTAGGTGGAGTCCATTGTGATACAATACCATGGGCTCTCAGAAGGTCCTCAAACTCTTGGATTAAGTATTCTTCACCTTGATCGAATTGAAGTGCCTTCATACTTCTTCCAAGCCAATTTTGTACTCCATTCATAAACCCTATGAACTTTCAAGAGTTTTTGACTTATGTTTCATCAAGTAAACATAACCATACCTACTAAAATCATCAGTAGAGGTAATGAAGTACTGATACCCACCTCTAGTATTTGTACTAAAAGGGCCACATACATCAGTATGTATGAGTCCAAATAGATCACTAGTGCTCTCACTATTTCTAGTGAAGGGAGTCTTGGTCATCTTGCCCAACAAACAAGATTCACATGTCTCTATTGATTCAAAATCAAAAGAGTCCAGATTACCATCTTTATGGAGTCTAGATATGTGATTCTCATTTATGTGCCCTAGATGACAATGCCAAAGGTATGTTTGGTTTGAGTCATTGAGTTTTTGTGTTTTGGTGTTTACATTATATATGCTTGTCTCTAGATCTATTAAGTATAGACCATAAGACATTGGGACGTTGCCATAAAAGATCCCATCTTTAATAATAGAACATCTTCCATTCTTTATTAGAAATTCAAATCCGTTCTTATCCAAACAAGCTACAGATATGATGTTCCTATTAATGGTATGTACGTAATAGCAGTTTTCTAACTCTACTACAAGTCCACTTGGTAGAGATAACTCATTGGTTCCAACTACGTTTGCTGCAATTCTTGCTCCATTTGCAACTCGCAGTTCTACCTCACCTTTTTCTGAAGGTCTACTTCTTTTCAGATCCTTCACATTTGAGCAAATGTGTGATCTACATCCGGTATGTAGTATCCATGATGAGGAAGTAATAAAGTTAACCTCAACAATGTATATACCAGAAGTAGAGATCTCAATCCCTTACTTCATCTTCCTTGGTCCGCTTATCCTTATCCTTCTCCTTATTCTGAGTGCAAAAGACTTAGACTTCAGCTTAGCCACATAATGCTTCTTGGCTTTGCCTTTTTCATTGGACTCAACCCCGCTGATCACCATCATAGATTTGTCCAACTTGATTTGTGCCTCGAAACTTATCAAGATGTCAAGTAACTCTGACAATGGTCTATCCATATTACTCGAGTGCTAACACTCAATAAACTGGCTATATGATTTAGGCAAAGACTGTAAAATCATATATGTGGCCAACTCTTAACCTAAAGGAAATCCCAGTCTCTCAATACGCTTCATATGCCCAATCATATTGAGCACATGAGGCTCTACTAGATCTCCCTCTCTCAGTTTGCACTCAAATTGCACCTTAGATACATTATACCTTTCATGCTTATCACATTGTTTATGCAACTCATAGTTCATACAGCCCAACATAAGGTTCTTGATGTTCACATCATCATTGGCATGCTTCAAAGAAGCATCCCTGTCAGACTTAGGTGAATTTTGAGTGGATACCGACATTGGTGTTTCAGGAACATGCAGAACACTTCTCAAGTTCCTAAACCAGTTATGGAAATAAATCTCATTTAATTCAATTGACTGTGATGATTGAGTGTTTTCCATTTGATTCTATAATAGAAAATTTGCATTGATAAAAACCCTTTTTCATTTGATTTGATTTGAAAGGTTGACACCAAATTGTAGTATGGAATCTTCTCCTAACATTGAAGTCAGAGCTGGCATATGCCAAACATTCATACCCCCCAAAGCCCAAAGCATAAGACCTGGCCCAATTCTGAGTGAGAAAGATAGTGTGACTGTATTTTAATAGTGGAATCAAGTAATAATAATCAAGAAAGAAAACCCAAAATCATGTCGCGTTCCCCTTGCCCGTTTACCCACTACTGTACTGACGTGAAGTTGATGAATGGAAGTTTTCCGCAACTAAAGTCAAGACTTTAGCTTGATAACCAATAGAGTATTGACCTTCACATTTAATCCTTTAATTAACTATCGCTCCCACCATTTTATTTAAATTTATAGACCTCAATATCAATTTAAAATATTATAACGTACAATATTCTAGTGGGACAAGATCTAAAACTATTACCCAGCCTACACCAATGTCCATAGTTAATTATCGAGGAGTTAATCATGCCAATTTCATCATATGCAACTCTTGGATAGATAATATGTGCAACCCCTTGCCATAATCATCTACATGATTCTCATTTTAGATTCTCTAAGAATCACCAGTTAAGCCTGACCCAAAAGCTGACATGATAATAATGCACCCCGCTAGGGTGGGAAAAACATTATTACCATCACACTTCTACGAGATAGATGTTGCACCACTAATGTACAGGTTTTGAGTCGCTTATTGTAGGCCTAGTTTACATTTGTTTTGTGCATTTGTTAGTCAATTTGTTGATTATATGTGCATAAATCTTGATAATTAGCTTGTATACTCTTTGTGTATCAAACTATGCTTATTTAATGGTAATCATGTTATTTTATATATTTCTCAGCTTAATACACGGTCCTTGTCAAATTTTAGGATCTTCCATATATTTGAAGAGTCAGATCCACCGACCACACAAATAGGTGCCACTGAGATGACATCAGGGACACAACCCCAATCAGCAAAGAGAGTCGATGGCACCGACCATCTAGTTCAGTGCCACCAAGATAACATCAGAGAGGAAAGGAGAAATTCATATCAACTCGATGCCACCGACATTCCAATCGATGGTACTGACTCTGTTAGAGATCAGCCAAAGCCTGATGCCATCGGTGCCACCGGCCACCAGGTCGGTGCCACCGACTCTGTCAGATTTCAATAATCTAAACCAGCCTCCCCGATCCAACGGTCCACATTATGTGGTACCGTAAGTGACCTAGGACAAAAAGGGAGGACGACCAGACCTAAAGGGGATCAATTTTTGCACCGCACGATGGCCAGAGAAGAGAGGGAGAGAGCACAGAGTCGAAGGATGACGATTGAACGATTTGAGCACCTCCGACAGACGTTTCTACTCCCGGAAGACTACAGATTGCACATTTCTTGAGGAGGATCATCTGGAGCACCTTCTTTCCAGGGGTTACACGAATATTCTTCATGTTTGCCACATTTTTCTTCTCTCCTCCTATGTGATCTCAAATGAAAAGCATGTGGGGCTAAACCCCTCTTTTCCTTAGGACCCAGGAGTAGCCTAGGGAATCGTTGTATTGACTATTTACATGATTTAGTATAAGTTTATCTTTATTCCTGGATATGTAAGTGTGGATTTGAACGACTTATCGCTGCTTGATCACCATCGATAGAGTATTAGACCAATAATCACTCCGGAAGGGGGATTAACGGTTAGAAAATCACAACTTGTACACTTCCCTACACGTTCCTTGGAATAGGTGATGTACGGGTAGTGGAAAGAACCCAGAGTTTTCATTAATGCACCTAAACTAAGTATAAATTACCATAGACATGGAATTGGCTTAGATTTAGGTAGTGAATTGTATCACGAGAGCGAGCAATTCAGGCTACAGGCTTTCTATCCAGGTTAGAAGTAGGAATTTATGTTAATTCAGTAGAGATAATATACAACGAGACCCCGTGGTGAAATGGATAATCCTAATGAATTCAACCTTATTTGAATCAATTGTTTACATTTTCTCTTAATTTTCTTTTGCTTTGTTAAAACTCAATTCAACATTTTCAACCGGCTTAGCGCATCGTACTGTAGTTAGTAGTAGTCACTAAGACTACATCTCCCTAAGTTCGACTCGGGCCTCACAAGGCCTATATTACTCGACGTGTGCACTTGTATTTTTATGCGCAGTTTTGGCATGTCAACGACGCTAGGGCTATGCTTGGCCAATCAAGCTTTTCATGTATGCCGCTTTTAGAAATCATCTAAGACTTAATATTTTAATTGAGGGAGTTTGTATAATACATATACATTAACCAATCAGCACATATGTATATATATATATATATATAGTATGTATCATATATATGCTATAACCCACAACGAAAAGATGCCATAAACAAAAATTGATGGTTATGGCCAACCTAATGTAATTCCTTGGAGCCACAAAGAATTACATCATCCTAGGTCCATATCACATGTAGAAACATGTTGTTGATGAAGATTCATGCTTGCCAATCTGGGTTGACTGGTTCAACCTTTGAACTGCTCAGATTGCCTCTTAGACAGTCAGTTGGTCACCTTCAGCCGGTCATCTAGCTCCTCCAAACAATTGGTTGGTCAACCTGTAGAGGATCGTTTGGCTCCTCCAAATAGTCATCTCGTTTGGTCCTTCGGGCTCTTGGTTGGCTCGCCAACTGGTCATCTCGACACCGCCAGACGATTGTCTCGACCCTGTCAGCTGGTCGGCTCGAACCCTTCATGCGGTCGGTTAGCATCTTTCTTCTTTGTCAAAATAAGAAATTAAACTATCCTACTTTTACATAATTATTGAGAAACCTCGAGTTACATTCGAGGGGAGTAAAGGTAGAAGAGAATAATATTTTTACATTGGGAAGATAAGAGATAGGCTCAGTTTGCATATTGAGATAAACAAGATTAACCAAACACACAACCATGTAAAGATAATAGGGGTTATTGGCCATAACCATGCTACTCATCCACCATCAAAACTCGCTTTTAGGGCGACACATGTAATTTGCATATATATCATATCATATTATTTTTGTTTCAATTATTATGTGGTGATTAGCTAGATGTGCACAATCAACCAGTTTAAATATTCACATCACATGCAATAATTAAACTTGATAAAACCAAAAATCCATCATCGTCTGGTAGTTTCCCAATTTTTTTACATATATCAACAATTCAATTACAATTAATGCACATCATGACGTCAACAAAAATCTTTGATACAACTGAGTTGCACCCCCAAAATGGCCATTTGGTGTATGTGATATGGGTGTCTCGCTGCACCCGAGACAGTCGTCTCACAGGCCGGGTCAGGCTGAATTCTAGCCAATGTACAATACAATCAACCTGACACTCGAAATGATTGTCTCAACACTTGAACTGATCGTTTGGAAGTCTAGTCAGCTAATTTGTTGTGTGAATTGAATGCCTAAAAACTTTCATAATTAGCCCAATAAGAATTCAAGATCAAACTCCTCTTCAAGATGAGTTCCTATGTGTCTGACCATATAGGTCCCATATTACATTGGCAGTGAATATCCATAACAACTTATGACATCACAAGCAATGAGAGGTGCATAGTCACACATCATTACTACCCAAGTAAATGGAAAGTTGGAGAACAACTTCAACCTACAATCTGTGCATGGTTTTACAGTGTTTGTATAGTGCCTTTGTCACTGATATCTAGATTGAACTAGAGGCATGGAGAAGTCATCCTCATTATTATTCAATCTTGTTCCTTGAACCAGAGAAGATTATCTGAGATATATGTAAGCTCAATATCACATATTAAATCATATGTGTGTGGCCACTCATTTCTCAGTCTCACTAATAAAGAAGCCTTGGATATCATACTCCCTTAGGAGGGACAAATCCCATCTCTATCACTCACAACCAGTCCCCATGTGTCACAGTCACCCAATTATCACCTTTATAACAACCCATATTTTATGATTGTATTTGATGATGTCAAAGCATACTGAGTGACATGTGATGAGTGTAGTGATTTTAGGTATAAGAACCACAAACACCACCTTCACTATAAGACGTGATTCTGACTTACCTAGTTAAGGTTTCCATTATCATTCTTATGGTGGGTCTATCTGATACACTATTTTCTAACTTGTATCTATATGCTTGGTTTGATATCACCATATCATGACTAATGACATCTTGTCATCAACCAAATCACACTCTGATCTTATTTGTTATTGTTGTCCATTTACCTTCCACAATAACAACTGATCAGGGACATAACAAGAATGCATATACTGTTAAAATTTGTAAGATCTCATTGTTCAACTCCTCGACCTGAAGACATACGTCATTGAGTAATATCATTGTCTAGATATTTATTATGTTATTTCATTATTTTAAAATAGACTAAACAAAATAAATTGGAATCTTGCCTTTATTAATAATCAAATAAGTTACAAGTTACGCCATTAAAATCATCATATGATTGGATCTATGGGCATACATACCATCAATTTTTTCATCAACCAACACACACTTTAGTCTTATATATTTTTATTTTATATTAGCTTCCACAAGAGCATCCAACTAGGAACATATCAAGAATGTATGTACTCTTATCGTGCATATGATCCCATTATTTAGGTCCTCAACCTAAATACATATGTAATTAAGTAACATCATTCTTTTGACATCTATCTTGTTATACCATTATCTCATAATTAAACAAACATATAGACACAATTTACAAGATATGCCATTACAATCATCATATGATTGGCTCTCTGGGCATACATACCAACAAACTCCCACTTACACTTAGAGCCAATCTCCCTTGATTTTGTTCCCAACTGATCTAACATGACTTTATACTTTTGCTGCGAATGTGCTTTTGTGAAGGGGTCAACAACATTGCTTTCTGTTGGTACTCTGCAAATCTTCACTTTTCCTCATTGTATGATCTCTCGTATGAGATGGAACTGCTACTATATATGCTTGGAACGCTGATGCGATTTGGGTTCCTAAGCTTGTGGAATAGCTCATTGTTGTTACCATACAACTCTATTGCATCGTTGATTCTTGGAAACATCCCAAGATTAGTGATAAACTTCTTGATCCAAACAACTTCCTTTGTTGCATTGGAGGCAGCAATATACTCGACCACTACTGTAGGATCAACAATGGTTTCTTGCTTGGAACTCTTCCAACTTATATCTTTGTTGTTAAGGTTAAACACAAATCCAGATTGCGATCTAAAGTCGTCTTTGTCAGTTTAGAATCTTGCATCAGTGTAACCCTTTACCACCAAATCTTCCTCACTTCCATAAACAAGAAACTGATCCTTAGTTCTTCTCAAGTACATAAGGATGTTCTTTATGGAAATCCAATGACTTTCACTGGGATTTGAATGATACCTGCTAGTCATATTCAAGGCGTACGGGACATCAGGATGACTACATAACATTTCATACATGATAAATCCAATTCCAAATGCATACAGAATCTTACTCATGCATTCTCATTATTCACAAGAGCTAGGACATTGATCTCTAGAGATACTAACACCATGATACAAGGGTAGGTTTCCTCTCTTATATTTCTCCACACTCAACTTTTTTAGTGCTTTGCCAATGTATGTGCTCTGGCTTAGGCCAAGAAGCCTTCTAGATTAATCTCTACAGATCTTAATTCCTAAGATATAGGATGCTTCACCTAAGTCCTTCATAGGGAATGTATTTGCTAGCCAGGTTTTACCATTTGTAAAGTAGGGATGTCATTCCACATCAATAGTATGTAAACTACATACAATATGAGGCATAAAACCATGCTCCCACTAACCTTCTTGAAAACATATGGTACATATTCATTTTGATTAAAGCCAAAATCTTTGACTATTTTGTGAAATTGAAAATTCCAACTCTGAAATGCTTACATCAATCCATAGATTGACCTTTGTAGCTTACAAACTTTATTTGCATCCTTTGGATTTATAAAACCCTTGGGTTGTGTCATGTACACATCCTTAAGTAGATTCCCATTAAAGAATGTGATTTTAACATCCATCTGCCAAATCTCATAGTCATAATAAGCTGCAATGGAAAGCATGTTCCTGATGGACTTAACCATGGAAACTGGATAAAAAGTTTCATCATAGTCAACACCTTGAACTTGTCTAAAATCCTTTTCAACCAATCAACCTTTATAGGTTTGTACATTACCATCCATGTTAGTCTTCTTCTTGAAGACCCACTTTCACCCTATGGGTTTTACCCCTTTAGGTGGATCCACCAAGGTCCATACCCTTGTTGGTGTACATGAATTCCATCTTAGATCTCATGGCCTCAAGCCATTTCACATATTTTTGTTCATTAACAACTTCTAGGTAGGTTGTTGGATCATCATCAATGACCAACTCATCGACTTCTTGAGTCACAAAATAACCAAATCTTTCATGCTCAAGGTGCGTCCTTCTATATCTGCGAGCTTCCTTTATTACATGAGTAATTTGAATTTCCACAATAGTTTATGATTCCCCATGTTCTCTTGTACCTCTACACGTTCAATGTTTTCCTATTGGTCTTGAACCTCTTCAATTTCTACTTTTCACCCAATGATTCCTAGGAATACAACTTCCTTGGCAACAAATACTTTGTTGTCAGATGGAGTATAAAAGTAGTATTGTTTGGTTACCCTAGGATATCCAACAAATTAACATTTATCTGATTTGGGTCTAAGATTTTTAGGAAATTCTTTCTCACATAAGCTTCACATACCCAAATCTTCATAAAAGGCACATTGGGATGCTTCCCATATCATATCTCATATGGTGTCTTTCAAACCATTATGTTGTAGTGTTCTAGGTGGAGTCCATTGCGATACGATACCACAATCTCATAAAAGGTCCTCAAACTCTTGGCTTAAGTACTCTTCACCTCAATCAGAATGAAGTTCTTTGATACTTTTACCAAGTTGGTTCTGTAGTTCATTCATGAAATCCTTGAACTTTTCAAGGGGTTCTAACTTATGTTTTATTAAGTACACATATCCATACCTACTGAAAGTCATCAGTAAACGTAATGAAGTATTAGTTATCACCTCCATCATTTGTTCTTAAAGGTTCACATATTTTATTTGAGTTAACAAGTTTTTATATTTTAGTCTTTATCTTATAAACATTTGTCTCTAGATCTAATAAGTACAGTCTAGAGGGCATTGGGACACTTCCATAAAAGATTCATCTTTAGAGATAGAACATTGACCATTCTTTATATGAAATTTGAATCCATTCTTGTCCATACAAGATATAGAAATAATGTTTCTATTAATGGCAGGTACAAAGTACCAATTCTCTAACTCTATTACAAGCCCCATGGGTAGAGATAAATGATAGGTTCCAAATATAGTGGCAGCAACTCTTGCTCCATTCACAAAGCACAGTTCAAGCTCACCCTTCCTTAAAGGCTTATTTCTTTTTAGAACCTCCGTATTTGAACATATGTGAGATCCACATCCGGTATCTAGAACCCATGATGAAGAAGTATACATATTTATCTCAATAATGCATATATCTAAAGTGGATATCTCTATCCCCTCCTTCTTCTTCCTTAGTTCCTCCAAGTAGAGAGGACAATTTCTTTTCCAGTGTCTAGCCTAGTGACATGGTGACAATTGCCTCCCTTATTCACCCATCCTTTAGATTTTAGTGTAGAATACTTGGGTTTCTGGTTAGCTTCAGAACTCTTCTTAGATTTTCCTTTACCCTTAGACTTCCCTTTGCTTCTACTGATCATCATCATGTATTTGGGTTTGTCTTTCTTCATCTACACTTCAACTATTCTCAACATGCCCAATATTTCTAACAATAGCTTGTTAAAATAGTTCAAGTTGTAGTTCATGACAAACTACTATTTGATTCTGACAATGATTGTAGAATCACAATTGTGACCAATTCTTGGCCCAAGGGAAATCTCAGTCTAGAAATGTTCTCGACATACCTTCTCAATGTGAGCACATGGGGACATAATGGATCTCCTTTTGCCATATTTCACTTGCACAATGCCTTAGAGATATCATATCTCTCTTGTCTTGCCTGACCTTGGTACATGTTCTTACAATGTGTTATCATCTCAATGACATCCATGTTCTCATGCTATCTCTGCAACTCATAGTTCATTGAGCATAGCATCAAGAACTGGCATCTACGACATCTTTAGAGTGTTTCTTGTAAGCATTCCTGTGAGCCTTAGGCATGGTGGGAGTAGGCTCATCCATCTCTGGTGTCCCCAAAATATAGAGCTTGCACTCTTGTGTGAGAACAATTCTCAACGTCTTGAACCAGATGTCAAAGTTATTCCTGTTTAACTTGTCCTTCTCAAGGACCGATCACAAGGAAAACATGTTTGTGTTTGACATTTCTTTCTATAAGAGAAATTTGCAATTTGTCAAAACATTTTTGATTTGATTTGATTGAAAGAAAATTTGACAATAATAATTATACCTATAATTAATTATAGCACTCACTATTTTATTCAAATTGATAGCCCTCACTATTAATTCAGAAGATTGCAACATACAACCTTCTAGTGAAGCAAGATCCTAGATAATTAAGTTATTACCCAGCCAATGCCAATGCCCATAACCAATTATTAAGGAAAGCAACATTTGCCAACTGCATCTCATACAATTGTTGAATAGATGGAATGCACAACTCCTGGTCATATCTCATCTTTATACTTCTAGGCACTTAATATCAATAACGTCACCTAGTTAAGCCTGACCCAAAAGCCAACATGATAGTAATGCACCCTACTTGGTAGGTCCACATAACTACCATCACACTTCCATGAGATAGATAACACACCACACTTGGCGAGCCCACACTTAGTCATTCAAGATTTTCATGTGTACTGGTTATGTAAAGCATGTAAGACTTAATATTTGATTGAGGTATTTTATTTATATAAACACACACACACACAGATATATATATATATATATATATATATCCAATCACCACATACGTATAATATGTGTTGTATACATAATATATCCACAAACAAAGCATGCAATCATAAAATATGAGTGATTTTTATGGCCACACTAATACAATTCTTTGGAGACACAAAACATTGCTACGTCCTAAGGTCCACATCATATATAGCAACTTGTACTTGTAGAAATATGTGTTGGAGCCAGCTTGATCAGTCAACTCAACCCTTGAGTCGATTGATTGGCCGAATGGTCTTCTTGGATGGATCAACTGGCTCTTATCTCCAGTGGTGTATGGACTCCTTCAGTCAATTCATTGAGATTTTAGTCGATCGATTGGATCCTCCTAACATCTGGCCTCCTCGGTCCTCCAGTCAATCGACTCAAGTTCTAAGTTGATTGACTCATCTGGTGTAGAATGCCTTCTCTTCACTGAAACATGAATAAAAGTATCATATTCCTATTTAACTTATTATATTATAAAAGTGAAACCTCAAGATACATTTAAGGGGACCATAGGGAGGAAAGTATTAACTTACATATGGAAAAAGAGAGAAGATCAAAATGCAAATTAGATTTAAAATGCAAGAATAAAACCATTCAACCGTGCACACATATTCGGGGGATATTGGTCATAACTACTCTTACATCCACCATCAAAATAATTTCAAGGTGACGTACATAAATTGCATACACACACAAACACACACACACACACACACAGATATATATATATATATATATATATATATATATAGAGAGAGAGAGAGAGAGAGAGTCAGGCTAGAATACACTCGAGTGTACAGATCGCAGGAATACACTCAAGTGTCTTTGCATATCAAGACTATTTGTTGCAAAATGTAAACTATTGATCTTCACTGTCATATTATAACTAGTTTACATACAAATTTTGAGTCCATTTAGATGAGTGTAAGTCACTCATCTAAGGGCAATAAAATTGACGCACGTAACTAATTTGAAATGCATAATTTTTGCGGTCTTTATAACATGACCAATAAATGTCCAAATGTGCTCAAATTTTTTATAGGAGCTATTCACAAGATGTTTAAGAAGATCAATGGATTAGATTTTTGAAAAAAAAATATTGCATCATGAAAAACTACTTTAGTGTATTCTACTCTGATTACACTCGAGTGTATCCTAGTCTCTCTCTCGCTCTCTCTCTCTCTCTCTCTCTATATATATATATATATATATATATATATATATATAAGATCATATATATAGGTTCTACAGGACATTTCATAGTGTATGTGGTATTTAATCAAATTTGGACATTAATTATTTAAATATTCACATCGCATGTAAAAAATAAATGATAAAACCAAAAACCAATCGTATGGATTAAATCCCAAAACATAGTAAATTTCCATAGCTATGATACCACTGTAGGGAAATATGACGACAGCGATGGAAGTGGAAACAAAAGTTTTCTTACTATATTCCCCATGAACATCCGATCGCATCAATGATTATGGATTGGAAAGAATGATTTCTGAGGCATATATGTGGTCCTGGTGTAAGTTCAACTACAATCCTTGCAATGACGTGCTTCTTTCTCAAGCATCACTCATAGTTTTGTTAGCGCAGACCTCTTGGTGTAACACCATAGATTCCGGTTCATGATGTCCTCCCAACATGGTGGCAACAACATCTACACCTCTACATAGTCCACACAGATTACCAGGAACTTTTTTCATTCTTTTGGAACTGACAGCAAGGAGTTGTCCCTTCGATGACAACGTACTAGTTCTGATTTGTTCTCCATAGTTGTCTTTTCCTTTTATGGGTAAGATTTGATTTGGGCTCTCATGTTACCACAAGAGTGAGAGGACAAGATTTTCCAATGCTAGTTGTGTTTTTTTGAAAGCCTTGACTACCCCCCTATATATTGGCGGGCCAGGGTCATGGTTTCTAGATAAACTGGGAGTCGAAGAGACAAATTGTTCATGAATTTTTTGTTGTTGTGGGTCATGAGTCGGTCGACCCAACTTTTGAGTCAATTGGCTCACACTCGAAGTCAGTGGAGTTGAATTCTTTCCTATTCACAAACATATTGGCAATTAATGCACAACATGACATCAACATCAATCCTTGATCCAATCTTATTGATTATTGAATCGGGCGATTCACATGTTGAACTAGTAGACTCTGAACCAGTCGGTTCACATTCTGAAGTACTCGATGCATTTTCTAGTTCAACCAATGTTCATCTAATGTTGTTTAAATTGAATTTACACATGAATCGATCGACTCAAAACTTGAGACAGTCGAATGAAATTCTCAGTCCGCAAATTTCAACTAGTGTTGTTTAAATTGAATACTTCAACACTTTGGTAATTGTGATGATCTTGATTTTAGGATTTATATATTGAGTATAGTGTTTGTGGATCATGAATGATCTATACATAGTCAATCCCATATTGAGGAATTCGTTCTTCCAGTTATGGATTCTTATCACGTAGATGTGTAGTTAAGATATAGTTGATGATTATGACTATTGATTGAGTTCAACCATAACATGTACCTTTGTATTCATCAGTTCATGTTTCCATGTGAACAAATGATCATATATGAGGTTCTATATTTGATGTTTGGACTTATAGTGGTGTCAACATACCTTGTGTCAACACTAATGATGAAATCATGGATGAAATGTGGATATTTGAGGTTTACTAGTAGTCATGTACTTTATTCATATTGATACACCCTTGTAAAAGAGCATACTTAGAGTAATTAATTAATCAGGAAGAGTGAGTGACCTTTTATTCACTTTGAATTGGTGATTTACAAGTTATGGAATCATTAATTTAGAAGGATAACTAGAGTGATAGCATAATACAAGGGTGAGGTGGATCTCGTGGTACCTGGTATGTAGATACTTGGCTGGATTGGTTTTGATGGTCAATTTTTTCAGATCTCTTACTTTTCTTAAAATCCTTGAGCATAGGGAACAGTCCCAGTTGTCTCACTCAGCCTGATATCTCACTGATTCCTGGCCTCTTGATTGATTTGTAGGGTACATTAAGAGGTTTTGTGAGGCTTCCAAGGGATTCTGAACATGGACACCTAGACCATTGGCTACCAGCTTGACCTCCTCCTCCTCCTTTCTACATTGCTTCCAGCAGTAGCCAACCCTAGCGATGAAGGAACTGGTCTTTGTTCACATGAATTTTAGCCAATGAACCAAACCTTGAACCCTACTGTTGTTTTAGGAAAAGCTTCATGATTGCTGAAGCAGATTGTCCCTATAGTTCTTCCCTATCCTTTAGGGTTTTCCATATGTGCAGCAATGGCCTCGCCCATCCAGGAGAATCCATTATCTTCCAGTAGGTACTTATTTTGCTCCTGGGGTTCCCCTTCGTGTCTCTTCTTTTCACCGACATTGACAGACATCCAGGAAAGAACATCGAACTCCAGCCTCTCTACTTGCGAGAGGAAGGCATCGAGTTCACATACAGGCTAGACCCAGACTCCATGTCCATGGAAATAGGGGTTGCAAGTTGATCCCCCTATGGATCCAGGTTCGTTACCACCTGGGCGGGTGACCAAGGACCTCTTCATTGTGGAGATGTTCTAGGTTTTCCCGGAGCTATTAGAATCCTTAGAAGCTTACTTGAGATCCAGAAGTGAGGCTCACCGAAGTCTGCAATCATGGTGGCACTTAAGTCCATAGTAGCAGCAACCCTTCAGTGGTCACAGAGATTGTTGAGGAGCATCAGAAGTCAGGAGCTTCACCAAAGGGTGACAGGAAGCTGATAACACCATATATGGACAGAATCGAAAGGAAGAAGACTAATCGAGCCTCATCGAAGAGGTAGCACAGATGGCACCCATATCAGCTTGACTCCTTATGGGTCCATGGCGATGCTCCTATAACCAGGAAAACGACAAGCATCATGCCCTGGGAACTCTTGTGGAGGTGAGAGCAAGCCGGAGGGCGATGAAACCTGAAGCGTGATGGAGTAGAGGAGGGGAAAAGAGGGAGAAAAAAGTTGGCTGGTCCAAACCAAGGCAACATGTGAAGCCCCCACTCTAATGGTAATAGGAAGGCATCCAGCAGATCCCCGTGAGGCAGTCAATGGCTCAAAGAAATTCGAAAAAGGTAAATAACCTCCCATTTTACATTAAACGTCGATATCTTAGAAAATGTGCTAAAAATATCTCCCTTGGCCTATAAATGCCCAAAAATAACCCTAGACTCAGAAAAAACATCCCCTATATTTTTGGACCCTTGGATCATGCTTTTGAAGCACAACTAATGATGATATTTAATTTATATGATAATTCTTTTTTTTGAGATCATATTATTCGTATAATTAGCATATCATGGAAATAAAATATGAGAAAATCTTTTATGAACGCTAATGTCATTTAGATACCAAATATGTACTCTCAAATTATAATTTAAAAATATTACATCTTTTCCCATTAATGCAAAATTAGATGCTTTAAACCATATATTAATTCTAGAAAATAGACCAATCATCAGAAAAATATGAAATTTGGATCAGACCCTAAAAATGACATCCTAATCAGCATAAAAACACTAGTGAAATATTTTAGATCAGTAACACCTAGTTTTGACCTAAACCCTAATTTGGATCTAAAATATTAAGAATATATTAACCATGTATTAATGATGATTAATTGTTAGTAATCAGGTGATGACCAGTGATGTAGATGGTCTACAAAAATTAGAAATATCTAAACTCAGGGACATGGGTTTCTTTAATTATATGACTATGGTATTATTGGTTGAATCATGATATCTATGCATGCTCTTTTATATTGCAAATATTGGATGTAGTATTACTATAAGTACTCGGTGTTTTGTCACTTGAAAATACAAATGATGAGTAGATATTTTGTAGTTATTAAGGTGTTCATTATCCCCCTTATGAGGGAAGAATCAATGTTGACTAGTACACCTCCCTAGAGAACAAGGTGTATGGGGAGTTCCCTAGAGTACTCCGTACACGGGGATGGGCCCAATATATATGTTTTGGTACTAGTCCACCTAAGTAATGCAATTCATACTAAAATTAGTGTATTTGGCTAAATAAATAATTGTTTTCTAGGATCTTTCTTTCTACAAATCTTTCAAAGTTATGAAAACCATAAATATATGTATCATTATACCCATGTACACACCACATTATGTTGATTCGCTATTTTACGTATGTTTTAGGTTCAGAGCTCGCATTGGATAAAAGACAGGAAGTGAGAAGTGTTCAGGTTGTACCTATTGTGTAGATCCTAATTAGCATACATGTTCATAGACTTGTAGACACTTCATTCAATATGTAATTTTAATTCATGTTGTAATAACTAATTTTGTAATATACACATGTTGAATGTTGACAAATGTTTTGGTGCATGCTTATAGTTGTTTGATCATGTATGTACATATTGCTTCTGCAATGCACTCTGATACAATTGTCTAACATTTTTGGATTTTTCCTCTTGGCCTTCTAAGTCTCGAGACGGCAGAATCTGGGGATGTTATAGTTGGTATCAGAGCATGAACATTAGCTACACCTGACAATTTCTCACCATGAAACATAAGAACTAAATATAACCATTCACTAAAAACCCTAAAAATGTAGTATGTTGTTCTATAGGAATAAGGTTTGACTTAGCCTCTAAGTTAGAACCTAGATGTTTGAGAACTAGGTTTAGACAAGTGTCTGAAACCCTTTCCATATAGAGCTCATATGTATTGGGTAGCTACACTACTCCACACCTTGTTCTTACCATTTCACTAGGTGACTTGGCACTGGACTATCTACTGTATGTGAGACACTCATTTTTTTAATTTGGTTTTGTTTTCCAATCAGCTCGATCCTCAAAGTTTTCTCTAACTAATGCCTTCTTAGAGAAAAACTATATAATATTTTATTATATATATGTAAATATGAAAATGTGTCCCTCACACTGGAGAGTAGTTAGTGTTCATGTAACCTAACACTACTACAGAAATGGCTTATGAAGTCACTTTCCAGTCGTCGGTTATTAACGAAGAACCGACGCCTAAAACCTACAGCGTCAGTTTAAAACATAAACCGACATATATCGGAGAGGAGTGGCCAGACACGGGTATCGCTTTCTATTTAGCGTCAGTTCTAGAATAAACAACCGACGCCTAAAATTAACCGCCAAATCCCAAATTTCGCGTGAACAAATTACCTCCAAAATTTGACATCTGGTGTCGGTTATTTACTAAAAAACTGACGACGAAAGGTTATTCGCGATACAAAAATTGGGAACATCCGACGCTTATGGGTTTTCACGCGTTTTCCCAGGAAAATTTTCGCACCCCTATGAGCGTCAGTTTTAGAAAGAAAACGATGACTATGGTCATTAATCGAGAACAATTTTTTTAATTGGCGTATGTAGATAGACGTCGGTTGGTTTCTAGTAAAAACTGACGACTATCAATAAGAATAGGTGTCGGTTGATTTGTAGAACCGACACCTTTAGGTTTACGTGTCGGTTGTTTTCAATAACCGACGATGATTGATAACTTAACAACACCCGCGAGCCCGACTCTTCCCCTTTCTCTATTTCATTCATTGTCTCGCGCAGCTGCTACTCCAGGGTTTGGCGATTTCCAGTGATTTCTCCTCTGCCCCCACCTCCGCCGCCATTTACTCCGGCCGCGCACTGCTCTGCTCGCTTGGGTGGTCCTCTGCCCACCTCCGCCGCTGCTTGCCCTCTGCCCCAGCTCCGGTGGCCTTCTCTCCTTCTCCGGTGACCTTCTATCTTACTCCGGCGGCCTGCTCTCCTACTCCTGCTGCTCGCTGCTGCTACTCTCCCCGCCAACGCCGCTGAAGGTACCTGCTCTGCTCTTCTTCCTCCTCTTCTTCCTCTGCCGAGGTGTGTGAAATCGCAGGTTGGCACGGTCGTGGTGGGCAGCACGGCCGTGTTGGTAGCACGGTCGTGCTAGCACGGCCATGTTGGTTGATTTTGTGCTATATTGCTCAATTATAATCGGATAGCCTATAATGTTGTGCTACATTACTCTTCTAAAATTATTCTTATATTGTTGAATTGGGTCAATGACCACACCTGCTATTGTGCCTGAATTATGCCATGTATGTTGGTACAAAGTGAATCTTATCGCTCTAATTGTGAATTATTGTATGTTTGAAACTATTGAATTCTTGATTTATTATTTAATAATGCTCTAATTGTGAGTGATGCAATGTAAGTGAGCAAATACATGTAGTGGATATGTACTCATTAGCCTAGAAACACGTCCAAGATTTACTCATTAGGAGTAAATTTTAGATAGTCCCCGGTTTGGGACTGTTCTTGAACACCTAATCTCACTTAGGATGTAAGTGTATAATGTGTATTGGGTTTTCGAGAAAATTTCAGTAGCATTTCCTCGTTTGTTCTCTAAGTACATATGTACTTAGAGAATAGTAGGGAAATGCTGCCGAAATTTTCTCGAAAACCCAATACACATTATACACTTACTAGTGAGATTAGGTGTTCAAGAATGGGATAGGTGGTACACATTTATTATATATAAGAATGACATTACATGTATTTGTTGGCCTAGAAACCCATCCAAGATATACTCATTAGGAGTAAATCTTGGACAGTCCCCAGTTTGGGACTGTTCTTGAACACCTAATCTCACTTAGGATGTAAGTGTATAATGTGTATTTGGTTTTCAAGAAAATTTCGACAGCATTTCCCCATTTGTTCTCTAAGTACATATGTACTTAGAGAAGAACGGGGAAATGCTGCCGAAATTTTCTTGAAAACCCAATACACATTATACACTTACTAGTGAGATTAGGTGTTCAAGAATGGGATAGGTGGTACACATTTATTATATATAAGAATGACAACACATGTATTTGTTGGCCTAAAGTTTTAACCATGCAAAAACTCTAATCTGTTAACCCTAGACCCTAATCTTGTTGTAATGTATATTTGATTTCTCTTTGATCATAGAATGGATAGATCATGGATGTCCATTCGCAATCGCTGCACCCCAGAGTTTATTTCTGGTCTTGACCAGTTTATTAGATTTGCCGAGGAACATAGGAAAAAACCTGGAGATAGGTTCTACTGTCCATGTAGGCATTGCGGTAACAACTTGAAAGTCAGCACTGGTGACGAAATCAAAAGTCATGTCATGTGCAACGAGATTATACAAGGCTATACAGAATGGTACTAGCATGGAGAGTTTTCAAACCCGAAACCAGTGGATGTCGATAGCAGTGCTTGTATGGAAGAAGAAATTGCCTACGATGACGTAGATGTGAATGAACCAGTTCCAGTAGACATCGTTGATGCGATGTTGGATAGTTGTGGGGTAGAGCACACTGATCCACCTCCAATTTTTAGAAACATTGTGCATGATGCTGAGATATCGTTATACACAGGTTGTACTAAGCTTACGAAGCTTAGCGCTGTGTTGAGATTGTATAAGTTGAAAGCTAACAATAGATGGAGCGACAAAAGCTTCACTTCATTGTTGACTTTGTTGAAAGAAATGCTTCCTGAAGGAAACGAGCTGCCAATCTCAACATACCAGGTAAAGAAATTGTTGTGCCCAATGGGAATGGATGCCAAGAAGATACACGCATGCCCGAATTATTGTGTATTATTTCAAAAGGACTATGTGGATTTGAAAGATTGTCTAAAATGTGGTGCGTCACGGTATAAATTGACGACTTCGGGGGAGTCTAAAACAGGTTCTCCTGCCAAGGTGATGTGGTATCTACCTATAATATCACGGTTTCAACGCTTGTTTGCCAATCCGATAGATGCAAAGAATTTGAGGTGGCATGTAGATGTTAAGAAAAATAATAATGGGATCCTACAACATGCGTCTGATTCCCCACAGTAGAAGAAGATTGATCTATTGTACCCTGAATTTGGTGAAGAAGTTAGGAATCTAAGACTTGGGCTTTGTACAAATGGGTTGAATCCGTACGGGACATTGAGCAGCCAACATAACACTTGGCCAGTCATGCTTGTTATATACAATCTTCCTCCCTGGCTGTGTATGAAAAATAAGTACGTAATGCTGTCGTTGTTGATATCGGGCCCTAAACAATCTGGAAATGACATCGATGTTTATCTTGAACCTCTGATTTATGACTTAAAGAAACTCTGGGGTGAAGGTGTGATGACCTATGATGCTTCACGAAGAGAGACATTTCGTTTGCATGCTATGTTGTTTTGCACTATTAATGACTTTCCAGCATATGGGAATTTGTCTGGATATAGTGTCAAAGGAGCTAAAGGGTGTCCTATATGTGAAGAGAACACTGATTCAACAAGACTAAAACATGGCGGTAAGACTGTATATCTCAGTCATCGAAGGTTTCTTACAAAATTTCATCTGTATCGTAGGAAGCGCAAAGCATTCAATGGATTGAATGAGGAACGGAGTGCACCTAAACAAATACCAGGGGAGGTTGTTTATGAAAGAGTAAAAGACTTTGTCAATGAATTTGGTAAGAGATCACAATGTACTATGACCACACGGAGTGACAAAGCTTTATTCAAGAAGAAGTCAATATTTTGGGATCTTCCTTATTGGAGTTCTTTGACAGTCAGACATTGTATCGATGTCATGCACGTTGAGAAAAATGTCTGTGATAGTGTCATTGGTACTTTGTTGAATATACCAGGTAAGACTAAAGATGGGATAAAATCCAGACTGGACCTACGTGAAATGGGAATAAGGTCAGAATTAATAGAATTTCGTGAAATGGGAAATCGGAGAACATACTTACCTCCCGCTTGTTACACATTGTCTAGAAAGGAGAAGAAAGATTTTTATGAATGTTTGGTAAATGTTAAGGTTCCACAGGGTTACTCATCCAACATCCGTAGATTGGTATCAATGAAAGATCTGAAGTTGATAGGTCTTAAATCTCATGATTGTCACACTCTAATGCAACAAATATTGCCTGTGGCAATTAGATCTATATTGCCGATGCATGTAAGGTTTGCAATCACCAGACTTCGTTTCTTTTTCAACAGTCTGTGCAGCAAAGTTATTGACCCTGATACTCTCGATAAATTGCAAAGAGAAGTGGTTGTTACCCTATGTCAGCTTGAGATGTATTTTCCTCCGTCGTTCTTTGATATCATGGTACATCTTGTTGTCTACTTGACTAGGGAAGTGAAAATGTTGGGACCAGTTTTCTTGCATTGGATGTATCCCTTTGAACGATACATGAGCATTTTTAAAAGTGATGTTCGAAACCGTTATCGACCTGAAGGGAGTATTATTGAGGGTTATGTGGCGAGAGAGGTTATGGATTTTTGCAATGACTTTCTCAGTGGTAATGACACTCCTGATAATGACAAGAATATTGACGAGCAATTTGGCAAAGGAATTTTGGGATCACGTGTGAAAGTAATCAGCCGTGAGCAGTTGGAACAAGGTCACTTGTATATTTTACACAACATGGACGAAGTGAACGTTTATATCGAGGAACATACCAATTTCATCAAGAGACAATATCCTCGAGCCAATACAATGTGGCTTGCTAGATAGCATAACAAGACATTTATTAAGTGGTTTGAAAATAAAGTCTTACATCAACTATCTCAAACACCAGATGATATTACTGAAACTATCAAATGCCTCGCCTTTAAACCAAAATTGACTGTTATGTCTTATGAAGGGTATGACATTAATGGATTCACATATTACACAAAGCGCAAAGATGATAAGAGTGTCGTCCAAAATAGTGGGGTCACCCTTCAAGCATTGACTATATTTTTTGCAAGTGCAAAGGATAAGAGTCCACGTGAAGCTAAAATGTCATATTATGGTGTCATTGAAGACATATGGGAGTTTGACTACATAGATTTCAGAATTCCGCTCTTCAAATGTAATTAGGTTGATAACACCAAAGGAGTTATAGTGGATGAATTGGGTTTCACTTTAGTGAACTTTGAAAAGATTGGTGAGAAGGATGAACCATTCATATTGGCATCACATGCGAAACAAGTATTTTATATCGATGATCCTGCAAATGATAAATGGTCGGTTGTTCTTCATGGTAAAAGACAGTTCATTGAAGATCCTATAGATGAAGAACAGTACTATGATAAGTATGATGACTCCAGTCCATTCTCAGTTGGGTTGCCAACACCAACAAATATTGAAGCTAATGATGACTTGTATGTGCGCGGAGATCACAATGAAGGATTGTTAATTGATAAAAAAATCGCAATATTAGAGGCATGTTTATATTTTTTTATAGGTTTTATTTTTCTGAATGTGAACTTTATAATGTGAATGTGAACTTTACAATGTGAATTACTTTATAATGTGAATGTGAACTTTACAATGTGAGCTTTACAATGTGAACTTTACAATGTGAATGTGAACTTTACAATGTGAATTACTTTACAATGTGAATGTGAACTTTACAATGTGAGCTTTACAATTTGAATTACTTTATAATGTGAACTTTACAATGTGAATGTGAATTTTCAGATGGCTGAGCATTCTCTTGATGAGCGTGTTGATGATTACCGTGAGGGTGAGGACATCAATGCGCCGCCTCACAATGTAAGTTTTAAAAATATATCATATATTTATAGTTATATCTTGTAAATGTGTTTATTTTGTCAAATTTTAGGTTGATGATGCACATGTACCATCTGATGCACTTGAGGCACTTGATCAGCAACACCAAAAAGTTGACAGGAGAAGGGGCATCACTATGATGAAGAAGTTAATAGTGCAAAAGGGCAATGGACCCAAACTTGTTGTGGATTTTGATAATGCAGGAAATGCATCTGGTGTGAATCGCAATTCATTTGTTTCATATCTTGGGTATGTTACTCGTAGCCATTGCGGTTGTAAGATAGATTCTTGGCATAAAGTTTCTAAGGAGAAGAAAAACATAATATGGAAGGATTTATGCGTGAGTTATTATTAATTTGCAATTCTATTTTGTAGATTATTACTAATTTTTTGGATACTAGTTAATAGCAATTCTAATTTGCAGAGTATATTTGAATTGGATGAAAATCTGCATCGTAAATGCGTGATGCAATGTTGTGGGAGAGTCCTAAGGAACTATAGGACAAATCTCACCTGAGAATACATAAAAGAAGCTGGAAAGAGGAAGAAGATAGCCACTGAATAGTGGAACTTCCCGGACAAAGAAGAATGGGACGCGTTTGTTGCTTCAAGACAAACAGATGATTTCAAGGTATTAGGCGTCAGTCCCAATCTCATTAATATATGTTGTATTCACCTATTCAAGATTAACATTTACTGTTACTAACCAAATCATTAATGTGCATACTAACTAGGCCCTCAGTGAGGCACAAAGATCAAGGCGTGCACTGAATGTGCATGACCACACAATGGGTCCAAAGGGGTATGCAGGCATTCGCCAAAGACTACAGTCTGAGGCTACTGCTCAGTCTACTGCTACTCAGGAGTTCTCCACTATAGGTAGCACACCTCTGCCTCACCATGATATCTGGATAGCTGGGAGGCAAAATAAGAAGGGAGAAATAAGGAAGCCCGCAACTGCTGAGACGGCTGCAAAAATGGTAAAATACAACTCTTACAGCAATCGTTCGAATATTTATTATTTGTGGTGTTTACTTAATTACAAATTTTTGTTTTGGCGATTAGCGGGAGCTGCACGAGCTGAGGAAACAAGGCAAGTTCATCCCTGAGGGCACAAGGGATGAATTGACAGTTGCTCTGGGTAACCTAGAGCATCCTGGACGTGTTAGGGCTACAGGCGCTGGTGTGGGCATCAAAGCTTTTTTTGGGCCATCCCAGCGCAAATATGTCCCAAAAGTTGGACTTTCACAAGAAGAGGTAACATATTTTTTCCTTGTAGATGTTACTGTAAAAGAGAATTCAATAATTAGAATTTGACGTTTCTTTTATCCATGTATAGGTAGATAAGCTATTTGATAGGAAACTCGAAGAAGCAATGAAAAAGTGGCAGGCATCTCAGATTGCCACTTACCAGACAGTACCTATGGTGTCTCCTATTGCAGGCTCTACTCCTATTGCAGAGGTTGGGAGTAATCCTATAGACCCACCACCTAGCAAATCCGTTGTAAGTATGTTTATGACATAGTAACTATTTTTTTAATTCAAGATGATATGTATATATGAAATTGTAGTCGTTTCAAAAAAAGATGATATGTATATATGTATATAACATTCTTTACATAAAAATTTGTAGGGGTTGAAGCCATGCCGTCTAAAAGTTAATGAATATGTCGTTGCAGAGGCGTCGTCTTACCCATCCCTACCAGGAGATATGTTTCACGGGTCTCCATTACCAGCTGGTTGGATTCGTGTGAGCCCAGTACATATATTCCCCAAGTGGATGGATCTTCCATTGACATATGCCCACCCAGATTGTGAAACGCTTGGTGAGGTAGTAGGCGGAGTGATATTGTGACTAAAAGCGGATGTCATCTTTACTGAAATTGTATAGTAAATTTACATTACGTTAAATTGTTAGTGTGTGTATATGATGTCAGTTGATCTGAAATTATTATTATTATTATTATTATTATTATTATTATTAATATTATATATATATATATATATATATATATATATATATATATATACAGGTTAAAAAGAAGACACCCACAACATCTAGGCCTCCACTTCCACCTCCTACATTACCCAGTTGGGTTCCACATGACCTACCTGTCCCGTTAGGTCCTAACTGTTGGGGTATGGTAATATTGTTAGGCGAACATGATATAAATTTCCTTATAACTATTTCTATAGATTCAGATGTTGCAGGTCAATCATACGAAAGCAAACTATTTATACAAGATATTTTGGAGTTGTTTCGATATGATTGGCTAAATACATCTGTGATAGAGCTATGGATAAGGTGAGATCTTCTTTATACATCCATATACCTTGTATAGGATCTGGTGATCTGGTTTCTTATTTATTAATGCATGTGTAATTAATACATATTTTGCAGCTACTTAGACAAGATATGTGCAGATTTTGCATTCAAACATGTAGGATTTTTTATTCCATCTTTGATTAGTCTAGTAGCTAAAGACCCTCCGTCAGTTCAACAATACTGTTGTGAGGCTTTTACAATTTTTGCTCAAAATAAGAATATGATGATAATGGCTCCATTCAATGTAGAGTAAGTTTACTTTGCTTATTATAATTTGGACTTAAGAAAATTACATTTTTATTGTGGATTTTGAGTTATTAATTTTTAACTTTTTTACCTCTAGTGGTATGCATTGGGAGTTACTAGTTATTGTCCCCGAGACATTCACTGTCTATTATCTAGATCCTAAGGGGAGTAAATTGAATACAAAATATGGACACATAATGAAAATGGCATTATTCCGGTGAGAAATATTTCATTTTCATATCCGTTAACATATGTTATTACATTACTATTTAATTATGTAATGTACTGTGTTACATTAACATGTAGGGGTTTTGATGAGTTCAAAAAGGCTGGAGGAAAGGTCCCCATGAAAAAGAACCAGCCAATAATTTGTAAGAACGTGAAAGTAAGTTCCCGACTGCAATATATGTATATATTATTTATGTGAACAGTGCTTAATTAGTTGTATTTTATAATATTTTGTATGTTTGAATTTATAGTGTGCTACACAAGACAACGGATGGGCATGTGGATACTATGTGATGTGATTTATGCACATGATTATCAAATATGCCGCAATGGACATCGATTGTATTGTCTAGGTATTATATAGTCTCATTAGATATATAATATGAAATATATCAATCGTATTTATAGCTCATTAATTACATATATACATCATTCTCTTTACAGATGTTTAAAACTGACCACACTACAGGAACGGCCTTACCAGATGTACATGCTCCCTATACGACGGGAGAACTAAATGAAGTAAGAGAAGAATGGGCAACAACCATACAAGTAGTGGGGGGTTTAAGATATAATTGGGATGTTGATAGTGAATAACAACTAAAGAATGATATTTTGTAAATGAATTTCTGAATTATAATATATGTGTGAATGTTTCTACATGTCTGGATGCTTCTACATGTGTCTGAGTGAAAATGAATGAAACTGTTGGTTGCTATATGAATGTTTCTATATGTGTGAATGTGAAAATGAATAGAACTACAGATTGCTAGCTACATGAATGTTTCTAAATATGTGAAAATCAAATGGAACTACAGGTTGCATTGCTAAATGTGTGAATATTTTTGTTGTTAATTTTGCAGGTTTGTGGCATGTTGTTGGCTGATATCAATGGATGTCATAAAACCTACAGTTCATAACTGATCTATAGGTTTCTCATCCTGCGACCAGCCATACAGCAGGTCTGCAGACTGACAGAAAAAAAAAATAGGCATCAGTTATCGGTATAAAACTGACGCCACATCATTACAGTGTCGGTTTCTAATAGTAACTGACGTCTATTTCCTTAACACCACGGCCGTGGCAGCGGACCAGACACCACGACCGTGCTGGCCAACACGGCCGTGTTGGGAGTGCACGGCCGTGGCAGCGGACCAGACACCACGGCCGTGCTGGCCAGCACGTCCGTGTTGGGGTTTATATGACGTCGGTTCTTATTTAATAACCGACGCTGATAGTGCCCAAGATGGCGCCCTTCTGTGGCGCGAAGGTATATGGCGTCGATTTCTTACCTAATAACCGACGCTGATAGTGTCCAAGATGGCACCCTTCTGTGGCACGAAGGTATATGGCGTCGGTTTCTTATCTAATAACCGACGCTGATAGTACCCTGCTGGCGCGTTTTCGGTGGCGCGCGAAGGGTTTTGGCATCGGTTTTTGAACCGACGCATAACGGCTGGGCTTTTAGCATCGCCCACATAGGTGTCGCTTAGAAACCGACACTAAAGGCCTTAAATAACTGACACTAAATGTCTGTTATGTACTAGTGTAAGTGAAAAGGGAGTGACATCAGTCTAAAGAGTGAGTGTATCTAGATTAGATGTCTAGTGCCTTATCAGGTATGTGATGTTAGAATAGTTGATAGAATGATAGATGATATAAGCAAGGGTGATCTTATGTAAATTCAGTCTCTAAGGTATAAGCTCTGTATAATAATTTAAGTTGTATATTAGTTGTATCCAATTTTGAAGATTCTAAGCTATGTCTTGATGATGAAAATATATTCCCTTCCATACTTAAGTTGAGCTAAGTTAAGATAAGGTTGGATATGCATGAGCCTCAAGATATTTTATAAAAGGTCACGTGTTAGGACAAGATATGTGGTGAACTCTAGAGAGAGTGAGACCCACAAGGAGAGGGTCACGTGACCTACCCTACAATATATGAAAAATATGAGATATATGCAAAATGATGTGTCCTAATGTTATAACCCCATTTTTTCTAAAACATGTAATGAAATTTGTAAATCTTCTTTTAAGAAATAAATGGTTGATCTAATGATTTGATTTGAATGAATTTCGTGTATGATAGCCTTGTATGTTTTCTTAATGGGCCTTATTGGCTATTAAGCCCAATTGAAAGAAAAAGAAAAAGGAAAGGAAGAGGAATCGTATTGGATAAAGGAATAAACAAGAAAATAGATAAAAGAAGAATAAAAGGCTAAGGGATATTTTTCCAAAATGGAATTTTGAGATATTAAAGTTCCTTGAGCTTCAAGGAACTCAGGATAATAATATAATGGCAAAGTAAATAGAAAATATGTGGAAAATATAAATAAATAAGTGTTAACTTGAAACTGAAGAAAAGGGCTCATTTTCTTTAGATAATGATCCCAATTTTTGCATGATGAGAGATAAAACCATAAACGAGATTCCCTTAAATTTTGAGATAAAAGGAGTTATAATTTGGGAGTTATTGCTTTTTTAAGTTATCCTCAAATATGGATTTAATTGGGAAAAAAATAAAATCTTTCCTTTCTTTTTGGTTGAGCGCGTGTAATGTTGGTCGTTGGATCTTGATCCAACAGGCACGACTTATCGTCAAGTCCCAGCGGGACATGGACTGTAGACGAGACACAGTGGGAACTTTCCCCTTTGATTTCAACCGCATCAGTGCATGTGCACTCATGGGAGGTGTCCCATTGTGTTCGGGAGAGAGAGAGAGAAAGGTTCTTGACCCTGGGTTGATGACCTTTCATCGTGTCTTCACAAAACGCCCAATTGGGCTAGGAAACAGATTAGGACAGGGAACAAGAACCCTAAAAGAGACCCCCATAGCCTATAAATAGACCCTCATGTGGTTGCTCTCACCCTCACGAACCCTGGCGGCAGCTCCCTAGGTCATCGCACCCTCTCCCTCTCTCAATTAACCTCTCTCCGGCGAAGGCTCCACCGCGGCACCACCGTGTCATCTTGAGAAGAAAAGGGAGGAGGACGAAGAGTAGGGACCATGGGATTGAGATCCACGGTGAACCCACGCCAGATCCAACGATCACGGGATAGCGCACCTAACTTACTCGAGTAAGTGGAGTGGGTTAACGCGGGGCGTTTGATCAGAGTCCATCGTGGACCTGAAGAAGATCCGACGATCGCCAGCAAGAAGCAGCACGTGAAACTGGGTTAGTGGGGATGATCGACAAGGAACGTAAGATCAATACGCGGACCAGTGGTGCACCGATTGAACGGTCAACTAAATTCGGTAATTAGTTCTCTCTAGTTGAAAAATCCAAAAATAGCCTTTTATTTGCGAAATTCATAGAAATATCTAGGAATCTCCAATGGAAAAACTTTTTATATGAAAGTTGCATAAAAAAATACGAGGAACAAGATTAAAATGTTTTGATAACCTTATTCTATCCTGTTTTACAAAAGTTCCTTAATTTAGTAGAAAAATGTATTAAAAGGTAATTAGAAACCCTAATTGTATATAAAGGGTGAATCTTTCTGGATTAATAGGTTAATTTGAAGAGTATTAACCTGTTGATTATTAAGATAGAGTTTTCATATGTTTTGAATGTAAGATTGGCTAATTTAGGGTTTAATCTTTAAATGAAGGATAATATGTATGGAAACCCTAATTTAGGGTGAAAGAGGGGAAAAATCATGTTATTTAGGATTAAGGAAAATAAGAAACTAAATAAAGGTCCTAAGTCTGTTAGGAGTATTAAAATGAGGAATTTAGGATTTTTATGTAGATTTGCTAAATTAGGATCATAATGTTAAAAGTGGAGACAAACCCTAATTTCCAAGGAAATCCTAAAATTGAAATATAAATCCTAAGCAATAAGATGAGTTTGGATAAATAATGATAAAAGGAAGTTTTTATGTTTATTTTAGGATTTCTGTTCATCTTTGCTTGCTTGGTTGGGTTTCCCTACTTAATTGATTTTGTCACTAAAACTACCGTTACAGGTATGTGGTTACGTTTATGATTAACTGCCTTAGTTTCATGATGATTCTCAGAGATTTTGTTGGTTGTTTGAAATAAAGTGCTTGGATGACTTTTATTTCATACAACTATAAAGTGACTATGATTATCACTATATATATATATATATATATATATATATAGAGAGAGAGAGAGAGAGAGAGTCAGGCTAGAATACACTCGAGTGTATCCGGAGCGGAATACACCCAAGTAGTTTTTCATGATGCAATATTTTTTTTTGAAAATCTAATCCATTGATCTTCTTAAACATCTCGTGAACAACTCATACGCAAAATTTGAGCACATTTGGATATGTATAGCTCATGTTATGAAGACCGCAAAAATTATGCATTTCAAATTAGTTTCGCACGTCGATTTTGTTGCCCTTGGATGAGTGACTTACACTCATCCAAATGGGCTCAAACTTTTTATGTAGCCTAGTTATAGTATGACGGTGAAGATCAACGGTTTACATTTTGAAAAAAATAGTCTTCATATGAAAACACACTTGAGTGTATTTGTGTGATCTGTACACTCGAGTGTATTCTAGCCTGACTCTTTATATATATATATATATATATATATATATATATATATATATATATATATATATATATATATATATATATATATATATATATATATATATATATATATAACTGGCTTAGATCCGGATCCTCCTCTGTGGCTTTGCAAATGCTAAAAAGGGTAACCTAGAGTAAGGTCTAGGCTATCATGAGTTAGAAATTGGGCTACCAACGTGTAGTGCCATGAGACTCTTAGCATACCATGAGTTAAGGAGTGGGCTACCTACGGGTAGTGCCATGTGACTCAACCCTAGAAATTAATTCACTCGTTAGGTGGGATCATGAGGGGTATAATGGGGATCTACCATAAGGAAGGTAGCATCCAAGTCCACTGCAGGGACAACACAGAGGATAGGGTATGCATGGATCGCGTAGTTATATTTAAAATGTAAAGTTGTTTGTTAAAATGTAATTGATTGCACTAAGTTGTTATGATTAATTTTACATTTATTGTTTCCCCCCACATACCAGCTTTTTGCTGACGACGTTTTGTTTGTCGGTGTTTTAGGTACAAAAACCAAAAAGGACAAATAGTAAAACGTCATATTGTGAAATACGTGAATTAAAGTTCAAGGACGATTAGTTAGAGTAGAATTCATATGTGGATAGAAGTTTAGAAATCCAATTTTTCAAAGGTATGCAAAATTTTATTTATTACAGCTTTTCAGTATAGTTTGGTAAAGTTTGATAATTATTAATGTTTAATTATTTGTCGAACCTTGATTCGGAAATTGGAATAACATCTCTGACCTCCTGGTCTCCCTTAATTGGGGGTTACTGGAAGGCGGGGTCGTTACATTTGGTATCAGAGTCAAGGTTCCTCACTTAACCATTAATAATTATTAGATTTTACAAACTCTATAGAACCCTAGGGAGTTATTAGAGGATTATCTGAAAGACCGAGGTGTCTAGAAAAGGATCACGACCGGGGGCTGGCAATATTTTCCTCCGCACTGCTAGTTAGAATACGAGGACTCCCGGATCCGTATGACTACCTGGCCAAAGTCTTAGGGTATGATTCGAAATAAGATACCTTTAGGACTCTCTCATCTTATTCATCCCTTATCATCACACATTCTATTAAGGATTTTAAGAGTTAGGGTTTTTCTCTCTCTTCCCCACCCTCATGTGGTATGGGTAAGTAAGTTAAGGATTAAGGAATCCTCCATCAAATTAATAAAAGATACATAATGAGACATCATTGACATAAGTATAATTAGTTTAAATATAAACTAAATGTATGTTTGTTATGCTTATGTAGATGGCTCGTACAAAGATTGTTGCTCTTCCCGAGGGCACTGGGAACCCAACTAGGAGTGGTTGGCCTCCCCGCAAGGGAAAGGGGTCTTCAGAGAAGAGAAAGATGAACCATGATGGTGAATCCTCAAAGAAGAGGAAGAGACCCAAAGAAACCACTCATGAGGTCCCTAACCCTGACCTGATACCCTTCAACAACCTTAATCAAGAAGAAGACCAAGGGTATGAGGAGCAACATGAGTAGGAGGAGGTGGACCAGATGGAAGAAGATCAAGATGGTGGTCCTGAACCAACCATGATAATCCACACCCCTGATGCTTTGTGGATGGAACAACAGAAGAAGCTGACAGAGGCCATTAGTGCTTTGGCCCTCTGAGACTTAGCTAGAGGAGAAAATGGTGAGCCGCTTCCTGTTCGTCCTCGACTGGGAGCCACCATCTTGGACTTCGTCAAGCTGAACATTGAGAAGTTCTAGGGAGAAGATAAATCTGAGGTAGTCGACAAGGCAGAAGCTTGGATGCTTGCAGTCGAGAATGGATTCCGCATGCTTGAGGTATAGTCGAGCAAGAAGGTCCTCTTTGCTGCTCATCTCCTGGAAGGAGCAACCAAGATATGGTGGGAGACTCACATCATAGGTTGAGACCTGACTGAGGAACCAATGGCATGGGATGACTTCAAGACGATCTTCACCGCCAGATTCATCCCTGTCTCAGCTAAGAAGGAAAAGGAAAGGAAGTTCACCAACATGACTCAAGGAAACTCATCTGTGGCAGACTTTGGGCGTAGGTTTCGAATCCTAGAGCATTTCGGGCATATGATGGATGAGGAAAGAAGGGTGGATCACTTCTTAGAGCGTCTTCACCCTGCCATCAAGCCCCATGTGACGGCAAGTAAACCTAAAACCTTCACCGAAGCTTACAACACTGCTTTAGATATGGAGAGGACTGTGATGCCTGCCCAGCTTCCACCCAAGGGGTATATGGGTTTCACTGAAGGAACTCAAGGTCAGAAGAACAACCACAAGAAAGGTCCAGGACATCATCATGCTAAAGGAAGACATGGAGTAAAAGGGAAACCCCATCAAGAGAACAACCAACCGCTTTGCCGCACCTGCGGAAAGAAGCACGCCGGTGAGTGTCGCTACAAGAAGAAGACATGCTTTCGGTGCCATCAAGGACACCTACAATCTGTTTTCCCTTTTCCAGATCTAAGCAGACCAAGATAGGTAGCAGCCCCACCAGTAGCAGCTCCACCTGTGACAGCCTCACCTATAGCTGCAGCCCCACCTACTGGAGAGAGAAGACAAGCTTGGGTGTTTTCCATTGATAATGAGGAAGCTCAAGCTAATGTTAATCAGTTGATAGAGGGTAATAACCCTTAGAGTTTTCCTTTATGTTTTAAAGTTAAGCATGTAATGGTCTAATGCATGATGAAAAACAATGTAGGCATTCTTGAAGTCATGGGACATAATGTAAAAGCTTTGTTTGACTATATATATACTAATACTTTCATTTCGAGAAATCTTGCAACTATGCTTTGTTTGGATATCAAGGATTTAGGGTATGTCTTAGATGTTACAACTCATGAACCCAGCTAGGAGTGGTCAGATCTTTGCATCTCTTTTGAAAACTCCGGTGATACCTGTGAAATACCGAGATCATGAGTTTCCTACGGACTTTATCCTTCTTGATATGAATGACTTTGATGTGATCATTGGTAAGGATTGGCTTTATACTTATAGGTCCAATATTGACTGTAGGGAGAAGAAAGTGATCATTAAGAAACCAGGTCACCCACCTTTTGTCATTAGGTGCAGGAAAGATGCCACCACCAGCCTGTATGTGTCAGCCTTGAAAGTAGAGCAGATGATGAGTAAAGGGTGTCGAGCTTTCTTGGCAATAGTCACTGAGTCAGAACCCAGGGTACAACCATTAGAGGAAATAGAGGTAGTTAGGAGCTATTCAAATGTTTTTCCAGATGATCTACCTGGGATTCCTCCCGAGAGAGAGGTAGATTTTTCAATAGAGCTAGCTCCTGGGACAAGCCCTATTTCATGAGCACCTTATAGAATGGCCCCTGTGGAGTTTCTCGAGTTGAAGAAACAATTGCAGGAATTACTAGACTAGGGTTTTATCCGCCCTAGCACATCACCATGGGGCGCACCGGTTCTTTTCGTAAAGAAAAAGGATGGTTCGCTCCGAATGTGCATAGACTACCAGATGTCAACCAGGCTACCATTAAGAACAAATATCCTTTACCCCAGATAGATGACTTGTTTGACTAGTTGAAGTAAGCTCGAGTATTTTCCAAGATCGACTTGAGATCGGGTTACCACTAGTTGAGAGTTAAGAGTGAGGACATCCCAAAAACAGCTTTTAGAACACGTTATGGCCACTATGAGTTTGTGGTTATGCCTTTTGGGTTGTCCAATGCACCCAGTGTTTTCATGAACCTTATGAATAGTGTGTTCCAACCCTTCCTTGACTTGTTTGTCATAGTGTTCATAGATGACATACTAGTTTATTCGGATGACTTAAATCAACATCATGACCACCTAAGTAAATTCCTTGATATCTTGAGAAAGTAGAAGTTTTATGGGATATTCTCTAAATGTGAGTTTTGGATAGACCGAGTCATGTTCCTCAGGAACATCATCTCAGGAGGAACGATCGTCATAGATCCAACTAAAGTGTCGGCAGTACGAGACTGTCCTGCACCAAAGAACCCCTCCGAGATCCGAAGCTTCTTGAGGTTAGAAGGATACTACCGACGCTTCATCAAGGATTTCTCAAAGGTCGCCTTGCCCTTGACCATGTTGACTCGGAAGGATGTGAAGTTTGTATGGTCCGATGTGTTTGAAGCTCATTTCCAGGAGCTGAAGGAGAAGCTTACCACTGCACCAGTTTTAAATCTACCATCAGGCAATGAGGGTTTCATGATTTTCACTGATGCATCAAAGATGGGACTTGGCTACGTGTCGGAACAGAATCGGCATGTGGTTGCATATTCCTCCTAACAACTCAAGCCCAACGAGGTGAATTACCCGACACATGACATAGAGCTAGCTGCTATCATTCATGCATTGAAGATTTGGCGGCATTACCTATATGGTGCTACTTTTGAGATCCTCACTAACCATAAGAGCCTAAAGTACCTCCTGACACAGAAAGACCTGAACCAACGAAAGTGACGATGGATGGAGTACATGAAGGATTATGACTTCACCATCGCTTATCATCCAGGAAAGGCGAATGTCGTAGCAGATGCTTTGAGTCGGAAACAGCTCAGGTGTGCAGCTATTTTGTCCAGTCAGTGGAAGAGTTTAGAAGAGCTGGTAGAATGGTCTCCCCAACCATTTGATGATCGAGTTCGTTTGGCCAACATCCAAATATAGTCAGAATTGTTGGGTGAGATTGTAGCAGCATAGCTAGACAGTGGAGAACATGGCAAGATGAAAGGCTTGATGAAGAAGCCTCAGACCCGTCTTTCATTGGGAATAGATGAAGGGATTAGATTTGAGAATCGTATATGGGTTCCTGAAGACTCACCGTTGAAGGGACGTATCCTACAAGAGGCTCATGGTTCTAAGTACACGGTGCACCTGGGAACAACTAAGATGTTTAAGGACCTACAGAGGTTTTTTTGGTGGCCAGGAATGAAAAGAGATATTGCGGCATATGTGACCAGCTGTCTTATGTGCCAAATGGTGAAGGGTGAACACCAATGACCCAGTGGACTTTTACAGTCTATAGAGATTCCAAAATGGAAATGGGAACATATCACCATGGATTTCATGGTGGGTTTACCTCAGACCAAGAGGGGTCATGATGCGATATGGGTTGTGGTAGACCGCCTTATCAAGTCAGCACACTTCCTTGCCCTGAAGACCACTGCCAAGGTGTCAGATTTAGCTGAGTTGTATATCAGAGAGATAGTGCGTTTGCATGGCGTACCCAGTTCCATCATCTCTGATAGAGACCCAAAGTTTACTTCCAAACTGTGGAAGCAAGTTCAAGAGGAACTAGGTACAAGGTTGAGATTCAGTACCACATATCACCCCCAGACAGATGGTCAGTCAGAAAGGACAATCCAGACCTTAGAGGATCTACTGAGAGCTTGTGTGCTTGATTGGGGTGGATCATGGGAGCAGTACTTACCGTTAGTTGAGTTTGCCTACAACAACAGTTACCAAGCTAGTATTGGGATGCCTCTGTAAGAAGCTCTATATGGGAGACCGTGTCGGTCACCACTTCAATGGGATGATGTTGGTGAAAGGACCTTGTTGAGGTCATATGAACTCCAAGGGTATGTTGATAAAGTCTCTTTGATCAGGCAAAGGCTAAAGAGAGCCCAGGATCGACAGAAGTCGTATGCTGATGCGAGGTGGACTGATGTGCATTTCACTGTGGGACAACATGTTTTCTGAAAATCTGACCACTTCGAGCTATAGCTAAGAATAGAGGAAAGTTGTGTCCCTGATATGTGGGTCTGTTTGAAATATTAGAACGGATTGGTAAGCTGCATATCGTTTGGTGTTACCCCCTCAATATAGTATGATGCATGATGTGCTTCACGCGTCCAATCTGAAGCAATATGTTCAAGATCTGAGCCATGTGTTGAGCATTGAACCCATTGAGTTTCAAGGGAAGCTAACTTATCCTGAGTTACCTTTGCAGATTCTAGATACCAAGGTGAAAGAGCTCAGAAATAAGAATATAGAGATGGTGAAGGTTCTTTGGAAGCACCATGGGGAGAATGAAGCCACATGGGAGCTAAAGACAGACATGGAAAAGGCATATCCTAATTTGTTTGTTTGATTGATGAATTTTGAGGGCAACATTCCTATAAGGAGGGGAGGATGTTATAACCCCATTTTTTCTAAAACATGTAATCAGATTTGTAAATCTTCTTTTAAGAAATAAATGAAATCAATGGTTGATCTAATGGTTTTATTTGAATGAATTTCGTGTATGATAGCTTTGTATGTTTTCTTAATGGGCCTTATTGGCTATTAAGCCCAATTGAAAGAAAAAGAAAAAGAAAAGGAAGAGGAATCCTATTGGATAAAGGAATAAATAAGAAAATAGATAAAAGAAGAATAAAAGGCTAAGGGATATTTTTCCAAAATGGAATTTCGAGATATTAAGGTTCCTTGAGGTTCAAGGAACTCAGGATAATAATATAATGGCAAAGGAAATAGAAAATATGTGGAAAATATAAATAAATAAATATTAACTTTTAACTGAAGAAAATGGATCGTTTTTTTTAGATAATGATCCCAATTTTTGAATGATGAGAGATAAAAGCATAAACGAGATTCCCTTAAAATTTGAGATAAAAACGAGTTCTAATTTGGGAGTTATTTCTTTTTCAAGTTATCCTTAAATATGGATTTAATTGGGAAAAAAGAAAATCTTTCCTTTCTTTTTGGTTGAGCACGTGTAATGTTGGCCGTTGGATCTTGATCCAACATGCACTTCTTATCATCAAATTCCAGTGGGACATGGATTATGGACGAGACACATGGGAACTTTCCCCTTTGATTCTGATCACATCAGTGCATGTGCACTCATGGGAGGTGTCCCATTGTGTTCGGGAGAGAGAGATGAAGGTTCTCGACCCTAGGTTGATGATCTTTCATTGTGTCTTCACAAAACGCCCAATTGGGCTAGGAAACAGATTATGATGGGGATCAAGAACCCTAAAAGAGACCCCACATAGCCTATAAATAGACCCTCATGTGGTTTCTCTCACCCTCACGAACCCTGGCGGCAGCTCCCTAGGTCATCACACCCTCTCCCTCTCTCAATTGACCTCTCTCCGGAGAAGGCTCCATCGCGGCAGCGCCACGTCATATTGATAAGAAAAAGGAGGAGAACAAAGAGCAGGGGTCGTGGGATTGAGATCCATGGTGAACCCATGCCAGATCCAATGATCCTTGGACAACACGCCTAACTTACTCGAGTAAGTGGAGCAGGTTAACGCAGAGCGTTTGATCAGAGTCCATCGTGGACCTGAAGAAGATCCGACGATCACCTGCAAGTAGCAGCGCGTGCAACTAGGTTAGTGGGGATGATCGACGAGGAACGTCAGATCAAGACATGCACCAGTGGCACATCGATCAAACGGTCAACTAAATTCGGTAATTAGTTCTCTCTAGTTGAAAAATCCAAAAATAGCCTTTTATTTGCGAAATTCATAGAAATAGCTAGGAATCTCCAATGGAAAAATTTTATATATGAAATTTGCATAAAAAATACGAGGAACAAGATAAAAATGGTTTGATAACCTGATTCTATCATGTTTTACAAAAGTACCTTAATTTGGTAGAAAAATGTATTAAAAGGTAATTAGAAACCCTAATTGTATATAAAGGGTGAATCTTTGTGGATTAATAGGTTAATTTGAAGAGTATTAACCTGGTGATTATTAATATAGAGTTTTCATCCATTTTGAATGTAAGATTGGCTAATTTAGGGTTTTAATCTTTAAATGAAGGATAATATGTATGGAAACCCTAATTTAGGGTGAAAGAGGGGGGGAATCATGTTATTTCAGATTAAGGAAAATAATAAACTAAATAAAGGTCCTAAGTCTATTAGGAGTATTAAAATGAGGAATTTAGGGTTTTTATGTAGATTTGCTAAATTAGGATTCATAATGTTAAAAGTGGAGAAAAAACCCTAATTTCCAAGGAAACCCTAAAATTGGAATAGAAATCCTAAGAAATAAGATGAGTTTGGATAAATAATGATAAAAGGAAGTTTATATGTTTATTTCAGGATTTCTGTTCAGCTTTGCTTGCTTGGTTGGGTTTCCCTGCTTAATTGATTATTTCACCAAAACTACCGTTACAGGTATGTGGTTACGTTTATGATTAACTGCCTTAGTTTCACGATGATTCTCAGAGATTTTATCAGTTGTTTGAAATAAACTTCTTGTATGACTTTTATTTCATGCAACTATAAAGTGACTATGATTATCACTATAAATATATATAACTGGCTTAGATCTGGATCCTCCTCTGTGGCTTTGCAAATGCTAAAAAGGGTAACCTA
Source organism: Alisma plantago-aquatica (assembly GCA_963693085.1). Taxonomy (NCBI): domain Eukaryota; kingdom Viridiplantae; phylum Streptophyta; class Magnoliopsida; order Alismatales; family Alismataceae; genus Alisma; species Alisma plantago-aquatica. Next base: position 73,742,726 of record OY856409.1, on the reverse strand, counting down.
GAGTAAGGTGTAGGCTATCATGAGTTAGAAATTGGGCTACCCACGTGTAATGCCACAGACTCTTAGCATACCATGAGTTTAGGAGTGGACTACCTACGGGTAGTGCCATGTGACTCAACCCTAGAAACTGATTCACCCATTAGGTGGGATCATGAGGGGTATAATGGGGACCTACCATAAGGAAGGTAGCATCCAAGTCCACTGCAGGGACAGCGCAGAGGATAGGGTATGCATGGATCACGTAGTTATATTTAGAGTTGTTTGTTAAACTGCAATTGATTGCACTAAGTTCTTATGATTAATTGCATGTTTATTGTTTCCCCCCACATACCATCTTTGTGTTGACCGACGTTTTGTTTGTCAGTGTTTTAGGTACAAAAACCAAAAAGGACAAACATTAAAACATCATATTGTTAAATAAATGAACTAAAGTTCAAGGAGGATTAGTTAGAGTAGAATTCATATGTGGATAGAAGTTTAGAAATCCAATTTTTCAAAGGTATGCAAAATTTTATTTATTACAGCTTTTCAGTATAGTCTGGTAAAGTTTGATAATTATTAATGTTTATTTATCGAACCTTGATACAAAAATTGGAATAACGGCTCTGACCTCCTGGTCTCCCTTAATTGGGGGTTACTGGAAGGCGGGGTCGTTACACCTACACTAGATTACTCTTGAGGAGATGAGTTGAGTCCTTTTCCATGATTCAGTCCTATATGTGAGAGTTGGAAGAAAATGATGGGTAGGTGACTCATAATTATAAACTCAATCCTTTTGATTGAGTTAGGTCCTAGCCTGAGTGACACATGTTTGTGAATCTCATCATTAGCTTCAAGTGAGGTGATATATGAAATTTGGATTTGAGAGTAAAATGCCTTGTACATAAGATACTCATAAATGTTGTTTCCTTCACTTCTGTTTCTTAATATATAATGCTAGAAACCTCACTTGACCTATATAGATGATTTATATATGAGGAGTCACTTGTATAATCTTGACCTATTCTATATGCCCTTCCCATATCACACATGTAATATCCAACTCTAAAATCACTATAAGATTCGCTTAGTATATTCTCTTCCCCTCTATATCATGCATGAAAGATATAATTTTGATCATGATCTTGAAATAAAGATATATCTTTGGATCATATCTTACATGATCACAAAATATAGTTCTTAACATTGATCCTTCTTAATCTATGCTTCTAAGTTTGAGGATAACTCTCACACAATAGGGTGAAACCCTAGTAGGTAAATACGAAAAATCAAGCCCTTCTCTATTGCTGATTTTCTAGTATGATGTGATCATAAACTGAAATCGTGATGTTTGGTGTGATAACTCTATTGTACAATGACATGAAATCTTCCTACCACCTTGCATAAGTTAGAGGGATGAAATATTAGAACTTGCATAATATCTTCTCAACCCATATGTATGAGGAAACCCTGATTCTTAGGGTATTACGAGAGTGTAAATATTAACATAAAAGAATGTATCATTCTATGACTAAGATAGAAAATGATTCCTTAATCTATATAGGATGGAGTGGGTACACCCTTTATGCTTCTAAATCCTAAGATGAAAACATAGGGTGAATGCATATTTACAATAGACTTGGTACCTGGAAGTAGTATCCTAGACATAGTAGAGACTCCTTTACATCACCTTAAGTATGACATTAGTTGAATTTTGAGGACGAAATTCTTATAAGGTGGGGTGAATGTGATGATCCTGATATTAGGATTTATACATTGTGTACAGTTCTTGAGGATCATGAATGATCTATACATAGTCAATCCCATATTGAGGAATTAGTTCATCCAGTTATGGATTCTTATCACTTAGATGTGCACTTAAAGATACAATTGATGATTATGACTATTGATTGAGTTCAACCATAACATGTATCTTTATATTCATCAGTTCCGGTTTCCATGTGAAAAAATGATCATATATGAGGTTCTATATTTGATTCTTAGACATAGTGGTGTCAAAAGACCTTGTGCCAACACTAATGATGAAACCATGGAAGAAATGTGGATATTTGAGGTTTACTAGTAGTCATGCACTTTATTCATACTGATACACCCTTGTAAACGAACATACTTAGAGTAATTAATTAATCAGGAAGAGTGAGTGACCTTTTGTTCACTTTGAATTGGTGATTTACAAGTTATGGAATCATTAATATAGAAGGATAATTGGAGTGATAGAATAATACAAGGGTCAGGTGGCTCTCGTGGTACTTGGTATGTAGATACTTGGCTGGATTGGTTGTGATGGTCGACTTTTTTTAGATCTCAGTAACCTCCTTTGCTTAAAATCCTTGAGCGTAGGGAGCAGTCCCAGTTGTCTCACTCAGCCTGATATCTCACTGATTCCTGGCCTCTTGATTGATTTGTAGGGTACATTAAGAGGTGTTGTGAGGCTTCTAGGGGATTATGAACATGGACACCTAGACCATTGGCTACCGGGTTGACCTCCTCCTCCTCCTCCTTTCTCCATTGCTGTCAGTCGTAGCCAACCCTAGCGATGGAGGAACTGGTCTCTGTTGACATGCATTTTAGCCAATGAACCAAACCCCAAATCCTGCTAATGTTTTAGGAATATCTTCATAGCTACTAATGCAGATTGCCCCTATAGTGCTTCCCTATCCTTTAGGGTTTCCCATATGTGCAGCAATGGCCTCACCCAGCAATGAGAATCCATTATCATATGACAAGTACTTCTTTTGCTTCTGGGGTTCCCTGTCGTGTCTCTACTTTGCAACGGCATTGACAGACATCAAGGTAAGAGCATTGGACTCCAGCCTCTTTACTTGTGAGAGGAAGGCATCAAGTTCACAGATAGGATAGACCCAAACTCCACGTCTGCAACAATAGGGGTTGTAAAATGATTGCTCTATGGATCCAGGTCGTTACCACCTGGTTGGGTGACCAAGGACCTCTTCACCATGGAGATGTTCCAGGTTTTCTCAGAGCCGTTAGAATACTCAGAAGCTTACTTGAGAGCCAGAAGTGAGGCTCACTGGAGTCTGTAGTTGTGGCGGCGCTTGAGTCCACAGTAGAGGCAGCCCTTGAGCGATCACCGAGATAAATGAGGAGCATCAAAAGCTGGGAGCTTCACCAAGGGGCGATAGGAGGTTGATAGCATCATATACAGACAGAGGTGAAGGAAGAAGACTAATGGATCCTCATTGAAGAGGTAGCATAGATACACTCAGATCATCTTGACTCCTCGTCGGTCCATGGTGGCGCTCCTATAACCAGGCGAAAGACAAGCATTGGGCCTTGGGAAAGCGTGATGGAGTAGAGGAGGCAGAAAGAGGGAGGAAAAAATGGTCAGTCCAGACTAGGGAAACATGCTGAGCTACACCTCACTCTAATGGCAACGTGGTCAGAATCCATCAGATCCCTGTGAGGCAATCAATGGCTCAAATAAATCTGAAAAGGGTAAATAACCTCCCATTTTACACAAAACATCAGTATCTTAGAAAATGTGCTAAAAATAGCTCTCTTGGTCTATAAATGCCCAAAAAATAACCCCATACTCAAAAAACATCCCCTATATTATTGGACCCTTAGATTAGGCTTTTAAGCATAACTAATGATGATATCTAATTTATATGATAGTGCTTCTTTTTGAGATCATATTATTGGTATAATTAGCATATCATGGAAATTAAATATGAAAAGATCCTTCATGAACCCTAATGTCATTTAGACACCAAATATGAACTCTAAAGTTATATTTTCAAAATATTAGGTCTTTTCCCATTAATGCAAAATTAGATGCTTTAAACCTCATATTAATTCTAGAAAATAGACCAATCATTAGAAAAATATACAATTTGGACTAGACCCTAAAAATGACATCCTGATCAGCATAGAAATACTAAAGACATATTTTAGATCAGCAACACCTATTTTTGACCTAAACCCTAATTTGGACCTAAAATATTAAGAATATATGAATCATATATTAATGATGATTAATTGTTAGTTATCAGGTGATGACCAGTGATGTAGATGGTCCAGGAAAATTAGAACTATATGAACTTAGGTATGTGGGTTTATTTAATTATATTACCATGGTTTTCTTTGTTGAATCATGATATCTATGTATGATCTTTTATATTGCAAATATTGGATGTAGTATTACTATAAGTACTCGATGTTTTGCCACTTGAAAATATAAATGATGAGTAGATGTTTTGTAGTTATTAAAGCGTTCATTATCCCCCTTACAAGGGAAGGATCAATGTTGACTAGTACACCTCCCTAGAGAACAAGGTGTACGGGGAGTTTCCTAGAGTACTCGGTACACAAGGATGGCCCCAATATGTATGTTTTTGTACTAGTCCACCTTAGTAATGTAGTTCATCTATAAAAATGACTAAAATTAGTGTATTTTTCTTAATAAATAATTATTCTCTATGATCTCTCTTTCTACCCATCTTTTCAAAGTTATGAAAACCATAAATATACATATCTTTCTACCCATGTACACAACACGTTATGTTGATTTTATGTTTCACGTATGTTTTAGGTTCAGAGCTAGCATGGGGAAGTGAGCAGTGTTCAAGTTGTACCTATTGTGTAGATCCTGATTATCATACATGATCATTGACTTGTAGATACTTCATTCAATATGTAATTTTAATTCATGGTGTAATAACTCATTTTGTAATATACACATGTTGAATGTTGACAAATGTTTTGGTGCATGCTTATAGTTGTTTGTTTATGTATGCACATATTGCTTTCGAAACGCACTCAGATACAATTGTCTAACATTTTCATATTTGTGCTCTTAGGCCTTCTAAGTCTCGAGACACCAGAATATGGGGACGTTATATGAATCAAGTTAGACCTTATTCATGAGTAAACTTTGATTCCAGGTGCATCCTATGTGTGTGACCTTATAGGTCCCAAGTTACATTGGCAGTAAATGTTCATAACTAATTTATGACATCACAAGCAATAAGCAGTATCTAGAAACACATCATTGATACCAAAGTAATTGGAAAGTTGAAGAACAACTTCAAGTTACAATCTGTGATTAGTGTTATAGTGATTGTATAGTTCCTTTGTCTCTGATATCTAGAACAAACTCGAGGCATGGAAATGTCATCCTCTCAATGTTCAAACCATGTTCCTTGAACTAGAGTAGACTGTTTGAGATGCATGTGAGATCACATATCATATATGAGTTTAAATGAGTATGGCCATACATTTCTTAGTATCTCTTATCAAGTGGCGAAGATATCAACTCTGATAGGAGGGACGAATCCCATATACATCACTCATAGTCAGTCTCCATGTGTCACAATGTATCTGAGCATATCCTTTATGGCAACCCTTATTCAGGGTCATGTTGGATGATGTCAAAATACATCGAAAGACATGTGATGAGTGTAGTGACTTTAGGTCTAAGAACCACAATCACTACTATCACTATGATAGTTGATTTTAAAAACCATTTCATGATTTCCATGTAACACTCTCAAGGTGGGTCTATCTGGTACATTGTTCTCTAACAAGTACCTATTTTGTTTGGTTTGATATCACATATCATGACTAATAAGATTCTAATAATCAACCAACACACACTCTACTCTTATATATTATTGTTATCTATTAGCTTCCACAATAACATCTAAGTAGGGACACAACAAGAATGTATGTACTCTTATCATACATATAATCTTGTTGTTCAGGTCCTCAACTTGAAGACATACATCATCAAGTAAGATCATTCTTTATACATCTATCATGTTATACCATTATCTCATAATTAAACAAACATATAGACGGACATTTCTTTTATTATTAATCAGATCGTTTACAAGATATGCTATTACAATCATCATATAATTGGCTCTCTGGGTGTACATACCAATAGACTCTCACCTGTACTTAGAGCCAATCACCCATGAATTTAATACCAAGTGATCTAACATGACCTTCATGCTTCTGTTGTCGAAGTGCTTTTGTCTAGGAATGGCAGTGATGCAGATATGTGTGGTTTATAGCAAAACCATAATCACACCACATAGATAAATCAAACATCATATCTGCACCATATCCAATTTGGTTTTTAATATGTGAAACCATATCCGCACGGTAAAAAAACCACGGTTAAGTGCATTGCACCACACCACACAATATTTTGAAAATTTCTATTCACATAGTAATAATGGTAATATCATACATAAAATTTATGAAATTTTACACAATAAATGGAAAAAACAACATAGACAACAAATACAGGGAACGTGCATGTTTATTAGTGGCACAAAGAAGACAGCCATGTGTGTATTAATTGTAGAATAAAAATTCTTACCTCTATATACATTAAATTCCATTTTGAAAATAGATATCTAGAAATCTATGTAAGAACGACAACAATTTAGTGTAAACGCAATGGTTTCTAGAGCATGTCCCCATAAGGAAGTCAGAAGACTAGCAAAACTCATCATTAACCACACCATATCTAGTAATGTATGGTTCCTTCTTTCTAATGCACTGTTATGATGCGGTGTTCCAAGTAGAGTCCATTGTGATACAACATCGCGGTCTCACAGAAGGTCCTCAAACTCTAGGCTTAAGTACTCTCCACCTCGATGAGAATGATGTGCTTTAATACTTTTACCAAGTTGGTTTTATATTTCATTCATGAAATCCTTGAACTACTCAAGCGTTTCTGACTTAAGTTTCATTGAGCACACATAACCATACCTACTAAAATCATCTGTAAAGGTAATGAAGTACTAGTAACCACCTCTAGCATTTGTTCTAAAAGGTCCACGTACATTGATATGTATGAGTCCCAATAAATCACTGGCTCTCTCACTGTTACCAGTGAAAGGAGCCTTTGTCATCTTGCCCAACAAACAAGATTGGCATATCTCTATTGATTCAAAGTTAAAAGAGTCTAGATATCCATCTTTATGGAGTCTAGAAATGTATTTGTCATTGATGTGCCCTAGACGACAATGCCAAAGGTATGTTTTGTTTAAGTTATTGAGTTTTAAACTTTTTGTATTTATATTATAAACATTTGTCTCTAGATCAAACAAGTAAATACCATAGGACATTGGGGCATTTCCATAAAATAAATCATCTTTAGAAACATAACATTGACCATTCTTTATATGAAATTTGAATCCATTCTTGTCCTAAAAGATATAGAAATAATGTATTTATTAATGGAGGGTACAATATAGCCATTCTCTAACTCTATTACAAGACGTGGAAAAAGATAAATGATAAGGTCCAAGTGTTGTGGCAACAACTTTTTCTCCATTCACAATGTGCAATTTGACCTCATCCTTCCACAAAGGCTTACTTCTTTTCAGACCCTACATATTCAAACATATTGGAGACCACATCTGCTATCTAGTACCCATGATGAAGAAGTACATATATTTATCTCAATAGTCTATATAATTAAAGTGGAGAACTCTATCCCCTCCTTATTCTTCCTTAGTTCCTCTAGGTAGAGAGGGAAATTTCTTTTCTAGTGTCTAGCATGGTGATAGTGGTGAGAATTGCCTCCTTATTCACCCCTTCATTAGCTTTTAGCACAAAAGACTTGGATTTCTTGTTAGCTATAGAACTCTTCTTAGCTTTGCCTTTTCCCTCAGACTTCCCTTTGCTTCTATTGATTATCATCACATATTTGGGTTTGTTTTTCTTCATTTGTGCTTCAGCTATTCTCAATATGCCCAATAATTTTGACAATAGGTTGTCAAAATTGTTCATCTTGTAGTTCATGACAAACTGGCGATATTATTCTGACAATGACTGTAGAATCACATCTATGGCCAACTCTTGGCCCAAGTGAAATCCCAGTCTAGTGAGGTTCTCCACATACCCAATCAAGTTGAGCACATGGGGACCTACTAGATCTATTTGTGCCATATTGCACTTGAACAACATCTTAGATACATCATATCTTCTCTTGTCTTTATTGATCCCGACATGTTCTTAATATGTATTACCATCTCAATAACAACCATGTTCTAATGCTATCTCTACAACTCATAGTTCATTGAGCATAGTATCATACACTTGACATCTACGACATCTATAGAGTGTTTCTTGTAAGCATCCATGTCAGTCTTAGGTGCGGTGGGAATGGGTTCATGCACATATGGTATCTCTAGGACATAGAGCTTGTGCTCTTATGTGAGAACAATTCTCAAGGTCCTAAACCAGTCATGGAAGTTATTCTTATTTAACTTATCCTTATCAAGGATCAATCACAAAGAAAACATGTTGTTTTCCATTTGTTTCTATGAGAGGAATTTGCAGTTTCTTAAAACATTTTTTTATTTGATTCAATTAAAAAATGTCAATATTAATTAGGCCATTAATTTATTATCAGTCTCACTATTTCGTTCAAATTGATAGCCCTCACTATCAATTTGGAAGAGTGTAGTGTACAACCTTCTAGTGAGTCAATATCCAAAATAGTTAAATTATTACCCAGCCAACATCCATAACCAATTATTAAGGTAGGAAACATTTGCCAATTGCATCTCATGAATTTTTTAATAGATGGTATGTGCAACTCCTTGTAATGTCTCATCTTCATGCTTCTAGTCACTTAATCTCTTTAAGGTCACCTAATTAATCCTGACCCAAAGGTCAATGTGATAGTAATGTACCCTATTTGACAGGATCACATAACTACCATCACACTTTCAAGAGATATACGATGCACCACGCTCGGTGTGCCCACACTTAATCGGTAAAGATTTTCATGTGTGCTTCTTATGAAAAGCATCTAAGACTTAATAATTGATTAAGGAATTTTATGTATATATAAATACATATACATATCCAATCACCATATACTTATAATATGTATCATATACATACTATATCCACAATAGAAACATGCAATCATAAAGTACGAGTGATGGTTATGGACACACTAATGCAATTCTTTAGAGCCAAAAAGAATTGCTACCTTCTAAGCTCCACATCATATGTAGCAACTTGTACTTGTAGAAATCTATGTTGGAGCCAGCTTGGTCGGTCTACTCAACCCTTGAGTCGATTCATTGGCATCCTAGTAGGTCAGCTAGTCTTCTTGGATCGGTCAACTAGATCTTGTCTCAAGGGGTTTATGTTCCTACAATCGGTTGGTTGAGCCTTAAGTTGATTGATTGACTCCTCCTATCGTCTGGCCTACTTGATCCTCCAGTCAATCAACCCAACTTCTGAGTCAATTGACTCATCTGGTGCAGAATGCCTTCTCTTTGCCAAAATAGGAAATAAAACTATCCTATTCCTTTTTATTTTGTTACATTATAAAAGTGAAACACCGAGTTACATTTGTGGGAAGTATAGAGAGGAAAACATTAACTTACATATGGAAAAAGAGAGAGAGATACTCAGTATGCAAATTGAATTCAAAAGACAGAAATAAAACCATTCAACCATGCACACATATCCAGGGGGTATTGGCCATAACCATATCTGCATCCACCATCAATAAAATTTCTAGACGACGTGTATAAATTACACATATATATAAATATCATATCATATATATAGGATCTACTGGACATTCCCTAGAGTATGTGGTATTTATTTGGATAAGAATATTAATCATTTAAATATTCACATCACATGTAATAAATAAATGATAAAACCAAAATCAATTATATCGATTAAATCCTAAAGCATAGTATATTATCGCGGCTTTGATACTATTGTAGAGAAATATGGCAACAAAGATAGCAGTGGAAACAAAAAAGTTCTTGCCATATTCCCCATGAATATAGGATCGTGTCAATAAATATGGATTGGGAAGGAAATTTTGTGAGGTATATACCTGGTCCTGGAGCAAGTCTAGTGACAATCCTCGCAACAACATGTTTCTTTTTCAAGCAACAATCAGACTGTTCACTAGACCATATCTGGTCTAGTGAACCCAAGCAATATCACAGTTGGTATTGGAGAATGTTGCTGCAACATAGAGATAAGCTACTCCCATCAGTCAGATTCTCAATTGGGAAAGGAACAGCTGTAAAGTTATGGCACGACCCATGGGTAGATGGGCTCTTCCTTGAGGATGTTATTGGTAGTAATCTCAAACTCAAAAATGGCCTTACTACGTATATAAATCTTGAGATGACAATACACAATGGACATTGGAGTCTAACTCATTACAGAGGCAATGAACTTCTACAAAACGTGTGTCATAAGATACTTATTTCTAATACAAATCATTACTTCCTCGAGGGTCTATCTAGCATCTCTTTGCGAAGAGCCTGGGAGTTCGGTAGAGAACAATACATGACTCTGGAGTGGGCTAGGTGGTTATGGAGCTCAAAAACCCCTAGACTCTACATTATACACGTGTGGAAAGCTTTTCATGATAAATGTGTTACTGAAAAGTTGCTGAAGATAGTGGGATATAGCCTTGCTTCTAGATGCAGCCTATGTCTCACTGAAGAGGAAAGACAAAATCATATTCTCCGGGAATGTGGTTTGGATCAATCACTATAGTAGATGGTCTTCTTGAAGATAGGATCTCATCTAAGGAAGATGGAGTACGTCTACAGCTTCACAAATAGGAATGACAAAACTCTTATCATTAATGTTCTTTACCATATATGACACGCTAGAATTAGCTTTGTTTTTTATAGCATAAAGGTGGACTATAGAATGGTCTACAATATAATTCTTCATACATATAAGATCATTATGTATAGATAGATCTTTGATCTTCTTTCATGTAAATATTTGGAGGAAATTAATAAAGGAGTCCCACGCTTACTGATAAAAAAAAGCACTCAGACTGTTGTCGAAGGCGGCCTCTTGGTGTAGCACCATTGATGGCGGTGGTCGACGTTCTCCTAAAGTGGTGGTGACGGCCTCTACACCTTTACATAGTTCATGTGGACCACTGAGAACTCCTATCATTCTCTTGGAACTTACATGAAGGAGTTGTTCCTTCAATGTCAATGTGCTAGTGCTGACTTATTCTCCCTAGTTGTCTCTCCCTTTTACAGGTAAGACTTGCTTTGGGGTCTCAAATTATCATAATTGTGAGAGGACAATGTTTGTCAGTGTTAGTTGTGTTTTTTAAAAGCCTTGACTACCTGCCCCCTATTTATAGGAGGGCCAAGGTCAGGTTTCCATATCAATTGGGAGTCGATGAGACATATTTTTCAAGAATTTTTGTTGTTGTGGGTTATGAGTCATTCGAATCAACTTTTGAGTTGGTCGACTCACACCCCAAGTAAGTAAAATTGTGTCTTTCCTATTTGCAAACATATTGGTGATTAATGCACAACATGACGTCAGAATCAATCCTTGATCCAATCTTATTGATTATTTAATCGGGTGATTCACATGTTGAACTGGTCAGTTTAGACTCTGAACTTGTTGGTTCATATTCTAAATCGGTTGGTTCACGTTCTGAATCCATCATCCATTTTCCAATTCAGCCAATGTTCATCCAACGTTGTTTAAATTGACTCGACACTTCAATCAGTCGAGTCAACACTTGAGTCAGTCGACTCAAATTCTCAGTCAGTCAATTTTCAGCTAGTGTTGTTTAAATTTAATACCTTAACACTTTAGTAACCAAGTTAAACCTTATTCATGAGTAAACTCCTATTACAGCTGCATCCTTTGTGTGTGACCCTGTAGGACCCAAGTTACGTTGGCAGTGAATGTCCATAACTAATTTATGACATCACAAGCAATGAGTGGTATCTAGCAACACATCATTACTACCCAAATAATTGAAAAATTAGAGAACAATTTCAACCTACAACATGTGATTAGTGGTGTGATTAGTGGTATAGCGATTGTATAGTTCTTGTTTCTTTGATATCCAGATTGAACTCGAGGCATGAAAACATCATCCTCTCAACGTTCAATCCATGTTCCTCGAATTAGAGCAAACTATCTGAGATGCATGTGAGCTCACGTATCATGTATTGATTTATATGAGTATGTCCATATGCTTCTCAATCTCACTTATCAAGTGGTCAGGATATCAACTCTGGTAGGAGGGACAAATCACATCTACATCACTCACAATCAATCCCCATGTATCATAACATATCCGACCATCACCTTTATAGAAACCCTTATTTAAGGTCACATTTCATCGAACAACATGATATGAGTGTAGTGACTTTAGGTCTAAGAATCACAATCACCGCTATCACTATGAGAGTTGATGTTGACTACCATTCAATGGTTTCCATGTATCACTCTCAAGGTGGGTCTATCTGGTACACTATTATCTGATAAGTGTCTATGTGTTTGGTTTGATATCACATATCATGACTAATGAGATTCTATCATCAACCAACAACACTCTAGTCTTATGTATTCTTATTTTCTATTAGCTTTCACAATAACATCTGAGTATGGACATAATAAGAATGTATGTACTCTTATCATACATATGATCTCACTTGTCAAGTTCTCAATCTGAAGACATGTGACATCGAGTAATATCATTCTTTAGACATCTATCATGTTATACCATTATCTCATAATTAAACAAACATAGACAGAGATTATGTTTGCTATTGTTCAAATTATTTACAAGATACGTCGTTACAATCATCATATGATTGACTCTTTGGGCATACATACTAACAATCCAAACCTTAGTAAGCATATTTAGGTTATTATATATGTTTTAGTGAACAATGTGATATGTATTAAATAACTCATTCTCATATTAAGTAATGGATAGGTTATTAGATAGATATGAGTGTATCATGTTGTGTTAGGTGACTACATAACCTAAAGTCAACTAATGTATCATGAATATCATCAAAGACACGTATATTAAGGTTAGTCGTTAACTATGCATTAGGGTACAATCAAACATATCAGGACATATTGTTATACTTGTTTGGTCAAGTCTATCGAAACAAGCATACTAAAATGCTATTCTTGTAATTATATTTTTTAGAGTCAAATTAGGTAGATTTCGGTATGTCACAAGTTCCCTAAAGAAATATCACGTTGATGAGCATGACCTCCCACACAACGATTCTCGGTGTGCACTTCCGTCTGTTAGAGTTCACATTCCAAACAAGGCAGAAACAACTTTGGATCATAGGGTTGCAGTTGAGAGTAAGAAGAATTGGTACACGGGCTATCTCGTCAAGTGGATGGGTCTCCCTGATTGTGATGCTACTTGAAAGAAAGTTGGAGTATTGTGGTAGTTCAAGGACATGCTGGATGCCTACCACGGAAGGACTGATCCGACTTGGATGCTTGTTGGAGGCATGTTACCCACCCGTTTAATTCTCTAAGGGGCGAGCCCGACCTCAGAACGTTTGGTGTTTGGTTCACACCAATAGCTGGAGCTCATACTCAGCTGGGTGAAGCTCAGATCGAGTTAGTTGCAGCTCAAGGAATAAGGAGTTAGACTCAACGCCATTAATTGGAGCTCTTGCAAGCTAAAACTGCCCGGTTAACTATCCAGTATCTATCTGTACTGATCGAGGTTGAACTGTGTCGCTCCGGTTTAATTTAGTGCGTTGTTCTTAATAAAATGTATCAAAGCATGTATGGTAGTGGTTGCCATTCTCGAAAAGAGGCAATGCCTTCTTGGACTCTTTCTCTATATACCTAGGTCAATCCAGGTTATCCGATCGAAGTTCTTTTGCCCAGTAAGCTCTTGAAACTGCACGTGTGCCATAAACCAAAAGATCCAAACTATTTACGAGCTCGGCATTCACAGGTTACAAGGTCCTCTGTACTAGATTACTAGGTATTAGACCGTTAGGAAGCGATAGGATTCTTATTAGAATCTCGTTTTTGTCCATACATGTCCCACCTACTCTCTCTCTCTCTCTCTCTCTCTCCACGTAATTAACGGGGTGTCACGATTACATAATTTTTCCAAAGTCTGAATACTGCATGCTTGATAATAGAAGCATAAAACTAAGTAGTTTCGGGCCAGCTTTCCCTGTCCTCATATGATTATGCACATACGTTTTGATGGCTAGGATCGAAAAACGAGAGAAAGGTTCTGCATCAGTAAGAGTCACGTTTGTCTGTACATTGCTGGCTACAATACAAGCATTGTAGACGTAGTCTCGTGTCATCCATCAAGGCGGTGCCTCTGTTTTCAATCGTTCGTCCCTATTGAGTCTATTATTTTATTCAAAACACAGTCAACACTTACCGTATAAGGTCGATCTGCATGTGTCTCAGCTCCCTTTCTTGACGTCGGATCTGAAGGAAGGTAGTCTAGCATTGACGGAGATGCGTATTGGCTGTGGCCCACTGCATTATTGTACTACAGGGAATTTGATGAAAAGTGAAACACCAGTGAAGTCCATACCCGTGCCATCTTAGCGTGAAATTCCAGGAACAGCAAATCTCAAGGGGCCATCTTATGCTTGGCCACAATGTTCAATAATTGCAGATGTGGCATTTGCATGTTAACATCATTAGATGTATGATTCAAGCGTGTTGACATTCCTTATTCCAAATTGTGTTCTGTCCTAAGTATTTTTGGCATCATGATTTATAGCTCTGTTTGATTAATACAATATCGTTGCATGATGTGAGCTGGGTTTTGTTTTACTATATGTTAGGAAAAAGGATTGGCAACGGAATTATGCAGCACCTTCGTGAACAAAAATGAAGTTCTACCACATCGGTTTGATGTTCAACTAGAACAGAATAGTTCAGATTGATTTGATTTAGAACTAGTTAATGATACAACTCAAGTGCAAGGTCCAAACTATTTTAAGAAAGAGTACTGATATACAGCACACTGTTTACACCAACATCTACACCCTGGCTTCGGGAACCCGCAATTGGCATCCTGCACACATACAGTTTTTGGTTTTCGCGTGTTCCCAATACTCTATCTGCATTGTGCCGATTTCACAATTGAACCGTACCAGAAGATGAACAAACAAACTAATATTGAGGCTATAAAATCCCCCATACCCCCACTCTCTCCCTCTTTTTAGCGATGCTCCCTCTTGCTCCCGTCCGATCAAGCTCAGCGCGCTGGCTGCCTCCTCTCCTCCGCGCATATCCAGACCGCCGTCGTCCCGCCTAGAAGCGTCATCGTCTTGCACGTCGCTGCGCCGCTCATTGGCTGCCTACTCCTCTCCTCGATCACATCGAGTCTACTGTTGTTCTGTTGGCCGTTGTCCCGCCCAGATATCGCCACCGTCTAGCTCGCCACTGTCTTAGCCCGTCGTCGTGACCAAGACAAGGTTACCTCCAGCCAGTCGTCTGCGCCTATCTCGCCGTCGTTTTGTCCGCCCTCTATCGTGTCAGCCCACTGCCATACCAAGGTTACTGCTCTGACCGGCTCCTCTCCCGTCGTGCCTCCTCCTCTGTTACCATGTCAACAACAATATATCGCTTTTGTGGCCACACCGCATCCTTGTAATATATTGTGCCTTGTAAATATTGTAAAATTTTTCTAATTATAAAGATTGTCTTAATTTTGTATCTAGTCTCATTGAGGATGTCTTTTGGTACTGCAATGATGAATGGTCACTATGTTATAATATATATTTGTAATCATAAAATTTCTCTAACTGTAAGCACTATTTTGGTTTATATCAGGTCTGATTATTAATAGATTTTGGTACTGTTTTGAACATATTTAAGTACGATTTTCTGATTCATACGTCAAACGTGTACAGATAATACTGTGGGCAGCCGAAAAGAAAAATTAGGGGGAACATAATTTTTTTTAATTTGAAATGAGTTATTTGTGTCGCTCTAAGTTATAGACTTTTTGGTAGTGTGTCGTTATATTCTTAGTACTATTTTAAATTCATTTAAGTACTTCTTTTTAACTTATCATCAAAATATGTAGCAACATAATTTTTGTAGTGCAATGATGAATTGTCACTATGTCTTATAATATATTTTTGTAATCATAGAATTTATGACTGTAAGTACTGTTAAGGTTTATATCAGGTCTGATTGTTAATAGCTTTTGATACTGCTTTGAACATATTTAAGTATGAATTTCTAATTCAGACGTCAAACGTGTACAAATAGAATTGTGGGCAGTCGAAAAGAAAAATTGGAGGGAAAATATATTTTTTTTAATTTGAAATGAGTTATTAATTATTTGTGGGCGAGAATTAAATGTATTGGTTGGTTGGTGGTTGGTAGTGAGTGGTTAGGGGGCAATATTGATTTGTTGCAGTAGTGGCATGCATGCAACCATGCAGTCGCATCAGCAGACTAATCACCTAATTATTCGTGTCGCTCTGCACTATAGACTTTTTGATAGTGTATTGTTATATTCTTAGTACTGGTTTAAATTTATTTAAATACTTATTTTTAACTTATCATTAAAATATACAGAAATATTATTTTAGTTGTGCAATGATAATTGGTTACTATGTCTTATAATATGTTTATGTAATCATAGAATTTCACAGACTGTAAGCAATATTTTTTCTTATATCAGGTATGATTGTTAATAGATTTTGGTACTGTTTTGAACATATTTATGGCATGGCGTTGTGGTTTTGTTAATTTTTCATTCTTAGTAAAATAAAATGATGATTTTCACATGTGTACAATGAATAATAAGAATTATATAAGTATAATAAACAACCAATTTTGTATTTAATTTCGCCAATCAAATCAAACTCAGACTGTACGCACTGTGTTAGTTTATGTTTAGTATATTTATTAATGTATTTTGGTACTACGTTGAGTATATTTAAGTATAGATTCTGGACTTAGCCGTAAAATGAGTATAAATGTGTATATAGTTGTATCAAATAGTATATCCTGCCAATAAATAGAGGGAGTTTGAAAGAAAAAAAAATTTAATGTGTTGTTTTGTGTGTAAGAGGAGTAATGAATGCTAATAGTGGTGTAGAGGTTGCAAGCACGCAATAATGTTGCATGCATTGCTTTATTGGCCACTGGAGTACTTTAATGCAGTGGTTGATGTTGGCTAAATTGGACATTATTATAATCCCTTTGTTTCGATGATGACAAACATTTCATTCCTCTAGATCTGATGTGCTACTTGAGTGTTGTAGGAAAGGTGGATGACAAACTACTTGGAAGATCTATATGCTCAAATTGCTTTAATTCATGATTGTAATCAAATGTAAAAACTTGTACAAATATATAATGTACAAGTACTTAGATATCATGTAAATCAAGCGTTTAGATCTTCCCTAGAAAATCACAACACTTAGATAGGTCATCCCCTACAATAGTGTCACAACTGCACACTCATACACACACTTAGTACTTAGTTTAAAATATTGAAACAGGGTTATTCTCGGTCGACAAACTTCTCGACTGAGACACTCTCGGTCGACAAACTCTTCGACCGAGAATGACCCAAATAGCTGTTAGACACAGTAGACAAAGTAGTTGGGAGTTGGATCAGAACGTTGCTACAGACAGTCCCTCGGTCGACAAGTCCTCGACCGACTAGGACTCTCGGTCGACAAATCTTCGACCGAAAATGTCTGTGTCTGCACTTTCAGAATTAATTAACTAGTCATTGTTAAAGCAACTAATGATTACCTAACGGCTAGTTGAGCACTAAGAACCCCCTAGAAAGTGTCTAGAACGTCCTTAAGCATCCATAGGCCATTCCTATAAATAGGACAAGCCATATGATACCTAAAATACACTTGTGCAATACTTGAGCTTTCATACTTGCAATTGGCAATCTGTTTTGAGCAATTGAGCAACTCTAGTACTTGCTATTCATTTCCTTTGCTCCAAATTCGTGTCCTATAGGCTAGCATCCCCTGTCCACTAAACCTACACTTCCATACTCATTGGTTAGGAGATCAATACGCTTGATATAGGAAATCAAGCCTTGTGCTTCAAGTGGTAATTGTAATTTCTGTTTTCCTTCTTGTTCTTTCTTATTGCTTGTACTCTCCTTGCTACTCCTAGGGTTGGAGGCTGCGGATTGAAGAGAGTTTTGATTTTCTTAGTGAAGAAGGAGATCTTTGGACTACTTCTAGAAGGATGTCTCAACGGGAAGCTACTTTAAGAGGAAGGCTACTTTAAGGGGGAGCTTGAAGTTACTTTAAGGAAGGCTGCTTCAAGGTTGGTGAGACTACTTCAAGGTGAAGGTTGTCCAAAGGGTGTAGAAAGTGTTGTAATTTTATGTAATATCCTTGCGAGGTAATAAAATTAAATACTTTCAAAATCCCGGTTGGGTAAGCAACCGGGTAGTGGATTGACGGTCTTAGTATTTGTTAAGGTTGGAACCACTCTTAACACCTTGTATCCTTCTTATTGTCTCAATTGTGGTTGTTTGAGTTAAATTATTTTAAAATCTCTATAAAACCCTATTCACCCTCCCTCTAGTGGTTTTTCAATTGATATCAGAGCAGGCTTCAAGGAGCTCTAATCGAGTCTTGAAGAATGAAGGGTGGTGGTGTCTACAACCACAAGTAAAGGAAAAGCATGGACCAATCTTCAACAAGTTGCAAGTGGTGCTTAGGAACAAGGCACACTACACCTAGCTGTCCATGGAGGTCAAAGAAGGAAGATGTACATAACGAATGCCTTATTGCTACAATAAGTGAAAAAGAAGAAGAGGTGAGCCTTTTTGATTTACCTAAAGAAGAGCTAATTGCTAGTCTTGAAGAGACACATAATAAGTATATTGAGTGCAAGAAGAAATTAAAGAAATCTAATAAAGCAAATGATGAGTTACATGCTAAACTTCTTGCTCTCACATATGAAAATGAAGATCTCAAAAAGGTTATTGAAGATCATGATATTAAGCAAAATCTATAGAAGCAAATTGCAATCTTCTTTCCCTAGAAAAGTTAAATTTGCAAACTCAAGTAAATGATCTTCAAAAACAACCTATTTTGTGTACACATCTAGATTATGATATTATTGTGAAAGAAAGAGATTCCTTGTTATCTAATCTAGATCAAGCAAAGTTAGACATCAATAAGAGAATGGATGAGATTGTTAAGCTGCAACAAAAAGTTAGTAGTTTGAGTAACAATGATACCCTTGATAAAATTTTAAATGATTCTTATCGTCAAATTGGAAGGAGAGGACTAGGTTATAATCCTAAAGGAAAATATTACCAAAAACCTAGTTGGAGAAAGACACAAATGCTAGAAAATCAATCTATGTATGTACCTAGAGGCAAATATACACATGTACCCAAGAACAACCTAGAACAAAATCATAGAAAAAGATATGAGGTTGATTCTATATGTTGCCATTATTGTTTGCGTCTCGAACATTATTCTTTCTCATGTCATTACAAGAAAAAGGATGTTGAGTTAGTATGGGTTCCAAAACCCCCAAACTAAATGAACAAAATTAAGTTGAGATATGACCAAAGACTCTAGTTGTATATCTCTATGTCTATCTCAACTTAACATAATGAGATAACAAATTGATTCAAGTAATTAAAATTTCAAACTTGAAAATATACATCTGCAGAGACACATCTTTGAAAATTTGCCTTAATTAGGGTCCTCAAAACATAAAGATTTGAATAAAATTAGTTGAGCTTTGATCTAAATGTTACTTTGATATTCATATGTTCTATCTCAACCAAACTGAGTTTTCAAATTGCATAATTGAATTGAAAATGAACTATGATTTACTTGTAAACAGTTACTGAAAAATAGTACAGACACATTCTCAGTCGAGAAACTGTTCGACCGAGAACACTGTCGGTCGAGAATTAGTCGATCGAGCAAGTTACTGTTCTGAAGTTTGCAACAAATCTGATAAAACATGTACAAACAGTAGCATTCTCGGTCAAGAAAAACGTCGACCGAGATAAATTCGGTCGACAAACAGTTCGACCGAATCAAGTTCTGCTGAACCTGTTTTAATTAATCAAGTTTGCTATCAATTTGTTATTAATGATTGACAGTGAATCTTAGAGACCATATTAAAATCAAAACATGGTGATCTTTTGAATCATGAATTGTTAACCATACGAATATTAAATTCTTTAACATATTGATATATGAAAATTGATATTGAACATATTTTCTTCATTAATTGAAAACGCTTGTTAAGTATGTTCCTTTACATGGTTTGTCTTAAAACTTGAAAATCAAATGAACAATAAATGAGTTTATTTTGGTTTGTCATTTACATGGTTTAGCTTGAAACTAAAAATTATGAACCATGTTGATTTAATCAAGAAAATTACTATTTTATCCTAAGTATTTCTTGTTTTATCTATGGTATAGAAACCATGTGTATTAATTAAAAGGTCATAATCATTATATTTCATGAAATTATATATCATAATAACTGTTCCATGATCATTATGTTTTACTGGTTTGTCTAAAATAATCTGTGATCCATATATACAAACCATGAATGGATATTGTTTGTGATCATTTTGATTGAGCTCATATGAAGATGCCATTTTGCATAAACTTTATGGCACAAATGCATTTTTTAAATTTGCAGAAAATATACTTCATCTGCAAAAAAATTGCCTCTTGGTTGAAATTAAGTTTGACCAAGGGGCGCTATGGTCGAAGTCAAGGTCGACCTAAAATAAGCTTGACAAAATGCTTATTTGTACATCATTTTACTGCACTTAATCTTAGTATCTTGATTCAAAATGTGTTTATCATATTAAAAACATAATTTTAGTGCATAACTCTCATAAAAGGTCAACCTATTATGATTTAATATTGATCGTGACCTTAGAATCCTTAAATTATCTTGACTATAAGATTAAGGGGGAGGTCACACAAACTATCTTGATTATAAGATTAAGAAGCGTACAAGACTTTGTAAACATCATTTGAAGCTTGTTATGACCTTAGTGTCTTTAATCTTGATTATGAAAATAAAGGAATCTACAAACTTCATGAATGTGATATATATCTTATTCTTAATGGAATTCTCTAAACAAATCAGGGCTTAACATCCCGTACATTTAGTTAGAGATACTTTTCATATACTCCACTATAAGCTTAAAAGGTTCTCATGTCATTTTCAGGGCTTAACATCCCTTGCAAAATGGATGAGAAATCAATATGTATTCATCATGAGCTTAAGGGAATCTCATTTCATTTTCAGGGCTTAACATCCCTTGTAAAATGGATGAGAAATCAATACACATATGCCATGAACTTAAAAGGAACTCATATCATTTCAAGGCTTAACATCCTTTGCAAATGATTGAGAAATAAATTGTGGCTAAATTTAACAATAATTGGTTTGCATTAATCCCTTGCTTTTAAATTGAATATCTCTTTAAAGGGGAGCATAACATAAAATTAAGGGGGAGAAATAAAAAAGTCATACTAAATGATTATCTTAGATATCTTTTTGAAATGACAAAGGGGGAGAAATAATATAAAATCAAAAACACAAAATAAAATGAGTTTCATAATATCTCGGCCAGCACACACTTGCAAAACAAGAATGGCTACAAAAGGTAAACTTTAGGTATGAAACTCATATGATTTATATTTCCTTATTTTATATTTTGGAAATGTTTGTCATCTTCAAAAAGGGGGAGATTGTGGCTAAATTGGACATTATTATAATCCTTTTGTTTCGATGATGACAAACATTTCATTCTTGTGGATCTAACGTGCTACTTGAGTGTTGTAGGAATTAGGTGGATGACAAACTACTTAGAAGATCTATATGCTCAAATTGCTTTAATTCATGATTGTAATCAAATGTAAAAACTTGTACAAGTATATAATGTACAAGTACTTAGATATCATGTAAATCAAGCGTTTAGATCTTCCCTAGAAAATCACAACACTTAGATAGGTCATCCCCTACAATAGTGTCACAACTGCACACTCATACACACACTTAGTACTTAGTTTAAAATATTGAAACAGGGTTATTCTCGGTCGACAAACTTCTCGACCGAGACACTCTTGGTCGACAAACTCTTCGATCGAGAATGACCCAAATATCCGTTAGACATAGCAGACAAAGTAGTTGGGAGTTAGATCAGAACATTGTTACAGACAGTCCCTCGGTCGACAAGTCCTCGACTGACTAGGACTCTCGGTCGACAAATCTTCGATCGAGAATGTCTCTGTCTGCACTTTCAGAATTAATTAACTAGTCGTTGTTAAAGCAACTAATGGTTATCTAACAACTAGTTGAGCACTAAGAACCCCCTAAAAAGTGTCTAGAACGTCCTTAAGCATCCATAGGCCATTCCTATAAATAGGACAAGCCATAGGACACCCAAAATACACTTTTGCAATACTTGAGCTTTCATATTTGCAATTGGCAATCTATTTTGAGCAATTGGGCAACTCTAGTACTTGCTATTCATTTCCTTTTCTCCAAATTCATGTCCTATAGGCTAGCATCTCCTATCTACTAAACCTACACTTCCATACTCATTGGTTAGGAGATCAATACGCTTGATATAGGAAATCAAGCCTTGTGCTTCAAGTGGTAATTGTAATTTCTATTTTCCTTCTTGTTCTTTCTTATTGCTTGTACTCTCCTTGCTACTCCTAGGGTTGGAGGTTGTGTATTAGAGAGATTTTTGATCTTCTTAGTAAAGAAGGAGATCTTTGGACTACTTCTAGAAGGATGTCTCAATGGGAAGCTACTTCAAGAGGAAGGCTACTTCAAGGGGGAGCTTGAAGTTACTTCAAGGAAGGCTACTTCAAGGTTGGTGAGACTACTTCAAGGTGAAGGCTGTCCAAAGGGTGTAGAAAGTGTTGTAATTTTATGTAATATCCTTGCGAGGTAATAAAATTAAATACTTTCAAAATCCCGGTTGGATAAGCAACCGGGTAGTAGATTGACTGCCTTAGTATTTGCTAAGGTTGGAACCACTCTAAACACCTTGTCTCCTTATTGTATCAATTGTGGTTGTTTGAGTTAAATTATTTTAAAATCTCTATAAAACCCTATTCACCCCCCTCTAGTAGTTTTTCAGTTGCATGCACGTAATAATGTTGCATGTATTGCTTTATTGACTGCTTTATTACAGTGCATGCATGCATGCAAAGTGCTTTATTGAGAATAGAAATAGAGACTGGTTAAAGAGATATGTAATTATGATGTATGAACAGCATGCCCACTATCTCTTCACGCTCTCGTGGTCCATGTCGCACAGTGCGAAAAATGTGTCACACAGTGTGAAAAATGGTTGAAACGTGTATTCCCGAGGCTGGGGTGTGATTATTGGTGGAACAGGTGTGCTATGAATAATTTTCCTTTAAGAAACCCGACATTCACAGGTTACAAAGGTTCTCGGTACTAGACTGCTGCTAGCAGTTAAGACCTTTAGTAAGCGATTAGATTCTTATTAGAAGCTGGTTTTTGTTCTTATATAATTACCTATCCTACCTACTCTACTCTCCCGACGTATGTCGCGGTGTGTTGGGGTTGCATAGTTTTTCTAGTCTGCACGGTTGATAATAAAACTAAGTAGTTTAGAGCAGTATTTTTAAAACCAAACCGGATCGGCCGGTCAGACTAGTTAGACTGGTGAACTGGTAGTGACCGATCCAGAACCAATTTTGTATCTTTTTCAGGTCCAACCAGTTAGAAATACGGTCCAACCAACCAGCCGGACCGAACCGTTGGTTCAAAGATAAGAAAAAATAGAAGGTAGAATACATATAGGAATTTACATATATATATATATATATATATATATATATATAATGTATGTGTATGTATGTATGTATTTATATAGAAAATATACATATAAGGTAGAATGCATATATATATATATACAAATATATGTATATTTGTATATATGCATATATATGTATGTATGTGTACATCTACATAATATATATATATATATATATATGTACACATCTATATTTATATATATACATATATATACAATGTATATATATTCAAATATATATATATATATATATATATATTATCAATATATATATATATATATGTATGTATACATATATATTTATTTATATGTACATATATATATACAATCTAAATATATTCTAATATATATATGTATATATATTCAAATTAATATATAATATATATGTATATATATACAAATAATATATATATATATAATATGTCCAGTTCAACCAGTTTGACCGGTCCTACCTAAGGCATCCCTTTTATCATGGTGACCGGTTCGATTTTTCTAGTTCAATTTTTTTTATGTCATGCTGACGTCATTTTCGGTCCAATCGGTTCAACTACTCTGGTTGAACCCGAATCAATCTGGTCTGAGTCATTACCGGTCTGACCACTGGTTTGGTTCTGAAAACATTAGTTTAGAGCATTCCCTATCCTTATCCTCGTATGATTATGCACATATGTTTTGAGAAGAATAGTGGTTTTATACTTATTGTATAGGAAAACCAATGAGAGTCCAAAAATAATCCTAAAAATCCAACTCCAAAGAAATAATGGAGATGATTATTTTTCTTATTCTGAACAAATTCTTTCATATTAAAATAAATTTTGATTGGTCTCCAATCATATTTTTAAGGAGGCACCTTGTAGAAAAGGTTAACATATTTTGATGGCCATGATCGATAAAAGAGAGCAGTGTTGTGCATAAGTGTGGGCCACACTTGTCTGTATATTGCTGGCAAGTGTTGTTAAGCAACGTAGTGTAGTAGTCTTCTTGTGTTATCTACCATTAGCGGTACCTGTTCAATCATTCATCCCAATTGAATCTATATTTTATTCAAAACACATAGTCAACACCGGCCATCTAAGGTCGTATTTCAACTCCTTTTCCTTTTGTTATGTGCCTCGAAGAAATATGTTGACCGGTTGTAGATCTGGTTCTAAAATTTAATGGATCTTTGTTGATCCGATTAACGAGCATTGTGCGGGTCTTAGGAGAGGGCGAAGCCTCCTGCGGTATGGTACAATTTATTTTCCAGATCTGCATCGGAATCCGATTACGGTTCTACATCTATAAGTATATGCGCCCTGAGTAGGGTTTATAATCATCCTGCAATCATCGTACTCAAGGTGTACTCTGCCTCTTTCGAGAGTGCTCCTCCTTGTACTATTTTTCTGATATAGTAGAAATATCGACCCCTCCCGTGGAGTAGGTCATCCAACTGAATCACGTAAATCATGTGTTTTGGTTACGTAATCGTTCTCTTTTCTTCTCATCTTGTTATTCCGTTGATTTGAAAACCTAACACTTCCATCATCACGTAGAGTTGAATTGCCTATTGTGTTATCGTCTTAAAGATCAATAATTCTTGAAGAGTGGAACATCCATAAAGTCCACTACATTATCAATGATCAAGTCTAACATGGATGGAGGTTTGTGTTGGTTGTTGCCCACTGCGTTTTCTTGCTATGGGGGATTTGATTAAGAGTAAAACATGGTTAAAGTCCTTATCGGTGCCCTCTTATGGTAGATCAATGTGTTCAATAGTTGCAACTGTGGAATTCAGTTGTTATCCTCTTTAGATGTATTATGATATGAAGCTTGTTGACATTCCCTATTTCAAATAGCACTGTTCTGTGCAGAGTATTTTTGGCATCATGATTTATGGCTCTATTTGAAAACAACTTCTTGCATGATGTGAGCTCGGTTTTATTTTACTATATAATAGAGAAAATGATTGGCAATGGAATGTGCAGTGTGTTTGTGGGCAATCATGTAATTCTGGAATATCAGTTTGATGCCCAACTAGATCGCAATGATAGTTCAAATTGATTTGGTTTAGAACTAGTTAACGATATGACTTGATTTGATTTGCTATAATATTTTTATAAAGGGAGATACATATGATCAAATTTGGTTTGTGGGTATAGTGGCAACTTTGATTACAAAAATAGGTTCACAATTTCTAGAGCATTTTAAGTTGTGGTAAAAGCTAGTTGATAACTTAGAGGCAGCGTCAATATCTTAATTGTACATGCCTATTTTTTTCTTTCTTTCTTGAATATAGTAGTTATCTGGAAAAGAGGGAAAAAGCCAATGCAGAAGTGTTTGTTCGGGCAAGGATTATAGTAAAAAACGCAACCCATATATGTATATAGTTGCTCTCAGTAGGGATTCTTAAGAAAAGAAAAACAAAGAGGATATGTTCATCGCACTTCTCACAGGCAAACCACTCTTGTTACTAGGCATGACAAAAAGACTACGATTTGGCCTGACCTGATCTGACTCGGCCCGAGAATGGAATTTCTAAAACATAAAATATGTTTCGGATTAAAATCAGGTAGACCTAAATCGGACTTTGTGGTTGGGTCAAGCACAGCTATGCCAAGTGGAACCTAACACCCGAAACCATGAACCTGAGACAAACCATGTTGAGGCGCTAAACATAAACCTAAAGTCTCAAAAGGCCAAGACTCGAGTCTCAAGATCCCCACTCAGCCACTTGTACAAACCCTTGATATTCCCTTCATGACTTTGTGACTCTTCCTCACTCACTCAAGTACCCTGAAATTAGTTGTTGCAGGCCTACACACGGTTGATTCTCGGCGACTGCTAGTCTTTAACTGATACTCAGTGACAGCAATTCTCAGTGATTGTTTGACAGATTCTCAACGAGCTTCTACTGATTCTCAGTAATGGTGAGTAGGAAAGGAGACAAAGAAGGTTGAGGCATGGGTAGCCGATCCTTACTGGCAACGCACGTCTTTGACTATTCGAGAAGTGGGATTCTATTCTTCCTATTCTGTTTCCAGGTTGGTATCTAGGTACCCACTTGCCTTCCTAAACCCTCCATTCCTCCTTGGTTGTATGATTGTTTTGGGGGTTGTTTTTAAGCTCTCTCTACCTACAAGATGAATCTCATGTGCTAAGTGAATGAGGTGTGAGGGGAGTGGGCCAATGTTTCTGAAAGGCTCTGTCCCACCAATCAATCCCTAATTGATCATTAGGACAATGTTTTAGAAAAATTCTAAGTTAAAATTAGGAAACCATCAAAAACTGAGTTGAAAGATTTTGAATAAGCAATCCAAATAGAGTTCCAATTATGAGTACACATCACAAAAACCTCACAAAAAAACATATAAAAGTTAACTATTGCACATCTTAACTATTCCATATTTGAACTTGGTAGATAACAACTAACACAAAATCCCACAATCATTGACCCTGATGGGTTTTTGATGGGCTCTGGATCACAACACCAAGCTCGTAAAAGATGAGGGAAGAGGGAGAGAAAGGGGTATTCATAGATGGGTTAAAGAGGTTTGGTTTAGTCAGATCCTTGGGCAAGGGATCTCTTCGACCAAAGCTCTTCGATCAAACCTCATTGATCATATCCATGTCGTCAGTCTGATACACACACACACTCAACAAAGCTCAGTTGATCGATGAAGTCTTTCAGTTGGCTAGCCAGCAACCTCGTCGGGCGCTGAAGACTCATCGACCAATGAGATGCCAGGCTCTTTGTCGGCCACAAAGTTCATTGGACACTGAGGATCCATCAGCCTGGTGATCAAGCTAGCTCCTGTCGACCGATGGAAATACCACACTCTTACTCTTGAACAAACTATACAAGTAGAAATCTTATGAAAAGCTCAAAAGCATCCAAAGGAGAAAATGTACAAGATTCTTAAGAATATAATAAATCAACTCAAGTAAGTGTTTAAATTATGTTTATACCCATAAAAGAGGGTACTTTGCATAAAGGTCCACATTTACAAAGATTGTAGATCTGCATACACAAGGTCTGATTTGATTTCAAAATTAAGCATCCAATTAAGTCAAACAAATATGTCTATAAGTTAACAAAGGTTATGGAGCCTTACAGTTTTAGCTCGTCGTTCCCCACCCTACATTGCACTATATTCTATTTTTTGGTTTTAGATCACTGCTCTATTCCTATTCATGCTATTATTGTCTAAATTTTGCATTGTTTGCCTCCTCTTGCACCACCTTCCTTCCTTCCTTCCCCCTACATTTATTTCCATCACACTCCTGATTATGTACTTTTATTTGCTTTCTTTTCTCAACTCACTGTCTCATTCAAGTTCCATATGGAACATCCTTACCATGGCCCATTGTCGCCACCATCACAACCATGTCTTATTACTACAACTCCTACCACCCATGCAATGCTTTAAATGAGTTGCTATGCTACTTTTATTTATGCTTCTTTTCTCTCCTCTCATCTTCCCACCATTTACCACCACATATTTACATGTATGCGTGCATCACATTTGTATGCATAAATATGTGTGTGCACTCATAGCAAAAGGCAATCCTCATCTTTTATTATCAATTCCTCCACAACCATCAACCCACCTCCATTTTGAGATTTCTTTTTCTCCCCCTTTATTGATCAACTAATAATCATTGTGCTCATTAGTTATCTGCAACTAATAATATGTCAGTGGTTTACTCAATTGTTACGAATAGGGGTAACAAGTTTCATTGATTTTGTTAGTCAAGCTTTTAACAGTCATTAATTACTAATAATTTTCTTTTGCCCACTTTTTCAACAAATGTTTCATGTTTGTTGCTCAAGATTTTATTAGTGATTAAATACTAATAATTTTCTTCTTCCAACTTTTTCAACAAATGTTTCACAAGTGTTACTCAAGCTTTTAATAGTGATTAATTACTAATAATTTTCTTCTACCCATTTCTATATGAAATGTTACTCAAGCTTTTATATATTGATTAATTTCTAATCATTCGTGTAGGGGGGCGTCAAACAGAAACATGATTGATTTATCTTGGTAGTTGATGTATTATTTAGTTCAATTACTAATTTCTTAAGGGTGGTTTAGTGCTTATTAGAACTTTCAATGCTAGTCTTTATTAAAAAAAATTATTAGTATTCCAACTTAGGTCAGTAGTATTCCAACTATGTTAGGTATTAGTATACCAACCTCTTTAGGGCATTAGTATTCCAAAATCTACATGAAAATAGATATCCCTATAGTATGCTTGTTTATGATATAACCATTAGGGTTATACGTGACAGTCCCTGGTATTTGGGACTATTTTTTAACAATGTTATCACATTTAGCTAGTTAATACATACTTATTTCTTAGTTCTAAAAAAAATAGTATGTCGGTATTGATTCTCTGGATACACATGCAGAGTTATTTATAACTCTACATCAGTGTATTTGGATAAGTGAGGGGAAATATTGCATGATTTTTGTTAGAATTAAGAAATAAGTATGTTTAGGTAGCATGGTCGTACGTTCAAAAATGGGTTAGGAACTACCTGAAAATATATGCATATAGTGTACCCATTCATGATGTATATGAATAGTCCAAAAAATTTGGGACAATGCTTTATGATGTGATCTCATTTAGGTAGTTACTATACACTTTTTTCTTAGTTCTAGTAAAAATGTAGTCATATTTACCTACTTGTTCTCTGGATACATATGTGGAGTTATTTATAACTCTACATCGAAGTATTTGGAGAATTGGGGGGAAATGCTATCAATTTTTTGTTAGAATTAAGAAATAAGTATGTATTAGTCCATGAATGGGTTAGGATCAATCTATAGGCAATTGATAATAATATGTGGTTGGAGTTTAATCTATAGTTAACATAAACTAATTTTGGGCTCTATCTATTATCAGGTTATTTGAATATTGACACTGAACCCACTGTTGGTGATTTTGCTCCTATTTCTATTGAGCATGCTGAATAAGAAAGTTAATTACAGAGTAATGTTGTAGGAAAAAGAATCCTAAAGTTGATGTATAGAAAGAATCTACAAAGACCAATATATATGGAGTGACCATGGTTGTATACAACCATTGTGGAAAACCGCTTTTTGGGAGTGCCAAACATGGAACCAGTCATTTGAATAAACATTCCTCTATTCATGCCTTGCTAGGAAAGGTTTGGCTGAACAGAGTGTGACAAGAAATGCTCACCTAGTTAGACGAATGATCATATCGAATGGTTCTTTTAGTCAAGAAGTTGCTAGAAAAGATTTGGCTTGCATGATTGCAATGCATGAGTACTCTCTATCAATTGTGGAGCATGTTGGATTTGGAAAATTATTAAGCACTCTTCAACCTCAATTCAAGTGTCCTTCTAGAGATACAGCAAAGAGTGATATATTATCGACATATAAGTTAGAGAAGTTAAAGATGATGTGGTATTCAATAATAATGGTTCTAGGGTTGTAACAACTATAGACATAGGGACATTCGACCATTGAAAGAGGGGATACATTGTCACTACTACACATTATATTAATAATGCATGGGAATTGCATAGTTTGATCTTAAGGTTTTCTTATGTCCCTTGTCCTCAACTAGAGAAGTGGTGGGTTCTTTTTGTTGGAAGGTCTGGTAGATTGGAATGTTGATACAAAAATATCCACAATTACCTTGGATAATTATTCAAAAAATGATGCAATGGCTAAAGAAATTAGAAAAAAAATTCCTCTTTATTATTTGACGTTATCTGAAGAAACATTGCATATGTGTTGTTAGATGCAGATTCACAATCTTATTGTAAAAGATGGACTATCTATAACTGAAGATGGAATAGACGAGATCTATGAAAGTGTAGCCTATTGGACATATACACCAAATAGAACATAATAATTCAAAGACACAACAAAACTGTTGAAAGTTTCTACTATGAAAAACTTATTCTTGATTGACCATCATGTTGGAACTCTGTCATTTTTATGTTGCAAATCTCATCCACATATCGGAGCATTTTTTTTATTTATACAATGTGAGATAAATTATAAATTATTACCCTTGGATGAAGAGTGAGATTATTCTTATAAGATATGTGATAAACTTCAAATATTTCTCAGTGCTACTCAGAATTTATCTAGAGGATTATATCCAACATCAAATTTGGGATTGTAGAAATTTGTAGCATCAACTTGCATTTGAACAGATAGTGTACATTAGATAATGATGTTATAAGAAAATGGTCATTGCTGGAAATGCCTCCATATTGAGGGTGCGGCGATTAGAGGCGATCGGGCGGGCGGCGTCGTTGCGGCCTACTTACCGGTGCGGCATCCCACCCCCGATGGTCTACCTTTCTTTGGACGTAGTGGAGATGAGCGACGCCCATCCTGGGTGCGGGAGCCAAGGGCTACGGGGAAGCAGCAGAGCGCGGGAGGCGGTCGCTGACAGGAGGGCAGGCTTGGCGGTGCAAGCCGTGCACGTAGACGACATCCTTCCGGACATAAGGGCGTTGGTTCAATCCGAGTCGAGACCAGTAGCGGCGTCCAACATGGTGGAGCGTGGAGAAGGTTCGACCTCTCGTGGAAAGGAGCAGGATGGTCCGATGGGGGACGGAAGCACGCCAAGACGGATGGCTACGACTCCAGTTCTAATGGGGAGAGAGCCGATGGAGGTTCACACGGCTCAAAATCATAGGCTGGCATCGATTGTCCGTGTCCCACGCGTGGAGGAGGAGCGGCGCTACTACGGTAGGGGCAGCGATGCTACGGACAGCAGAAGCATGACGATAAACCCTAACCGGAGGGTTGAAGAAGATCGACCGAGCTTGAGGATGGAGTTCAATAATGATAGACGCACACAGATGAGTGGCGTCCCTTGGGACACGTGCTACAGGTGTTTGGAGAAAGGTCATTGGCAGTCACAATGCAATCGGGAGAAAGTGTGCTACAAGTGCCACAGGCCGGGTCACCTTGCTCGAAGATGTACTGCTGATTTAAACTCTCGTCATCCTTCCCCCCCGGATATCATGTCGAGGACTGTGTTCCCACCCTTACACGTGGGTATCCCGACTCGTGGTGCACCTCAGCATGTCCCGAAGAGAGTAGCTGTGGATCTAGGGCCAGATGATGATGATCGTAAAAGAAAGGTTCAAGCGTTGTGCAAGGTGGTGGAGATACGCTGGCCACCCCAGGTGTCCTGGACGGAGCTGTCTCCTTTCCTGAAGAATGTGTGGAAGCATGCCATAGATCTCTACAGATTTTCTAAGCGTCATTTTTTTCGATAGTGTGCAGGAAGCACAGGATGCTGCCAGTTCTAAGATGTTGGGATTCAAAGGTTTTGATATCAGCTTGCATAGCATGGAGGAAGGTGAGAGATGCGCTAGAAAGGAGGCAATATGGTTCTGGATTGAAGATTTACCTATTGTATGTCGGGATGACAAGGCGATAGACGACATTGTGAACAGCTTTGGGAGATTGGTAGTAGCTTCTGGATGGATGAGAGGACCCAATGACATTGCTGGTATACTGGTGTTAGTTGAAGCTTTCAATGAAGATGTACCTCAATATGTCACTTTGACATATGGGAACAGAAGGTCTAGCGTACACTTGCAGATGGTTGCTCGGGGGGAACCGGATTCAAGTCTTTTCTCGCTGACGGAGGTTGGACGTGACCTGGACATTCCACTGCATGCGTTGGCTATTAATCGGAGTGGAGGCGTAGCGGGACATGTTTCCGATGAGGGAAAGATGATGGTTGTGCATGATAGTGGAGATGATGACATTGTGCAACATGAGAAGGATCAGCAGATGCCGCCACAATCTGAACCATGTCATGAGGAGGTTGAGGGTACAACACAGCAGGTTGGCCCACGTAGGATCGTGTTTGATGAAGATGGTGCAAGGAAGATGCTGCATGATAGAAGCCTGCGTGACTACATACACATAGGCAATGAGGATGATGGGAGACATCGTGAAGATTTCAGCCATGAGGAGCGTTTGGGACAGCGAGGACGTATGGGTAACTCACACCGAGTTGTTCATAGAAGAAGGCTATCTGATGGTGAGCTTCCTTTTGCTTATGATGATCGGGAAGACTGAGATAGGAATTTCTGAAGGAGGCAGTGTTTGTTGGTGGTCGTTTTAGTCCATGGACTCGAACTACCTTTTCTGGAATATTAGGGGTGCGGCGAATAATAAGACGAGAAGAGTCTTGGGTAGGTTATGCAGGAGGCATAAACCCAGGATTGTGTGTATCTTTGAGCCTTTTTTACATGCTAGGGTGGCTGAAGAACTTCTGGACATTGTGAATCTGGATTGGGCGACTGATAATGCAGCTGATGGGGGTAAAATATGGTGCTATGCAGATAGCACTCTCAAGCCGAAGGTTGTGAAGTGTCATAGGCAGCATGTGACGATGAGATATACTGATGAGAGGAGTAATAATTTTTTTGTTACTGCGGTCTATGCAAGTTGTAGCTACGTCTACAGGCGATCTCTTTGGGAAGACGTTCTTGAGATGTCGGGTATCATTGGAGATAGTAGTTGGCTTCTTGTAGGTGATTTTAATATCATTAGAAGTGATCAGGAGAAGAGAGGGGGCAATAACAGGAGCTTTCAGGAAGTTGTTGATTTCAACGCCTTTATCCAGAGCGGGTTTTTCAAGGAGACACAGTTTGAGGGCAGCAGGTTCACATGGGTCAATAAGCAGTACTATACGCCTACTATCTGGGAAAGACTTGATAGGATTTTGCTGAATGATACTTGGGCTGCTCTGCGACCGGATTCTTGCACGTGTCATCTTACTCGTTATAGAGTGTCGGATCATTGCCCGATTTTGTACAAGTCTGGAAATTTGGCTACTATCAGAAAGAAGAGTTTTTTTGCTTTCATGCATACGTGGCTGCAGCATGAGGAGTGTATGAAGATCATTGCGGATACTTGGGATGATTCCAGAGAGGGGCACCCGTCAAATGTTTTCTACTATAAGCTTAAAAGGATGAGAGAGGCTCTAAAGTCTTGGAGCAGGAAGACTTTTGGGGACGTAATCCAAAAGATCCTAGATCTAGAGGATGTGGTCCACGTTACCCAAACTGCCTTTGATGAGTACCCTTGCACGGACAATGAGACAGCTTTGAGGATTGCGGAGTTTGAGCTTCAAGAGGTTTTAGACGTGCAGGAGAATATATGGAAAGACAAGTCCCGGATCCAATGGCTGAACGACGGTGAGCGCAACTCTAGGTTCTACCATGCTGTTGTGAAGTCCCGTAGAAAGAATAAGAGAGTTAGATGCATCACTCTACCGTCGGGGGACAGGGTGACTGACCCGCAGGAGATTGCGTCATGTGCTGCTGATTTCTATAGGAATGCTTACAGCGAGATGGTACCTCATGATGATGATGTTTTGGAGGAGTTCCTTGCTAGTATACCGGAGGCTGTGCCTATGGATGATAATATGTCTCTTACTGCTGTTCCTAGTACGACAGAGGTGTTTGATACTATGAGCCAAATGGACAAGTTTTCTGCTCCTGGTCCTGATGGTTTTACTATTCCTTTTTATATGGCTGCATGGGAGTATATAAAAGATGATTTTATGAGACTCGCTGAAGCCTTTTTCCTTAGACAGAATTGTCATCGTAGTTTGTTCTGTTGCCGTATTGTGCTTATTCCCAAGAAGGACGATCCGACGATCCTGGAGAAGGATTTCCGCCCGATTTCTGTAGAGAATGTGGCGCTGAGAATCCTTGCACGTGTTATTAGTAACAGGATGGTTTCTTTGATGCCGGCTTTGATTTATTAGGAGCAGGCGGTGTTTATTAGAGGGAGGGAGATCACTCACCATGTCCGGTTGGTGAAGGAGTTGATGCATGACATATACTATGGGGGTGATAGGCCGAACATCATGATAAAGATTGATAT
This sequence comes from Alisma plantago-aquatica, assembly GCA_963693085.1. Classification (NCBI taxonomy): domain Eukaryota; kingdom Viridiplantae; phylum Streptophyta; class Magnoliopsida; order Alismatales; family Alismataceae; genus Alisma; species Alisma plantago-aquatica. The sequence continues at coordinate 73,708,217 of OY856409.1, read as the reverse complement.
GTCTAAGGCGTATGATCGGATTAAATGGGATGTCCTGGAGCGGATCATGGCGAGGTTCGGTTTTGTCAAGGAGTTCATTGAGTTATGTATCAGTTTCTTCTCTAATTCATGGGCTACGGTTACGATTGGGGAAGAGTCCTCCGGTTTTTTTCCTTTGCTTAGGGGGCTGAAACAAGGTAATGCCATCTCTCCTTTTCTGTTCATTTTGTTTGAAGAAATCCTATGCAGAAGGATTGCGCTTATGGGGGAGTTGAGGAGAGTGGCGAGATTTCGTACTAGGGGAAATGGGATCCCTCCTCTCTTTCTGAGTTATGCTGATGATATTATGATCTGTGTGAATGCTACTCCTAACACCATGGATGAGATTCAGGTGCTTCTTTCTATGTATGAGACTGCGTCGGCCCAGAGGATTAACCGGCTGAAATCTTCTTGTGTTGTGGGCAGCAAAGACCCGGCTACTAAGATGGATATTGGCACAACTATTCAGATGGATAATGTGGTTGATCGTTTTGTATACTTGGGGGTGCCGATTAGAGCTGGAAGGAACTTGATATCTGACTTTGATTATCTTATTCAGAAGGTCTCTCATAAGACTGCTTCATGGAAGTCCAGGCTGTTATCTTTTGCAGGCAGGAAGCTTTTGATTGCACATGTGTTATCTTCTACTATGGTGTATATAGCGACTTCTACTGGTATTCCGGATGGTATTGCTTCTCGTCTTGATGCCATGTTTTCTAAATTCCTTTGGGCGGACCGTGCCAACGTTCATAGGAAGGCTTGGGTTAGCTGGGACAGAGTGGCGCTTACTATGAAACAAGGTGGTCTTGGGTTGTCTACTACTCGCAGCATAAACAACGCTTTTGTGGCAAAGGCGTGTTGGGAGATGATTGTTGGAGACACTTTATGGGCCAAGTTCTGCAGCGCCAAGTATGCAAATAGAGCGGTTGGTCGTTCTGCTTTATATCCCCACCATCTGAAGTATAAGTCGAATGCGTCTCCTTATTGGAAGAAAGTTTGGAATATGTTCCCGAGCATATATCCTCATTGCCGCTGGATTGTTGGAAAGGGTGATTTTCCGTTCTGGGATTTCTTGTGGTGTGATGAGAGGTTGTTTGATCACGCACGGTTTAACAGTGATCGCAACCAACCTTTTTTGGTGCGTGACTTCTGGATTCATGGGAGTGGTTGGGATTGGCTATCTTTACAGCAGGTCCTCGACGAGCATGGGGTGGAGCTTATTAGAAAGGCGGGTCAATAAATTTCAGATATGGATGATTATCCCATTTGGATACCGGATTTGAGAGGCCAGTTCTCCGTTCGCTCTGTCAAGATGATCTTGGGAAGTGCAAGTTATGATGGACCGCATGGGCTTCACCGAATTTGGCACGTCAACTCACCTAAGGCGTGTGCTTTCATTTGGAAGATAATGAAGAATGTTGTCCCTACTTATGAGAACGTGGCCAGTTGCTATATTGCTCTAGCATCCCGGTGTGATTGTTGTGATGAGCCAAGTGTGGAAGACATTGACCATCTTATGTTTCATAGTCAGATTGCCACGTCTTTCTGGACCAGGTTCACGGAGATCACGGATTATCCTGCTCCCGTGGATCGGATATCTTTGATTGATGCTTGTTCCTTTGGTAGTTCTGGCGATTTGCAGCTATGGCTTGTGGCGTGCATGGCCACCATTATTCCATACTGTATTTGGCGGATGAGGTGTGCGGCTAGATATGATAACAGGAAGATTCTTTGGAACAGGGAGGTGGATTGGTTGATATACCAGATTAACGCTTTGATGAAGCAAAAAAGATTCACCCGCATAGCTGATTCTTCTTTTCATAACAGGATTAAGGCTTATGGGGTGGAGGATCCTATGTACGTGCTGAAGGAGATTAGTTTGGTGAGGTGGATGAATCCTGCCATTTATAATCTGAAGCTGAACATTGCGGTTGGGCAGAACTGTGATATCTATGGCCGTAATAGATGGTGGATGGCTGGGATTGTTAGGAACCATCATGCTGCTGTTTGTCAGATTTCTAGAGCTTGGTTGACAGCTGATTGCTACCAGATGGCGCTTGTTCAAGCGTGTGTTGTTGGTGTTAAGTTTGCGGAAGATCAGTTTTTACATGTTTCTAGTGTGGAGATTGATGATCGTTCGGTCTATGGTATGTTGTGGGGAGCTGATGTTGCACCTTGGAAGATCGTTAATTTGATCAAAGAGGTGAAGGAGATCATTGCGGAGAGGGACATTACTGGATCGTTAGTGCATAAAGTTATCAATTTGATCCCGAAGGAGATAGGGAGATGGGGTATGCATTTGACTGAGCCGATTGTTGTTTCTGATATGAGGATTCTTCCTAGTAGGATTAGGGGCATGGTGTTTCTTGAGAAGCACAAGACGCTTTATGTTGTGTTGAGGAGAGAGAGGTAAGAGGGTTTTTTTTTGGGTCAGTTTGTGCGGCCTTGTTTGATGTGTGTTATGTTTTGGTGTGTTATGTGGGGTTACCTGCGTTTCAGCAGGAGATGTATGTTTGCTTTTGATTGTGCCCACATGAGGGGAGTGGGGTGAATAGATGGTCCCCTGGCTTAATCAAAAAAAAATGGTCATTGTTATGATGAGAAAGTTCATAAAGTATTGGTATGATGTCTGTGTTTTGATGGGAGATGCTATAATTTTAGACATTGGATTTAAGATGTGGGTGATCATGTTTTAATATAAGAAATTGTATGATGAAAAAACTTCGAAATATGAGGTTGATAAAGTTCGCAATGCATGATCTAATTTATTGTTACATTATCCATCAAGACATATGTCTAATGATGCATCTTCTAGTCAATTGGTATTCTCACAATCCCGTTATAATACAAACAACAGGACCAATTAAGGATTCCAAATAGTTCATAAGAAAAGAAAAAAAAGACACAGACTCCTTCTAAATTGAGTTGGATACCTATCTAAAGGAGGACATACAATCATAGATGATAATCTTAATCTTTTACACTAGTGGAAAATGCATGAATGAAGTTATCGAACATTGAGAGAGTTAGCTCAAGATATTCTTAGCAATGCTTGTGTCCACTATGGCCTCTGAGTTGAAATGGGTCAATTAGTCAACCCCCATCGTAGTAGTCTTCTGCCATAAATAGTTGATCACTAATGTTCATCAAAGTTGGTTGTCCATTACTCATGGTATGGATAAATTCATTTTAATATCTTTCATTATTATTCATTTTCAATTGATAGATTAGTATTTTTGAAATAGATGTTCGCGGGTCAGAAAACATTAGTATCTTCCTTGAATCCCTGGATATGGAGGCTCTAGGTACACTTAGTTAATATTTCATTTGATGATATTATATGTTTAAAACATTATAAACATAATGTTTGCTTTCTTTTAGATTTTGATGCTTTGTTAGAGTAAATTGTCAACTAGAGTACCGTAAATTTAAAAGCTAATTTATTAAGCATGCTTAGTTTAGTGGATGAATATATGTTTAGTTGATGATACTGTTGATTATGTGTTAATATTCTTTTGTTTCTTTATTTATTCTAGCAAGTTGAACTACCCCAAAAATATCTCGAGAAGAGCAATGATTAGGTTTAGTGTTCCAATAATTAGGAATGATTAGGAATATACTAAACTTCACACTTGTTGTGTCTCACTTAATGGGCCAAATAATGAAAGGGCACATACCGGTGAGGAGATCTTGATTAGAGATGATTCATCCTAACCCCACAAGGGAATCATACAACCATAAATTTGTAGTTGTTTGTATGTTGTGCTTGTATTTCAATCTTGTCACATAAATTGGTAGTAAGGACATCAATTTAATGGTGATGTGTTGCCTTTATGTTGGGTCCACCCCACCATTGATAATCAACAACCCTTTATTTGCAGCCTTTCATTATATTCACAAGGAAGGTCTTGATAACAACATAGAATAAATTTTGTAACAGATTGACAACATCATTTGATTACATAAGAATATTTGCAAGCAATATGAGTAATAACCAAGCTTTCTTGTGTTTTTTGTAGTCTACTAGTAAGTGTTATTTTTGTAACAAATTGAGAAGCTCCATATTACCCGTGTAAAAGTTGAAGCACCAGAATTGGATTATGAAGCTTCAAAACTTTGGTATTAATTAAATAAGTAGATTTGTAGTACTAAAGACAACTTGAGCTTTTCTTTTTGAGCTAGTGCATTAGATGGTTATTTTGGTTTGTTTGAAGCCGACTTTTTGAGCTAGTGCATTAGATAGGGACATAAGAATAAAATGTCGAGTCGTCGGGTGTCGGGTATATTTGTCACGGATATGCAACTGTTTGGACAAGGTAAAATGAGGAGTGATTGCAATAATGGAGACATACATGAAACGAGCTCCCCGTTGTTCCTTCATGGTCGGGCGATTATAGGAGAAGGCTAGTAAAGTAGGATGTCGGCAAACTAGCGGTCCCTTTCTCCCTTCGCATAGACACACACCTGTATTACACATCTCCCCCTCCGTGCGAAAACAAGTGGACGGTACGTAGCTGGACTAATTGTATTCATTGACAGGTGTTGTGATCCACAACACCCACCAACCCATGTGCTCTTACGGAGAAAAGAAGCAGAAGAAGCGACCACCCAGCAACAAAGCGGGCGCCGGCGGGGCATGCATGGCATTTGCCCCCTCTTTTCATGGAGAAAAGGCCGATCTGAGTTTAGACTTTAGAAAACACAATGTGTTGCAAAGGGTCACAACGCAGAGTATCCGGCTTGCTTTTGGATCCAAAAGCAAACGAGGACCATGGGAGGCGCTGGATTCTCGGTATCCAGGCAGCAAGTGCCCCTATTGGTAGGGTAAGTTGGAAAAGGCAAAAGAATTGAAAAGTGGGAGAACAACTCTTTCTCGCGGGAACGGAAGGACTAAAAACTTGAAACTTTGAAAGCACACTGCAAATTTGTCAGCGGAGCAGGAGGCTGTGGGGGATGCCTGCTCCCCCTCAACCTTGTCCTGCATGTTTAGATGCCTTGTTCCTCTATCCTCAACAGGTGTATTTATGCTTGTATCAGGCAGCTGGAATCTCTGATGCCTCATTGTGACTTGGCAACAGTGTGCATGACGAGGAGGAAGGAGGATGGTAATGGTGGTATCGGTTGTGTCCCGCACCGCACGACTGCCACACGTACGACCCCATGCCCCCATGGTTTGTCAATTGGCTATGCGTCTGTACCATCACCTTCTTCTACTTGGACACATGCCACTCCATAGGTTTATGGCATACTACTTGAGGCCTATTCACATCGTTAATTTCTCAACCCGGGAGGTAAAAGTGAAACAGAGAGGAGACGTGACGAATTCGATGTGAAGTTCAGTATAGAGAGAGGGGGTACAGCAAAGAGCTCGTTCCATCGAATGTCGGTATAACCCAAGCGTGATGGTTTTGTGGGACTCTAGTCTAGGGAGGTAAAAAAACTCAAATAGTACACTTTTGCAAAAATATTTACCCAAAAAGCACCCTTTTCAATATTTTAATATGGTGCTTTTCGTAAAGCGAGGCAAGTTGGCCCGTGAATTGATAAGAGACGCCAGCCGAAGTGGCGTTTTTGACAGACATGCCATAATATATGGCGCTTTAGCTTCGCAAAACTGTAAAACGCCAAATTATGTGACGTTTTTGCTCTCCAATATCATAAAACGCCAAGTTATGTGGCGTTTTTAGTCTCTACATCAGTTAAACGCCAAATAATGTGACGCTTATGGCTGAAAGTGTGTTAGTTCGGAAAATAAGTTGGAAAATGTGCTATTTCGGTAAATATTTTTACAAAAGTGTGCTATTTGGGTTTTTTTTCCATTATAAAATCAGTACTATGTGCGATTCTACTTTACAGCTAATTTAATTTGGAGCAGCAACTCCTACTTACTTTTGCACCGTGTTCCTTGGCAAGGAAAGGCGCAGAGGCAGATTGTAGCTGACGGGAGGGAATTGTGTAACTGTTCCGATCTGGTATGTTAATTTGCTGGTCCGCCAACCAGTGGAGAAGGCAACACGGATGTAAAGAATGGAGGGAATACTTGGCGGGAAGTCAAAGTTACGGAGCCTTATTAGATTGTATCAAACGTTTGGTGGACCAGATCACTACTATGGTTACGGCTATGGGAGTTCAGGTTAAACAAGTGTTCATTGAACAAAACAAGGTGGCTTGGGTTCTTACTACATACGGGGGTGATCTTGAGGCTAAAAAAACAAAATGGCATATTTGCACGTTTTAATTACCAAAATGGCATAATTCAAAACTTAATTTCCAAAATTACATTTCTGAGGCAATGCGGCTCTAAAGAGGACGTATTTCTTCTGATGGAGTCAATATGTACCCTCAGGAGACGTATTGTTACTTTAAAAAATCATTATATGTCCCCAATGAGGATGTATTATTGGGGACGTATTGCCTCCAACAGAGCAATGCATCCAAATACATCCCCATTGGGGGACTTTGTCTGGATAGTGGGGGATTTTGGAGGTTTTGGTATTATTTTTTATTTTACTTTTTTGTATGATACCATGTATGTTATATATACATACATATATATATATAAATTATTAAATGAGCATAATCTACATTAACTTATATACAATTTACCATATATTTAAAATAATACCAAAACCTCCAAAATACCCCACTATCCAGACAGTCCACGGTTATTGCTCAACTATTACTTTAATTCTTTTCCAACTTTTTGCAGTCAATAAAGTTATTTATAGTGACCTTAATAGTTTATATATATATATATATATATATGGGCCCATCTTTATTGCCCGCGCGGGTAGCTACCCGCCCACCCTTCCGACCACTTTTTTTCAACAAAAAAAATTCGCAATTGTAGAGGACTATTTTGTCTAGCTCTCCAAAAAAATATAGACAAAAATAATATCATTTGCCCCTCCAAAATCAAAAAAACTCGTCCTTGTATATATCTGTTGTATATTTTGTACAGAGTTACTTTTTTGTCCAGTAGAGTTACTTTTTTGACACCATAGTTACTTTTTTTTACAGCAGAGTTACTTTCTTAGCCAGGAGAGTTACTTTTTTGGCTGCCGGGTAGCGAAAATCCAAACTACCCGCGCGGGCAATGAATGAACGCCCTATATATATATTCACTCTAGAATACACTCGAGTGTATCCGGAGCGGAATACACTCAAGTAGTTTTTCATGATGCAATATTTTTTTAATCTAATCCGTTGATCTTCTTAAACATATTGTGAACAACTCATACGCAAAATTTGAGCACATTTGGATATGTATAGCTCATTTATGAAGACCGCAAAAATTATGCATTTCAAATTAGTTTCGCGCGTCGATTTTGTTGCCCTTGGATGAGTGACTTACATTCATCCAAATGAGCTCAAAATTTGCATGTAGCCTAGTTATAGTATGACGGTGAAGATCAACAGTTTATATTTTGCAAAAAATGGTCTTGATATGCAAACACACTTGAGTGTATTCGTGCGATCCGTACACTCGAGTGTATTCTAGCCTGACTCTCTCTCTATATATAAATATATAGAGAGAGAGAGTCTATATATATATATATATATATATATATATATATATATATATGTGTGTGTGTGTAAGTATGTATGTATGTATATGTATGTATGTGTATCTATGTATGTGTATATACACATACATACATATACACATACATACATAGATACACATACGCCGACAAGGAGTGGCTCAAGTGGTCAAGCACGATGTCCCCAAACAAAGGGACCTGAGTTCGAATCCTAGCTGCTGCCTTGATTTACCACCCTCCCGGGCGTTCGGCCTCTGCCACGGGCTTGGGAGAGGGAGAGAGAAATCTTTCTCTCTTAATCCCATACATAGATACACATACATACATACATACATATATATATATACATACATACATGTGTGTGTGTATATATATATATATATATATATATATATATATATATAGAGAGAGAGAGAGAGAGAGAGAGACTAGAATACACTCGAGTGTATTCAGAGCAGAATACACTCAAGTAGTTTTCCATGATGCAATATTTTTTTTCAAAAATCTAATATGTTGATCTTCTTAAACATCTTGTGAATAGCTCAAATACAAAAACTTGAGCTCATTTGGACACTTGTAGGTCATGTTATGATGACCACAAAAATTATACATTTCAAATTAGTTTCGCATGTTGATTTTGTTGCCCTTGGATGAATGACTTACACTCATCCAAATGGGCTCAAAATTTGTATGTAGCATAGTTATAGTATGACTGACAATGTAGATCAATGGTTTTCATTTTACAAAAAATAGTTTTGATATGCAAACACACTTGAGTGTATTCGTGTGATTTGTACACTCGAGTGTATTCTAGCCCGACTCTCTCTCTCTCTCTCTCTCTCCCTCTCTCTCTCTCTCTCTCTCTCTCTATATATATATATATATATATATATATATATATATATATATATATATACACATATATATATTAAAGGTATGATACATAATATCAAAAAATATAAACATGTCAACTATATAAAATAAATATACAGAACAATAAGAATAGATAATCAAAATAAAATATATGATACATATGATCATAAATGCAACACATAAAAAAATATAATATATTATGGAGTATTCTTTTTATTATGTTTAAAAAGTAATATATTAACATAAATCATAATAACATAATAATATTTGTAACTTTGTATCCAATTCAAAGACAAATTTAATATGAGAAAATCAAATATATTATTATTTTTTATTTAATTTAAAATCATATGTATCGTATATTTGAATTTGATTGTCCACTGTTATTAGTATAGTATATTTTACTTTGCATAATTGGCATGCTTATATTTTTTGATAATATATACCATGGCTTATATATATATATATATATATATATATATATATATATATATATATATATATATATATATATATATATATACACACATATATATATACATATATATATAAAGAGAGAGTCAGGTTAGAATACACTCGAGTGTACATATCGCACAAATACACTCAAGTGTGTTTGCATATCAAGACTATTTTTTGCAAAATATAAACCATTGATCTTCACCGTCATACTATAACTAGGCTACATACAAATTTTGAGCCAATTTGGATGAGTCTAAGTCACTCATCTGATGGCAACAAAATCGATGCACGAAACTAATTTGAAATACATAATTTTTACAGTCTTTATAACATGGCCTATAGATGTCTAAATGTGCTCAAATTTTGTGTATGAGCTATTCACAAGATGTTTAAGAAGATCAACGGATTAGATTTTTGAAAAAAAATATTGCATCATGAAAAACTATTTGAGTGTATTCTAGCCTGAATATATATATATATATATATATATATATATATATATATATATATATGTATGTATATTATATATATACATATGTGCATATCAACGTGTGGTATATGTTGCTAAATTAATTTTTTTTTAGGTTTACAAATAAATATATGCATATATATACATATGTGTATGTGTGTATGTATTTATGTATGTATTTTTTATTTCTATAATTTTAAACTTTATTATATAATTTGAGTTTTGTATCCATTAATTTTAAATACTTTTATATACATTTGTAAATATTATGTATATATGAAATATAATATTATGTTACTATTTTATTATGTTTCGATATTATTTAAAATATATAGTTAATTGTATATAAGTTAATGTAGATTATGTTCATTTGGAATTATATATATAACGTACATGGTATCATAATTAAAAAAGGACATATTGCTCTGCTGGAGACAATGTGTCCTCACCGGGGACGTATTGCTTTTTTAAAGTTGCAATATGTCTTCTAAGGGGACGTATTGGCTCCACCAGGAGCAATATGTCCTCTTTTGGGACGTATTGCCTCAGAAATGTACCATTTGGAGAATTAAGTTATGAATCATGCCATTTTGGTAATTAAAATGCCCAATCATGTCATTTTGATTTTTTGCCTGATCTTGATGATGCTTATATTTTTGCTAATTTAGGATATATGTCACTACCTATCAGATCTCTTTTTCTTTTTTATCTCAACATGTGTGGGAATACCATACGTGTAAAAAACGTATACAATGGTGGATCTTGACACACAATTTTGGGGGACCAAAATTAACCTTATATAGTTAATGTTTGTTACGATCAAATTTAACTTGCTAGTAGTGCAGTTTATCTCGCATCTTAAAAATTAGTCTGTTGTAATTTTTCCTTTCATCTTAATTTATGATTTTTAATTTAAAACTCAAAACTAACTACATATTGTAAAATAAAAACATAATCCTATCATTCAAGTATGGCATTAACATATACTTTTTACTTTAAGATATTTCATATATTTTGTTAAAAATTCAAAATAAATGATGACCAAGTTAATTCAAATTATTGACCAGTATCTCTTTACAAATGAACAAAAAAAGATGAACAAGAAACTCATGATCTTCTTTATTGGAGTTATTTCTAGATAACTATTTGTGGACGTTGAAACATAGAAGTTGTAATAGAAACAAAACGTATCAAAACAAGACAGATAAGTCTATTTTACAATTAATATAAGATGTTGAATTTGCAACAACAAAAAATATGATATCAGCTAACATTATCTAAAATTAATGTTTTTAAAATTATAAGACAAATATGTATATGAGTAAATCTGACTACTATATAGTTAGCTGTTAATTTGAGCATTTTGAAAAAAATGGATTAATCAATGCTAATTAATAAAATTATATTTATACAAAGGTCCAACTAGTCAATATTGAAACATATTTTTCGAGAAAACAAGATTAACTAATGCGGAAGCGTTCACTAAGCATCGGATTACCAGAAATCACTAAAAATTTTAAACTTTTTACAAAGAGATCCTTTAAAATTAAAGCTTTCTCATAAAGCAACATGATAAGTTGTTTACAACTGATCCATCAGTAAAACTCTGTAAGGAAAGATACAAAAGTCTCTAAGGACTAGACCAAAAACTCGAAAGCACTAACTATTACTCCGAGGACCTGAGAGTACAGAGACGACATATAGGACTCTAACACTATCTACACATGACATAGCAGCCAATGCCTCCACCTGAAGCTTCACTGCTGTCCTTGGTACTGCTGATGCTGCCCTTCATCTATTGAAGGATTTCTGCCTCCTCGCCCACGTCCACCTAAAGGTTGAAATCTACGGGGTGAGACAATTATAAAAATCATCCCAGCGAGAGATATAACTCTTCGCCAGAAGCTTAATTATTGCAGCATAAGAGAATAAATGTACACAAAGAAGTTATGTATATTTGAGAGTAGTTAAAACAATATTTAACAGATTAAACTATTCTTTCTACTAAAAGCAATGCAACTATAAATTGATAAAATCACATGTCACTTATCACATCACTAACTCCCTTCAGACTTGGATCATATATCCATTTCCTGGCATTATTATTTGGGAAAGGATGGCATGTAGCCATACTTCTTCTCCCAAAGTGTTAGGATTCCAACTCCACAACATATCTGCATAACTTGTACATATGATATCAGACTTAACATTACTTATGTAATACAAGGGTTTTTTACATTCATAACCCATTAGTCTGTAGTTAAGCTTTTCATAGGATTATTCCGTAATAGAATTTCACATAGAAACACTTTGGTTTAGGTCATACCTCATATTTTTAATATTGGGATATCAATCCCTAACCATCTTATTAATATGAAATCCGGAATGTGGGAGTTCAAACCCCTGGACTAATCATAGCATTTGTTACCAGGTAACATCTCATTTTATTTGGTTATCTAAATAATATGACCTTTGAAGATCAAAAAATCATATTACTCGTGGCTCATTCAACCTATCAAGCTCATATGTTATCACTTACCAGATAACATGACATTTAGTTATACTCTTGAATTATAGGTAACAAGTGTTCTTAATGCAATTAGCATTATAAATCTTACATGGATCTGATCACCTCTATATGAAACATGTCAAGCTTAACTTTTATCAGTTATTCCATATACTCCCACATACTCTAAAGTACGTGATCCAGGAGTTCCCTTTGTATAACCTGTTTCACTATTATTTAAATTCTTACAATGATGGATCTATGATCAGGGCTCTACATGGTATAATTATACTTTATTATTAGGTACATATCAGTATTCTTTTAGCATCATACATGTTTCCGAACATTCAAGTACTAAACATGGCTATAACAGAAGAATACTAAATGTACAAGTATAACTCATATCAGTTATCAACAGGATATCAATTCTTAATCATCTTATCACTATGATTTCAGAACATGTGTGCTCACACCCTTATATTATCATAACACTTGCTATCAAGTGCCATATCAGCATCAAGTCATCTATTAGCATGACCTTGATTGAAGCAATGTATATACTTTTCACATATCATTACTCAAAGCTTATAATTGTTTTCAAGGAATATGACATCATAACTCATACCTGGCTATGATTACCTCATAATATCAACATGTATGACTTATACAAATAAGGACATGCATATATAACAATGTCAGCACAATACCAAAACTTCTCAATTTCATAATAGGACACCACGGCCGTGCCACCTTGCATGGTCGTGCAAAGTAAGACTACCACGACCGTGCTCCCTTGCACGGTCATGCAAGCTAAGGCTACCACGGCCGTGCTCCCTTGCACGGCCGTGCTACATAAGATCATTCCATGATTCATATTTATATATATATATAAATATATGCATTCTAATATTTCATTCTTTTAACTTGATTAGGTCACATCAACCCTTCAATCAAGTACATGCTACTATGGTTAACATAGTGTATCAAGCTATTAATCCTATAAACAATTAAGAATTCTCCCTTTAATTGGTTCTTAATCACTTAGGTATTATTAGGGTTTCAACCTTCACACCTTCATTGATTATCATTACTAATCATTATTGGATCAATAGAACATTCATCATCTTAATTCTCAAGGATTCAATCACATTGGACCTCCACTTCATAAGGTATCCAATTGAATTAGGGTTTCCAATGTTGATTCCTTCAATCTTTGAATTCATGGAACCAATCATCAATTGGACCTATACTCATACCTTAATTGAGTTTAATATTTCAACCTTCAACTGATTTTTCCCTCACTTGACCCTCAATTTACCATCAATTAGGGTTTAACTCAATTGAGTTAGGGATTGGAATCAATAACCCTTCAACATATTTCAATGTGGGACTAATTGATTTGAACCTATTGAACCATCATTACATTCGGACATGACCTGACCCCAAACGGTCTTGAGGTCGTTTGGATGACCTCCAAACGGTCTTGAGACTGTTTTCCCATCATATCAGCAAAATCCAAGTCAACCAATTAAGGTTTGGATCATTGGATTGATCACCAAAACAACAATTGATTACATTCCAACTTAGTATCATTGGATCATCAATTGCTTAACCATACTCACCCCTAGACCTCCAAACGGTCTTGGGTAACCTCCAAACGGTCTTGAGACCATTTGGATGAGTTCCAAACGGTCTTGAGACCTTTTGGCTCACCCAACTCTTGGATTCTAGTGAAAAATCATTAGGGTTTGAGCTATTGAGTTGATCGTCAAATCAGCAATTGATTGCCTTGTAATTGTGTACCTTTGGACCTTCAATTGGTCAACTAGACTTGACCCCAGACCTCCAAACGGTCTTGAGTGACCTCCAAATTGTCTTGAGACCATTTGGGTGATCCCCAAACGGTCTTGAGACCGTTTGGGCCAATCAACCCCAAACAATCAACTCAATTCAATGCAAATCCAACACTTAGTCGATTAGGGTTAACACCATATCTTTTGTCCTTCAAACACTTAACCATATCTAACCCTAGACCTCCAAACGGTCTTGGGTGACCTCCAAACGGTCTTGAGACCATTTGGGTGATCCCCAAACGGTCTTGAGACCGTTTGGGCAAGAAAACCCAAAAAGTCATATCAATCAAGTTGAAAGGCAGCACTTAATCCAATTAGGGTTTACATAATTGATTAGCCTTCAACTCACGATTCCTTTGGATTTAATCCCTCAAATTTGGAGGGTTATTAAATAACATGATTATGAACAGTAATCCCAAACGGTCAACGCTTGGTCAACGCCCTCAAACGGTCTTGAGACCGTTTTCCCAAAAAGTTCAATTAATCAAATTGGAAAAATCAGCACTTAATCCAATTAGGTTTATCCAATTGTTTAGCCTTCAACTCATGATTCCTTGGGAGTTAACCTATAAAATTTGGTGGATTATTAGAACACATCATTAGGAACAGTAATCCCAAACGGTCTATGCTTGGTCAACGCACTCAAACGGTTTGAGACCGTTTGCCCAAGAAGTTCAAGTTAAACAGATTGGAAAATCAGCACTTAATTCAATTTGATTTGCCTAATTGATTGGCCTTTAACCTACGATTCCTTTGGAGTTAACCCATAAAATTTGGTGGGTCATTATCCTACATAATTATGAACAGAAATCCCCAAACGGTCCACGCTTGGTCAATGCCCTAAAACGGTCTTGGAGACCGTTTGCTCCAACCAACCTTGTGAAACCGTTTGCCCCTCAAACGGTTTTGCAAAACCCCCAAACGGTTTTGCAAACCGTTTGGCCAAGGGTGCAAGACCGTTTGCTAAAGTGACATAGGTATTCACGCCCCCCTTCTTCTACCTCCAGATCCAGGTCTGTTCCCCATGGTTTTAGATGCAAGAAAGCAAGGAAGGATGGGGGAAAGAAGAACAAGCTACTTTTGCAAGTACAAAGATATGCATAAGAAAGCAAAAGGTTTAGAGTTATAAAACCCACCTTAAGGTCGTTCCTTGAGCTCCAAGCTTCCAAGCTTCAAGTCTTTAATGATTTCTTGAGCTCTACAGGTCGTCCAAGGGTGTTTCTCCAAGGAAAGGTTGGGAAAAGATGGCTAGAAAGAAGAAACAAGTAAGGAAGACCATAAAACCAACCTTGCACCATGAATTCCTCCATGAATTCGATCAAGATGATGATCAAAGCTTACCTAGAACTTCTTGGCCGTTCTCCTCTTCTCCAGATCTCTGTCCTAAGTCGGTCTAAGCAAGGGGATAAGAAAGGAAGTGAAGGAAACGATCCTTGCTAAGTGAGAAAAGGTGTATATATACTTTAGGTGAAATTTCAACATAAGGACAACTTGTTTCTCCATTTCTCCTCTAGGTCCTTCCCTTATTATAAACCACGTTTCTCCCTTCCATACTTAAGCAAAACTTATCTTAAACCCAAGGTCTAAAAGTGAAGAAAGCCAACTTCTTACTAAGTTGCACATATAGAAGGGTTATTAGACTTATAACTTGATCATTTAATTTATAAGGGTTATCATTCTTATTTAATTATTCAATTGAAGTGACCTCTTCATCATTCTTACTCTTAATGATGCCAAGAGTCATAAAAGATACTCTAGAAGGTGTATTTTACAAGTTTCACCCCATATTTTGGGTAAATTGCACTTTACACCAAAACTAGAGTTTTAAGTACAAGGATTGCTCCACAAGCTGCATCTTGGTGCCCAAGCTTGGAGAATCCATCATACTTTATCATATTCATTCTTATGATGTATCAACACCAAAGGAACATCTTAACATGTGCAATTTGTAAGTTAACCCCTTTTAATTGGGTAATTTGCACATAGGTCCATGTATTACAAAACAATATTACCACATTGTTAAAAAGGGACAGAAATGAAATTATAGATTCTTCTAAAGCTTAATGACATATCAAGGGGTAATCACAAGACTCTAATCATATTTTAAGCAAAACATCTAGGGTTAGTTCATAACCCAGGTCAGGGATGCTACAAATTATATCCCCCTAACAAGGATTTCGTCCTCAAAATCTCAGATAAAAGGAAGCAGATATTATTTAAGTATCATATCTTGCTAATCAATTAATTTGGAAACATTCACTGAGAAGGTTCACTAAGCAATTTGTCTTGGAGGATTTCACTAAGTAAATTTACTAAGTGTATTGTTTCAAAGGCTTTTACTGAAAGAGTTCGTTAAGTATATTCACTAAGTATATTCACTAAGTTTACTCACTAAGTATTCATTGAGTAAGTTTACTGAGTATATTCACTAAGTATGTTCACTAAGTTTGCTCACTAAGTATTCACTGAGTAAGTTTACTGAGTAAGTTTACTGAGTATATTCACTAAGTATGTTCACTAAGTTTGCTCACTAAGTATTCACTGAGTAAGTTCACTGAGTATATTCACTAAGTATGTTCACTGAGTATTCACTAAGTATATTCACTAAGTATGTTCACTGAGTATTCACTGAGTATATTCACTAAGTATGTTCACTGAGTATTCACTGAGTATATTCACTGAGTATGTTCACTAAGTATGTTCACTGAGTATTCACTGAGTATATTCACTGAGTATGTTCACTGAGTATTCACTGAGTATATTCACTAAGTATATTCACTAAGTATGTTCACTGAGTATTCACTGAGTGTATTCACTAAGTATTTTCACTGAGTGTATTCACTGAGTATATTCACTAAGTATGTTCACTGAGTATTCACTGAGTATATTCACTGAGTATGTTCACTAAGTATGTTCACTGAGTATTCACTGAGTATTTTCACTGAGTATTCACTGAGTATATTCACTAAGTATATTCACTAAGTATGTTCACTGAGTATTCACTGAGTATATTCACTGAGTATATTCACTAAGTATGTTCACTGAGTATTCACTGAGTATATTCACTAAGTATGTTCACTGAGTATTCACTGAGTATATTCACTGAGTATGTTCACTAAGTATGTTCACTAAGTATTCACTGAGTATATTCACTGAGTATGTTCACTGAGTATTCACTGAGTATATTCATTGAGTATGATCACTAAGTATTCACTGAGGAAGTTCACTAAGTATATTCACTAAGTATGTTTACAAAGTATGTTCACTAAGTATTCACTGAGGAAATTCACTGAGTATGATCAATAAGTATTCACTAAGGAAATTCACTAAGTATATTCACTAAGTATGTTCACAAAGTATGTTCACTAGGTATTCACTAAGATCCTCTCATTTAATTTTTCTTATACTCCTTAGATTGTTTCAAAATAATTACCTGATCAGAGTAATCAAAAGATAACAATCTAAGAGTTTCATACTTGCCTTATCTACAATAACCATATACCTGGCCAGGGTATATAAGTATTGAGATTAGGTAGTATGTATTTTACTTATCATCCTATTCTTTGCTTTTCATATCATTATACATGCAGAATTTATCACTATAGGTTATTCTTCAGGTATCACATCTATATCTCATCCTTTTAATACACAGTTAAGGGAGATTATAAATTGTTTTAAAGAATATTGAGTAAGATATGAATTCTTATCTTTCTTGTGTCCTTCTAGGACTTAGTCAAGAAATTCAAAAGCAGCTAACTTCCATATTTTTAACACATAGAATCCTAATATGTAATAATAAAACAATACTTATTTCATCTGACCTGTATGGGATGTTTGTCCACGTCCTCTATTATTATATTGCCTCCCTTGTGGGCCTTGCAGACTCTGTCCTTGAGGTCGAGTCATTATTGCATTCCTGTCTGGACAATCCCTTGCTAGATGTCCCGGTTGTCTACATAAGTAACAGATCCTGGGTGCAAGGTGTCTATACGATCCAGTTACTGATGTTGAGGCTATGTTGGAGGGTCTTCTTGGAATACTACTATGGTCCCTATTTCCACTTGACACCCATTGTGTCTGGGTAGGGAATTCTGATATTTCCGTTGGTGTAGAAAATCTTGGCTTCTTAAAACTTTCAGGCCTTTATTCTTGAGGCTGGGTGTACATCTTCTTACTACTTGTCTGTTGTTTCATGGTTTTCGACCTCTCTATCCTTCTTACTGACTCCACAAAGGTGGCAAACCTTTCTCTGTTCTCCAAGGCAGACACAGGAGTGGCTAGTTCAACATTCAATCCTTTCTCAAAATGTCGAATTCTTTCTTCATCACTAACTGCCATCTGTGGAAAAAACCGTAGTAACTCCATGAACTTAGCTTCATATTCGCTAACGTTCATCAGTCCTTGTGTGATCTTCTCAAATTGAGAGATCTTCTCATCTAGATACGTCTTAGGGAAGTATCTATTGACGAATTCTCATCGGAAAACCTCCCATCCTATTTCTTCACCTGGTCTCTTATCTTCCTCTATCATCCACCAATTACCAGCACTTCCTTATAGGAGGTATACCGCATGCTTAACCTTTTCAGCTTCAAGAATATCAAGGATCCTGAAAGTCTTTTCCAGCTCTGTCAACCATAGATCAGCATCTGCTGGATCAGATGTACCAGCATAGTCTATGGCTCCCACCCGGTGAAGTCTCTCGAAAGTCTTGCCAGTTTCATAACCTTCCTGATGGGCTGGTGCCCTAGATGCAGATGGTGGCACCCTATCTGCTATGTGTGTTATGGCTGCTAGAAACTTATCAAATAAAGCATAAGTAGCTGGATTTTCTATCTCAGCTGGCTCAAACTGGGGTTGTTCAGGTACAGGCCCTTCCCTATTCTGGTCTCCTGCACCTCCTCCTGGTGCAGCAGAACTGCCCTCATCGGCATGCTCTTCACGTGGTCCAAACATCTTCAAGTTCTTCTCCTCCTATGTGAGCAGAAGATACTATCAGATAGTCTGGAAAACACTTAGAACAGACTCTACAATCTTAGTCCTATGTCTCTATAGACTCAGCGAACCTAGAGCTCTGATACCACTAATTGAAACATCTATTTCGAGAAAACAAGATTAACTAATGCGGAAGCGTTCACTAAGCATCGGATTACCAGAAATCACTAAAAAATTTAAACTTTTTACAAAGAGATCCTTTAAAGTTAAAGCTTTCTCATAAAGCAACATGATAAGTTGCTTACAACTGATCCATCAGTAAAACTCTGTAAGGAAAGATACAAAAGTCTCTAAGGACTGGACCAAAAACTCAAAAGCACTAACTATTACTCTGAGGACCTGAGAGTACAGAGACGGCATATAGGACTCTAACACTATCTACACATGACATAGCAGCCAATGCCTCCACCTGAAGCTTCACTGCTGTCCTTGGTACTGCTGATGCTGCCCTTCACCTATTGAAGGATTTCTGCCTCCTCGCCCACGTCCACCTAAAGGTTGAAATCTACGGGGTGAGACAATTATAAAAATCATCCCAGCGAGAGATATAACTCTTCGCCAGAAGCTTAATTATTGCAGCATAAGAGAATAAATGTACACAAAGAAGTTATGTATATTTGAGAGTAGTTAAAACAATGTTTAACAGATTAAACTATTCTTTCTACTAAAAGCAATGCAACTATAAATTGATAAAATCACATGTCACTTATCACATTACTAACTCCCTTCAGACTTGGATCATATATCCATTGCCTGGCATTATTATTTGAGAAAGGATGGTCTGTAGCCATACTCCTTCTCCCAAAGTGTTAGGATTCCAACTCCACAACATATCTGCATAACTTGTACATATGATATCAGACTTAACATTACTTATGTAATATAAGGGTTATTTACATTCATAACCCATTAGTCTGTAGTTAAGCTTTTCATAGGATTATTCCGTAATAGAATTTCACATAGAAACACTTTGGTTTAGGTCATACCTCATATTTTTAATATTGGGATATCAATCCCTAACCATCTTATTAATATGAAATCCGGAATGTGGGAGTTCAAACCCCTGGACTAATCATAGCATTTGTTACCAGGTAACATCTCATTTTATTTGGTTATCTAAATAATATGACCTTTGAAGATCAACAAATCATATTACTCGTGGCTCATTCAACCTATCAAGCTCATATGTTATCACTTACCAGATAACATGACATTTAGTTATACTCTTGAATTATAGGTAACAAGTGTTCTTAATGCAATTAGCATTATAAATCTTACCTGGATCTGATCACCTCTATATGAAACCTGTCAAGCTTAACTTTTATCAGTTATTCCATATACTCCCACATACTCTAAAGTACGTGATCCAGGAGTTCCCTTTGTATAACCTGTTTCACTATTATTTAAATTCTTACAATGATGGATCTATGATCAGGGCTCTACATGGTATGATTATACTTTATTATTAGGTACATATCAGTATTCTTTTAGCATCATACATGTTTCCCAACATTCAAGTACTAAACATGGCTATAACAGAAGAATACTAAATGTACAAGTATAACTCATATCAGTTATCAACTGGATATCAATTCTTAATCATCTTATCACTATGATTTAAGAACATGGGTGCTCACACCCTTATATTATCATAACACTTGCTATCAAGTGCCATATCAGCATCAAGTCATCTATTAGCATGACCTTGATTGAAGCAATGTATATACTTTTCACATATCATTACTCTAAAAGCTTATAATTGTTTTCAAGGAATATGACATCATAACTCATACATGGCTATGATTACCTCATAATATCAACCTGTATGACTTATACAAATAAGGACATGCATATATAACAATGTCAGCACAATACCAAAACTTCTCAATTTCATAATAGGACACCACGGCTGTGCCACCTTGCATGGTTGTGCAAAGTAAGACTACCACGACCGTGCTCCCTTGCACGGTCATGCAAGCTAAGGCTACCACGGTCGTGCTCCCTTGCACGGTCGTGCTACATAAGATCATTCCATGATTCATATATATATATATATATATATATATATATATATAAATATATGCATTCTAATATTTCATTCTTTTAACTTGATTTGGTCACATCAACCCTTCAATCAAGTACATGCTACTATGGTTAACATAGTGTATCAAGCTATTAATCCTATAAACAATTAAGAATTCTCCCTTTAATTGGTTCTTAATCACTTAGGTATTATTAGGGTTTCAACCTTCACACCTTCATTGATTATCATTACTAATCATTATTGGATCAATAGAACATTCATCATCTTAATTCTCAAGGATTCAATCACATTGGACCTCCACTTCATAAGGTATCTAATTGAATTAGGGTTTCCAATGTTGATTCCTTCAATCTTTGAATTCATGGAACCAATCATCAATTGGACCTATACTCATACCTTAATTGAGTTTAATAGGTCAACCTTCAACTGATTTGTCCCTCACTTGACCCTCAATTTACCATCAATTAGGGTTTAACTCAATTGATTTAGGGATTGGAATCTATAACCCTTCAACATATTTCAATGTGGGACTAATTGATTTGAACCTATTGAACCATCATTACATTGGGACATGACCTGACCCCAAACGGTCTTGAGGTCGTTTGGATGACCTCCAAACGGTCTTGAGACCGTTTGCCCATCATATCATCAAAATCCAAGTCAACCAATTAAGGTTTGGATCATTGGATTGATCACCAAAACAACAATTGATTACATTCCAACTTAGTATCATTGGATCATCAATTGCTTAACCATACTCACCCCTAGACCTCCAAACGGTCTTGGGTGACCTCCAAACGGTCTTGGGTGACCTCCAAACGGTCTTGAGACCGTTTGGATGAGTTCCAAACGGTCTTGAGACCGTTTGGCTCACCCAACCCTTGGATTCTAGTGAAAAATCATTAGGGTTTGAGCTATTGAGTTGATCGTCAAATCAGGAATTGATTGCCTTGTAATTGTGTACCTTTGGATCTTCAATTGGTCAACTATACTTGACCCCAGACCTCCAAACGGTCTTGAGTGACCTCCAAACGGTCTTGAGACCATTTGGGTGATCCCCAAACGGTCTTGAGACCGTTTGGGCCAATCAACCCCAAACAATCAACTCAATTCAATGCAAATCCAACACTTAGTCGATTAGGGTTAACACCATATCTTTTGTCCTTCAAACACTTAACCATATCCAACCCTAGACCTCCAAACGGTCTTGGGTGACCTCCAAACGGTCTTGAGACCGTTTGGTCAAGAAAACCCAAAAAGTCATATCAATCAAGTTGAAAGGCAGCACTTAATCCAATTAGGGTTTACATAATTGATTAGCCTTCAACTCACGATTCCTTTGGAGTTAATCCCTCAAATTTGGAGGGTTATTAACTAACATGATTATGAACAGTAATCCCAAACGGTCAACGCTTGGTCAACGCCCTCAAACGGTCTTGAGACCGTTTGCCCAAAAATCAAATTGGAAATATCAGCACTTAATCCAATTAGGTTTATCCAATTGTTTAGCCTTCAACTCATGATTCCTTGGGAGTTAAACTATAAAATTTGGTGGATTATTAGACCACATCATTAGGAACAGTAATCCCAAACGGTCTACGCTTGGTCAACGCACTCAAACGGTTTGCGACCGTTTTCCCAAGAAGTTCAAGTTAAACAGATTGGAAAATCAGCACTTAATTCAATTTGATTTGCCTAATTGATTGGCCTTTAACCTACGATTCCTTTGGAGTTAACCCATAAAATTTGGTGGGTCATTAGCCTACATAATTATGAATAGAAATCCCCAAACAGTCCATGCTTGGTCAACGCTCTCAAATGGTCTTGGAGACCGTTTGCTCCAACCGACCTTGTGAAACCGTTTTCCCCTCAAACGGTTTTGCAAAAAACCCAAACGGTTTTGCAAACCGTTTGGCCAAGGGTGCAAGACTGTTTGCTAAAGTGACATAGGTATTCACGCCCCCCTTCTTCTACCTCCAGATCCAGGTCTGTTCCCCATGGTTTTAGATGCAAGAAAGCAAGGAAGGATGGGGGAAAGAAGAACAAGCTACTTTTGCAAGTACAAAGATATGCATAAGAAAGCAAAAGGTTTAGAGTTATAAAACCCGCCTTAAGGTCGTTCCTTGAGCTCCAAGCTTCCAAGCTTCAAGTCTTTAATGGTTTCTTGAGCTCCACAGGTCGTCCAAGGGTGTTTCTCCAAGGAAAGTTTGGGAAAAGATGGCTAGAAAGAAGAAACAAGTAAGGAAGACCATAAAACCAACCTTGCACCATGAATTCCTCCATGAATTCGAGCAAGATGATGATCAAAGCTTACCTAGAACTGCTTGGCCGTTCTCCTATTCTCCAGAGCTCTGTCCTAAGTTGGTCTAAGCAAGGGGATAAGAAAGGAAGTGAAGGAAACGATCCTTGCTAAGTGAGAAAAGGTGTATATATACTTTAGGTGAAATTTCAACATAAGGACAACTTGTTTCTCCATTTCTCCTCTAGGTCCTTCCCTTATTATAAACCACGTTTCTCCCTTCCATACTTAAGCAAAACTCATCTTAAACCCAAGGTCTAAAAGTGAAGAAAGCCAACTTCTTACTAAGTTGCACATATAGAAGGGTTATTAGACTTATAACTTGATCATTTAATTTATAAGGGTTATCATTCTTATTTAATTATTCAATTGAAGTGACCTCTTCATCATTCTTACTATTAATGATGCCAAGAGTCATAAAAGATACTCTAGAAGGTGTATTTTACAAGTTGCACCCCATATTTTGGGTAAATTGCACTTTACACCAAAACTAGAGTTTTAAGTACAAGGATTGCTCCACAAGCTGCATCTTGGTGCCCAAGCTTGGAGAATCCATCATACTTTATCATATTCATTCTTATGATGTCTCAACACCAAAGGAACATCTTAACATGTGCAATTTGTAAGTTAACCCCTTTTAATTGGGTAATTTGCACATAGGTCCCTGTATTACAAAACAATATTACCACATTGTTAAAAAGGGACAGAAATGAAATTATAGATTCTTCTAAAGCTTAATGACATATCAAGGGGTAATCACAAGCCTCTAATCATATTTTAAGCAAAACATCTAGGGTTAGTTCATAACCCAGGTCAGGGATGCTACAAATATTACTAATAGAAACAAATACTTAAAAGTGACTAAGTTAGTGTGATAGGATGTACATTAGAGAAGGGAGGAGAAAATAAAAAAGATGTGATTTAGTTAGACAGATAAGAGATGAGAACAAATAGAAGAGTGGGAAAGAAGATTATGTATTGTCTATTACACTTTCCCCACAAAATCAAAATGAAGACAAGTATAATGAGAAATCTAAGGTTCGAGATATATCATAAATTGAATGATGAAATGACAATAAATATGGAAGAACTCGAGGACATAAAAACTATACATATAAGAATGATTTTAAAGAAATCAGAAAAACATTATCAGACAATAGTAAAATTTACTAGGACAATGTCATGGACGAAAATGTAGAGAACTAGTTAAAAGTTTAGAAGTAAGTTACAATTAGAAATTATAATATCAAAGAACATAATCCATAAATATAATTGAAGTACAAAAAAATTGTAGTTATAAAAAAAATACTAGTGCATCACACAACTAATATAAAAAAGTACAAATAGACGAATTTTTATGAAAAATATTTATTTAATTCTATGATACCATTCTCTTACCTTCTTCATATAAATAAATCACACAAATGGATACCTTTATAAATCCATTTTCCGTCATTTCTTCATCATTGAATACATATAGAAGTTAATGTAAGTTTATATCTAGTAAAAAGTTTTAATTTAATTTTAAACTTTGGTCACTTTTCGACCAAATCTATATTAATTATTTTGTTTGTATTTCTTTAAAAAATAAAATTCATTCCATTTTTATGTATTACAATCATTGACTATTTTACATTTGTATTTTATTGTTAAAAAGTCAAATTAGAATATTATTTCATAAATGATAACTTTCACCATTGGAATAAAACACATCAATAAAATGATAATAGACCATTTTATCCTATATAAATCCTCATCCACACTTCTTGTATTTTTTAAACTATAACTAACTACAGTAAAATATAGTTACATTATAACATTTGGCACTTATCTAGGAATAATGTTCATAACTATATGTATATACTTTTATAAATTCCAATATCCTTGGATGGGCCATGGCATAGTATACCATAATATTTTGTTAAAACTCATACATGGTATCAAAGTAAAAATATTTTCAAAAAAAATTGGGGGGTCATGCCCCCCCAGCCCTTAAAAAGATCTATCACTGAACGTATAGCATTGTGGGATGGGGTTTCATGTCTGTGAAGTGGGGTGACTAAGATCTGCTACAAAGTTGTCTCAGCTAAAGTGATCGAGCATGAAATATGTGGCCAACCCCTCATCTAAAGTGATCGAGCATGAAATATGTGACTAAGATCTGCTACAAAATTGTCTCAGCTAAAGTGATCGCAGCTAAAGTTGTCTCAACAGTAAGTGTCCCATCCTTCATCCCCACCAGAAGAAGAACTCCACTAAGTTCGATGCATGCACACCTCCCACTGAGCCAAACAAAAATCATGACATTTGTGGGCCTGAGTGTCAATCTTCCCTCTTAGGGATCGGTCAAAAGGTTTACATGTGCTTCTTTCTTAGTAGAAACTCTTACATGTTTGAGTACGTCAGAACATCCCTAACAAGATCATTTATGCACTTGAATCCTGGGAGCTCCCTGCAATGAACCACATACTCTTCAAAAATATCCAACCATGATTTACAGCATATTGGGCATACATCGTCAACTTAAAACAAAGGAAACATAAGACACTACTTCAGGATACTACGATAGTCCAATGGCTGTGTATGCATTCATAACCTATCAATGTGAATAGTAAGAAGAAAATATTGTGTATGATCAATCTATAGACATCCAAAAATTACTTTTTGTCTAATGGTCAAGTCAAATTTAACTTCCATATCTTCAACAATTTTGTTAGAATGGACACTCACCAAAGCATGTTGGACTATAGGAGGAATAGTGTCCTTGTTAGGAAAACTTCTGAGGTTAAAAGCTATAATCATGACACGAAGATGATCTAAAACCATATAAAGTTCAAAACCATACCACAAATCCACTGCCTCGCAAAATATGATCCTAAAGGAACCAATATTCGGCTCTGGAGCCCAAAAAGTGTATGAGGAAGTCTCTACTTCCAAGTACAGTCTCAAGCCACCGAGTCATATGGATGAAGAATCCATTCACCATTGAACCCCCCCACCAAAGAAGGGCCTACGTAAACCAAAATTTCCTCTATGGATACCCAAAAACCTTTCCAAACAATGATGTTGCCTCCTCCATGTGCACAACTGGCATGTCCTCCGTACGAATAAAAGCTTATCACTCCCATGATTGATCAAAGCAAAAGGAGTTCACTCAATGGATCGGACAACTTTAGAAGAAGATGAATAATCTCAACGGCCTTTTCAACCCTTCTCATGGTCAACCCGTTAATACAAACTTTGTTCATGCAACATCTCCTCCAAGTAACTTTATTCCCAACAAAGGTCTCCCAATGTTCTAGTGGAACAATCCCTTATGAAAATCACATGTGGGATATAAAATCTCAATTTTAAAAATATTCAGTTCAAAACCCAAAGTCAGACATGTTCTTTGAATGATATCAATCACCTTGGTCACCTCTTGTGTGTCCCTTATAATAGTCATGTCATCAAGATATCAAGCATGAAAAAGAATGTTGCACTTTTCTTCAATCTCATGGAGAAGTGGATGCAATATGTGGGGAAATAGGAATGGCCCCAAACGATCTCCTTGTTACACTCCAGTGGCTGACCATATATGTTCATCCCCGATGTACAACCTTACTTCATGGCCATATGAAAACTCCACCCACAAAGATATACATAGGAATCTAGCCTTTACCTTAAAAAGTAACACTGTCCTATCCACCAAGTTGAAAGAATTAAAGTAATCTACTGTAAGCATAGAGAAAGATCTGTCTTCATGTTGTGCACACAACAACCGGCTTACACTATGTAACACTACTACACCACCAGATACGCTAACTCCAAATTAGAAGTCATTGGGATATTTAACCATATCTTTGACCGCTTCTAGCAAGACAAATTTAGACCTTAAACGCTTCTAGATGGTACCCACTACAATGGGACAAATTCCACTATCAATCTTTATCAAAGGCGTAAGAGGTGCATAAGCTACAAACTTTACTAAGCTCAAGGAACACCTCCTCGTCAACCATAAGTTAACCAATAGAGTGATGGCATGATAAAGATATGTGGCCACGATAGACCCATCTCCACACAGAGTGTTGAAGATGTATCGTGCCCTCAACATGTATCTACCACAAGAAGTCCCTTTAGGGAATAATTTGACACATCTCAGAATAATGTCATCATCTTATACAAAGGGAGCTTCAAGAAATAGAGTATCTGGCAAGGAAGGAGGTGGGTTGTATGGGTGCTTTGCCTTCAAAGTTTCCATGATATCTACATTACATGGAGCCACTCTTGATGAGCACAAGACCTTCATGGTTGATATAAAATGACCATCTGCAACCTTTTAAAGGCACTATCTAATGTTAGGGTTCTCCTTTTAATCCTTATCCTTAGAGTTACCACCTACGCTACCCATATCATGTTGTCTTAAAACCTTAAGAAAAATTGCCACTAACTTGGAAATATGATGTAACCCTGTTTTAGGGATTCATCTTGTGTATTCTTACACTTCAATCACATTTAGACATGTTAGATTATAAGTTATTTCCCCTATCAAATGGTTTAATATCAAATTTGCTTATTGTTGCTCTTTATGTGTTTTTATGTGTTTGAACCGATGCATTAGACAAAGAGGACAAAGAAAGGAGGATCATAGGGTTTCTACACCTTGGTATTGGACCCTAGATCATCTCCACACCTTCCAAAAATGGTCAAAAATAGATTCAAGGCAAGGAGAAATTGTGAGAAAGACTTTGGAGATAAAAAATTATAGATGGGCCCTCGAAATGGGTCGTGGTACATTGTCACAGCCGTGGTGAGAGTGCCCCATATCATAGGAAAATCCAAGTTTCAAGATACTACAACAACTTAACCACCACAACCATGGCCAGCAAAATAGCCATGGCCCTTCAGTGCTACCACGCCTGTGGCAGCCACCACGTTTGTGGTAATGGACTCCCACAATGACCAGCATCGAGAAAATGGTCGTGCCATATCCAGCCAAAATGATTGTGGTGACCACCATGGCTTGCTACCATCCACCCACCACGGTCGTGTTACCAACACCTCAAAACTATAAATCAACCTGACATTTTCACCATTTCCACCGCGCTCATTTCCATTTAGCATGACCATGTTCATCTCATCCATCACAGTCGTGGTGACCAAAAGGGTTGTGGTGGCCAGCAACCCCAACCTACTTTTCACATTGATTTTCCCATATTGCCCCCACTTAATGTAGTGCTTCCCTACGACCTATATATACCTAGGTGGAGGCTATAGCACGAGGTTACACTCTCCTATCATTCATTTCTACCTACCTTGAGCATTCAATGAGATCCCACCTACTCCAACCTGCATCCACTTCATTACCACCTTCCTCAACCTCAAAACCCTAGTTTTCTAGGGTATTAACCATCATCCACCATCATCCCATGCCATACATCCAACTTGGGAGAATAAGTGTGTGCTCCATAAGATAGGAGGAAAAGAAGGAGGAGTCTTCACCACATTTCATGGCCTCCTACTATACTCATTCTTCTTTCTTCTTTTCTTTTTTTATGTCTAGCTAAGCCCTTTGTGGTGGACTATTTGGGGTAAAAATGTTAATTTTATACCATGTCGTGGGGGAAATAACTTATAAAATCTCTATATTTGTTTTATGGTGATTGCATTCTACTTTATCTTATTTCCTGTGATCCTTCTTATGGTTTGTGCTTGAAAACATGCTTGTTATTTTATGCTTGAAACCACTTACGCTGTAAGAGAGAATGGTTTGTGTGTGGATATCTTAGGTATTGCTCCTAGGTTTAACTAGTAGATATTTAGCTAGCACCCTATATTCCCACATACATATCCCTACTCTTACTCCTATGTGGAAAATCTAAGCAGCTAGTGTAGGAGTGCTTAGTGCAATTGCCTAGGAGTTTCCTGAAAGCAAGATGGTGAGTGATGTGAGGTGAAACACCCTCACCTCCATAGTACATTCCTACCTTTGACTCCCAATTTCTCTAAGGACACTTATTTAGAAACCTATGTTTTCCAAATCCTCTAGGATTCCACCTAATCCCTAGTCTAATTGAGCCTCGTAAGGTTGGATAGGGTGTGTAAGGGTGTAGTTCCCCTTCACACACCTTATACCACACATGGCCAACTAGTTGCTTAGGTTAGTTCTATATCATCTTTCCTATTGCTTTGTTTAACAATCTAGAATGAATGGATAGAATTCACATCTTATAACACCCCTCAACTTGGATTCTAGTAACATCCCCCAAACGTCCCACACTTCCATATTTTCTTAAAACCCTAATTTCTTTGTTGTTAGTTTAGGGCTTGCTTAGTTACTTGTTTTAATTGCCTTCTTACATAATTTCTTTGCTCTTGGTAGCTATATATTTCTAGTGTATCTAGTGTCCCTTTGTGCTTGCTTTGATTAGCTAGTGTTAATTTAGCTCTTTGCTTGCCCTAGTTTGCTAATTGTTAGTCTAGTGTAGTTCCTTGCTTAGCTTAACTAGTTGTCACTTCTAAGTTGCTAGTTAGATCATGCTTAGTTTTTCTTAGTGTAATTGCTCCCTTTCTTTCTTAGTTGTCTCTCTTGCTCATTATAACTTAACTAGTCTAGGGTCGTATTAGGTTTTGTTTGCTTTTTTTTTGTTAAGCCAGGAGGTTATCTATTCATCTCACCCTCCTCGTGTGAGCATAAAAAACTCAAAAACAACTCCTGCTGAAAAAAACAGGTCTATCCACCCCACAAGCCAAAACAACACACAAACACAAGCACAAAACATGTTTCACCTAAGAGCACACAAACACCCCTCAAAATAGACCCAAAGAAGCTCCCTAGCCTAAAGAGAGACCTTCAAGGTTTTGTTTGCTTATTTCCTTTAATTGCTTAGTTGACCGTATCATGTAATAAAACAACCCCCAATTAAACCATTGAATCCTAGATTCCACTTTAGGAACCTAGCCAATCTAATAAGCTCCAGTGCCCCCACTCTCACTGTGGATTGACCCTTATCTTGCCTCTTGCCTACACTATAACATGCCCCAGTGTGCTTGCAGGTAAGTGTGTTAGTTTAAGTGTGTGTGTGTTAGTGTAGGTCCTTATAGATATTGAAAGATCCCAAGTGTGTTTGAGCTTTGGGCACATCTAATCGAAAGTCAACCAATTTAGGTGGAAACCCAAGGTTAGGAAAACACACCAAAATACCACCTACTTCTCCCTAAGTAGCAAGCGAGCTAAAAAATTTATGTTGCTGATGTGACTTTCTATTATAAGACCTATTGTCTATCCTATTATTAGACTTGAACATCTACAAAGTGCAGTAGGGAAGAAGCAAAAATATCACCCAAACTACTACAAAACTTAACTCAACTACCACTTTGTAAAGAAGTGTCTTCAACACCTAAGAGAATGTATGATGAGAACTATGATGGATTCACTTCATGGTGATAATAGGTACTTTGAAAACATAGTTAAGAAGCCTAGCATTTAGATCAATATCTCCAAGCCTTCACAAAGTTAAGCTCTCATAGGGATGGGCTATAAGATGATAATAATGTGTCCCATAATCTTCCACATCTCATCTACAACCTAGATAGGACCATCAATAGGACAATTAACATCTTGAATATTCATACATGTTTTGTGTATCCACTAATCAAAGGTCTTCAATGTCTCTAATACTATAAGAAATAATCCATGGCCATTTAGAATCAGATTCCTTTAACATACTACTATGCTCATCATTGTATAAGTACACCCTCTTGAGATGAGAGATCATATGAGAGAAGACTTTGCTCACCTCCCTACCGTCTAGGAAATAATGAAAATTACAGAACGACAATGTCATCCCCCTATCTGGAGTTGTAGAACTCTCATATGGTTGACTATCTCATCAAGATTCCTTGATGTGGTCATGCAATGATGTTCTTGGGTGGAGGTACCATTCCTCAATCTCTATAGAATACCCTATTGCAGAAGTGTGTTGTTGTAGTTAGGTGAAAGCATCATCTGTAGGCATACTCAGTATATCTCCTTGTTCCAAATCAAACACATCCCTATCACGGCTTAGACTCTTCTTCCTCTGAATGTCATCTTATGCCAATTTGTGACATCCAATGACAAATAGAATTTGTTTTATGTAGAACGATGAATATGCCAGATCCTAGTCTGGTTTACTCCATGTGAGGAACGCGGCTCAGGCATCCAAACCTCAGATTTACCAATGTCATGAGAAGCTAGATCAAGGATAGAAGATGCAAGGTTCCAATATTTTGAGGAGCGCTCCAAGTAAGTAAGAAACCTTTGACCAAGAAGAAAGGGCAAAATGAAAAGACCAAGAAGTATGGATCTTGTTTCTAGACCTCAGTTGATAACTTCCACCAATTTATGGAAGATCCAATAAGAAGGGGATCATCTACTATGATGGTGGAAGGCATATATAGAATTTATGGTGGTTACAAGCCAATATGAAGGATCCCATGTTTGTCTTGATCATTGAGGAGTAAACTGCAATATTGTCATGCCATTGCCTTGGTGATCCCATTTGTTCCTATTGGCAAATATAGTCATGTCGTAACCATGAAGGATGTTGGCTATTAATAGTTACATCCCTTCTAATGGGTATGATATTAGAGACTCATATGAACATGTGTCCAAAAGTATGATAGATCAAAAGAATTCACCTCATGGTCATGTGTGGAAACACATTAATTACTTTAAAAAATACCACTATAAGGTATTAATTACTTAGTTCCATTATTATGGCTTAGTTATACACAGATGGCCATATATTTGTAGGGGATAAAACTATTCGTTACATTCATCATATACATTTCCAAAAACTTTGTGAATATGAAAAGCACAATTAAAGCTATTATTTATAAGTTAACCCAAGTACCTGATTAAAGGAAAACATATTTTTAGATCTATACAAGCAGTATGTCCAACCATGACTTAATTTTAAAATCAATATACAACATGAAAATGTTAACAACTTGTCAAAAGTCATTGTCCTAGGATGTTGAGGTTCAACCTAGAGTTGGATGGACCATTAAGCTTTGATTTCATTGATCCCTAACTTAGGGTTAGACCACAAATCGACAATGTGGAACCTTGAATCTCTTTATTCATATTCTCATTACTCATATTAAGGTACAAGCATATTAGTATTAAATGCATCATTTATAGACCATAAAATTAGTCCTATAGATCAGGGATGTACCCAAAATTTGATAATAACTCAAACTAGGGTTTTTACATGTAATCCATATTAAGGAGGAACCAAAAGTACTCTTTGAATTATGTATAAAATAGGGTCTTTAAGCCTATCCATTAGATTATAATTCCTTTCTTGTTTGATTTGATATATAATTTTCTATTATCATATATTCTTATCATTTTCTATGATTTATGAGAAATTTACCTATTCTGAAATAATATTTGTTGTATTGATGGTTGGAGCCTTGAGCTCACGTCATATGGAACTTGGGCCTATCTAATTTTTTTCAATGGATGCATGTTGGCTTTCTATGTTATTGGGCTCAATGACCAAGCCATGTCTCTGGGCCTTGTACCCACCCTACTTGACCTACCATCCCATGTTAACTAGGCCCAGTCAGACCCCAACCTCCCTCTTGACATCTCTCACATTCTTCCCAACTACACGAGTTTCTAGTAGAACCATGTTCTTCTACTTGGCCTTGCAACATGGATATTAGGAATTGAAGGAGAAACCCCATGCTCCGTTGCAGTTGATGGCTCAACGTGAGGTTGATTAGACTTCTCATGTTCCATGGAGTTTTTTTTTAAGTCTTAGTGTGTTGTAAGGCCCCTAAACTTGCTTAAAGAGTTGAATAAGCTTAATTGCCATAATTAGGTGCTTATAACCATAATATAACATTTTTATATGCTTTTAATTCATAATACAAGCTTAAGTTTCAAATTTGGTCCAATTTGGACACTATTTGAGCAAGTTATGCAATTTTATGTACATTTTGGACTTTTCTATAATTTACCCAATTGAGGGGTTTTCTTTGCAATTTGTCACATGAATTATGTTTCTTATATGTTATCTTATTATTCTTTATCTTTTTTAGTCATGGGGCTCCTAGTTAAACCTTGGTTTGAAGGTATTTTCTCCAAGGGTATTTTAGGGTTTACCCTTTTATGGATGAGCTATCTTTAGGAGCTATCAACTAATGATTTGTTTGTTTTTCTTGGAAATTCAAGAAACGAGGGATAAGAAGGTCTCTATGATATGTGGGGAAGCTTCTTGTGTGTGTGCTTGTATATTCTTAATAGTTTAAGGCCATGGACACTTGGAAAGATACTAGAACTTCAATTTTTTTTTCTGCATCTTAAAGTCTTATATGCTTATCCCTAAGAATTCAAATGAACCATTTTATATCCACCACTTACCTCATCCTACGAACCTCATTCTCCCTCTGTGCTTCTGTGAAGTTCCTATCCAAGGAAAATGAAAGTGGGGATCTTCTTGGGGAAAAAGCAACTAGGGTTGCAATTGACTTCCTTTAGATGTTTCCAAAGCTCCTTCCTAGTGATCTTGACCTAAAAGTGTAAGTATTCCCTTATTTCCTCCATTTATTTCTCTATTGTTCTTCCTCCTATATTCTTCCAGGTCGGAACCTTATTGTTCCATGGTGGAAGTGGCTCTAGAACTCAAGCATCTTTCTTTCTTCTTTTTCTAGGGTTTTGCTTCTTTGTGGAGAGAAGTGCCTACTTGGCCAAGTTCATATATGAAAATTGGTTTTTCTTGCCTTATTTTCTTGAGATTCTTTCTATTTGGGGTCTGACCTACTCTATAGAGGCGATTTATATAACATTCTTCACTTATATTGCTTGCTAGAAGCTTGTTAGTTCATGTGTATGCTTTAATGTGATGATGTAAGCATAGAGAAACCATGCTTGTTTAGGGTTACAAATTTTTATGGTTTTCCCTGTTCTGTTCCAATTCCATATGAACTTGTAAATATGTTTACGACCTTTCTAAGGTATAATATGATCTGCGACAGGTTGATAGTAACAACCTATGGTTCTAAGCACAAAACAATTGATGGTCCAAATTAGAGTTTTTAAGCTATTTCCTTCCCTACCACACAACCAATGGTGATACCATTCAACAATCAATGGTGTTGCTATCTTGGCAATTGATGCTCCAGATCAAGGGTGTCAAATGATGGTGACAACCTATGGTCACCCCTCCAAGGTCAGGTTTTGGCTCAATTAGAAGTTTAATTATCAACCATTAAGTACCCTAATGATGTTATCAATCAATTATGACATTAGCTTATTATTTGATGGTGTTGAATGAATATAGTGCTGATCCTAGAAACCAATGGTGAATCAAGGTTTTAAATGTATCTTCTTTTCAGCCCCTAACTAATGGATTCTTGGTTCAATGAATTCAATGGTTAAACCATACTCAATTTAATGATTTTGAATAATGAACCCAATTTAATGGATGAGATTAGATGCTTTAACATCCAATGGATTAGAATAAATTCAATGATATTATATGTTGGTTCTAGTAATGAAATTCTATGGTACAACACCTTTGAACTTGTAGTATTACCTTTTCCCTCATATGAATATATTTGATAAATCATCATAACAAGTGAATGTGTACCCCTAATGAAATATGACTTGTTACACCAACTCTAATATCACTAAGTGCTAGGGATTGATTGTAATCATCCTTCTTAAAGTGATTAAATTTTATTATGAAATACGCTCTTCTTGTGTTGAAACCATAATATGATGATAGTTGAGCATCATCGTTTGTGCTATGCTAATCGTATATGTCACATATGTGATTGATGTTCTGTTGAGCCTTGTTTTAAGGCATTGAAAGACAATGATGATTATGCAGGAATTAATGAGGAGGTCATAATGACCTTTGGGCATGTTTGAGCCCTGATTGAGGTGAAACCCTCTTCATGTTCCAATAAGGATTGAAATCATGGAACTTCTGATAAGAAATGGGTATCTCAAAATAGTATGATGTATTGTGGTTCATTACAATGCAATGGATGATAGCATGTGGTAATGTGATTAAAATTTGTACCTCAAATGTTTTATATCTTATGAAGTTGCAATTTTTATACACTTGATAGAAATGGAATAGGGTTTGTATGTCCATTTGTATGATTTAGCCTTAATTCATCCAATTGGCATAACTAATCAAGTAAAACTCTAATCATGTAGTGCCATGTGCCATAGATCTATTTGAGTGTCAGAACTTGCCAGATAGTGAAACGAGTATTCCTAAGGGAAACTCAGAGCACATACTGATGAGTATGTGGGGTGCTTGTCATCCTAAATTCAAGTGT
Organism: Alisma plantago-aquatica; assembly: GCA_963693085.1. Classification (NCBI taxonomy): domain Eukaryota; kingdom Viridiplantae; phylum Streptophyta; class Magnoliopsida; order Alismatales; family Alismataceae; genus Alisma; species Alisma plantago-aquatica. The sequence goes on along the minus strand of OY856409.1, from coordinate 73,672,833 downwards.
TAGGGAGAATGATAGTGTTCATACCTATCTCTCTCTCTCTCTCTCTCTCTCTATATATATATATATATATATATATATGAGATTGGAGGACAATTTTGGTTGTACCTCAGATGGTAGGGTATGTGTACCTGCCTCCTTTCACTAGTGTCGTGACATTTACCAAGGATAGTAGGTTGTTAGCAATTTCACCTTATGTGTTGTTGTGGTGGACCCATACTGACCGGGGGCTGAGAAGATCTTAGGATTCCGGCTCTTCTTAGATCTTGTATGGAACTGATTTCAACTTAGTAGTGGTCAGTTGGGACTTGAGTGGTATTCCTCAAATCCCTCAAGGCAGTTTAATAAAAGAAGTAATATAAGACGTGTAGTATACTGGCTATGGTTAAATATGTCTCACATTGTTTGATTAGTCTTTAACTTGTCTTTTTACTACTCAGTGTTTACAATATGTTATCATATGACCTTTGAGTAATTATACTTCTTGTCAAGTTAATTTTCTTAATTGTTTGTTATGCTTAACCTATTCAATCTGCTTAAATTGCTTATTCATTACTATATCTACTCAGTTCATTTACTATCAATCAATCTATTGTAATCAATATATGTTGGAGAGAGTTATATCTCTCAGTGGGACTGGGTCTCACTCATGGGCCACCACATCTTTTTAGGTGGTCGCGGGCAATGAGGTCAAGTTCGTGTTGTGGAAGAGAACCAACCTAGTGATCAATAGATTTAGAAGGTTGGTCAGTTGTAAATGTTAGTAGTAGAGTCCTAGTGTCGTCTTTGTACTCTCAGTTCTAAGTATGGGATGTGCTTTCTAGATGATATATGTGTATCAACATGAGATTTTGGTAGTATGCCAATGTTTGAAAATATATGTCATGTACATGTGAAATATCTTTTGTATACAAGATGTGACTGAGGTCTTTGGACCCCTATGTGAATATTTGTTACAGTATATGAGAATGGAATGATGGACCTTTACGTAAATGTTCTGGAGTTTATTTACATTGTTGAAATTGGTTTTCATTATTTTGTATTTTTGACTATGTGATTAATTAGTAATAGATCGTATTTTATGTTTTGAGTAATCTCATTTAGCATGATGAGGTCTCACAGTTAAGTTGGTATCAGATCTCTAGGTTTGCTGAGTCTATAGGGACATAGGACTTAGGTTTGAGTATGTTCTCATGTGTCCAACATATATGATCATAGTTTATGCTTATGTAGATATGTCTGGAGGACATGAAGAACACATTGAGAGTAGCTATGTTGCACTAGGGGGAGGTGTTGGGAGGTAGGTGCGTGATGAGAGAGTGCCACAAACAGGTCCAAAACAGTCCAAAATGCCTCAGCTAGACCCGACAATGATGGTCAATCCTGAGTTTCAGTCTATGTTTAGACAAATGATGGCCACAATTACACATATAGAGGATAGAACACCAATACCTCAAGCTAGGGCGGCCATCCCTAATGTGGAGTCCCAAGGTGTCAGGAAGATGTTTGAACGTCTTAGATGTGTTGGGGTGATTGCATATGCGGGTACTTCTAATCCAGTAGACGATGACATGTGGTTGACTGAGCTAGAAAAGGCGTTCAAAATCTTGAACGACCCTGAAGAAGATAAAGTAAAGCATGTTGTCTATCTGTTGAAGGGTAGTGTTGGTGGTGGGCCATAGAAGAGAAGAAAAGGCCAGGAGTTGTGATTGGATGGGAGGAATTTTGACTGGAGTTTGTAAGTCGGTACTTCCCATAGACATACCTAGATGAGAGAATCTCTCATTTTGAAAAGATTTGTCAGGGAGCTATGACTATCAATGAGTATGAATCAAAGTTTATGGAACTTCCGAGGTTCTGCCCGTACATGGCAGCAATGGACAAGGAAAAGATCCAGAGATTTGAGAAGGGTCTGAGTATGGAGTTGACTACTACAACATCAGCCTTAGAGAATAGGGAAAGGTTTTTCACCTTTGTGGAATCTGTCAGGAGGATTGACAGGTCTGCCATAGAGAAGCGTGAAGCTAATGCTAAGAAGCGACCTATGTAGTTTCAAGGGAAATCATCTAAAGGATTTAATAAGCCAAGGTTTTTCCCACCGTCGTCGCAACCAAGGTCAACCTTCACTGAACCAAGATTACATGCACCATCACAGTGAACCCCGAGTAGGGGTAGAGGTCACAATTTTCTGCCGACAGGAGCTCACAGCTCATCATCTGTCTTAGTTAGAGGGTCATTTAGACCTCAAAGTGATAACTGAGTGTGTCATCAATGTGGACAGACATGTCATATTAGATGGAATTGCCCTATGAAGGTTGATGAGGTGACTCAACAAACAAGGTAGAATCAGTAGGAATCACAATAATGATAGTTTGATACTGGTAGTGGCAGAGGACGCAGTCAAGTGTCACAGATAGGATCCTCTGGATAGGTGAGCAGAGGATGTGGATGGAAGTAGGTGACATCTAGGTTCTATGCCATGACCCATCCAGAAGTAGTGGTCAATCCACGAGTCATGACAGGTCAGATGGAATTATTTCATTCTAATTTGTATGCTTCTTGTTTTGTATCTGTGCTAGTAGACCTGAGTGAAACACACTCTTTTATCACTAGAGAGGTGATAGGTAGTTGTTATCTACCTATTATTCTTAGATCTGATAGCCTGCGGCTAGAGACTCCTTTGGCTGGTTCCGTCGAGTTGCGGGAAGTGTGTCCTTCTTGCGTTCTTTCTTTTTCTGGACACAACATTCAAGTGGATATATTGCCACTTGACATGCATAGTTTTGATGTAATCCTAGGAATGGATACCTTGGAAAAATACAAGGTAGTCTTGGATTGTAGTACTAAGGTGGCAACGTTTCATGATGGAGATGTACAATAGATTTTTCAAGGTGATAGGAAGATTCTTCCTACATGTTTGATGTCAGCTATGACAGCTGAGCGGTTGATGAGATAAGGATGCAAGGCTTTCTTAGCTCATATTGTGGATACCAAGGTGGGAGGTCCTAGTATCCAGGAGGTACCAGTGGTGTGAGAATTTGAGGATGTCTTTCCTGAGGAATTTCATGGCGTTCCCCCTCCTAGAGAGATTAGTTTGAGATCAATCTTGTTCCTGGAACATAACCCATAGCACAGTCAACATACAGAATGGCACCAACAGAGATGCAGGAGTTAAATAAATAGTTACAAGAACTATTAGAGAAGGGTTTTATTAGGTTGAGCACTTCCCCTTGGGGTGCTCCCATGTTGTTTGTTAAAAAGAAGGATGGTTCAATGAGGTGTATAGACTATAGATAGTTGAACAAGGTGATAATAAAGAATAAGTATTTTTTACCGAGGATTGATGATCTTTTTGATCAGTTGAGAGATGCCATTGTGTTTTCAAAGATAGACCTGAGGTCAGCTTACCATCAGTTGAGAATTAAGGCTGATGGCATACCCAAGTTAGCTTTTAGGACTATGTATGGTCATTATGAGCTTGTGGTTATGCCATTATGGGTAACCAATGCACCTACAACTTTATGGATCTGATGAATAGGGTGTTTAGACCTTATCTTGATCAGTGTGTGGTTTTGTTCACATATGATATCCTGATATATTCCAAGGATAGTCAGTAGAATGAGAAACACCTTTGCCAAGCATTGATTTTGTTGAGGAAGCATCAACTATATGCTAAGTTCAGCAAGTGTGAATTATGGTTATTTGAAGTGTCTTTTCTGGGCTATGTTATATCTACAAAAGGTCTTTGTGTTGACCCCAAGAAAGTGGAATATGTACTAGAATGGGAGCAACCCAAGACACTGACAGAGATCCGCAATTTCCTAGGTTTGGCAGGATACTATAGGAGGTTCATCGAGGACTTTAGTTCTATAGCATTACCCCTAACTAGGCTAACCAGGACGGATGTTCCTTTTACTTAGAATGACAAGTGTCAACGTTCTTTCTAGTTATTGAAAGAAAACTTGACCAGTTCACCGGTGTTAGTGCTTCCAGAGTAAGGGAAGGCTATATTGTCTTTTGTGATGCTTTAAATAATGGGTTGGGATGCTTGTTGATGCAGGATAAAAACATAATTTCTTTTACTTAACGATAACTTAAGAAATATGAGGAGAATTACCCAACACATGATCTGGAGCTTGCAGTAGTGGTCCATGCCTTAAAGATCTGGAGACACTATCTTTATGGAGAAAAGTGTCAGATCTTCACTGACCACAAGAATATACAGTATATCTTCTCCAAACAGGAGCTGAATATGAGGTAGAGGAGATGGATGAGCTGATTAACGATTATGATTGCACAATAGACTACCATCCAGTGAAAGCAAATGTGGTAGCTGATGTATTGAGTAGAAAGTCATCTTCATTATCAGTGATAGATAATGCACAATTAAATTCCTTGATGTGCCATAAGAGATATATGCTAGTGTCTCTTCTCTAGATGAATGTATAGCTAGAAGTTTCCTTGTTGGTAGGATTGTTGGCACTGTTACAATTTAAACCTACCTTGAGACAGAAGATTCATGATGCACAACAGAATGATACTTTGATACAGAATTTTCAATCAGGAATTGGCAGTGAAAAGTATGATGGCTTCTATGAGGAAGATGATGGTACAGTTTGTTACCACAGTAGGACAGTAGTTCCTAATGTTGATGGGTTGAGGAAGATGGTACTTGAGGAGGCTCACTCATCCATATATGCAATGCATCCTGGAAGTGCCAAGATGTACCAAAACTTGAAAGACATGTATCGGTGGCTAGGTTTAAAGCGTGAAGTGGCAGAGTTCATTGCCAAATGTCTAGTTTGTCAGCAGGTGAAGTCTGAGCACCAGAAGCATGTAGGGACATTACAACCCTTGCCAACACCACAGTGAAAATGGGATAACATTACTATGGACTTTGTGGTTGGTCTTCCTAGGACAACAAAGGTTCATGATTCCATATGGGTGATAGTAGACAGACTGACTAAGTTATCTCATTTTCTGCCAGTCAAAGCAACATTTACAACAACAAAAAATATGTTGATGAGATAGTCCACCTACATGGCATTCCAATGACTATAGTTTCTGATAGAGGTCCATAGTTCACAAGTTATTTTTTGGAGCATCTGCATTCAGCAATGGGAACATTACTGAGATTCAGTATAGCTTTCCATCCACAGACTAATGTCCAGTCTAAAAGGATTGTTTAGACTTTAGAGGATCTCTTAAGGGCATGTGTGCTGCAATTTCTTGATAGTTGGGATGCACATCTAACTCTGATAGAGTTTGTGTACAATAATAACTATCAAAAAAGTATAGATATGGCTCCTTATGAGGCTCTGTATGGGAGACAATGTTGGTCTCCTCTTTGTTGGTATGAGATAGGTGAATATCAACTTTTGGGTCCTCAACTAGTATAGCAGACTATAGAAAAGATTAAAATGATACAACAACAGTTGAAGGCAGCCTAGGACAGGCAGAAATTTTATGTAGATAATCGACGCTAACCACTTGAATTCTAAGTGAGAGATAGAGTATATCTTAAGGTTTCTCCTTGGAAAGGTGTTCTGAGGTATTGAAAGAAGGGTAAGTTGGATCCTAGATTTATGAGACCATACCCTATCCTAGCTCGTGTTGGAAAGGTAGCATACAAGTTGGAGCTATCACCAGAGCTACATAGATTGCATAATGTCTTTCACATTTCTATGCTGAGGAAATGCCATTCAGATACCGAGTAGACAATCCAACCAGTAGAGGTTGAGTTAGATGAGGATATCTCCTATGTTGAGGGTCTTGTGTTGATCCTAGATAGAAGGGTGAAAAAGCTGAACAGAAAAGATATAGTACTAGTGAAAGTTTTGTGGCATCATAATGGAATAGAGGAGGCCACATAAGAACTAGAAAATGAGATGCGTATAAAGTATACATCTCTCTTTGTGTAGGATTTTGGGGTGAAATCCTTATTAGGGGTTTATAGTTGTAAGGCCCCTAAACTTGCTTAAAGAGTTGAATAAGCTTAATTACCATAACTAAGTTCTTAGAACCCTAATATAACATTTTCATATTCTTTTAAATCATAATACAAGCTTAAGCTTCAAATTTGGTCCAATTTGGACATTGTTTGAGCAAATTATGCAATTTTATGTACATTTTGTATTTTTCTACAATTCACCCAATCGAGGGGTTTTCTTTGAAATTTTTCACATGAATTATGTTTCTTAGATGTTGTCTTATCATTCTTGATCTTTTTTATCCACGGGGCTCCTAGCTAAACCTTGGTTTGAATGTGTTTTCTCCAAGGGTATTTTAGGGTTTACCCCTTTATGGATGAGCTACCTTTAGGAGCTATCAACTAATGATCTATTTGTTTTGCTTGGAAATTCAAGAAACGAGGGATAATCAGGTATCTATGATATGTGGGTCAGCTGCATGTTCCTATATATTCTTAATAGTTTAAGGCCATGGACACTTGGAAAGATACTAGAACTTCAACTTTTTCTTTTTCTGTATCTTAAAGTTTTATATACTTATCCCTAAGCATACAAACGAACCATTTGCTATCCACCACTTCCCTCCTCCTAAAAACCTCATTCTCCCTCTGTGATGTTGTGAAGTTCTTGTCCAAGGAAGAAGAAAGTGGGGATTTTCTTGGGGGAAAAGCATATAGGGTTGCAATTGACTTCCATTAGGGGTTTCTAAAGCTCCTTCCTAGTGATCTTGACCTAAAAGTGTAAGTATTCCCTTATTTCCTCCATTTATTTCTCTATTGTTCTTCCTCATATATTCCTCCAGGTCAGAACCTTGTTGTTCCATGGTGGAAGTGGCTCTAGAACTCAAGCATATATCTTTCTTTCTTCTTCTTCTAGGGTTTTACTTCTTTGTGGAGAGAAGTGCCTACTTGGCCAAGTTCAGATCTAAAAATTGGTTTTTCTTCCCTTATTTGCTCAAGATTCTTGTTATTTGGGGTCTGACCTACTCTATAGAGGCGAGCTATATAACATTATTCACTTATATTTCTTGCTAGAAGCTTGTTAGTTCATGTTTATGCTTTAGTGTGATGATTTAAGCATAGAGAAACCATGCTTGTTTAGGGTTACGAATTTTTATGGTGTTCCATATTCTGTTCCAGTTCTATATGAACTTGTAAATATTTGTACGACCTTTCTAAGATGTAATATGATCTAAGACAAGTTGATAGTAATAACCTATGGTGCTAAGCACAAAACAATTGATGGTCCAAATTTGAGTTTTTAAGCTATTTCCTTCCCTACCACACAATCGATGGTGATACCATTTGATGCACAGACATTTAGTCATTTTATAGGCTTGTTTTCCCTTAGTTTTGTGCATGCAATTGTTATTTTCTTGATATTTTATGCACAAACTCTTATGAATAGCATGTTTCATTGAAATGCATCAATTTATGTATTTTTATCAAATTTTAATCAAATTTCACAAATCTGAGGACTAAGACACATTTTTGGTTGTATTTATGTACACATCAAACGTACAAACTCAGTACTACTGAGTCCATACTTGATAGTACTAATTTCACATCAGTAAAATAGCCAAGTGAAATGAACAGACTCGGTACTACCAACACTCAGCTCGGTAGTACTAAATCACCATCAGTAGACTCCTTGAAGAATCACAGAAACTCAATACACTAGCACAAAAGTTGGTAGTACTGAGATTACATCAGACGCGTGACCCCTTTGAGGCGTTGGTACTATCGATTCGACTTGATAGTACTGAAAGAGTGTGCATTTGAAGAACCCTAAAGACTTGGTACTACCAAGACTGTCCGTGTAGGCAAGATCAACAACAACGATCTAATCCGACAGTTGGTGTTATTTTGCAGAAAATAGCCATACTATGACTACATGGGAGGAAGGACATACCTAATGATCACGTTGTAGTCCATTGCTCAAGTCTAGAGGGATGGAGGAGGAGAGATCGGGAACGAAGGCTACATCCAGGAGCAATTCCAACACTTTCGGTGGACCATTTTGCAGCCAAGAGACAACAGAACGCCCGTACAGTGAAGGGGATTCTCTAGAGTTGCTTTTCTCTAGGGGTGAACATAGTTCATTTGATGTTTCCCACATTTTTCTTCTTCTCTATCATGTTTTCGACTATAGAAACCATGCGGGGTGAAACCCCTTATTCCTTAGGACACAAGAGTAGCCTAGGGATGCACTGTATCTAAATTCTATTATTGATATATATTTTCTCTTACTATTTGAATATGAATCTATGGAAATTGCATGTCCTTATTGTGCATGATCACCACATTTAGCGTGTCATATCCTTAATTACTACTAAAAAGGGGATTAAGGGTTAGAAACACATAGGTTCACCCATTTATCGACGTCCCTTGAAAGGTGGGGCATAAATGGGAGGAGATTGCCCAGAGTTAAACCAAAAGCACCTAACTAATGAATCAATTACTATGAGAATGGAATTGTCTTTAGATTAGGTAGAGGAATTACACTACGAAAGCGGGTAGTTTCTAGCTACAAGCTCTTTATTCAAATTTAAGAGAAATTTTTTACTAGTAATAGGAAGGCAGATACAATGTCATCCATGGTGAAATTGTGTTCTAAGGATTCAGTCATCATAAAATCAAATCAATTTTATTTTTTGTTTTTAATTTCTTGTTTCTGTTCAAAACAACCAACCCAGTCAATTTTCATCGGTCTAGATGATCAAACTGTAGTTAATACTAGTCTTTGGACAATTGTTTCCCTGAGTTCGAATCGGGCCTCAAAGGGCCTATATTACAAGACGTGTACACTTGCATTTTGCACGCACAGTAAAGCCGTGTCAAGTTTTTGGCGTCATTGTCGGGGAAGCGGCAATAGTCCAGCACTACGAGTGTTGTGGTTGGCCACTCTAGGCCACTTTTTCTTTTAATTTTAATTTTACTCTTTTTGAGTTGAAATTTCAAATATCAATTTTTAATTTCTTGCTATCTCTTATGCTTAGACCTATATTATCTCTTTCAGGTGATAGTTTATGGTGCAGATGTGTAGTACGGACTACAAAGACTCCACTCCGAGCAGTACAACAGTTGCAGCATTAAGAGATAAGGCCAAAGCGTACAACAATTCAGAAAAGGGATTAACCCCTAGCACGCCAAACACTCCTCCAGTAGATAGATCCATTCCAGTTGAACAATCAGAGATGGCTAAGGAGAAGAATATCTAGGAGAAGATCAAAGCATCATCATCAACTGCACAACTGGGTCCCATAAAAAGGCAGGAAGTTGTTGCGGGCAATTTTAAGATTGACCGGGGGCTGGTAGCCCTGGTCAAGTTGTAGGCATTCCATGGACACATTTTAGAAGACCCGATGGCCTACATAAGCAGCTTTGTAGAGAGCTGTGACATGCTAAAAATTCATAGGGTCTGATATTGTTGAGGCAATGTAGGGACGACATTTTGAGGAAATGTGTGTCGGAGAGTGAGTATGAGAGTATCTTGTCACATTGTCACTCACTCCCATAGGAGGGCATCACGCTAGTTCTAGGACTGTAGCTAAGGTCTTAGAGAGTGGGTTTTATTTGCCAACTTTGTTCAAAGATGCTTCTAACTATGTTCGTTGTTGTGACTCATGTCAACGTGCAAGTAACATTTCTAAAAGACACAAAATTCCCTTAAATGTGTTTCAAGAAGTTGAATTTTTTTTATATGGGGCATAGATTTCATGGGACCGATTGTGTCTTCAAACTCAAACATGTACATATTACTCGCCATTGATTATGTGTCAAAATGGCTAGAAGCAATTCCAACCCAGACCAATGACGCACATGTTGTATGCAAATTTGTCAAAGATAATATTTTTTGTAGGTTTGGTGTCCCTCGGATGATCATAAGTGATGGGGGACCCATTATACCAATAGGAAGTTTGGAGCTTTATTGGGTAAGTATGGGGTAAAACACTGAATGGGTACTCCATATCACCCACAAACACAGGGCTAGGTTGAGGTATCCAATAGGGAAATTAAGTAGAATTTTAGAAAGGACAGTCCCAACAAATAGGACAAATTGGAGTATGCTCCTCAATGATGTGTTATGGGCATACAAGACAGCCTATAAATCACCTATAGGAGCTACACCTTTTATATTGGTTTATGGGTGTGCTTGTCACTTACCTGTAGAATTGGAGCATAAGGCTAGATGGGCGTTAAGAAGATTGAACTTTAATATAGATGAAGTTGGGAAACATATAATGTTGGAGTTGAATGAGTTGGATGAGTTTAGGATGAATGCCTATGAAAGCGTCAAGATCTATAAAGAGATGACAAAGAAGATTCATGATAGGCACGTCCTACATAGGGTGTTTACTCTGGGGCAAAAGGTGTTACTTATTAATTCTAGACTTAAGTTGCATCCAAGAAAAATAAGGTCTACATGGAGTGGACCCTATGAAATTTTGTAGGTTTTTCCCCATGGTGTTGTGAGGATCAGAGATGGAGCTATGTCATTCCTTATTAATGGCCAGCGGTTGAAGCACTACTTTGGGGGAGAGGTTGAGAAAGGAGTTGAGGAACTCAAGCTCTTGGGGCTTGAGAAGGATTAGAGGTCTTCTTTGAGTCTAGCCTAGGACGTTAAACAAGGGTGCTTTTTGGGAGTCAACCCAACTTTTATTTTACCTTCATTAGGTTGCATTTTCATTTTCATATGTTTTAGTTTCAATTTTATGTTAAAAATGTACCTTGATCTGTTTTGTGTAAGTGTGTAGGTCAGGCAGGGTCGGTACTATCGAGTTTATACTTGGTACTACTGAATTTGGTTCAGATGGATTAGATGCAAAAGAGAGAAAATTTCAGTACTACCGAGTTCCCACTCGATACTACCGAATTTAGGTCAGGAGCTAAGGGGTGGAAAATTGACTATCTCGGTATTACCAAGACTGCACTCAGTACCACTGAGTTTCTGAAGATTTTTGAGCAAATTTCTGATGAGGACTTGGTACTACCGGCCTCCCTATCGGTACTACCGACTTCTGGAAGACCCAGGTTCAGTGCACTGAGATGCTTTCTTGAAACGACCAAGAAGTATCTGCAACTCGGTACTACCAACTCGACTTGGTAGTACGGACTTTCTAAATTTTTGAGAAAAGTAGGAAAAGAAAGTGACGGTCCATATGAGCCAAATCGAGTGGTCAGTACTACTAATCTGCGCCACAACTTGGTACTACTGAGTTGTGTCGGTACTCCAGGGCAATCCGCGACTCAGTCATCATGCAACATCAGTCATCAATACCATCGAGTTCCGGATCCTCCCCAGGATCTTAGTACTACCGACTCCAAGTCGGTAGTACTGACTTTGGATGGCTGGGCAATCTGAGGCCTATATAAGGAGAAGAGATTTTCATTTATATTCACACCTTCAATCTCCTCTCCAGATCAAAGGTGAGCACTACTACACCGAGCGCCGACGGTCTTCTTCGAGCTCTCATTTTCCCCTTCCTCATTCTTTCAAGGTTTACATGGCTCCACGGAGAGGTGCTTCTACATAGACTGAGTAAGGCAAGATGGTCCCTCAACCAAACTACCTTCATAACCTGACTCTGGAGGTCTAGAAGATTTATGAGTTGCTGGCTAGGAAGATGGTGCCCACGTGGTATGGTGATTGTGACCTCATCGAGAGCCTAGGCTTCACCGAGTACATGCACTGGGTGCACGATGGTCAAGAGATGGAGGTGGACGACCCCTTCTTTAGCGAGTGGCCCACATACCAGGAGCTCGTCTGTGAGTTCATGGCGTCTCTCGATGTTCTCGTCACCCCAGGGCAGCAGATGGGCAGAGAATGGTGAAAAGGAAAGGTCGAATTTTGCCTCTACAACACCAACTATTCCTTCACCCTCTGTGAATTCAACAGTATCTTCAACTGGCCACACATGCCAGACCGCTCACCTCCTCCAGGATGGAACTATGAGACGACTTGGGAACGTTTCATTGAGGTTATATAAAGTTTCCATATCAACTGGAACATCAACTCCATCACCGACATCGAGCATCCCTTTGCTCGCATCCTTCACTGCATCCTCACCAACACCATTTTTTGCCGCTCAAGTCAGGGCCAAGGAAAGGTGCAAAAGTCTGACCTCTTCTTTCTCCACCAGCTTCTCAAGGGGGAGCTGGTAAATTTTGGTTCTTTCTTCCTCCTCCATGTTTTGTCCACAAAGGCACCAATTGCTTTTGGGGGTCTCATTACCCCCATTGCTCTATATCTATGGCTAGACCTCTCTACCTTATAGCCAGTGGGACCACGATATCTGAATCTCGCTCATTCTAAAAGGCAGGTCTCCTCACTTTTCGTTTCAACATTGTGCACACTTGTTGCATAGTGGATGGCCAATACAGGAAGAGGTCACTCCCTGACCCAGTCTTCTGTCAACTAGGAGTCAAGCATCTACGGTGGTCATTAGATGATGACGACATTGATGCAGCCGCAGAGGAGCCCGAACAACAAGTTGATGACGATGACGATGTAGTGGAGGTGGACACCATCCCTATCACCCGCCGACCTACACTGATCAAGCGACCGCAGAGATACGCAGCCTTGAGTTTCTCATACCCCCCCACCGTTCCAGGACGAGCATGACACTTTTGACATGGAGGGCATGTATGGGATGATTTAGGACATCCATATAGGTCAGTAGCAGAAGGTAACTTTTACAGGTATACAAGACATCCAAGGAAGGCTCTACGTGAACCAGCAAGCGATCTACGAGAATGAGCATCTTCTCATGGCCAACCAAGATAATGTTCACACTCTCCTGCAACGCATTGAGCAATACCAACAACCTTTCTACGACCACTACTGGAGCCATGGGTACTTTGGAGGGTACCAGCAGCCGCCACTGATGCCTTCATATGATCCCAATTTTCAGGGAACATTTTCTCCACATGATCCTACCATGCCACACTACCAGAAACCACCACCACAGGATTGATCAGGGTACTCATGTTCCACCTCTTAAGTTGGAATGTTGACTATGCGGACATAGTCATATTCAAGCTTGGGGGGTGTTGGAACAGTCACTATCTTAGTTTTTTTAGTGTGCATTTGTATCTTTATTTTCTATTTTTTAGATTTATGTTAATGTAGAATCCACATCTATCTAGTGTAAAAGTGGATTAGTATATGCATGGGTCTCTGTAGAAATTTGCGTCTAGGTCTTTTTAAAGAAAAAATGATGTGTTTTAAAAAAGTGGAGAAGTTAAGCTTTATTGCAAATCTTTTGAGTCACGCCTTGAGGAAGTGTATGGGTTAGTCAGCTTTAGGACATGGGATATGAATAATCTCTCAATCATCCATGAAAAGTGAATGACGACGTTGTTTGAGCCTAAACTGATCAAACTGGTAACGTGACCTTAAATGGAAATTTAAGAAGGAACTCCTACGGTTACCCTGTACACAGGTCTTTAGAGAGGACACATATTAATCTTTGAAGGCTTAATCTCGTAGTTATGTGATTTCATCCACTTCATATTCATAATTGCCACCACCTTAAGATGATCAAGTACACTGAATCATTTCTTTTTTATTACATAATCATGGCACAATAGGAATCATTATAATTCGTCATTTTCCTTTGCATCAGTTAGGAAAAGAAAAAAATATGCATGAACAATTCATATGCATATCATTTAGTAGCATAATACAAATTTGTACATGTAGATTGCATGCATTCATCATTCATTCATCAAGGCATTATGAGATGCAAAATATTCATGCAGATCTCATACACATCTATACCCTCAGAGATACACGAGAAATTTCATGAATATATTTAGGGGAATAAGGCCAATCATGTAGAAGGCCAAATCTAAGAAAAGAAAAAAAAACACAAAAGAAAAAAAGAGAAAAAAAAGAGAGAATTGTCTCTATTTGGAAGAGGGAGAAAGGATGTGTAACCGTTCTTAACAAAAAAAATGTTTCAAAACATCTTCATAATGCCCTTGATTTTTCTCCATTTGCTTCAATTTCATTATATGAGATTTTGAGCACATGCATCATGGCACCCATTTATGCAGGCATTATGATTCATAACTCGTTCATTCTCATCATATAGGTTCATCATACTTTAATGCTCGCATAATGATTTAATTGTTCCTTGTGAATCTTCATAACCACCTATCATGTACCACCCATTGCTCTTATCGGTAGGCCACTTATATGATTTTCCTCCTCACTTCATGTTTATCAGGAGGATGTCTTCCATGTAGATGGTAGTTAGGTAAAAGAGCAATGTAGATAGGAAATCACATAATGCACCAAGTGTAGGCCTGATTAGTTTAATATGTTAACTGCTTTCGTGACAGTGTTTCATTGACGAAGGGACATATGTCTTTTATGGAAATTTTTTGGTCGCTTCAGAGTAGTTACCAGTTTAGTGATCAGTAGGGCTGATTTGGGACCATTATGTGGGGGTGGTCGAGTCGGGAACTCATGTAGTATGTCCTTTTACCGACTTATCTCAAACAGATCCGAGAGTATGTTACTCAAGGACAAGCAAGATTTAAGCTTAGTAGAGTTTGATGCACGGATATTTAGTCATTTTATAGGGTTGTTGTCCCTTAGTTTTGTGCATGCATTTGTTATTTTCTTGAGATTTTATGCACAAACTCTTATGAATAGCATGTTTCATTGAAATGCATCAATTTATGTATTTTTATTGAATTATAATTAGATTTCACAAATCTGAGGAATAAGAGACATTTTTGGTTGTATTTCAGGTATACATCAAGCGTATAGACTCGGTACTACCGAGTCCATACTCGATAGTACTGATTTCACATCAGTAAAATAGCCAAGTGAAATGCACAGAATTGGTACTACTGACACTCATCTCGGTATTACCGAATCACCATCAGTAGACTCCTTGAACAATTGTAGAAACTCAATACACCGGCATAAAAGTTGGTAGTACTGAGATTACATCAGACGTGCGACCCCTTTGAAGCATTAGTACTATCGACTCGACTAGATCGTACCGAAAGATCACACATTTGAAGAACCCTAAAGACTCAGTACTATCTAGTTACAACTCGGTACTACTGAGACTGTCTGTGCAGGCAAGATCAACAACAACGATCTAATCTGACGGTTGGTGTTATTTCATGGAAAATAGTCATAATATGACTACGTGGGAGGACGGACATACCTAATTATCACGTTTTAGTCCATTGCTCATGGACGGAGAGACGGAGGAGGAGAGATATGGAATGAAGGCTACATCCAGGAGCAATTTCAGCACTTCCGGTGGACCGTTTTGCAGCCAAGAGACAACAGAACGCCAATACACCGAAGGGGATTCTCTAGAGTTGCTTTTCTTCAGGGGTTAACATAGTTCATTTGATGTTTCCCACATTTTTCTTCTTCTCTATCTTATTTTTTACTACAGAAACCATGTGGGGCTAAACCCCTTATTCCTTAGGACCCGGGAGTAGCCCAGGGATGCACTGTATTTAAATTCTATTATTGATATAGATTTTCTCTTACTATTTGAATATGAATATATGGAAATTCCATGTCCTTATTGTGCCTAATCACCACAATTAGCGTATCAGATCCTTAATTACTGTTGAAAAGGGGATTAAGGGTTAGAAACACATAGGCTCACCCGTTTATCGGTGTCCCTTGTGAAAGGTGGGGCATAAACATGAGGAGATTACCTAGATTTAAACCAAAAGCGCCTAACTAATGAATCAATTACTATGAGAATGGAATTGGTTTTAGATTAGGTAGGGGAATTACACTGCAAAAGTGGGTAGTTTCTAGTTACATGCTCTTTATTCAAATTTAAGAGGAAATTTGTACCAGTAATAGGAAGGCAGATAAAGTGTCACCCGTGGTGAAACTGTGTTCACTACTGGAAATCTTGTCAAAGCCGAAGGCCAATTCCTTGACCAATACATGTGAATCCTTGACCAATAGGTCTTGGTCAGGGCCAATCCCTGACCAACGTACCCTCTCCAAAAGCTTGGTGACCAATAGTGGTTGGCTAGGATCTATCCCTGACCAATAGGGGTGGAATCCCTGGGCAACCATTGCAGGAATTAAAAAGAATCTCTTGGGACAATACATTGTATCCAAGGCACATCCTTGACCAATAGGAAGGTATGTTATTTTGTTATATATCCATATATGAACACACATAACATCCAAAATATTACTCATTAGAAGTAGATTATCACACATCAGATGACAACACTTTGGATATAACAAAAAAGATCATTGCATTGAATTTGTAATTGTGATGTCTACATCCAAAAAGTATGATTGAAGCATCATGTTTTTTCCCAAAAAGATAACTCATATCCAATTCAGGAAACTTAGCATCCAATGCTTTCCATGCAGCAGAATATGCAGGATGTCGCAACTTTCCATCTGTCACCCGTTTCTTGTGATGCCATTGCATATCCTCTACCACAGTTGGACACATGAAAAGCCTTTGCAACCTAGGAGTCAAAGGAAAATGAAAGAATTTCTTTGCAGAGATCTTTGATGGTTTCTTTTGGGAGAGTGTTTCTGTTTTCCATCTAGATGTCCCACACCGAGTGCACACTTCAAGTGTTGCACAATCTTTATAATAAATCATGCAATCATTTGGGCATGCATCAATCTTCACATATTCAATACCTAAGTCTCTTAATAATTTCTTGGCTTCATAAAAACTATTAGGAAATGATTCTGCCCCACTAGGAAGAGCCTCTTTTGTTAATCTCAATTGTGATGTAAAAGACTTATTGGTCCATTGAGATTCAACTTTGAGATTCAACATTTTTACTAGATAAGATAGTTTGGAATGGCTCGTACAACCATGGTATAAAGGTTCCCCAACTTTATCTAGAAGTTTATAAAAAATTTCAACATCAAACTGGAATATCTGCATCAAATACATCTACTTGAGATGTCTCAGGATTCTGCACACCAAAGACATCATGCAACAAGCCTCTGATGTTGTCTCCATCAACATTGTCACCAAGAAGAGTAGTTGTGGATGAAGATTGTCTTTCTCTTCCAGGAATTTCTCCATGGTCAGTCCATATGTAATAATTAGGTGTGAACCCTTTGATCATTACATGTTCAAAAACCTCCTCCTTAGACTTGAAATATCTGTTGCCACAAACTTTACATGGGCACAATAATTGATCACTCCTCGCATGGATTTGGTTGAGGAGATTGTGATCAATGAAGGCAGACAAACCATCTTGAAATTCCTTACTATGGATATGATTTTCGATATACATCCAACTTCTATCTGCTATGTAATCCATCTACACAAGTGAAATATGAATGAGTCAAACCTATATGTCTTGTATATTTTATTGAAAGTAAACATATTACTTTTTAATAGAATAGTTATTGTAATGCATATTCATGTGTGACACATATCCCATTCTTGAACACTAAATCTCACTAGTAAGTGTATAATGTGTGTTTGGTTTTTAAAGAAATTTTGGCAGCATTTCCCCTTAGTTCTCCAAGTACACCGACATAGATGGAAAAATAACCCACCTAAGTATGTACCCAGAGAACATAATGAGGAAATGACTACCAAAATATCTTTGAAACCAGACACAACATTATACACTCACGTCCTAAGTAAGATTAAGTGTTTGAGAATAGTCCCAAATTGGGGACAATCCAATATTTACTCCTAAAGAGTAAATTTTGGATGGGTTTCTAAGTCCAAAAAAATGTGCATAAATATTTAATGTTGTGTTTTATCAAAATATGTTAGCTCTGTTGAACTAAAATTAAATTTTGACTCATGGACTAAATTAAACCAATATATATTGATATACTAATAGTATGCATATTTATGTTGTGTAATATTACTCAACTAATTCATGACAAGTTTTGCCTTGGATTTGGACTAGCAACATTAATGTTTTAAAGTTTCCAACCACTATGTGCAATTTTTCATTCTGGTTTTACAAAGGTGAAAAGAATCCATCAAAATTAGGCATGTCATTAAATGTGTTTAATTGTTGGTAGGTGAGAGAAGAAAGACAAGAGAGTAGGAAAATACATCCTAACATCATTAAAAATTGATCCAAAAAATTTTCCTACACAGATAATTGCCAAATTCACTTTTATAAATAAAGAAAGGAACTCGACGCTAGTATTTACACATTTTCTTAACTGTAAGGAGATTTTAACTAATATTACAAAGGCAATAAATTGTGTATTACAAGGAAACATCATAACTTGTTCTATGCATATATTTCCATTGTAATGAATGAAACAAATATCTACATTTTTTCTTTATGTTCCGTTACGTCTGAGAATAATTAAATATAGAACTTGAACAAGACTTGTTGAAGGACCGTCACCTTCAGTTTCATCTCTCTCATGTCAAGGATAACCGGTCATGAACAATAAAGATTTAGTCTTGATGTGACATGAGTATGACATATATGTTCATTTAGTAATGTGACTGGTCGAGAATGAACTTGTTTGGGCTACAACTATGGTCATCAAAGATTTTATAATTTCTAATATAGTGATCTTATATTGGAAAAAATATGCTACATTTCTAATAAAAATGATAAAAAGTTGATCCACTTGCAAATGTACCTTGTCAGTCCGATGTTCTTCCTTTGGCATAGCAGGTTGAGAAGGAAACAACTTTATATTTCCACTTGTATCACGGTCCAAAATCAAACAACCGGAAAGCAAGTTCAGACGATCGGACAGTAGGCCTAGAAGCAAAGATCGGACAAGAGGTCTAGAAGGGCACCATCCGATAAGGTATTTGTAGCAGGTCGCAAGTTACACCTAATAATATATAGCAGGAGCAATCAACAACCTTCATATAACGTGGGTGATTGCAGAGGACGAGAAACCTTTTGAAGACGAATGATACATTCCATAAAGGAGATGAAAGAAAACCTGAGAGAGCAGATTAGGAACCGTGCTTTTAGCGGCTGGCAAAGGACGGCCCGCAGTAGAACCGGTCGTCGGTGCACTGTGAATGGAATGAAGAACACACGGCCGGCAGTAGAACCAACCGTCGGTGCCCTTTGAATGGAGCAGATTCGAAATGGAAAAAAGCTTTGCTTTTCATGGGCCGCAGCCCGACTGCGGACGGAGGTTTTGGCGCTAGAAGATGTGCCCGTGATGAGAACTGACGAGGACTAAGGAGAGAGCAGCCGCGAGAACGGGGAAGCCAGACTTCTGGGGAGCGGGTGTTGAGTGAGCCGTCTGTGCTCTACGAACGGAGTGATATACACGACGGCCACGAGCAGACTCAGCGGACGGCCGCAGTAGTCCCAGCCGTACCCAAGCGACAGCCACAAGCAGACTCAGTGGATGGCCGCAGCAGTCCCAGCTGCACGCACGCGGCTACGGAGGACAGTTACGGTGGATGAAGATGTGCCAGCGATGAGAGCCGGCGGGAACTAAGGAAAGTGGGGCCGATGGAAGCGGGAGTTCTGGGGAGGGGGCGCCGCGAGTGCGTATTCTAGCATACGAACCGTCGCGCTCGTTCTCTTGGATTAAGCGGGCCTCTAGGTAAGGGCTGGAGAAAATACCAGAACAAAACAAGGATTAAAATTATATTAACCAGGGATAAGCCTTGGGAACCAGTCCTAGTTTGGTCAGGACTTTTATTCCTGACCAGGTAACCCTAACCTTTAACGTATTTTGTTGTAGTGGTTCTAAGGAATCCCTCATCATAAAATCAAATCAATTTTATTTTCCATTTTTAATTTCTTGCTTCTATTCAAAACAACCAACCCAATCAATTTTCACCGATCTAGCTGATCAAACTACAGCTAGTATTAGTCTCTGAACAACCATTTCCCTGAGTTTGACTCGGGCCTCACAGGGCCTATATTAAAAGACGCGTACACTTACTTTTTGCACGCATAGTAAAGTCATGTTACCATTCAACAATCAATGGTGTTGCTATCTTGGCAATTGATGTTCATGATCAAGTGTGTCAAATGATGGTGACAACCTATGGTCACCCCCCTAGATCAAGTTTTAGCTCAATTAGAAGTTTAATGATGAACCATTAAGTACCCTAATGTTGTTATCAATCAATGACATTAGCTTAATATTTGATGGTGTTGAATGAATATAGTGATGATCCTAACAACCAATGGTGAGTTAAGGTTTTAAATGTATCTTCTTTTCAGCCCCTAACCAATGGTTTCTTGGTTCAATGAATTCAATGGTTAAACCATACTCAATTTAATGATTTTGAATAATGAACCTGATTTAATGGATGAGATTGGATGGTTTAACATCCAATGGATTAGAATAAATCCAATGATATTATATGTTAGTTCTAGTAATGAAATTTGATGGTACAACAGCTTTGAACTTGTAGTAT
The DNA here is from genome assembly GCA_963693085.1 of Alisma plantago-aquatica. Lineage (NCBI taxonomy): Eukaryota > Viridiplantae > Streptophyta > Magnoliopsida > Alismatales > Alismataceae > Alisma > Alisma plantago-aquatica. The sequence continues at coordinate 73,652,493 of OY856409.1, read as the reverse complement.
TACCTTTGCCCTCGTATGAATATATTTGACAAATCATCAAAGCAAGTGAATGTGTACCCCTAATGAAATATGACTTGTTACACCAACTCTAATATGACTAAGTGGCTAGGGATTGATTGTAATCATCCTTCAAAGTGAATAAATGTGATTATGAAATACTCTCTTCTTGTGTTGAAACCATAATATGGTGATAGTTGAGCATCATAGTTTGTGATATGCTAATCTTATATGTCACATGTGTGATTGATGTTCCGTTGAGCCTTGTTTTAAGGCACTAAAATACAATGATGATTATGCAGGAATTGATGAGGTGGTCATAATGACCTTTAGGCATGTTTGAGCCCTGATTGAGGTGAAATCCTCTCCATGTTCCAATAAGGGTTGAAACCCTGGAACTTATGATAAGAAATGGGTATCTTGAAATAGTATGATGTAATGTGGTTCATTATAATGCAATGGATCTTAACATGTGATAATGTAATTAAGATTTGTACCTCAAATGTTTTATATCTTATGAAGTTGCAATTTTTATACACTTGATAGAAATGGAATAGAGTTTGTATGCCCATTTGTATGATTTAGCCTTAATTCACATAATTGGCATAACTAATCAAGTGAAACTCTAATCATGTAGTGTCATGTGCCATAGATCTATCTAAGTGTCAAAACTTGCCAGATAGTGAAACGGGTATTCCTAAGGGAAACTCAGAGCACATACTGATGAGTATGTGGGGTGCTTCTCATCCTAAATTCAAGTGTTAGGGAGGATGACAGTGGTCATACCTAGCCCTCAGTTTGAGAATGACTATGGTCGTGTCTCAGTGATTATATATATATATATATATATATATATATATATATATATATATATATATATATATGATGAGATTAGAGGCAAACTATGGTTGTACCTCGAATGGGAGGGTATGCGTACCCACCTCCTTTCACTAGTGGCGTGACTTGTATCAAGGATGGACTAGGCTGTTAGCAGCTTGACCTTATGTGTCATTGTGGCAGACCCGTACTGACCGGGGGAGGAGAAGATCTTAGGATTCTGTCTCTTCCTAGATCTTGTATGGAACTGATTTCAACTTAGTAGTGGTCAGTTGGGACTTGAATGGTATTCCTCAAATCCCTCAAGGCAATTTAATAAAAGAAGTAATATAATCCGTGTAGTATACTAGCTATGGTTAATATGTCTCACATTGTTTGATTAGTCTTTAACTTGTCTTTATACTACTCAATGTTTACAAGATGCTATCATATGACCTTTGAGTAATTATACTTCTTGTCAAGTTAATTTGCTTAATTGCTTGGTATGCTTAACCTATTCAATCTTCTTAAATTACTTATTCATTACTATATATGCTCAGTTCATTTACTGTCAATCAATCTGTTGTAATCAATATATGTTGGAGAGTTATATGTCTCGCTGGGACTGGGTCTCACCCGTGGGTCACCACGTATTTTTAGGTGGTCGCGGGCAACAAGGTCGAGGTCGTGCTGTAGAAGAGAACCAACCTGGTGATCAATAGATTTAGAAGGTTGGTCAGTTGTAAATGTTAGTATTAGAGTCCTAGTGTCATCCATGTACTCTTAGGTTCGGGTATGGGATGTGCTTTCTAGATGATATACGTGTATCGACACAAGATTTTGGTAGTATGCTAGTGTTTGAAAATATATTGCATGTACATGTGAAATATCTTTTGTATACAGGATGTGACTGAGGTCTTTGGACCCCTAAGTGAATATTTGTTGCAGTAGATTAGAATGGAATGATGGACCTTTATGTAAATGTTATGGAGTTTATTTACATTGTTGAAATTGGTTTTAATTATTCAATATTTTTTACTATGTGATTAATTAGTAGTTAACGTGTTTTGTGTTTTGAGTAATCTGATTTAGCGTGACAAGGTGTCACATGTGTAGCTAGAGTTCCATTGCCATGAGTGACCCACAGTGGACAAGCCTCAAAAGGATGTCCCTAGTGCTTCCTTCATCGACTCATTATTGGAGAAATACAGGTAGCAAAGATTTAGGAGGGACAATATCCCTTCAAAGACCACTATTTAATTATAAAAAATCCAAATGATGTTTTTAGAATCGAGGACCTTCTAATCTAGTCAAAACTATGTGTAACATATCATTGATTAGTTTCTGATCAAATCCAGGTCTTCTCCTATTTCCCCCATTTCTTTGCTCAAAGGACGGATGTAGAAGACAAAGGGAGGATCATTAGATCATGATATAAGGGTATTGATGTCACATGAACTTAGTTGAAGCCCCCTTAGTTAAACATAGGGGTCTTCAGTTATTTATGTCACACGTAATTGTTTATTTAATCAATCAAGCCATTAAATGGAAACTTTATACAAATCTTTGAAAATCTATAAGCATTAAATTGTAACTCTGACTGAAAGGAAATTTTGATAAGTACTCCCACATCATTAAATATCAAGTTTGATCAAGTTTCATCCCATTAGGGGAAAATGATTACCCAGCTTAACTATGAAGGAATGCATATTAGTGGATCGATTTATTAGGCCACTAGGAAAGTTTGAATGACTTAAAATATAAAAACAAAATTAATGAGTTGAATATGTTTTCCTTAGCCCTCAAGTCATCCTTACATTAAACTAAATTTGAAGTCTCCAAAATCACATATGATCTCATAAAGTGTTCAAAACTTGAAAAATAACTTTCTAAGACAGTATTATAGCCAAAGAGGATCGCAAGTAATATATATATTTACTCAAATAATTCACATTTTTTTAATTGATGTCCCAAAGGACTTGAGAGTAAATAAAAACAACCACATTATTTAGTTATATATTTATACTTAATAATTCCTTTTCTAATTACAACTTATAGAAAATGGAGAAAGTCCAAAGTTCTCACATCCTTCTCCCCTTAAATTATTTTTACTCACACAATACATCCCAACTAGCAAAAGGGTTGGGGAAGTTTCACCATGTCAAATTTTTGGCTCACATGTAGTTCCATCCTCCTCGTGGTGATTCTACTAAACCTTAGTCTTTTACTACAAAGATCATTTCACCTTTGAACCCATGATCCTTGTAGGTGTCATTGGGTAGATCCAACCACCTTAAAGCATTTAAAGGTTTAAAACACATAGGATTCATCCTTCATATGGTGCTTTAAGTTATGCACATGCAACTCATATGCATCATGTCATATCGGGGTTGGTGTTGCAAGATGATAGACAACACCACCAACCTATTTTAAGACCTTGCATGATTTTCATGCATGGGGTTCAACATCACAAATTCATGTCAATGGAATAGACGGTCAATATTCATAAAAGACATAATTTCCCATGTATATGGGTAAGTCCATGCATTAGCATAATATTTTTGTCAAGATTGGAAAATCTCATCCAAATAGAGCATATCAAAGGTGGATAGAGAATCATTAGTATGACCAATACTAAGTCTTATTTGTTTCAATCCATGTCATGATGTTAGATTAAGCCAAAAATAATTCAAATGAATCTTGATCCGTCAACAAGGATAGCTCAAGTGAGGATTCCATCTTATCATCATTATCCAAAAGGAATAAAATCCTTTCACATATATTGCTTGAAGGTTGACTTAATATAGAGTCTACCGCATTTGAGATATCTACCCATGACCATATATTACCCAACTCTCGTGGGTGTAACCACCAAATTCTGATATCAGGGACCATTAACCCAAAAATAAGGATTTATCAACATATCTCCTCTAGGGATCATGTTTCTTCCCTCACCTAGATGTAAGATTCATTATGCATTCCTCCTCTAGAGTCTTGGGGCTTTTCCCTCACTAAGATGTAAGGTTCGTCAAGAAGAAGTACCACAACCTTTTTTATCAAATTAGATATAAAGTAATTAGGTCCCTTTAGGACATTTATTGTTTCCAACGTCATCTACTCTAAAAATGAGGTGATCTAACTCTTCTATATTAGGACAAGCTTATGTTAGGACTTTCATCATATGTCACATTATTATTTGAGGTTAGGTTCTCTAGCCATGACCTCTAGCCTACTATGCTTGATGTTTTCTTCCTCAAGGCACATCCCTCTCAGTGGATGATGAACAACACGTCCTAACACTACATGACCTCCTTTATAGAGAATTCATGTATCATGTCGGTCTATGTTATCATCAAAGCCAAATCCCCAAATGATATCACACATATTTCTTGTTCCCACAAGGGTATCCAACTTATCGAGGGTTGGGGCTAATAATCCCTCTTGGGAAGGTTTATCTACAAACCAATATCAACCTATATTATCAAAGCTATATATATATATATATTTATATTTATATTTATATTTATATATATATATGGCTAAAAGAATTGTGTACCTGAGTACATGTAGCTTACATGTACCTACCTACCTATATATATATATATATATATATATATATATATATATATATATATATATATATATATATATATATATATACACACACACACATATATATATATATATATAGAGAGAGAGAGAGAGTCAGGCCAGAATACACTCGAGTATACAGATCATGCCGTACACCCTAATGGTGTTTGCCTATCTAAACCATGTTTTTCCAAAATCTAATCCATTGATCTTCATAGTTACATTAATAATATGTCACATACAAAATTTGAACTCATTTAGATGAGTGTAAGTCACTCATCCAAGGACAAAAAAATCAACGCACAAAACTAATTTGAAATACATGATTTTTGCCTCCTTTAGATGCACGACCTATAAGTGTCCAAATGAGCTAAAATTTATTATATAGTATGTTCTTATGATAATCAAGAAGATCAGTGGTTTAGATTTTTCAAAAAATTATTGCATCTTAAAAAATGACTGAGGTGTATGGTGCCTCAGGTACACTCGAGTGTACACTAGTTTGACTCTTTATATATATGGCTAAAAGAATTGTGTACCCGAGTACATGTAGCTTACATGTACCTACCTTCATTTATGATGATTGTAAAATTCTACTGAATAATCCAACTTTACATATGTAAAGTATACCCCTTAGATAAGATGTGTACAAAAATCACCACAATCTAATATTCATAGATCATCTAACGAAAGAAGATATGCATTTTTTTTATCATCGGTAAGTTGCAGAAATTGTTGAAACTATTGAATGATATATTATTATATCTCATGATCTATATAAGATATGGTTATGATTTTTTAAACACATCTAATATATATAGTGTTGTATCAATCCATATGGTTGTATTTTATTAACATACTCCACATGTCCTATTTTAATGGTCGGTACACATAAGTTACATGTACCGGCCAGTACACAATTATATATATATATATATATATATATATATTTATATATATATGTATATATATATATATAATTGTGTATGTGTGTGTATTCATACACACACTCATATTTCTTGTTTGCACAAGGGCATCCAACTTATCGAGGGTTGGGGCTAACGATACCTCTAACTCCCTCCCTCAACCTCTCTTGTTCTCCCTTCAGTCACCTCATGACCCTCTTCGCGCAAGGGTATCCCTTGTAACTTTGTGACATTTCTCTTTCTTTTCCTTCTTATAGTTCTCTTTCCTTCTCTTGTTCTTACTGTGATGATGAGTATTTTTGCCTTTTGTTCAATGGTTGGCTCCCTCAACCATTGAATCTTGTCAGTAAGGAGAAGCGAACGCCTTGCAAATATAAAATTATTTATGGCCCCATCTAGATTAGTCAATTTGTTATCTGAATAGACAGTGTTTAGCTAACCACCTAACTAATAACACCACCTAGCAGGTTCTTAAACATCAGTCTCGGCTATACTAGTTGTTGTATCACTTATTTTTTATCTCTATTATTATGTTTGATTTGAGCTAAAGTCAGTTAAATCAGTCTATTAATGCATGTGAGTTTTTATTTGTTTGCATGGAGAAGACATAATGAATAGATATCCTCCTAAATTGTATTGAAAAGGAAAAAAGTGAATGAACATTGTGTGTATATTACGGTAAAATGTTTTTGATAACATGACCAAGAATGTTCACATGTTGGTCAGTGGACAGCGCCCAACAGGTCACACTGTCAATCGGTCGTGTCCAGTAGATTTAGTGTCTTATATATGCCCAGTCATATGGTTCAGATTTGGTGTCTTATATATGCCCAGTCATATGGTTCAGTCCGGTCATTGTAGTGAGACTCGGGCTTCTGGTCTGGGGTCCTGTATTTTGCCTTGTTCAGGTTTTGTTCGGCCCAGTCTAGACCTGTGGGAAGATGGTCCAACGTGCATAAAGCCTTTCGGGTATCTTTCCTTCATACAAGTATAACTATGAATTGAAATTCTTGTTTGTTGTATTTTTATAGACAAGTCGAACGCAACATCGTCAATCTATCGTAGTCTGATTTTGGGGCTCTATTGTCGGCAATAAATACTTATTTAAGTTACATTCTCGTGTCTGTTGCTTCAGTGTCCAGGAGATATGGGTTTCTTAATGCTCTAACCATGTTTAGGTTAGCATGTTAGTAGGGGCTGGATGCATAATGGCAGCAAATTCCATCAGCAGCCAACCAGGCACGTTGATACAATAAAGGCTGATTGTACGACTTGTTGATTGTCTACTTCAGCTCATACAATAAAGGTTGATTGTAAGAATTGTTGACTTCAGCAGCAACAACTTTTGCATGCTGAATGACATCACTTAGATGGTTTATTTAGAAGAGGTTTGCTATGCAGATCCATTTTGGAACTCAAAACGAAACCTCAAACATTCTCCACCACAAGTTAGAAGGTACATTATTTTATTTGGCATACCTTGTAACATGTGGTGGAGAATGTTTGGGGTTCTGTTTTGGGTCTCAAAATGGTGTCCCCTAGCATATTTAAGAATATTTTTTGGCAAAGTACATAGCCTGCCACCTACCCACCCAGATTTGAGGAATGCGGGGTGGCTGTTGTACACTTGTAACGATGAGGAAGGAAGTAGATAAATGAGAAAAAAAGATAAAATTCTTTTGTTCATAACTTTGAATCTACAAAGAATTTTTTGATGAAAAAAATATCGGATTCCTTAAAAAATTATTTTTAAACAAGACTAATGTTGACATATTTTTGAAAAAATAATAATATGAGAATACAACGGAGGGAACTGCAAAATTATTTTGCCCATAACTTTAAATCATAATGACTATTTATCAAAATAAAAGAATTAGAATTTTTTTAAATACTTTTTACTAAGATCAATGTTGAAATACTTTTAAGAAAAAAATATAAGAGAAATATAACATGTGTTTTGGGTTAGCAACACTCATATTTTGGAACACATGTCTTTATTTTACAGTACATCAACAAATATCACCCGTGACATACCTTCAAATGCGAGTAATATACCCAAAATAAGGATATCGTACCCCAAATAACGGGTATCAGATATTGTACCTTCAAAATACGGGTACTATACCTCTAAAATACGGATATTGTTCCTCCACAACACGAGAGTCTAACCAGGAACGTTGATACAATAAAGGTTGATTGTACGAATTGTTGATTGTCTACTTCAGCTCATACAATAAAAGTTGATTGTAAGAATTGTTGATTGTCTACTTCAGCATCAACAACTTTTGCATGCTGAATGACATCACTTAGATGGTTTATTTAGAAGAGGTTTGCTATACATACCCATTTTGGAACTCAAAATGAAACCTCAAGCATTCTCCACCATAAGTTGGAAGGTACATTATTTTATTTGTCATACCTTCTAACATGTGGTGGAGAATGCTTGGAGTTCTATTTTGGGTCTCAAAATGGTGTCCCCCTAGCATATTTAAGAATAATTTTTGGCAAAGTACATAGCCTACCACCTACCCACCCGGATCTCAGGAATGGGGGTGGTTGTTGTACACTTGTAACGATGAAGAGGGAAGTAGATAAATGAGAAAAAAAGATAAAATTCTTTTGTTCATAACTTTGAATCTACAAAGAATTTTTTGATGAAAAAAAATATTGGATTCCTTTAAAAAATATTTTTAAACAAGACTAATGTTGACATATTTTTGAAAAAATAATAATATGAGAATACAATGGAGGGAACTGCAGAAATATTTTGCCCATAACTTCTAAATCATAATGATTTTTTATCAAAATAAAAAGAATTAGAATTTTTTTAAATAATTTTTACTAAGATCAATGTCGATATACTTTTAAGAAAAAAATATAAGAGAAATATAACATGTGTTTTGGGGTAGCAACACTCATATTTTGGAACACATGTCTTTATTTTACAGTACATCAACAAATAACACCCGTGACATACCTTCAAATGTGAGTAATATACCCAAAATAAGGATATCGTACCCCAAATAACGGGTATTCTACCTTCAGATATTGTACCTTCAAAATACGGGTATTATACCTCTAAAATATGGATATTGTACCTCCACAATATGAGAGTGTTGTATCACATAATGTACGTAAGAATATAGATATTGTATCCTAAAACACATGTATTGTACCCCAAAATATTGATAATATACTCAGGTATACACCACCGGTGTCTTGGAGTATATTATTCCCCTTTTAGGGATATAGTACGGATGTTTACTACTAATATATTGTACCCACGGGTATTGTATCTGTAAATATAGATATTTACTAAAAAATATGAATATTATACTTTTCTCTTGTTCTTATTTTTAAAATTATGAAAACATTAGTCTTGTTAGAAAGTTTTTTATAACAAATTTATTGCATTTTATTCCTAATAAAAGATTCGGTCTGGGTTAGAAGTTTTGAGAAAAATTGTTTTTTCTTTTTTTTTAATCTTTCTGAATCTCATTTATTATCTAAGGATATCGTACCCCAAATAACGGGTATTCTACCTTCAAATATTGTACCTTCAAAATACGGGTACTATACCTCTAAAATACGGATATTGTACCTCTACAACACGAGAGTGTTGTATCCCATAATGTATGTAAAAATATAGATATTGTACCCTAAAACACATGTATTGTACCCCAAAATATTGGTAATATACTCAAGTATACACCACCGGTGTCTTGGAGTATATTATTCCCCTTTTAGGGATATAGTATGGATGTTTACTACTAATATATTGTACCCACGGGTATTGTATCTGTAAATATAGATATTTATTCAAAAACACGAATATTATATTTTTCTCATGTTCTTATTTGAAAACATTAGTCTTGTTAGAAAGTATTTTTATAACAAATTTAATGCATTTTATTCCAATAAAAGATTCGATCCGGATTAGAAGTTTTGAGAAAAATTATTTTCTCTTTTTTTAATCTTTCTGAATCTCATTTATTATCTAAGTGGGCTACCTACCACATCAACAATAATCCCATTCCCAATGTGCGGGTGGGTGCTCAGTTGGGAGAACAGGTATGGGTACCATTACTTTTTATTTAACGGCTAGTGATGCACATACTCCTTTCATATTTGGTTCTTTCAATATCTGATTTTTTAGAATTGTCAGCCACGTCTAAACAGAGAAGGATAGAAAAGTGGGAGGAAAAATTAGTAAGTAAAACAAAACAAAAAATGAGAGAAAATTAATTTGTTTATATTTTTTGATTCTTAATGAATTCTTTTACAAAATAAAGACTGTTAAATTTTCCAAAATGTATTATTCCAACAAAATTAATGTTGATATATTTTAAGAAAAATAATACATGATATAAAAATGAGCATTGCATAGTAGAGATAGTATTCTTTTTTGAATAACACACTAATTCAAAAATAAGTATCGTATCATTTTCATTTTTAGTGACATTATTTTCTAAAATAAGCATGAAAATGAGTGTTGCATTATAATTTGGGGATATTAGTTATTTTCTAAATAACACTAACTCAACCATGAGTGTTGTGTCTTTTTCTGGTATAGTAATCATTTCAATGCCATTGTATTTTAAAAAGTATTGTACTTTATTTTATAGGGACAACAATCATTTATAACGTGTACAATACACCAAATGAGATTGTACACATTTTTCATTATTGTTTTTCCAAAATATGTATTGTATACATGTTTATTATGATTCATTAGATAGGAACGGTACTCACATATAATGAGTACAAACTCTACTCACATATAATGAGTACAAACTCCAAACGAGACTGACCCCAATTTTTAGTAATGTTCATTCTAGAATAAGTATTGTATATACATTTTTATGGATAATACTTATTTTACATATATAACAATATTCACTATTTACATTATTTTTATATGATGCATTATTTTTTTTAAACTATGCCACATTAGTCTTATTTGATTATATTTTTCTGTAAGGAATCTAACAATTTTTATTTCTTCATAAATAAAAATGAGTTTATGTTTTTCTTCTTCTTTTTACTTTCTTGCTTGTTTCCTCCCACTCCTCCCCTCTCAGAGTCTATTGCTTGATGCATTGAATTCTCATTAGGCCACATTAGTCTTATTTGATTATATTTTTCTGTAAGGAATCTAACAATTTTTATTTCTTCATAAATAAAACGAGTTTGTCTTTTTTTTACTTTGTTGCTTGTTTCCTCCCACTCCTCCCCTTTGAGAACTGCTCCTCGTTGACTCCTATTATTTAAGAGATTGAGAATTGCTCCTCATTGACTCCAATTATTTAGGAAGCTGATAGTGGAATCCGGATATAAATTTTGCTTAATTTAATTAAGTATTTTTAATATGGTACGTATTGTTTTTAGTAACCGAGACAATGATGTTATCATTACATGACATTTAGCAATACAAATGTCAAATCAGACTAAAACTGAAATGATATAGTATGTAATCAAAACTTCAACTAGTTCTCAACAAATTCTATCCAAATCTAGACTAGTCCAGTCCAAGCGTCCACTAATATCAAACAACTTTTTATCCAACTCGGCTTTCATTTCACAAGACAAGAAAGATAGTGTAAGTGGAGGTTTAGAGTTAGGAAAAATAGATATTCTAAAAGGAACAGTGGCTCTAAGTAAACTTTTACAAGAAAATGTAGTTCAGTAGCAAGGAGAGAAAAAGAGATTTACGATTCATGTATGATATTAGACAACTATTCCTTTGAAAGAAAGAACAAATATAAGAGAGGGAAACACTTACTATAGGACTGGTTGACTAAAATTTCGGAATCAAAAAGATTGCAAATAGGAGCCATGTTTGAGTATATCAATCATCATTCATTATTCAAAAAAGTGTTTTTCCTATTGAGAGGGGATTAATGAGAGATATATTTATCTTGAGTGATATATAATAAGAATTAAAGCTATTGCTGTAGAAATGATGCACAGGTTGCATTATCACATTACCAAGTTCATCACCAACTATCCTTTTGCTGGAATGACAAGGGACCGACGTAAAAGAAAAGACATGAATGGAGAGACAAAAAAATGATAGTTTATAGCAGCTTCCAATTTTGTTAGTGAGAAATATCTAATCTTGTTTGGAGCATCCAAAAATGTATCAGAATCTAGATTAGGAAGTAACCTTGAATAGAAAAGGCTGCATACACGTGCGAGGTATTTCACTCAGCGGCATCGATCTAAAAAGATTAAAAAATGGGAAACAAGGAATTTTCTTGTTTTTCTCTATTTCAAATCTGTTAGCAAAATTTTTTAAATCTAAAGTTTAGTAGCAACATAGCCAACGGAGACAAGCCATCATCACCATTACCAATTTCCCTTTTTTATGCAGCATTGCTACTAATGGTAACAATTATAACTAGATGGACCCATCCACCACAACACTACTATCTAGTGGTATATTAAGTAGGGGGTGGAATTCTTATCACGAAACGAGATGCCAAACAAAAACATAAGAAAAACCCACTCACACACTTTACGCGGCAGCAATAACCCCACACTGGTACACCAGAAGGACACATCCAATTTCTGATACCAATGTATTGAAGTGGTGGGGAAGCGATCAGGGCCCACTAAAGGCACTGTTGCCCTAAGATCCCTTCCACCACCACCCTCCTTCCACAAGGTTTCTCCTCCCCACAATTAATATTCCCAACCGCATTCACCAAACCGTATGTCCACCCCCCCCCCCCCCACACACACTATAAAGGACCTTGTTTGGTTTGACATATTTCTGACCACTCGGACTCGAACAAAAAGGTAGAAGAAGAAATGTTTCAAAATTCACAGCTTTTATCTTGTTGTTGTTCTTCTTCTCATACAGCCACTTGGTCCATGGGTAGGAGCAATGACAACCGAGCTAAAGCAGGACATGACATGGACAGGAGGGGAAATCTATGGAATAAATAAAAAGAAAAATAAATGAAAAGGAAGAGGGGCGCATGCATGTAATTTAAAATAAACTCCAGGGTGTTTCCCGTCTAGACAAACTATTAGGCCGTCAACCGGGTTCGGGGGTCAGTCAGGCTGGCAGCAGGGCGGCGTACACATCCTCCGCCGGCTCTCTCTCCCTTGGAGAGGGGCCTCACCTCAGCTGCTGCTGCTGCTTTTTCAGCACTGGTTGGCAGCGAAGCCAACGCGGTGGTTGTCGAGGTCGAAGCTGACCCGGATGCCCTGCTGCTGCACGTTCCCGATGATGGTGAGGCCCGAGGACGCCGAAGCCGGCGCGAAAGCGAGGCAGAATGTGCCGGACGAGTCGACGGGGATGAGGTAGTTCTTGGCCGGCAACCTCAGCTCCGATCCGGCGCCGCCGGCACCGTTGTCGGAGAAGTGCAGTGCGACGGTGGGTACCTCGACGCTGTCCCTCCCGGACAGATCGTAGCATGTGTCGAACAGGGCGACGCCTTCGGCTGCCGGGAGCCCGGAAGTCGCGGCCTTGAACGCGTCGCGGAGTGGGGTGTACGCCTCGGAGTTGAGCCTCGTGACGGCCGTTCCAGAGTCGACGATGACACCACCGTTGCCTGCCTCGTCCATGGCGAAGGCCGAGGCCGGGACGGAGAGCATGTGGCCGCCGACGCTGATGCCGGTGAGTCCGACGTAGTAGAAAGTGTCGAGCTTGCGGTTGCGGAGTAGAGGGGCGGTTACCGCGGACGCCGAGACGGACGGGTCGCCTGTTCCGCCGCGGCCGAAGTCGACCGTGGATGCCTCCGAGGAGTCGCGGTCCACGAGGCAGTAGGAGAAGGACGAGGCCGAGATCTGGGACGGGAACGACAACGCGCCGCCGCCGAGGCCCAAGAGCCCCGCGGCGCCGACGAACAGGCCCTCATTGTCGTGCCCGCACCCGAACGCTACCCCTGGTACGGACGACCCGTTGGAGCCTCCGAAGGACATGGTCTCCGTGCCGAAGTCGCCGACGGTGTAGGACCCGTCCCCGTAGGAGACCTGGTACAGGCACGAGGAGTTCCGGCACGCGGAGAGGTCCAGCGCCTTGCACTGCTCCGAGTCGCAACCCAGGGCCGCGTAGGTGGATGATGCGGCGGGGTCGTACACCGGGTCGGCCTGCTGGTAGCAGTCGGCGCAGGGCTGGCACTGCACCCAGGTGACGTCGCTTCCGGTGTCGAGGACCACGTACAGCTCCTTCGCCGGCTTCCCCATCCCGACACGGGAGAAGTACTCCCCGCTCCCCTGGCTCGTCCCGGACACCACGGGGCCCTGCATTGCCTCGGGCATCACGAAAGCGGACGCCTTTGTGGCGTCGAGTGCCATCTCCTGGTGCTTCTCCGGACGGAGCTTGGAGTGGCGCACGCCGTCGACGGCGAGTGAGACGCGGGCGGTGAGAGCGCTTACGCGTGCCGCGTCGCGGTGGAGACGGGCCAGTGTCAGGGAGCGGTAGTCCTTGTGGTGGGTGAAGGTCGTTGCGGCGGCCGTGGAGGACTTGAGTGCGGATGTTGATAGTTTTGTGGAGTACCTCTTCTTGATGGACTCACGAGGGTGGAGTTGTAGGCTGAGGAATGTCCCGGATGAGGATGGAGATCTGACGGCGGCGGCGTGATGAGAGGATGAGGATGACGAAACTGCCTGTTCCTCTAGGACTGGGTCGACGGAGAGCACGGCGGACGTACCGGCCAGTGCCGTGGAGACGTCGAGGGTGGCTGTGGAGTGTGCTGCTACGCGTGGGGCATGTCGGCGGCAGAGGGCTGGGGTTGAGAACAAGCCGAGGAAGACGAAGAAGAAGGCCAGTGCCGCCATCGCGGTAGGTCTGGTAGCCACCGCCATTTGCGATCTCTCTCCCGGTGCCGAGATTGGGGAAGAGTTCCGCCGGCGAGAGAGACGTTAGGCAACGGGCAAACACCACCACCCAGTGTACTTGGCGGTGGCCTCCGGCAGTTTCGAGGCAGTGGGAGTGACACTCTCTCTGTCTCACACTCTGGACTGGGAAAAGGGTGCGATGCGATGGGGTGGGTTTAAAAAGGAAGAACAAGAGCGAGTGGGAGGAGAGAGTGAGAGATGACAAGAGAGAAAGACGGAGGAGGGTGGATAGGATCACAGGTGAGAGATAGAGAGGAGAGAGGAAGGGTGTGTGCGGTCACGTCACCACACTGCGGCTGTTGTGCACTGCTCCTCCCTTGTTTTGTCGCGAGGGACTCGTGGTGTGGGGGCGCTTTTGCTGATGCTTGTGCGGCGGTGAGAAATATTGGTGAAAGGGAAGCGAGGAAGAAATGAGGGGGATAAAGATATCTGCCGTCAACAATATATGGAGGAAAACAAGGGAGGGAGTTGAGCGAGCTCGTTCTGTTTCACTGCCTCCACTCTTTGTGCCGCTTCCGTTTCATTAATACTGTTTTCATTTATTTTATCCTTCCGCATCATTATCTATTGGTAAATGCGGAATGGGCTTCCCGCTTTGGTTAATGCGCACGTTAGTTGTCGCTGTCGATTTCTTTGTAAACAGTTGTGACCGTCTTCAATACGAGAGAGAGTGAGAGAGATATTTGTTGCCCGAGAACGTGGTACTGATAATCGCCTATCTACCACATTCTTCGCAACTGCACTAATTACCTGGTCAGCTTGCGGATCCCTGCAAGTGTGGTCGCTAGACCCCGCATGAGTGGGTTGGGTTTGGATCGGGTTGTTGCATGTGTGGTTTGGACGACTGCGTGTAAAAACCATACACTTTTAAATCGGTGGAAGAAAAGCACACTCAAACTCAACCCAGCGGTTTGCGGATTGCCCGTAGGTGTCCATATAAAATGTGTTCAATTAAGTTGTTAGTTTCTTTCCTTAACACTAAAAATAACATTTCAATCAACTTGTAACTATTGTTTTATGTCAAATATAGTGCAAAAGAATCAACCAACTATTATGTTTGATGTCAAACCATTCGATTAGTTGTTGATATATGTTTATGCAAACTTAAAGAAATAATAACAACTAATTGTTGTATATTGATGTAAAATAGAAAATTTTATGTAGTTTTCATAGATATATATCACAATAAACACACATAATTTTGTCATGTAACATTAGATATTTCTTATATTACAAGTACTTATTTTTTGCGTATTGGAAACACAAAATAAAGAAAATACAACTGTTGTTAGTAAAGGTAAATAGTTAACTTGTTTGAAACAATATCATCTTTTGATAGCTCTATGTGTATATAATGTATATAAATATACTTGCTTCAGTTAACTCGATCACCTGTGAAACCCACTAAATAAACCGGTGGGTATGGTTTTGGGTGGGTTTCAGCGGGTGGTGAATTTTGCCACCCAAACCTAACTTAAACGGGTCGACCCGTGGGCGCCCGCAGATTTTAACCCAGTTTGATAGGTCTAGTGGTCGTTGTTGTAGGTGCCTTTTGGTAACGTTGGTGTGATCATTGGGAGCATATTAGGTTGAAAAAATCTAGCTAACATGGGGAAATGTGAGATTTAATGCATCCCAGAGGTATGTCACATGCAGTCGTTATTATCCATGCAACAGTCATGCAAATGAGTGTACAACTACGTTTTATACATTTAGAATGTAGCGCTTGTCAAAAATGCACACAAGAAGTACATTACTAACAACCACATTGTACAAGAAATACAATACTAACAATCCTATTTTGTATACATTCAAAATGTAGTGCTTGATAAAATTGTGTACAAAAAGTGTAGTACTTTCAACCACGTACTGTAAACGCACATATTGTACTAGTGGGGAAACATTGGTGGGGTAGAATGGAGCTGGAGAGTGAAGTTATAAGAGAGAAAATGAATTTTCAAAATTGAGACTAGAGAGAGGAGTGGGGAGAGAATTTTATAACTCTTTCATCTTCTGCATGGATTTAATTGTGTGTGGAGTTAATTTACATGAAAGAAAATGGTTGAGATCAGACTTTTGTATGCTCTCAAGAATCTCATATATAGACGGGTGTATAGGTGACTGCGGGTAGCGTAACTCATTAGGTTGGGTGACTTTGGGCTTTGCCACTTTGGTGGCGTGAACCGAAAACTGGTTGTGACCATCACCTCTCCCGCAAACAAAATCTCGTTCAAGGGGCCACTCCCCGAGACTAATTAAATGACTACTCGCTCTTAACCATGTTTGCAACAAAGAGATTAGTATTAGGATCTAAATTATAGTTGATTCTTTCCGGAGACAGTGAACCGATTCATTGGTGGCCTAGTCGATCATTTGGCGATGATTCTTCTTGTTGTCATGCATTGGAATCGACCAATGTAGTATATATGTTCAGGGGAGGACGTGGCATGAGTTGAAAAAAAACTCCAATTCTTGTCCTACCTCCAAGATATACCAAACCCAAACACCCGATATGTTAAAAAAATGTACGATGTGAGCATCTTAACATGAATCATAGATTGCTACAAGATTAACTCCTTTCACTATTTCCTATAACGGCCCATGGACAAACTTGTGGAGTCATGGCGCTATATCATTAGGGTTAAACTTGATTAATAAAGTCAGCTTGTATTTCAATTATGTCAAACTATTAAAAACAATGCAAGGAAATATAACATATTTATCAGGTGTAACAACTCTAGAAGATACAAAATGTATTCAACATACCAAACCACCCACATCACGGTACAAGTAATCATCTTCGACCACAAAAAGGTCCAACATATCAATCTCAACTACAATAAGGCCCAATAAATTAAGTCATTGCACGTCAACCTTGATCAAGTCATGACAAAGGATATTTCTCCCTCCACTATTTCAATAGTCAAAGAAAAGATAGGAAATTATCCAATACATGGAAATTCTCATTATCAACATGTAGGACAAGACATGATTATACAACATGATTAATCATCACCATTTGCGTGTAAGGGTATTATAAGGAACTATCATGTTGTATTGTCTTTATGAATATTTAGTTCAATTCTATAGGAATCTTGGGAGCAGAAAACACAATAGAATAAAAGATTTCCCGAGAATCCTTTGAGCAGGATGCATCTAATGCAACCATACTAGATCATGGTTTACAAGTTTACACCTTATCATGGAACAAGTTCCAACAATTCCACTTGTAACGCTCGGTGTAGATCTGGACCCTCCAATTCATAACCTCTCTTGAATCTCATTATGTCAGTAGTAGGAACTCCTCTTCAGGGTTTCTGACACTCTGGGAGTTGTCTCTAGATGTGTGCAAAATATTGTTTTTCATTGTCTAATTGTGGCGATCTATCGGTGATTGTAGATGGTAGATCATGGGCATCCTCCAATGATTTGCATAGATCCCAAGGTCACCGAGATGGCTTTATTGGCCCTTAAACTGATCACAAAGTCAACTCTGGAGGATCACACCAATCCGTCGTGTACGTGTGCGACGGATCACATTGATTTGCTGTCACGGGATGTGTGCACTATGTGGCGGGTTGTGCCTGTTCCACCAGAGAGACTTTTTCCTCAGTTTTCATGTCTAGCAGATTGCATCATTCCACCATCCACGCCTATGGTGGGCGGTGTCATTCCACGTCAGTTCAATTCATTTGTATTCGATGAATATCTTCATCTAAAACGAATTTGATGTGCAAACTCATCTCCATGTCCACACGAGTGCTTGAAGATGGTCAGAGTTGCTAATCTCTGCCTCCCTTTTTCTCTCTCTATGTTTCTCTTAGGTTTTCTCAAACCTTGGACGAAACAGTGAGATAATATAGATGCATACCCTAAAGGCCTCCTCTCATATCGTACAATAGAGGACTGAGGAGACAAGGTTTCCTAAACCATGTTTGTCTAGGTTGTGGACTCCCTGACTGATGGAAACTTATTTCTTAAGTCTGAGTCCATATTTTATATAGGTCCTCAAAATTTACTTTTTTCCCTAGATTTGTTATAACTAATGTGCTCTAAAGGCAGGGGTGAATAAAGATAATATAAATCATATGCAATTTTAGACACTAAGGAGGTTAGATTGCAACTTGCTTAAAAGATAATGCAACAAAAATGTAAAGCAAGTAATTGGACAATGAAAGCAAACCGCAAGAGACACCTAGTGTAGAGTGGTTCCGTCAAAAAAATCCAGTCCACTATCTGGTTTTTCCCAACCAGGATTTGTAACAATCATCTTTTATTAACCTCATAAATAATATACAAACTACAGTTGTTATCCTCTTCTTTCACGATCAAGAAAGGACACTGAATGTTATATCATCAAATTTTGGTAAATTTTAAATACATAAATATCAAACTTGGTAGAATAAGAAAATTCTCAAATTATATTTGGGAGAATAACAATAATGTTAATCACCTTTGGGGCATGGGTGCAACCCATGGCCCATGAGACCATTTGATTTGTAAATGGTACTTTTGGCACAGGTTACAGAAATAAAAGGAATTTCATGTGTTTTGTGGTTTGCAATAACCCATTAATATGTATTATATAAAGAAAGAGAGGAAAATCCAATATTTTAAAAATAATATACAATTGGTATTTTAAATGTGGAATTGTGTTGAATACTCTAGAAAAGAGAGTTTTAGTGCCTAAATAATGGATAATGGCATATGAGATAATATGCAAGTTGTCAAAAGAAAATAAGATGTGTGGTGTTTTAGATAATTTAAAAGAGTAATTATCTAGCCAGTTTGGCTACACATGTTTTTGGACATCAATTAGTATTATTTGATCTAACTTTTTGTATACTTGAAATATATAGAAGGAAAAGGAAGAGAATCCTAGTTTTTGGGAGAAAAGGGATGTACCATGAGATAATGATATTGTTTTATATAATGTTTAAAAGGATCAAGTTTTGTATGGGAAAGAGTTTCCATTAGATCCCACACATTAGAGTGAAGGAAATATATTAATGAGTTCTTATAAATGATTTAAAGAATATATCCAAGAAGGAGATAGAAAAGTGTAATCTAGAATTCAATGATAAAGTGGTTCCTAAATAGGACCAATTATCCAATGTGTATCAAATAGTTAAGTGATATTCCTTAACAGTTTATTATTGACAAATCCAATTCTTATTAAGAATAAAAGCCAAGAGTTTAATTGCTTCCTAAACAAAGTGTCTTACCTTTCTATATCTTCCTTGTATTCCAAGGAATAGAGAGAGAGGGAAAGATAAGAGAAAGTAGCTATATATGTGGGGCCTTCACAACCAACTCTTCATCCCCTGACCCTACGTTCCAAAAAGGAAGTAGACTAGACCATGGTCTATGTTCACGACCCTCTCACCTTTCTTCCTCCATCATTTTTCCCTCAACCTTAAACCTATTTATATAGATTATATGAAGGAGATCTCAGGAGTCAGACTTTGAGGAAGTTAGAGTCCCTAGGTTTTAGTGAATCCCTAAAGAAGGTTGTTGCCTCTTAACTCCATGAGGGATAATGACAGATGCCTGTTGAAAATGTGGATAGTTGAGTTCTCCTCCTTCCATGGTTTCGAATACTTTGAGTTGGGTGGACGGAGGAGGCAGGTCTTCCACTGATCCTCGACCTCAGTACACTACCTTGGGTAGAACAGGAGGGTCTTTATAAGGGTTTTGTAACCCCTCCATCCCTGTAATGATCTCACACAACTACAAAACTTCTTGTCATCTTGCACACTTGTAGATTCTCAACCTCACCATCTACGGCTTGGTCGAGACCCCCGGAGGATCCAACAACGCCTCATGGAGGACCAGGAATGATAATACACCTCACTGTTGCCGTCAAGCATGGGATTGACTCCCTGGATGACTCGTGCAAGTGCGAGATAGTGTGGGTCGCGGGATTGATGGCAACTGCAGGTAAAAGACCAAATAACCCTCCTCATGCATGAGGAAATCATTCACTGAGGTAAGGGCAAAGTTGGTATTTTGTTATGTTTTTAGTACCCACGATGGTGAGGGGACCACGGGATATTAGTTGGTCAGCCACGTGAGCATTACTGAATAATGCCACAAATGTTGACATGACGTGCTACCATTGGTCTAGAGGGATTTACCTTGCAATAAACATAATTAATTATTGGTAAATTGGAATATAATGATATTATATATCATTTTGATCAGCAAAATGAGAGTAATTCAAATAAAATAGTTTTAGAGTCTAGTTATGCTTCCAATTCCAAAAGTGACTTGAATACATGGTTAGTAAGTGATTAGTACATGAAAACCCTAGGTTTGGGTATTAAAATGTTGGAGAAATTTAAAAGTTGTTCTTTTGTGTTATTATGTGATATTGAAGAACATTATGATCATTTACCATGTTTGTGATCACAAAGATGTAGAATTAGGGTAATGTGAGGCATGCATATGATGAACTAGGATTAAAGGTCATATCTTGCCATGCTATCAATGAAGTTAATTGGGTCTAAGTGTTCATGATGTGATAATATAGTAGATCTGATAATCAAGGCTACACTTAACATGAATTAGGGTTCGTACGTCATTAAATCAATG
Organism: Alisma plantago-aquatica; assembly: GCA_963693085.1. NCBI lineage: Eukaryota > Viridiplantae > Streptophyta > Magnoliopsida > Alismatales > Alismataceae > Alisma > Alisma plantago-aquatica. Next base: position 73,631,719 of record OY856409.1, on the reverse strand, counting down.
AACATGGGAAATGGAGTATTTGTTGATATAGTTGCCCAGAGAGCCAATCATATGATGATTGAAATGGCATATAACGCAAAGGGTTTGAATAGTAATCATAACGGCAAGCTTCCAATTCATTATGTTTCACTCAGTTATGAGATAATGAGGAAACAATTTGAATTTCTAGAGAATGACAATTCTCAATGATGTATGTCTTCAAGTACGCGACTTGAACAATGAGATCATACAGATGCTAAGAGTATGTACATTCTTATTATGTACCTGGTCAGTTGTTACTGTGGAAGGCCGATAGATAGGAGTAACACACAAGACTAGAGTGTGTGTTAGTTGATGATAGAATCTCATTAGTCATGATATGGTATATCAAACCAAGCACACAGATACTTATTAGAGAAGAATATATCGAACATACCCACCTTTATCGAACAGACCCACCTTGATAATGACACATGGAAACCATCATTGGTGGTCATAGTCATCTCTCATAGCAAAGGTGGGGATTCTGGTTCTTAGACTTGAAGTCACTACACTCATTACATGTCGTTCGGTATACTTTGACATCATCAAACATAATCCTGAATAAGGATTGCCATAAAGGTGATGATTGGGTAGTTGTGGTACATCGAGACTGACTGTGAGTGATATAGATGGTATTTGTCCCTCCTACTAAAGTTTGATATCCTGGCCAATTGATAAGTGAAACTGAGAAAAGCATGTGTAGGCACATGTGAATTAAAATATGATATTGAGGTCACATATATCTCAGAGAGTCTTCTCTTGGTTCAAGGAACATGGATTGAACATTGAGAGGGTGATGTTTCTATACATGGAGTTCATTCCATATATCAGAGACAAAGGAATTATACAATCACTACAACACCTTACACAGATTGTAGGTTGAAGTTGTTTTCCAACATTTCATTCACTTAGGTAGCACTGATGTGCAACTAGGCACCACTCTTTGCTTGTGATGTCATAAGTTAGTTGTTCATTGCCGATGTGATATGGGACATATAGGGTTACACACATAGGAACTCATATAGAAGAGTATTTTAATCACGAACGATTATTGGATTTTACTAAAGTGTTTAGGTATTCAATTCAAGCAATCAACTGACTAGACTGCTAGCCGACCGTCTCAAGTGTTGAGACAACCTTTTGGAGTGTCAGGTTGATGATAACTAAATTATCTGAGTTTTGCATGAATCAGAGCACCAACTGATTGGCTCACTGAGTGAACTAATCGACTCAGGTTGGTTGAGATGATGGGTTCACTTAGTGAACCGATCGGCTCAAGTGTGCCAACTGAATGTTTTGGTGACTTTCCTGAATTTGTGAGAAAAGTTGATCGTTTCACTTGCTCAATTCGATTAGTACAAAGAATTAATGTTTAGTATTAATTGGAGATGAATTGCCAAATTCATATGCGATTGGGAAATATGACGAAATGACTGGTTCAGGTTGCAAACCGATTGGCTCGCATGTGAACCGACCATTTCAGTTTCCATCTGACTGGTTCATGATTCATAGGTTGCAAAAATTCATGATCTTCCAGTCCCTTCCACTCACACACAGATTGGGAACGCTGACCCTAGCCCCTCCTATAAATAGAGGGGTATTGGGGGCTTCCTATAACACAACTCAATTGCCTTTGACAATTGTTTTCCTCTCTGGTTATGGTAACCAATAGAGAAACCAAGCAAGTCCTACCCGCTAAAGAGAGGGATATCAAGGGAGAAACAATTGTGGGAGAGCAAGTTAATGACTATTACACCAAAGGGAGGGAGAACTCCTTCATGTATGTTTCATATTTGTTCTAGTAGAATGACACGGGTTTTAGTTGGTATGTATGGACTTCTCTAGAGGTGAGGAGGCCTTTGCCCATCGCTAGGAGGGTAATGTTAGCTTGTAGTTTGTGGTGAGACTGCAGGAGCTGGTGCAGATGTTGTTCGAGTCTACTATTCGTGGTGAAGACTAGAAGTTGCATAAACACCGTCCAAGAGCAACTAGAAGATAATTGCATTGCAATGAGTTGTAGTCGCTAGACTTGCTCCAACACCAAGCATAAACTCATTAAACTATCTTTCTTATTTCATAGTAATTGACATGATCTTGATGTTCTGCAGAATATTCATAGATAAAATTTTTGTTTCCACTGCCTACTTTGTTCCCCTATTTCCTTATAGTGGTATTCGAGCCACGTTAATTTAATATGTTTTGAGATAATTAACATGATTGGATTTTTGGTTTTCATAGTTTATTTATTGCAAACGATGTGAATACTTAAACTGTTTCATATGTGTATCCGATCAAACACCACATAATCCCAAACTAATATATGTATGATATGATATATATATGCAATTTACACGTGTCACCCTAAAAGAGGTTTTGATGGTGGATGTTTAGCATGGTTATAGATAATAATCCAATATCTGTGGGTGGTTGCATGGATGTTTTATTCATGTTATATCTCATTTTACATACCGAGCCTCTACCTCCTTCTTTCCAATGTAAAGTTAATTCTTTCCTACCTTTGCTCCCCTCGAATGTAGCTTGAGGTTTCTCTCTACCATGTAATAAGATTAATAGCAATAGGTTACTTTCCTTTCTTGAAACGACGAATACGACGATCAGCATCAGGCGAGCTGACTATTTCACGTGACAAGCCGACCAGCTGGAGGACCGAGGAGGATAGACCGTAGGAGTGAACCGAATGGCTGGTGGACCCAACTGACTATTTGGATATGTCTAGACATTAGTTGGATAGGAGGCCAACCAATCAGTTTAGAGGACCAACTGACTGACCAAGAGGCGAGACGGATGGTTCAAGGGTTGAATCGATCAACTCGAATTGGTAAACACAAATCTACACCAATAGTAGGTTCATACATGTGATGTGATGATTAACCTAGGTGGTAGTAATTCCTTGTGGCTCCAAGGAATTACAGTAGAGATGGCCATAACCATCGTCTTTTGTTTTATATTATATGTTTACATTGTGGGATATAGCATGTATAGGATACATACTATATATGTGGTGATTGGATACATTATATGTATATATATAATCCCTCAATCAAACATATTGAATCTAAGATGCTTTCTGTGAGAACCTGTTACACTAAATGAAATTACTCAAAACATAAAGCATAATCGATCACTATTTAATCACATACCAAAAAATATGGGTAAATTAAAACTGATTTCAACATCAACACCTGTTCAGAAACATTTGCATAAGAGCCCAACATCTTTCTTATATCCATACTATGCCAAGAATTTGATACAAATTATTCTATCATCTTATCCACAACATATATACACATGAGAACAATATTCGTATATGCCACCTAAACAAGCATTAACATGCTAACAAAATTCTGAAACACCATATACAAACTTTTCCTGCCCAGACCTGAGAGTACAGTGATGACTCTAGGACACACTGGGCATCTAATCAACTTTCTCAAAGATTCATTACTATAGATCCTCTTTGTTGCCATAGGTTTTTTTTGTCACTTCAGATTACCTAAAAAGATGAGGTGAACCAAAAGGGTGAGACCCATGTCCCAACAAGAGATATAACCTCCAACAACGCTTATTGATTACAACATTTTAAATAGTAGATAACTAAGCAATTGGAGTATTTAATAATCAATTGAACAGATTGAACAATTCAAGTATGCTAAATAGATTAAGCAATTAATCTTAGCAACAAGTATGATCATCAATGCATATATAGATAACAAATAAATCCATTTCTTTGGATAGATATCTACTCAAATATCATCAAATTGCATCTAATAACAATCATTATCATTAATCTGACTATGATCATATTCCTTGCTAACAACACAAGCAATCTAGTAGCATAAGCATCCCTGACATCATGAATATGTCTAGTAAAATAACATGGATATCAATATTGCATCTCAAATAAAGGGAACATATCTATATCATAAGTAGAACTAACATCATAACACAATGAACTACATAGGCATGATTAGCAGTTTAAGCATTTCTAATTACATAGGCATGGCTAGCAATATTAAACATAGCTAGCAAAAACATCTTAACCATCAATGTCAGTATATTTGACAACATGAGCATAACTACAACATAAGTATATCTATTATCTCTTATGGTACTATACATGATCTCAGTGAAAAGAAAGCAAACAAGGGTTATCATCCAATATGAAGTGTTGTGTATAACATAAACAGATATGCTACATGGCTATCTTACATCTTTTATTATGCCCTGGGGAATTCGAATTGTACCATCCAAAGTCCAACAGACCCCTGCAAAGGGCTATTTGGTTCTGTACAAGATCTAGGAGTGTTGGTATCCTAAGATCTCTTCCCCTCAGTCAGTACGAGTAAAAAGGCAGTGACATATCAGTCAAAGTTGCCACCAAAGCAAGATATAGTCATGTAACTAGCCGACCTTGGTGTTGGATCCTAGATGGTTGATTAGATGCTCTAGAGGGGGGGTGAATATATCTGAATGTACTTAAATAAAATTCATTATACCTTCAAGATATATCACAATATAAGGTTGCTAAATAAGAAATTTGAGTGCAACTAAAACATGCATAGCAAGGGAGAGAAAGATTGAACATACATCAAGTGACAAGCTATTTAGAGTGGTTCCACACTTCAAAATAGAAGTATATCAGTCTACTTACCTAGAGAGGTCAACTTCTAGGATTTCTTAACCATTACACTCTTATATTCATTCATAAGACTTACAATACATGACCAACCAAAGGACTTACCTATCCAATACAAAGAGTCTTCAACCTTACCAAGGACTTACCCACTTTGCAAGAGTCTTTCTCCTTCTTCCAAGGACTTACCTACTCTTGCACAAGTCTTCATCCTTCAAGGGATCACCCACTTTTCTTGGATCTTCAGCCTTTGACTTCACATTCACTCAGAGAAGCTTCCACCAAGGTCTTACCCACTTGAGCAAGGAGTCTCCTGCCTTCACCAAGGTCTTACCCACTCTTGCTCTAAGTCTTCAACCTTGATCTTTACCAAGGGTCTCCTTCCCTTATTCTTCTTCACCTTTCTTAGCCAAGAGAGAGAACCTTCATCTTCATGGTTGAAATGAGAGATTGGGGGTGGAAGAAGTGAGATCTTCACAAGATATACATGAAGGATGAGCTCTTTTACAAATATCCTACTCACTCTAATAGATGTAGTAAGTGATTGAGCTCAGAGAGTGGAAGGAGAGGCTCAACTATAGATAGGGACCTTCATAGTTCTTGGGTAACCATGGGATGAAGCCCAAGGGGTCCTATTTATTGTTGAGGATGCCTTCTATCAAGTGGGAACACTTAGGGACGAAAAATAGCCATTTTACAACTTGAAACAGATCTGTTTTGGGTCCCAACACATCTCCAACGGTTGGAGTTGCTTTTTTGCATTTCCAGTACAATCCAATCGGTCGAGTTTTCATAAAGGTAACTCGACCGATCCACTATCCAACAAAGCTAATTTTTGAACTGTCGGTCGAGTTTTTTGAGGAAAACTCGACCGATTGAACAAAATCAAGTTTGGCTGAATGGTTGATCGGTCGAGTTCTATGAAGTGTAAACTTGACCAAATCATCCATATTCCAAAATCTGCATAGATCGGTTGAGCTGGTATCTCGACCGACAGAGTGCCTATGATAAATTTTGAGGAATTCGATTTGGATGATCAAATCGTGGATTTGTGTGTCCCAAATAATTTTCTAGGCTTAATTACAAGTAATACAATCATTACAAGTGATTACAAAATTTGTTCTAGGTCATTTGGGCCGTTTTCCCAAATTGGTCACTTGTATGACTTTGACTTGTCTTTTCTCCCACTTAGGATGCGCAAGTTAGGGCATTTGGAGTGTGTCTATACCTAATATGAAAACACTCAAGTAGAAGCATTAGACACCAATATGTGGAATGGTTAGTCATCATCGAAACAAGGGTTTAGTCAATTTAGACGTGAGTCAACGTTGACCTAATTGACTTTGAGTCAACATTCCCCCCCCCCCCGTTTTGAAGATGGCAAACCATTCCATAAATGTATTGAAAGCTTTTAAGTAAAACTATACCTTCGGAGAAACCTAGGGGTTTCAATAGGATTGAGCACATATGCCCCCCCTCAATTGATGCTCATGGGATTTTCATACTCCCCCTCAATTGATGCAATTTCTCCTGCATGGTTAGCTTTCATAATATTTATAGAAACTATATCTTCTACTCATATACGTCATCTCCCTTTTATCTTTCTTCACACATGCTTTCTCCTCATCTAACAAAAGACATACCTTTCTCTCCCCTTTGTCATTTAAAAAAGTGGGGGTTAAAAGCATAGTTTGTTAGAAAAAAAATAGATATCACATGATATAGAAGAGATATCAAAAGATAGTAAGGGGGTAGAAGAGAAAACTAGGGGCTTGTCCAAGCATAGTAGATAAAGCAAGTTAAAGCATTCAATGAAAAACCCTAGATGTAATTAGTCATGATCATGGCAACATAAAGTGTTGCAAAAAACAATAATTCACAATTTTGACCCTCAAGATGATGGAATTTGACCAAAAACCATCAGCGCTCATGGAAAATCAATGAGTCTTGCTCAGAAGGCCATTTCTGCACAAAAAACACTAGTCTTGCGTCAAAATCTGACACAGGAGCAAAAGTTGCATAAAAAGTCAAGAATGCTCCAGATTCTACATACAATGTAGCTCTATATATCCTGCATCACAATGTTATGCAATCAAGTAACTCAAGATAGTAGATAAGTAGGTTAAGAAACAAGCTTGAGTAATAGACAAGATACAAGCACATCATACAGTTAAAAACCACTTGATGTATTAGATACTACAAGACAAGTAGGGCTAGAACTATATGTATGAACTACTAGTAGATGATATCACAAGTTAGGACTACTAGTAGGATCCAAATCATAGCAAAAGATGCACAAGTTATAGATCAAGCTATGAGTAGATGTAGAGATATATCCAACCAAGGAGATAAGCAATTTTAAAAGCATGAAAGGATGTAACTCACTAACATATATGCATCCTTACCATAAGATGATTACCACTAAGAACCTCAAGGTTGTATCACAAGATATGCTACTAGAAAGATGTAGCAAGTTAGGGCACAGCGGAAGAAATTTAAGACACAACCAAGAGATCCAAAGAGATCATCATCAAAACATGCAAAACAACTCAAGATAGACGAATAATTGCAAAAATATAGGAATACCACTTGTGGAATACCAAATGATAGAAATTAGAAGGATAGAGTTATATGCAAGATAAGTAATTTGAAACATGGCAAGATGCACATATAAAGGTACCAAAATGAGTGCCATAGAATAAAGCCAATGGTTAAGAAAATCTAGTTGAGAGGGAAATTCTCATCCATATAGCCAGATGTATATTTTCTACACAGTGCTATCAGTCGAGTTCTGTGAAATGGCAACTTGACCGACAACAGCTATTGGCAACACCTATGGTGCCTATCGATCGAGTTTCTTAGAGGATCATCTTGACCGATTCAGCTAAAAACACAAGCACATATATGAAAATGTATCTAGAGGCATGATCAAAGTATAGGCCATATCTATACATGTGTAAGCAAGTTTGTAAAACACTATGGAAGCATCAGAAACAAGTTTTGAGCAAGAAAGTGAAGAGAATCACAAAATACCACTTTTTACTCAAAAATCATATGCATAGTGCATACTAACTTAGCAAAACACATTGTGATTGGGTATGATCAAGAGTAACTTCACCTTTGTGCTTACCATGCCTTTTCCACTTGTCTCCGCCCCATACACATCTCACCTTTCTTCATTCATGTGGATTGAGAAGTAGATTTCCAAATCAATATCTCAATTTAATCCATTTGCAAGTGACATGCATGAAGAAAGATGAAATGGTACCCAATCATGTGTTTAGGTCTAGAGGGGTTAGCTTAGTAGCCCAAATCCTATTTCTCTTGGGTGCTTTCCTAAAATGGCAATAAGTAGAAAATGACCAATTTCATTGCAATAATTACATGATCTCCTAGCCTTAGAAGTAGAGGATTCTTCATTGAAAATTGAAGGTCCTTTAACATTATTGTTCCTTTGGATACAATCAAGTCCAAAACCACCTCTACCCATTTGTTTGGTAGTATGATCTGGGATTTGATCAAGATCCATTCTATCATCTAAGAATCTTTGCATAGAACATCTCAAACTATGATTAGCATGCATAAGAGAAGCAATAGTAGAAGACAATTGATTGATATTATCTCTAGCATGTAAAAGATCATTTTCTAAGCAAAGAGCTTTGGTCATAAAAGAACCTTTATCAATATGAAGAGTAGCAACATTACTCTCTCTACTAGAACATGATTCAAGGACATTAATTTCATCAATCAAGGAAGTGTTTTCATTTTCAAACAAGGAAATCTTAGAATGATATATCCTATTTTCATATTCTAATCCTTGCAAAGCTAAATCTTTGTTCTTAATTTCAGATTTTAGAGCATTGATGTCAAACATGAGAGAATACACAACTTTAGTATGCTCTTCATTAGAACTATGCACAAGAGTTTGAGCTTCTAGGAATCTAATCTTATCAAGAAAATTTGTATTTTCAAGTTTAAGATCATTTACTTGACTAAGAAAAGCATTGTTTTCATTCTCAACATTATTGAATTTCAAATCAAGTTCTAGAGAAGACTTTTTAAGATCATTGGCATCATTTTGCAAGCAAGTATTAGCATGTTCAAGATTATCTATTTCTACATGCAAGTTATCAACAATTTTAGCAAGATTTTTCTTTTTCCTTTTATAAGACTTAATAGAGGCACAAGTATCATGAATAATGGCAATCAAAGATTCTTTATCTATAGAGTTTAGATTTACCTCACTTGATTCTTTACTTATTGATGCCATGAGAGAAAAATGACATTCTCCTTCTTCACTAGAGCTTGATCTTCCACTCGACTCTTCACTTGATTCTTCACTTGAACTTGAGTTGGAGGAGTCACTTGAGCTTGAGTTGGATGAGTCACTTGAGCTTGAGTGTCATTTGTCCTTCTTCTTGTACTTCTCTTCTCTTCTCTTATGAAGATGGGTCTTTTTGTCCTGTGGGCAATCTTCCTTGTAGTGACCCTTCTTTCCACATGTGAAGCACTGAATGGAGGAGGACATGCCTTTACCCTTGGAGTACATGATATCTTCTTTAACTTGAGAGGATGGAGAAGCTTGACCAACAATAGCCTTGATTTGAGCTTTGATTTCAGCCTTCTTCATTCTCTTGAGTTCTTTCTCTTCTTATCTTTCTACTTCCTCCCTCTTATCAAGTGTGGCTTCATGTGCTTGAAGATTTCCAATGAGCTCTTCAATAGGAATATCCTTAAGAGACCTTGCTTCTTCAATCGAAGTCACCTTGGGTTCCCACTTCTTGGGAAGAGTTCTAAGGATCTTTGAGTTGATCTCCCCTCTAGACATAGGATGTCCTAGAACTGCAAGACCATTCACAATGGTGTTGAGCCTATGGTACATATGAGCTATCTTCTCCTCCCTTCCCATATTGAAGTTCTCAAACAGCCCATTGAGCATGTATACTTTGTTTTCCTTCACTTGAGTTGTCCCCTCATAAGTGATGCATAGCTTTCTCCATACCTCATAGGCTGTTTCACATGAAGAAATCCAGTTGAACTTGGTGGGGGTCATGGAGGCATAGAGGATGTGCATGACTCTAGCATTCAAGGTTTCTTTCTTCAAGGTAGCCTCATCTCATTCTTCAATCTTTGCCTTAGGTAGCTTGTATGGGTTGTACACCATTTGCCACATCTCAAGAATTGATCCTTGGATGTAGAATTGAAGCCTTCTTCTCCAATAGAGGAAATTGCTCCCATAAAAGATTGGAAGGTTGATCAAGTATCTCCCTCCTTGGTAGTTACCCATCTTCCCCTACTTGTGAAAGTAAGCTTGGAGAAGACCCACTCTGATACCACTTGTTGGATCCTAGATGGGTGATTAGATGCTCTAGAGGGGGGTGAATAGCGCTGAATGCACTTAAACAAAATTCATTATACCTTAAAGATTCACAAGATAAGGTTGATAAATAGGAAATTTTAGTGCAAATAAAACATGCATAGCAAGGGAGAGAGATATTGAACATACACCAAGTGACAAGCTATTTAGAGTGGTTCCACACTTCAAACTAGAAGTATGTTAGTCCACTTACCTAGATAGGTCAACCTCTAGGATTTCTTAACCATTTACTCTTATATTCATTCATAAGACTTACAATACATGACCAACCAAAGGACTTACCTATCCAATACAAAGAGTCTTCAACCTTACCAAGGACTTACCCACTTTACAAGAGTCTTCTGCCTTCTTCCAAAGACTTACCTACTCTTGCACAAGTATTCATCCTTTAAGGGATTTGTCGGCTCCGATCTCTAAAACCACGAACAATACATGACCAACCAAAGGACTTACCTATCCAATACAAAGAGTCTTCAACCTTACCAAGGACTTACCCACTTTACAAGAGTCTTCTGCCTTCTTCCAAAGACTTACCTACTCTTACACAAGTATTCATCCTTTAAGGGATTTGTCGGCTCCGATCTCCAAAACCACGATATAAATACGATTTAAACTTAGCGGAAGCAATCGATTAACAACGGAAGACAAAAATCATGGGAAATTAAAACTTTTTGAGATAAGAGCTTGAAACCTTAAAACTTCTTTCATAGAAAAAGGATTAAACTGTTTACATCTCTGATAATTACTTCTTGAGTAATTATATACATCATGATACAAAATCTTAAGAGATAAAACCAAAATCTCAGACCATCAACTCCTAGGACCTGAGAGTACAGAGACGACATAGGACTGACTTTCTAACAACTATCTCAGCAGTCAGTATCTCCACCTGAGATTCACTGCTGCTCCTGGTGCTGCTGCTGGGATTGGTCACCTGTAGGACGGTTCCTCCGTCTTCGACGACCACGTAAAAAGTTGAAGTCTACGGGGTGAGACAATGTACAAATTGTCCCAGCGAGAGTTATAACCCTCAACTAGAAGCTTTATATAGCAAGTCAAAGAACAATATAAGCAATTTAAAGTAATCAACAGTAGAGAGGTATTAAGTAGAATATCAACATATAGATAAGGTGAAGAACATATCTACTATGCAGTGTAACACCATTCAAGAATCTCGTAGCTTAAACTAAGTAATTATACTACGCGGTTGATTATGTTTTACAAACATCATTATGCCCTGTGGAGATGAGGGTTTAATTAGAACAAGGTATTACTCAATTGAACCCCTCAAGGGTATTTTGGTAAACTACCCCATTGATCACCATCATGGGTCAAATATTTAATCACTTAGTCCCTTAATGTACTAATTTGTCTTTAGGGTTTAGATTAGGTCACCATTGAACCAATTACAACTTTCAAAATACTAATCAATTACAACCCTAAAGCCTTCAATCGGTTGCACACCTTCAACCTCCAAACGGTTTGAAACCGTTTGGATGTGTTGACCGTTTGCTAAGTTTGACTCCAAGACCGCATGACCTCAAGGTCATTTGTCCAAACCGTTTGGGTGCGTTGACCATTTGGAAAGGTTGACTTCTAAACCGTTTGAACTTATGCGGTTTGAAACCGTTTGATCAAAATGACTTGAGATCGATTGGTCCAAACGATCTTGAGATCGTTTGAGCCCAAACGGTCTTGAGACCGTTTGACTCCAAACGGTCTTGAGACCGTTTGACTCCAAACGGTCTTGAGACCATTTGGATCCAAACGGTCTTGAGACCGTTTGGTCCAAATAGGCTCAAACCGTTTGGACCTCCAACATGGTTCAAAAGTTACAATCGATTATGTATATCTCTGTTGAAGCCTTCAATTGGCTAGAATCCAAGCTAACCACTTACAAATTGAGTCAATTAGGATTAGTCTTAGTCAATTGGACACCAAATTGACCCTTAATTGAAAGCCAATTAGGGTTAAATCCAATTCAATTAGGGTTTCAATCGGATAATCATCAATGTGAATCAATGTGAATCAAATCAAGGTTGAACCTATCAATTGACCTCCAATTGGACACAAACTTGGCTCAAACGGTCTTGAGGTCGTTTGGATGACCTCCAAATAGTCTTGAGACCATTTGCCCAAAGTTTGACCAAAAACCAAGTCGGTTGGATAAGGGTTGAACCCTAATTAGGTCTAAAATCAGCAATTTTATCAATTCATCAACTTATCTGCAATTGGACCCTCAATCCTTCAAATTAGCTCAACCCTAGACCTCCAAACGGTCTTGGGTTGTCACCAAACGGTCTTGAGACCGTTTGGATGAATCCCCAAACGGTCTTGAGACCATTTGGGTCCTTCAACCCAAAACTCAACAAAATCTATACTTGAAATCAGCAATTTCAGCCCGATTAGGTTTAGGGTGTTGAAGTGCCTTCAACTCTCAATTGGTTAAGAATTAGATTATGAATCTTTGTAGGAATGAAATTCAATATGTTACCAATAGACCCTCAAACGGTCGTCCCTTGGTCAACTCTATCAAATGGTCTTGAGACCGGTTTGATCCAAACGGTCTTGCAAGATCGTTTGAGATCAAACGGTTTGAAACCGTTTGACCTTAAACGGTTTGCAACCGTTTGGACCAAAAGGGTCCAAGGTCGGTTGATAAAGCTACCTAGGAATTCACGCCCATCATCTTCAACCTCTATTCAGGTCGGTTTCTCCACCATTTTTCTTGCAAAGGTGCAAGGAAGAAGGGAGGTAGAAGAAGAAGTACTAAAGCATAAATTGCAAGAACAAAAACATGTATATAAAGCAAGGAGTTTAGAATTATAAAACCCGCCTTAGAACATTGTTCCTAGAGCTCCAAGCTTCCAAGCTTCAAGCCTATAATGGTGTCTTGATCTCCACAACTTGGCCAGAGGTGATTCTCCAAGGAAAAGATGGGGATGGTCGGCTAGAACAAGAAACCTAAGTTAGTTAACCATAGAACCAACCTTTTAAGAAGAATTCCACCATGAATTCGAGCTTGAGAATGGTTTCCCCCTCACCTTAGCACTAGTTGGTCGTTCTCCTGAGCTCTAGAGCTCTTCCTTAGCCATTTAAGAAAGATGAGAAATGAAAAGGAGAAGAGATACGTTTGGTTGGTTTTGCAAGGACAAGAGCTTATATACTTTAGGCTATTTTACACCATAAGGACCTCTAGAACATGGATTTCTCATCCAAGTCCCTCCTTGTTCAAGGGTACTTCCAAGACCATCAAAACGTATGCAAAGCTCATCTAAACTCAAGATCTAAGGGTAAGGGAAGCCACTTTCAACTAGGGTACATACATGAAAGGTCTCCATACCCATACTTAGTGAATTTTATGCACAAAGATTATTTTTCTTATCTGATTACTCATTTATGTGTCTCTTTCATAATTTCTACTCTAAATGATGTCAAGAGTCATTAAATATGTTCTAGAAGGTGTATTTTATAACATGCCCCACAATTTGGGTAAATTGCACTTTACTCCAAATTAGGGTTTTTAAGCACAAGGATCATTCCTCAAGCTGCATCTTGATGCCCAAGCTTGGGAAATCCATCATACCTCATCATATTCACTCATATGATGTCTCATCATCAGAGGAACATCTTAACCTGTGAACATTGCAAGTTAAACCCCTTAACTGGGTAATTTGCACATAGGTCCCTGCATTACAAAACAATGTTATAACTTTGTTTAAAAGGAGCAAAATTGAAAGTTTATGTTCCTGAGGAACTTAATTACATGCCAGGGAGTATTCACAAGTATATAATTACATGTTTAGGTAAAGCTTCTAGGGTTATGTTATAACCCAGGTCAGGGATGTTACAAATTATCCACCCCTTACAAGGATTTCGTCCCCGAAATCGATAAAACATATAAGGAGAAAAGAGCAGGGTATTTCCTTCTCATCTCATCCTCTAGTTCCCAAGTGGCTTCTTCAATACCAAGGTGGTTCCAAAGAACTTTAACAAGGATTATTTCTTTCTTCTTTAACTTTTTAATCCTGTTATCAAGGATTGACACTGGTCCTTCCTCATATGTTATATCTTCATTCAATTCTACTTCCATAGGTTGTAGAACTGACTCGGTGTCTGGGTGACATTTCCTTAGCATAGAAATGTGGAACACAGGGTGTAACTTCTGCAACTCTGAAGGTAACTCTAGTCTATAGGCTACCTTTCCAACTCTTTCAACAATTAGATAAGGTCCCATAAATCTAGGAGCTAACTTCCCTTTCCTTCCAAAACGAAGGACTCCTTTACAAGGTGAGACCTTGAGGTATACTCTGTCTCCAACCTAGAACTCTAAGGTTTTACGACGTCTGTCTGCATAAGACTTCTGCCTATCCTGTGCAGTCTTAAGTTGTTGATGTATAACTTTAATCTTCTCTGTAGTCTGCTGCACAAGATCCGGACCTAACAACTGATGTTCACCAGTTTCATACCAACACAAAGGCGATCTACAACGTCTACCATACAAGGCTTCATAAGGTGCCATATCAATACTATGTTGATAGCTATTGTTATAGGCAAACTCTATTAAGCTCAGGTGTATATCCCAACTCCCGGTAAATTGGAGAACACATGCTCTTAACAGGTCTTCCAAGGTCTGTATAGTCCTTTCAGACTGTCCATCAGTCTGTGGATGAAAGGCTGTACTAAACCTTAGTTTGGTGCCTAAGGCTATGTGTAACTGGTCCTAAAAATGACTTGTAAACTGGGGACCTCTGTCAGAAACTATAGTGACAGGAACTCTGTGCAAACGCACTATCTCTTGAACATACAACTGTGATAACCTTTCAGCAGAATAGGTTGTTTTGACAGGTAAGAAATGCGCTGTCTTTGTCAACCTATCAACAATTACCCAAATGGAATCATGTCCTTTGTTAGTCATGGGTAGGCCAACAACAAAGTCCATGGTCACATGGTCCCACTTCCACTGTGGTATGGGTAAAGGTTGCATTGTTCCTGCAGGCTTCTGGTGTTCAGCCTTAACTTACTGACACACAAGACACCTCAGGACAAACTCAGCTACATCCTTCTTCATCCCGGGCCACCAATACATATCTTTCAAATTTCGATACATCTTGGTGCTCCCTGGATGCATAGCATACATCGAAGAATGAGCTTCCTCTAGGACTAACTTCCTTAGATTATCCACATCAGGTACTATCATCCTCCCATGATAGCATGCCACTTGATCATCTGACTCATGAAAACTTTCTCGCTTCTCTTCACCATACTCAGATCTGATCTGCTGAACTGCAGCATCAACTTGTTGTGCCTCCTTTATCTGCTCTCTTAGGGTAGGTTTGATATGCATCTCAGCTAATAAACCAGATAACAATGACATCTTCAACTGTACATTGTTTTGCCTTAAAGAGATAAGCATATCTCTCCTAGAACATACTAAGGAACTTAGTTGTGCTCTATCTATGGTTGATGTTGCTGATTTCCTACTCAAGGCATATGCAACCACATTGGCCTTCCCTGGATGGTAATCAATTGTACAATCATAGTCCTTGATTAACTCTATCCAGTGACGTTGCCTCATGTTAAGCTCATGCTGAGAGAAGATATACTTAAGATTCTATTAGATAAGGAAGGAAAACTAAAGATAGACTCGACATCCTAAGTCCTTATGTCTATGTAGACTCGGCGAACCTAGAGCTCTGATACCACTTAATTGTGGGCTCCGATCTCCAAAACCACAATATAAATACGATTTAAACTTAGCAGAAGCAATCGATTAACAGCGGAAGACAAAAATCACGGGAAATTAAAACTTTTTGAGATAAGAGCTTGAAACC
Source organism: Alisma plantago-aquatica (assembly GCA_963693085.1). Classification (NCBI taxonomy): domain Eukaryota; kingdom Viridiplantae; phylum Streptophyta; class Magnoliopsida; order Alismatales; family Alismataceae; genus Alisma; species Alisma plantago-aquatica. The sequence goes on along the minus strand of OY856409.1, from coordinate 73,615,833 downwards.
TTAAAACTTCTTTCATAGAAAAAGGATTAATCTGTTTACATCTCTGATAATTACTTCTTGAGTAATTATATACATCATGATACAAAATCTCAAGAGATAAAACCAAAATCTCAGACCATCAACTCCTAGGACCTGAGAGTACAGAGACGGCATAGGACTGACTTTCTAACAACTATCTCAGCAGTCAGTATCTCCACCTGAGATTCACTGCTGCTCCTGGTGCTGCTGTTGGGATTGGTCACCTGTAGGAAGGTTCCTCCATCTTCGACGACCACCTAAAAAGTTGAAGTCTACGGGGTGAGACAATGTACAAATTGTCCCAGCGAGAGTTATAACTCTCAACTAGAAGCTTTATATAGCAAGTCAAAGAACAATATAAGCAATTTAAAGTAATCAACAGCAGAGAGGTATTAAGTAGAATATCAACATATAGATAAGGCGAAGAACATATCTACTATACAGTGTAACACCATTCAAGAATCTCATAGCTTAAACTAAGTAATTATACTACGTGGCTGATTATGTTTTACAAACATCATTATGCCCTGTGGAGATGAGGTATACCCCTCATACTCCAACCGATCACTAGTAAGTTGCATCGGTATCATACATAGGTCATTAAAAGAGTCGGATTCTTATGACCTCATCCTCCTCTGTAAGGACCCTGACCTGCATTTAGGGCTTACCTTGTTTGCTTTGCCTAACCTTGATGGTTTGAAGCTTGCTAATCACCTTTGAGTGATGATTAGGGTTTGGTTGTGCTTTGTTGATGGTTGAGGGTGCTACTTGCAATTAACCCAAGTCTAGGGTTTTGGGAGCAAGTTTGTCACCTTGAGAGGTGTTCTTCTCTCTCTTTGCTTCCTCTAGGGTTGAGAGGAAGTCTTGGGCTTGTTGTTTGAGTTCTTTGGACCTTTGTTGAGCTTGTTTGGGCCTTGGAGTCCCTTGTTTGGGCTTGCTTGGGCCTTGTGTCGGCCAAGTAGAGCTTGTGTCGGCCTAGAGTGGGCTTGTGTCGTGATGCGATGATTTTGAGTCGCATTTATAGACCTTTTTCATATGTGTTTTATGCTCTAATTAGTTATTTTTATGGATAATATTGCATAATTCACTCATTTCGGTCTTTGCCATCATTTTATGTCAAATCCCCGTAGTTGTATCATTTTGAGCATTATTTATCACATTATCATAATTTGTGTGGATTTATTTGGTCTTGTCTTGGAATTTCAGGAAAAACAAGTATCTGCTTCCGTCGATACCATCGACGGAAGTCGATACCATCGACCAAGCCACAGGTTGTCAGCCGAAAGAAGCAGCAAAGAGTCGATACCATCGACCCAAGTCGATGCCATCGACGCATGGAGGCTACAGCGTCGCTAAACGACAACAACCGACGCCACAGAGAGTCGATACCATCGACCCTAGTCGATGGTATCGAGCTGATCACAGGCACTCAGACGAAAAGAAAAGAAGGTTGCCGCTAATACGCTGGGTCGATACCATCGACCCGCGTCGATGGTATCAACGCCGGCAGATATGCGTTGGATTCATTTTGATCTCAATCGGACGGCTGGAGTTAAATGATGACCTAATTAGGGACTTATACCTAATGACGGCCGCCCACGAGGGAGAATAATCTAATTTGTCATTGCACAAGTGCCGAGGAGCGAGAGAAAGGAGAACGGAGGCCAGAAGCTCATCCCTGTCATTCCGGACGCTGCCGAAGACGAATTTCACCACCGAGAGGCGGGGAAACTCGTGTTCTACACAAAGGATCCACTGGTTCTCCTCCGTTCAGGGGTTTTTCCATTCAATTCACGTTTTTCATATGATTTCCCCTATTTCTACCATGTATTTGTGCGAGATGACCATGCAGGGCTAATCCCCTCCATCTTTAGGACCGGGAGTAGCCCGGGAATGCATTGTATGACAGTTTTATATTAATAATTCATATTTTCTCTCTTAAATCCGTGGTATAGTTTCGTTTTCTACATATATTGTTATACTTGATCACCATAATAATAACTTAATGCCCTTAATCACTTCAACAGAAGGATTAACGGTTGAAAAGAGACGAAACCTACATTAATCGACAAATCCCTTGACAAAGGAGGTGTAAAATTAATGGTGGAAACTGAGAGATCATTCGTAATGCACTTAGTTTAGGGGAATGATTACTACGACGGTGGAATCAACCTAAACTTAAGTAGTGAATTACACCACGACAGTGGGTAATTCTGTTTTCAGGCCACTACCCGGAAAGAGAGAGAAGATTGAGGAGTTATATGAAACCTAATGCAATGTTGACCCGCGGTGAAACCGAAATCCTAAAGATATCCTTTTGAATTGATTAAATCAACCTTTAATCGATCGTTTGCTTTGTTTTATTTTTATTTTCTTTTAATTTCGACAACAAACCCTACTTTGTTATCCGGCTTGGCTGATCGCAAATAGTTAGTAGAAGTCTCCAATAATTCACGTATCCCTGTGTTCGACTCGGGCCTCACAAGGCCTGTACTACTCGACGCGTACACTTGCGTTTTTAGCGCGTAGTAAAATACACGTCAAGTTTTTGGCACCGTTGCCGGGGATACGGCGAATTGTTGGCACTTCGAGTGCTAAGAGCGGCCACTCTAGGCCACATTTTATTTTATTTTATTTTATTTTATTTTGAAACAACTTTAAATATTCCTAAATTTCTTTATAATTGTATTTACTCGTTCAAGCATAGTACTGAACTCGAATTTTCTCATTTCAGGTACTTTGCATGGTACATACACGTAGTACAGACTACGCTCATCGCACACCTGAGGTTCCACCTCCGAGATCCGAGGACGAGGAGTACTACGAGCAAGAGCACCAAAGCGATATAGATTCTGAATCTGAGCAAGAGCAAGCAGAAGAAATGGCCAAACCACAGACGATATGGGAGAAGATCAAAGCGTCTTCTTCATCAGCATCAAAGGGGCCTATAAAGAAGCAGGCGATCAACATACCGACATATAAGATCGATCCGGCGTTGATCAATTTGGTTAAGTCCAATGCTTTTCACGATTTGAAAAATGAGGATCCCATTGCGCACCTGAGTCAATTCGTAGAGAACTGCGATATGGTGAAAATTGGCCGATTTCCGCAGACTGCACTTTATTTGAAGCTCTTCCCGAGCTCACTAGCGGGAATTGCACGAGAATGGCTACACAAACTGGATGACGAATTTGTGGAGTCTTGGGATAATATGGTGGAGGTTTTCTTCGAGAGGTTCTTCCCTCCTGAGAAGACTAACGACATGATCAGGAAAATTCATAATTTCACTCAACAGGCTGGTGAGACATATTCGGAGACCTGGGAGCAATTTCAGGTTATGCTGAGGAGGTGCCCACATCATGGGCTGGATAAGGAGACCCAAGTGAAGATCTTCTATTTTGCTCTCTCCGAGCATGATAGAAGCAACCTTGATTCAACTGGATCCGGATTCTTTTTGAATAATACAGATACCAGATGTTGGGAAATATTAAAGAACATGGCTAGGAAACAGTCATGGGGCGACAGAGGTGCAGTGGAACAGGTCAAGGCTGCTGGTGAATCCAGAATAGTTAGGGAGCTAAACGATAAGTTAGATCTTCTAGCTAAGAAGCTGCTAACTAAGGAAGATGCATCTGAAGATGAGGAGGCCCAAGTGAAATTCATGCAACAACAGGGCTATAGAAATAATGACTATGCATGGAGGAAGGATAAAAAATTCTCATGGAAGGATCCGAATAATTTTCTGCAGGATCCGGATGCCAAGCCATAGCAGAGAGCCGAGGATAAGAACACCGAATTACTAAGTCAAATGGTCCAGCAAAACCAAGAGATGATGGCCATGTTTGGTAAACAATTGCAGTCTCAAGGTGATATTCTAACCAAGTTTGGGCAGATGCTGCAAAGCCATGGAGCACAAATGCGGGCATTAGAAACCACTGTGGCGCAGATTTGGAGTGAAGTGGCGGCCATCAAGCACGCCAATCAACAGAAACCAGTAGAGAATGCGAACGTGGCCCAAGCACATCATCAGGTTAAGTACATGTCTATGGTAAGAACTGAGGAATCTCAGGTGCAAGAAGCTGTAGAAGAAAGAAAAATGACTTTCAATGTGAATGCAAAACTGGCGATACCGTATCCACACACTTACTATAGATTGTCGGGCGGAAACCATTTCTTCAGAAAATTAGAGAGAGTTATGAATATTGTATCTCCATCTAGGCAAGAAGAACAAGTACAGGTTGTTTGTACACATGCAGAGACATCTAAGACGAGAGAGGAACCACAACAAGCTGCTACTATTAAGGATGTCTTGCTAAAGCCCACGTCGGAGGGAGTGATAGAAGCAAGCTTAGGGGAGGTACCCCCGAAAAGCTCATATGTGCCGCCCCACAGGCGTGTTGATACAACAGATGCTTCAAGTCTGGTCAATCCTAAGTCAAAGAAAGAGCATCGTCATTTTAAGAAATTCCTGGAGATATTCCGAAAACTCCACATCAATATTCCATTAGTGGAGATGATCGAGAAAGTACCCGCCTATGGGAGGTTCATCAAGGAAATCATCAATAAGAAGAGGCGGATTAAAGATGATGATATTTGTCGGATGAATGAGGCGGTGAGCTCGATGATACACGGGAGTTCGTCAAAGAAGAGAAAAGACCCAGGAGGGTTTTACATTCCGTGCTCAATATGTGGTCGACATTTTCCTAAAGCGCAATGTGATTCCGGCGCTAGCATAAATCTCATGCCTTTGGTGACATTTCAAAAGCTGGGGTTAAAAGAGATAAAGAAGTTGGCCGCAACAATTGAATTGGCGGATGGGTCTACCGTGAGACCCTATGGAGTATGTGAAGATGTTCTCGTCAAAGTGGATAGATTCATATTTCCTGTGGATTTTGTTGTTATTGATATGCCACCGCTCCAAAGCTGTGAAATTCTTCTAGGAAGACCGTTTCAAGCAATGACAGATGTCGTGACTGCCTTAGGGAGAGGGACCTTGTCCTTGGGAATTGGAGGAGATCGAGTTGAATTCAAATTACCGCATGATCCTCTAAGCGCAGTCCCCGAAGTGAAAAGATGGTGAGCTTCATACCGTCTAGCCTAAGACGTTAAATAAGGGCGCTTGTTGGGAGGCAACCCAACCATCGGTACATTAGGATAGAGTATTTATAATCGTAGGTTGCTTTAGTTTTGTTCAATTTTTAGTATAAAAAAAAGATATCGTGATCGGTTTGTTTGATGTGCAGGCTGAGGCAGAGTCGATACCATCAACACACTGGTCGATGGTATCGACCGGGTTACAGGTTGACGACTGCAGATTTTGCTCTGCGTCGATACCATCGACGGCCTAGTCGATGGTATCGACCTACCTACAGGCAGATCGCAATATCAAAGTCGATGGTATCGACATGCCAGTCGATACCATCGAGATCTCTGGAGATTTTCAGAAGATATCGACTCAGTGGAGTCAATACCATCGACGGGTGTGTCGATGGTATCGACATTTTCAAGAGAAAAAGGCGGCGGCCGGACTCGCGAGGCAGTTGCCCTAATCAGCGAGTCGATACCATCGACTTCCGTCGATGGTATCGACGGGCACACAGCAGTGTCGGTGTCAGTTATTCAAGACGGGGTTATTGGTCAAATGAAGTCACATCATCCAGAGCAAATACGGACCCCACGACCCTGGCAGTACCCGCCTCCACCACCATCGGACTGATCTGGTATCTCTGTTCCACTCTTAAGATTGTTTTTGACTATGAGGCCATAGTCAAATTCAAGCTTAGGGGGGTAGTTGGAACAACTCTATCTTTTCTTTTATTGTTTTTAGTTTTTAGCAGTGTTATTTATTTCTTGCATTTTTAGTTTTGGTAGGATCCACGTGCTATCGAGTGTCACTGTGGATGTCGTAGAAGCTTGTTATCTTGCTGTTAAATTCATGGGAAATTTAAGGGAAATTTAAAAATTTTTGTGTCCTTGGATAGCTTGACTTGGTTGTCCTTGGGGAACTTATCCTACGAAAATGATTGATTATGTCAACTTTAAAACAACATTTCACACCTGTACTCCTATTGATTCATGAAAAGTGGACAGTAATGGTTGTTTGAGCCTAACCTAACCAAATGGTAATGAGACCTTAATTGGATATAAGAGAGAGAACCCTTTAAACTACTACACAGGTCAGTAAGGAGGGACACATAATATTTTTCTAAGGTTCAGTCATCTAATCTTGTGATCATTCCACTTTATTTTTCCATAGTCCACCTAAGAATTGGAAGTAAAGTGCAGTTTTAATTTCTTTTTGTGTGCATAGCATTTAGATATGACTTGCATTGGTATTTTTCATATGTTTGCATAAAAAAAATATAGGGATTCAGGCACATTACCTTTAGGTGCATGCCATGTAGTTGCACTCATGATATTCATGCATAAAGTACGCCATGTATCTCAAATTTTTCCTCAAAAGTGATCTAAACTGTTCCATACCTTCGAAATATTGTAAAGATTTCCAAGCATGAAGGAAGTAGCCCAATACATGTATCTCTAAGCAATTATGGATATGTGGGCTAAAGAAAGAAAAAAAACTTTTCTGAAAAGAAAAAAAAAAGAATTTAGAAGAAAGTGGAAAGAGGGAGAAAGGAACATGATATCACTCGCATTATAGGAAATTTGAGTACATGATGTGGCTTAATTAGATTTCCATCTCATTTTGAGGTGGAAGGTTAGAGCATGCATCATTTCACCCAATTTTAGGCATTAGGGCATTTCTTATGTGCATTTGCATCATTTAGGACATTTTGTTTTATGCATATTGAAATTGTGCAATACTTCCAAGTTCTTCCATGAAACACCCATTTCCATCCACCCGTTGCTCGGATTGGTAGGCCACCGTGAATTTCTCCTCACTAATGATTATCAGGAGAACTGCTTCCATGTAGATGGTAGTTAGGGCGAGCAACGTAGTGTAGGTGATCACAAGATGCACCAATGCTGAATCGACGAGTTCTATTATGTTAACTACCTTATGTGATAGTGTTCATCGGTTTTAAGGATAATTTCTCTTATGGATGATTATTGTCGCCTTTAGGGTAATTACTGTTCTGTGGTTAGAGAAGGCCGGTTTGAGAATGTTCAGTGGGAGTCACATGGGATGTTGGGTTGGTGTGTTGATTTTTAGTTGACATATGCAATTCTATTCTAAGGATTAGTTGCTCGAGGGCGAGCAATGTTTAAGCTTAGGGGAGTTTGATGCGATGATTTTGAGTCGCATTTATAGACCTTTTTCATATGTGTTTTATGCTCTAATTAGTCATTTTTATGGATAATATTGCATAATTCACTCATTTCGGTCTTTGCCATCATTTTATGTCAAATCCCCTTAGTTGTATCATTTTGAGCATTATTTATCACATTATCATAATTTGTGTGGATTTATTTGGTCTTGTCTTGGAATTTCAGGAAAAACAAGTATCTGCTTCCGTCGATACCATCGACGGAAGTTGATACCATCGACCAAGCCACAGGTTGTCAGCCGAAAGAAGCAGCAAAGAGTCGATACCATCGACCCAAGTCGATGCCATCGACACATGGAGGCTACAACGTCGCTAAACGACAACAACCGACGCTACAGAGAGTCGATACCATCGACCCTAGTCGATGGTATCGAGCTGATCACAGGCACTCAGACGAAAAGAAAAGAAGGCTGCCGCTAATACGCTGGGTCGATACCATCGACCCGCGTCGATGGTATCGACGCCGGCAGATATGTGTTGGATTCATTTCGATCTCAATCGGATGGCTGGAGTTAAATGACGACCTAATTAGGGACTTATACCTAATGACGGACGCCCACGAGGGAGAATCATCTAATTTGTCATTGCAAAAGTGCCGAGGAGCGAGAGAAAGGAGAACGGAGGCCAGAAGCTCATCCCTGTCGTTCCGGACGCTGCCGAAGACGAATTTCACCACCGAGAGGCAGGGAAGCTCGTGTTCTATGCAAAGGATCCTCCGGTTCTCCTTCGTTCAGGGGTTTTTCCATTCAATTCACGTTTTTCATATGATTTCCCCTATTTCTACCATGTATTTGTGCGAGATGACCATGCAGGGCTAATCCCCTCCATCTTTAGGACCGGGAGTAGCCCGGGAATGCATTGTATGACAGTTTTATATTAATAATTCATATTTTCTCTCTTAAATCTATGGTATAGTTTTGTTTTCTCCATATATTGTTATGCTTGATCACCATAATAATAACTTAATGCCCTTAATCACTTCGACAGAAGGATTAACGATTGAAAAGAGACAAAACCTACATTAATCGACAAATCCCTTGACAAAGGAGGTGTAAAATTAATGGTGGAAACTGAGAGATCGTTCATAATGCACTTAGTTTAGGGGAATGATTACTACGACTGTGGAATCAACCTAAACTTAAGTAGTGAATTACACCACGACAGTGGGTAATTCTGTTTTCAGGCCACTACCCAGAAAGAGAGAGAAGATTGAGGAGTTATATGAAACCTAATGCAATGTTGACCCGCGGTGAAATCGAAATCCTAAAGATATCCTTTTGAATTGATTAAATCAACCTTTAATCGATCGTTTGCTTTGTTTTATTTTTATTTTCTTTTAATTTCGACAACAAACCCTACTTTGTTATCCGGCTTAGCTGATCGCAAATAGTTAGTAGAAGTCTCCAATAATTCACGTATCCCTGTGTTCGACTCGGGCCTCACAAGGCCTGTACTACTCGACGCGTACACTTGCGTTTTTAGCGCGTAGTAAAATACACGTCATGTCGCCCATGGTGCTTGGTCCAACCTTGGTCATGTTTGGAGAACACATGGTGCTCATTTTGGACAAGTGTCTTATGGCTTGTAAGAGAGGTGGCTTGAGTTGGTGGACATGTGTCCCTTGGGTGGACGACACCTAGCAAGGGTTCACCTTGGTTTCTCCTCCTTCCTCATCTATATAGGTTGTCCCTTCCTTAGCTTGAGGTCCCTTTAGTTCCTCTTTTCCTTGTGCACGACACACCCTCTCTTCCCCTTGCTTGGTGGCTGACACACCCTTGAAGAAGGAGCTAAGGTGGCTGACACACCCTTGTGTGAGCAGCTTGGAGGCCGATACACCCTTGGAGTTGAAGGAGTGGAGGTCGACACACCCCTCTTGGAGGAGCTTTGGTGGTCGACAACCCTTGGAGCTCAAGTGCATCTTCTTCCTTGGAGCTTAAGGTGGGTTGCATGACTCTAAACCCTAACTACTCTCCTCTCTTTGCATATATGTTTGCTTTAATCTTGCCCTTGCATGTTTGGAGTTGTTCTTTAGCTATCTTGCATGTTTGGCCGATCCTTGTGTTCTAGGGTTTAGGAGAGCAACACTCCTTTCTCCCCTTTGTCTAGATGAGTGAGCTTGAGCTCTAATGCCATGAGCAACACCCCTCTTTCCTACCCGATTGAGGTGAGCACATGACTTAGTGACTTGAGCAAGACTCTCCTCTCACCTTGGGCAAGATGGTGAGCTCATTTAGATGGCTTGAACCTTAGTTGAGATGTGTGGGGAGGTGCTGCCCGATAGCCCTTGCCCTAGTTCTCTCTTGCACAGTTTGAGTGAGTCAAGTTTTCATTCCGCTCGCCCGGAGGGCTGCTCGCCTAGTGAAGCTCAGTGCTCACTCACCCGACACACTCTGTTTTGCTCGCTCAGTAACCCTGCTCACCCTGCTTTTACCTTGCACACCCCTGTGTCGCCCGGCAGCTTTGGCTCGTTTGATAGTCTTACTCGCCCGACACTAGCTGTGTCGCCCAGTGTTGTTGCTCGCTCGGACTCGCCCTGCTCGCTTATGTCTTGGCTCGCCCGGCACGCGTGTCGCTCAATACCTAGCTCTGCTCACTCGGCCTCACCCGTGTCACCCGAGACTACCTTGCTCACCCGGTTCTAGTTGGCTCGCCCGATACTAGTGCACGCCCGACATCCTCTGCGCGTGTCGCCCGACAGGGCTGCTCGCCTATGCTTTACCCTGCTCGCTGGCTTACCTTGCACAGTTCAGTAGCTGGCTCATTGCTTTGCTCGTTTGCTAACAGGCCCGCTCAGTGTGTCTGCTCGCCCGACACATGAGCTGCTCGCCCGCTAGGGATTAGATAGGAATGGGTCTGCCCGGGGTGACTTCTAGTGAGGGTTGTTGACATCTTTGGTGAGGGCACGACCTGTTATGATGCTCTTATGACGATTCATTACTTAATAACGAGAATTATGTTCTTGTGGCTAAAGTACATGCGTATTAATGTCACTACTCTATCTCTTTAATGACAATGTGATCTTGAGCATGCATTAGGGTTACTTGATAGTGTGCTTACACGTGTGACCTTGAGATGAGGCATGAATATGATTATTGTTGTCATGATGAGCTGACAATGCACTTAACCCTAATTGTCACCCTATGGTAGTAATTGTAGTCTCTTGATTATTCATCTGGTTATTGAATTATGCTAACCATGCAGGTAATGCTTAGCCCAATGAAAGGCTATGAGAATTGGGTAAATGAACACTGTGATGACAGGTGTATGATGTTCCATGATGATGATGAAAGCCTTGAGAGGCTAAGGTACTATGTGATGAGGGATTGAGATCCCATGGTTGTGTGATGATCCTTGCAATGGATCTGGATGGTTGGCAAGAGGCCAAGTGATAACATGTGATGTGAGATCCTTGTGATGGATCAGTGTGATGTAAATTGTAGAAAATGCATAATGTTGAGTTATGTTGTTTACCTTTCTATTATATCTTGCATGTTATACAACTTGGTTGAATCTTACAATCCATCTAAAAGATACTAAGTAATCACAGTGTAATTTATAATGTAGCTTGCCCTGGCCATAGATTCATCACCAGTCAGGATAGGGTGATGATGAAATGGGTTCTCCTACGGGTTAACCCAGAGCGCATATTTTTGAATATGCGAGGTCTCTCCTAGCCTAAAATAGAGAGGTGAAATGAGTGCAGTTGCGGTTGCAGACTCGGATGTGTGACGAGCATGGTGAACATGGCCCATGGCTCCAGATATGTGATATGTTGAGCATGAATTCGTTCATGGCTCCGAGCACGGTGTTTAGACACGTGGCTCAGTTTCTAGTGCCGTGACCTGTACCAAGGTGGACTAGGCAGAGGGTAGCATGTGGAGCTGACCCTGTGGCTTATGACCACTTCAAGCACGAGACTGCGGTCCTGCTTTGTGTTCTCATGTACTGACCATGAGGCGGAGAAGGTCTTGGATTCCGGCTCTTCCATTGACCTTGTATGGCACCGGCTATGGGTTTCGCAGCCGAAGGTTGGATTTGAACGGTACGGTTCATTTCCTCAGGGCATAATAAAACGTAATACATCCGTTTAGTATGTATTGATAAGACAAATACGGAACATTGGTTGAGGCCTTGTTTGTGTAGTTAACTTTAATTATATCGTAGTTGTTTATGCATTACCCTTTTGTGGTGAATCTCACATAATCTATCTTGTCAATCATGTTCCATTGGAAAATATAGTGGTTATATGCCCTTTTGATACAGCTGGTAAGTCTGAGGATGGCTTGTTACTTATAACTGTTCTTGTTATATTCTTTATCAATAATCTGCTGAGATAAGCTTTATCTTATCTGAGGTTTTGTAGTTTTGGCGTGGAGTTATGCCTCCCACTGGGACAATGGTCAATTGTCTCACTCCGCTATTTTTCACCCTTTTTAGGTGGTCGAGCTTGTCGTGGTGGTGGTCGCGGAGTTGCGGCCGAGCAACGAGAAGATCTGTAGAAGGCAAGCTTTGGAGATGCTGCTATTTTGATGTTTTGGTGTAGAGTCTAGAGTCATCCATGTACTCTCAGGTCCTTGGCGGTGTTTGACGTTGTTTTACGATGTACGACCGATATCGTTTGTATATCCTGCTGCTGGACGAATGTGGGCCTTTATGTATATAACAGGTGATGAACTCATGGTTATGACAGGACAGCTGTTGCGCTAAGCTGTGGACATGTATCCAAGCTTGTATGGATATGTATATAACATGTTTTCTTGCAGGATATGGACTAGAATGTAATAGGTTTCACAGTTTATCAGTTTTCCGCAATCGGTTTTAATTAACCCGTGTTTTTGATTAACTATGGTTATGGTGATTTCCGCATGTTTTCGCGTAACACCTCGTTATCTGTGTGATAATGGGATGTGTTGCCACAAGTTTTGGTATCAGAGCTTTAGGTTCGCTGAGTCTACATGGATCTAGGACTAGGTTGTGTTTGTTCTTATGTGTTTTCCAGATTTTCTCATAGAAATCTTCTGCCCTCAGCGGAAGAAAAGCCAAGATGTCTGGAAACCATGAAGAACTCGCTGCTGAGCACAGCGATGCTGCATCGGTTGATGGAGCAGATGGACAGGCACATGAAGATCGGGTGCCTGAGGTCCCCCAACCTGACTCGACCATACTTGAACACCCTGCCTACCAACAGCTTATGGGGCAGTTAATGGCTACGATGAATCTCATGGTTGAGCGATTACCAGTGCCTCCTCCGCGAGCACATGTTCCCCATGGAGAAGCATCGAGTATTGGGAAGACCTTTGAGCGGCTTCGCCGAGTCAGAGCTTCGGAATATGCTGGAACGGCTGATCCAGCGGATGGAGATCTGTGGCTAACAAGTCTTGAGAAGGCTTTCCGGATCCTCGACATCCCCGAAGCAGACAAAGTAAAGCATGTTGTCTACCTTCTGAAAGGTAGTGCTGGTCAATGGTGGACCATCGAGGAAGAGAAGCGGCCTGGTGAGGTGATCTGTTGGGAAGTGTTTCGATGTGAGTTCATCGCCAGATACTTTCCCAAGACGTATCTGGATGAGAAGATCTGTCAGTTCGAGAGTTTGCGATAAGGAAAGATGAACATCACCGAGTATGAAGCTAAGTTTATGGATCTATTGAGGTTTTTTCCTCACATGGTGACGACAGATGAGGAACGGATCAGACGTTTCGAGGAGGGTCTGAGTGCTGAGCTGACGACACTGGTCTCTGTGTTGGAGAATCGAGAACGGTTCGCTACGTTCATGGAATCTGTTTGGAGGATCGAACGTTCTTTAAGGGAGAAAAGAGAGTCTATGGCTAAGAAAAGACCTTCTCAGTTCTAGAGTCAGAGGTTTGGTGGCTTCAAGAAGCCCAGGTTTTCGGCACCGACAGCGATGAGAGGTTCTGGTAGACCGTCTCAGTGGTCTATGAGTAGAGGAAGAGGTTATGTTTCTTCGCCTTCTAAGGCACCAAGTTTGGCTTCTGTAGCGGTGATAGGGCCATCCAGGCCTCGAGATGATGTTAGGACATGTTATGCCTGTGGTCAGACAGGGCATATCAGGTCAAGTTGTCCCTACAACGATGTTGAAGTGACGCAGCAGCTGAGACAGAACCTTCAGGGGTCAGAGAGACCACAACCCAGTGGTGGCAGAGGAAGGGGATGCGGTCAAGCGTCTCAGGCTGGATCGTCTGCTCAGGGAAGCAGAGGTCGTGGACAGCAAGCAACAACTCAATTCTATGCCATGAGTCAGCCGGAGGCGATAGTCAACCCACGAGTGGTGACAGGTCATATGGAGTTATTTCATTCTGATATGTCTTCTTCTTGCTTTATATCTGTTCTGGTTGACCCGGGTGCTACACACTCTTTTATCGCCTATATTATGCTTGAGAACTGTCATTTACCTGTTAGCTGTAAGAAGGATAGCTTGTTGTTAGAAACCCCTCTTGATGGTTCCTCTTTGCTTCGAGAAGAGTGTCCATCTTGTGTCTTGTCTTTCTCGGGACACCGCATTCAAGTGGACCTCATACCACTTGATATGTATGGTTTCGATGTCATCCTTGGGATGGATACCTTAGAGAGGTATAAGGTTGTTTTGGACTGTGGTTCCAAGCAGGCAGTGTTTGATGTTGCTGGAGAGAAGTGGATCTTCCAGGGAGATAGGAAGATTCTTCTGACATGCTTAGTATCAGCTATGGTGGCAGATAAGTTGTTACGACAAGGATGTGAGGCGTTCTTAGCTCACGTAGTGGATACCGTAGTGGATGCCAAGGCGAAGGGTCCTAGCCTTGAGGAGGTGTCAGTTGTTCGTGAGTTCGCAGACATGTTCCCTAAGGAGTTTCCTGGTGTTCCTCCACCCCGAGAGATTGATTTTGAGATCAATCTGGTTCCAGGAACACAGCCAGTGGCACAGACACCTTACAGAATGGCTCCATCAGAGATGGCAGAGTTGAAGAAATAGTTGCAAGAGTTGCTGGATAAAGGTTTTATCTGACCAAGTACGTCACCTTGGGGAGCTCCAGTGCTGTTTGTCAAGAAGAAGGATGGTTCGATGCGGTTGTGTATAGACTACCGATAGTTGAACAAGGTCACGATCAAGAACAAGTACCCGTTGCCGAGGATAGATGACCTGTTCGATCAGTTGTGTGGTGCTACAGTGTTCTCAAAGATCAATCTACGGTCCGGATATCATCAGTTGAGAATAAAGGCGGATGACATACCAAAGTCAGCTTTCAGGACAAGGTATGGTCATTATGAGTTTGTGGTTATGACGTTTGGGTTAACCAATGCACCTGCAGCTTTCATGGACCTGATGAACAGAGTGTTCCATCCGTTCTTAGATCAGTTTGTTGTAGTCTTTATAGATGATATCTTGATCTATAGTCAGGACAGGCTAGAGCATGAGCAACATGTTCGTCAAGCGTTGACTCTCCTTCGCCAACATCAGTTGTATGCCAAGTTCAGTAAATGTGAGTTCTGGCTGGATGAAGTGACTTTCTTGGGCCATGTGATATCCGCTGAAGGAGTCAAGGTAGATCTGAAGAAGGTGGAATCTGTTGCAGATTGGGAACAGCCGAAGACACTGACAGAAGTTCATAGTTTCCTTGGTTTAGCAGGATACTACCAGAGGTTTATCAAGGACTTCAGTCTGATCGTGTTACCAATGACGAAGTTGACCAGGAAAGATGTACCTTTTGTTTGGGATGACCAATGTCAGCAAGCTTTCCAGAGGTTGAAGGAGAAGCTGACCAGTGCTCCAATGTTGATCTTTCCAGAGCTTGGGAAAGGCTATGTTGTTTTCTGTAATGCTTCCAAGAAAGGTTTAGGTTGCGTGTTGATGCAGGAAGATCATGTGGTTTTATTTGCCTCGCGATAGCTCAAGAAGCATGAGGAGAACTACCCAACTCATGATTTGGAGTTGGCGGCGGTGGTTCATGCGTTAAAGATTTGGAGACACTATCTATATGGGGAAGTGTGTCATATCTTTACGGATCATAAGAACCTGAAGTATATCTTTACGCAACACGAGTTGAACATGCGACAGCGGCGATGGATGGAGTTGATCAACGACTACGAATGCACTATCGAGTATCATCCTGGTAAGGCGAATGTGGTAGCTGATGCGCTTAGCAGAAAGTCTTCTTTTCCCTCCAAGAAGGCACAGTTGAGTTCCCTGGTTTGCCATAGGCGGGATATGTTTGTTTCTCTGCGACAGATGAATGTGCAGATGGAAGTTTCTTTGTTATCTGGTCTCTTCACACATATGCAAGTCAAACCTACGTTGAGGGAGCAGATCAAGGATGCACAACAGACAGACGATATGGTACAGTTGATCAAATTAGAGTTCGGCAGCGACAAGCGTGATGGGTTTCATGAGTCCAAGGATGGACTAGTTTGCTATCGTGATAGGATGGTGGTTCCAGATGCTGATGATCTAAGGAAGTTGGTGCTTGAGGAAGCACACACATCGATGTATGCCATGCATCCAGGTGTCACCAAGATGTATCATAGTCTAAAGGACTTGTATTGGTTGCCCGGTTTGAAGAGAGATGTAGCTGAGTACGTGGCAAGATGTGCGGTATGTCAGCAAGTGAAGGCTGAACATCAGAAGCCGGCAGGTATGTTGCAACCTTTGCCGATACCGCAGTGGAAATGGGATCACATAACCATGGATTTCGTAGTTGGTCTACCCAAGACAACTAGGAATCATGATTCCATTTGGGCGATAGTGGACAGATTGACGAACTCTGCCCATTTCCTGCCCGTGAAGACAACATACACAGCTGAGAAGCTCGCTCGAGTATATGTGGATGAGATAGTTCGTTTGCATGGTGTGCCAGCAACGATCGTTTCTGACAGAGGTCCTCAGTTTACGAGTCATTTTTGGGAACAATTGCACAAAGCGTTGGGAACGCAGTTGAGGTTCAGTACAGCCTTTCACCCGCAGAAAGATGGACAGTCTGAAAGGACTATTCAGATTGTGGAAGACCTCCTTCGAGCTTGTGTTTTACAGTTCCTAGGCAGCTGGGATGTACATCTGAGTTTGATAGAGTTTGCGTACAACAACAGTTACCAACAAATCATCGACATGGCTCCTTATGAGGCTAAGTATGGAAGGAAGTGCAGATCTCCTTTGTGTTGGTATGAATCAGGTGAGTATCAACTTTTGGGTCCTGAGTTAGTGCAGCAAATGACAGATAAGATCAAGGTGATACAACAACAGTTGAAAGTGGCACAAGACAAGCAGAAGTCTTATGCAGACAATCGCCGACGACCGTTGGAGTTCCAGGTAGGAGACAAAGTGTATCTTAAAGTCTCGCTGTGGAAAGGTGTGCTGAGGTTTGGACGGAAGGGTAAGTTGGCATCCAGATATATGGGGCCTTACCCAGTTATAGCACGTGTTGGAAAGGTAGCCTACGAGATAGAGTTGCCTCCCGAGTTGCACAGGTTACATCCAGTGTTTCATGTCAGCATGTTGAAGAAAAGTCATCCGGATTCAGGTACAGTGATACATCCAGTCGAGGTTGAGCTTGATGCAGATGTGACCTACGAGGAAGGCCCGGTGGCGATTCTTGACAGAAGGATCAAGAAGCTGAAGAGGAAGGACCTGGTTCTTGTGAAGGTCCTTTGGCAGCGTCGTGGCGTTGAGGAAGCCACGTGGGAGCTTGAGGAAGAGATGAGGAGGAAGTATCCCTCGCTTTTCTCATTGGATTTTGGGGACAAAATCCCTTAAAGGGGGTTAGATTGTAAGGACCCTGACCTGCGTTTAGGGCTTATCTTGTTTGCTTTGCCTAACCTTGATGGTTTGAAGCTTGCTAGTCACCTTTGAGTGGTGATTAGGGTTTGGTTGTGCTTTGTTGAGGGTTGAGGGTGCTACTTGCAATTAACCCAAGTCTAGGGTTTTGGGAGCAAGTTTGTCACCTTGAGAGGTGTTCTTCTCTCTCTTTGCTTCCTCTAGGGTTGAGAGGAAGGCTTGGGCTTGTTGTTTGAGTTCTTTGGACCTTTGTTGAGCTTGTTTGGGCCTTGGAGTCCCTTGTTTGGGATTGCTTGGGCCTTGTGTCGGCCAAGTAGAGCTTGTGTCGGCCTAGAGTGGGCTTGTGTCACCCATGGTGCTTGGTTCAACCTTGGTCATGTTTGGAGAACACATGGTTCTCATTTTGGACAAGTGTCTTATGGCTTGCAAGAGAGGTGGCTTGAGTTGGTGGACATGTGTCCCTTGGGTGGACGACACCTAGTAAGGGTTCACCTTGGTTTCTCCTCCTTCCTCATCTATATAGGTTGTCCCTTCCTTAGCTTGAGGTCCCTTTAGTTCCTCTTCTCCTTGTGCACGACACACCCTCTCTTCCCCTTCCTTGGTGGCCGACAAACCCTTGAAGAAGGAGCTAAGGTGGCCGACACACCCTTGTGTGAGCAGCTTGGAGGCGATACACCCTTGGAGTTGAAGGAGTGGAGGTCGACACACCCCTCTTGGAGGAGCTTTGGTGGTCGACAACCCTTGGAGCTCAAGTGCATCTTCTTCCTTGGAGCTTAAGGCGGGTTGCATGACTCTAAACCCTAACTACTCTCCTCTCTTTGCATATATGTTTGCTTTAATCTTGCCCTTGCACATTTGGAGTTGTTCTTTAGCTATCTTGCATGTTTGGCCGATCCTTGTGTTCTAGGGTTTAGGAGAGCAACACTCCTTTCTCCCCTTGGTCTAGATGAGTGAGCTTGAGCTCTAATGCCATGAGCAACACCCCTCTTTCCTAACCAATTGAGGTCATCACATGACTTAGTGACTTGAGCAAAACTCTCCTCTCACCTTGGGCAAGATGGTGAGCTCGTTTAGATGGCTTGAACCTTAGTTGAGATGTGTGGGGAGGTGCTGCCCGATAGCCCTTGCCCTAGTTCTCTCTTGCACGGTTTGAGTGAGTCAAGTTTTCCTTCCGCTCGCCCGGAGGGATGCTCGCCCAGTGAAGCTCAGTGCTCACTCACCCGACACACTCTGTTTTGCTCGCTCAGTAACCCTGCTCGCCCTGCTTTTACCTTGCACGCCCCTGTGTCACCCGACAGCTTTGGCTCGTTTGATAGTCTTGCTCGCCCGACACTAGCTGTGTCGCCCAGTGTTGTTGCTCGCTCGGACTCGCCCTGCTCGCTTATGTCTTGGCTCGCCCGGCACGCGTGTCGCTCAATACCTAGCTCTGCTCGCTCGACCCCACCCGTGTCGCCCGAGACTACCTTGCTCACCCGATTCTAGTTGGCTCGCCCGATACTAGTGCACGCCTGGCATCCTCTGCGCGTGTCGCCCGAAAGGGCTGCTCGCCTATGCTTTACCCTTCTCGCTGGCTTACCTTGCACGGTTCAGTAGCTGGCTCATTGCTTTGCTCGTTTGCTAACCGGCCCGCTCAGTGTGTATGCTTGCCCGACACATGAGCTGCTCGCCCGCTAGGGATTAGATAGGAATGGGTCTGCCCGAGGTGACTTCTAGTGAGGGTTGTTGACATCTTTGGTGAGGGCATGGCTTGTTATGATGCTCTTATGATGATTCATTGCTTAATGATGAGAATTATGTTCTTGTGGCTAAAGTACATGCATATTAATGTCACTACTCTATCTCTTTAATGACAATGTGATCTTGAGCATGCATTAGGGTTACTTGATAGTGTGCTTACACGTGTGACCTTGAGATGAGGCATGAATATGATTATTGTTGTCATGATGAGCTGACAATGCACTTAACCCTAATTGTCACCCTATGGTAGTAATTGTAGTCTCTTGATTATTCATCTGGTTATTGAATTATGCTAACCATGCAGGTAATGCTTAGCCCAATGAAAGGCTATGAGAATTGGGTAAATGAACACTGTGATGACAGGTGTATGATGTTCCATGATGATGATGAAAGCCTTGAGAGGCTAAGGTACTATGTGATGAGGGATTGAGATCCCATGGTTGTGTGATGATCCTTGTGATGGATCTAGATGGTTGGCAAGAGGCCAAGTGATAACATGTGATGTGAGATCCTTGTGATGGATCAGTGTGATGTAAATTGTAGAAAATGCATAATGTTGAGTTATGTTGTTTACCTTTCTATTATATCTTGCATGTTATACAACTTGGTTGAATCTTGCAATCCATCTAAAAGATACTAAGTAATCACAGTGTATTTTATAATGTAGCTTTCCCTGGCCATAGATTCATCACCAGTCAGGATAGGGTGATGATGAAACAGGTTCTCCTGTGGGTTAACCCAGAGCGCATATTTTTGAATATGCGAGGTTTCTCCTAGCCTAAAATAGAGAGGTGAAATGAGTGCAGCTGCGGTTGCAGACTCGGATGTGTGACGAGCATGGTGAACATGGCCCCTGGCTCTAGATATGTGATATGTTGAGCATGAATGCATTCATGGCTCCGAGCACAGTGTTTAGACACGTGGTTCAGTTTCTAGTGCCGTGACCTATACCAAGGCGGACTAGGCAGAGGGTAGCCTGTGGAGCTGACCCTGTGGCTTATGACCACTTCAAGCACGAGACTGCGGTCCTACTTTGTGTTCTCATGTACTGACCATGAGGCGGAGAAGGTCTTGGATTCCGGCTCTTCCATTGACCTTGTATGGCACCAGCTATGGGCTTCACAGCTGAAGGTTGGATTTGAACAGTACGGTTCATTTCCTCAGGGCATAATAAAACGTAATACATCCGTTTAGTATGTATTGATAAGACAAATACAAAACATTGGTTGAGGCCTTGTTTGTGTAGTTAACTTTAATTATATCGTAGTTGTTTATGCATTACCCTTTTGTGGTGAATCTCATATAATCTATCTTGTCAATCATGTTCCATTGGGAAATATAGTGGTTATATGCCCTTTTGATACAGCTGGTAAGTCTGAGGATGGCTTGTTACTTATAATTGTTCTTGTTATATTCTTTATCAATAATCTGCTGAGATAAGCTTTATCTTATCTGAGGTTTTGTAGTTTTGGTGCGGAGTTATGCCTCCCGCTGGGACAATGGTCAATTGTCTCACTCCGCTATTTTTCACCCTTTTTAGATGGTCGAGCTTGTCGTGGTGGTGGTCGCGGAGTTGCGGCCGAGCAGCAAGAAGATCTGTAGAAGGCAAGCTTTGGAGATGCTACTATTTTGATGTTTTGGTGTAGAGTCTAGAGTCATCCCTGTACTCTCAGGTCCTTGGCGGTGTTTGACGTTGTTTTACGATGTACGACCGATATCATTTGTATATCCTGCTGCTGGCCGGATGTGGGCCTTTATGTATATAACAGGTGATGAACTCATGGTTATGACAGGACAGCTGTTGCGCTAAGCTGTGGACATGTATCCAGGCTTGTATGGATATGTATATAACATGTTTTCTTGCAGGATATGGACTGGAATTTAATAGGTTTCACAGTTTATCAGTTTTCCGCAATCGGTTTTAATTAACCCGTGTTTTTGATTAACTATGGTTATGGTGATTTCCGCACGTTTTCGCGTAACACCTCGTTATCTGTGTGATAATGGGATGTGTTGCCACATCCTCAGTCAGTAAGAGGATTTCTTGCAGGACATCTTGTGTATGTGCTGTTATAGCTTACCAGGGTAATCTGGTCCTTCATTATTTTAGAGTTACAATGGCGTTCTGTACTCTCTTTGTCATCGGAAGATTTCTTGTTTATCTCTCACTGATGCGGTGTTTGCGTTTTCTTTGGGATATTCGTGGTACATCTCTTAGTTTGGATTTGTAGTGAAGGGTTGATGGATTATTCATCTACATCAATTCCTACACTAGGATGTAAGGATTTACGCATCCATTTCCCCCACATACTCAAAAGTATGTGCTCCAGGAGTTCCCTTGGGAAAACCTGTTTCACCATCATTTGGTCTCTGACAATGATGGATCTATGATCAGGGCTCTACATGGTATGATTATACTTGATTAGTTAGGTACATTTCAGTATTCTTTTAACAACATACATGTTCTCAAACATTTAATCACTAGCATGGCAGCTATGAAAATAGAATACTAAATGTAACAAGTCTAACTCACATCAATTATCATTTCTTAATCATCTCATCACAAGTCATCTGTTAAGCATGACCTTGATGATATTCATGGCCCTCATAGCCCATCAATCTCATAAGATGCCACTAACAAGGCATCAGGATATTTCACTATTTCATAAAGCTAAAGCATGCTTTCAATGAATATAGTATCATAATCCTTACTTGGATATGATCATCCTTATATAGAAACCTGCATGGTTAGTTCAACTAATAATAGTAAACAATTCATTTGAATGAAGTTGTATCTTCCTACTCTTTCAAGAGTTTGGTTCCCTGATTTTCATCAATTAGGGTTCATTATTCACATTACATGTCATCACCCTAGAATTAGGGTTTACTATTCACATCATGGTGATTTAATCTCATAACATCATCTTTTATGAGAAACAACATCATTAAAGTCCTTAGATAAGATTAAGATTCATCAATTATCATAATTAGGGTTTCCATGATCTCACATAGGTGGATCATACCCTAAACATGCATATTCATGTGTATTGAAGGTACTTTTCTTGAGTTTCCACCATAAAAGGGTGCTTTCTCTCTCCTATGATACTTTCTCTCTCCTCTTACTAGTAGATGGTGATTACACCACTCTAGATCAGTTTAGGTCAAGTCCTCATTGACTATCATAAGCCAAAACATCACTATCATGTGATTAGGGTTTAATTAGAACAAGGTATTACTCAATTGAACCCCTCAAGGGTATTTTGGTAAACTACCCCATTGATCACCATAATGGGTCAAATCTTTAATCACTTAGTCCCTTAATGTCCTAATTTGTCTTTAGGGTTTAGATTAGGTCACCATTGAACCAATTACAACTTTCAAAATACTAATCAATTACAACCCTAATGCCTTCAATCGGTTGCACACCTTCAACCTCCAAACGGTTTGAAACCGTTTGGATGCGTTGACCGTTTGCTAAGTTTGACTCCAAGACTGCATGACCTCAAGTTCGTTTGTCCAAACCGTTTGGGTGCATTGACCGTTTGGAAAGGTTGACTTCCAAACCGTTTGAACTTATGCGGTTTGAAACCGTTTGATCAAAACGACTTGAGATCGATTGGTCCAAACGATCTTGAGATCGTTTGAGCCCAAACGGTCTTGAGACCGTTTGACCCCAAACGGTCTTGAGACCGTTTGGATCCAAACGGTCTTGAGACCGTTTGGTCCAAATAGGCTCAAATCGTTTGGACCTCCAACATGGTTCAAAAGTTACAATCGATTATGTATATCTCTGTTGAAGCCTTCAATTGGCTAGAATCCAAGCTAACCACTTACAAATTGAGTCAATTAGTATTATTCTTAGTCAATTGGACACCAAATTGACCCTTAATTGAAAGCCAATTAGGGTTAAATCCAATTCAATTAGGGTTTCAATCAGATAATCATCAATGTTCATCAATGTGAATCAAATCAAGGTTGAACCTATCAATTGACCTCCAATTGGGCCCAAACTTGGCTAAAACGATCTTGAGGTCATTTGGATGACCTCCAAACGGTCTGGAGACTGTTTGCCCAAAGTTTGACCAAAAACCAAGTCGGTTGGATAAGGGTTGAACCCTAATTAGGTCTAAAATCAGCAATTTTATCAATTCATCAACTTATCTGCAATTAGACCCTAAATCCTTCAAATTAGCTCAACCCTAGACCTCCAAACGGTTTTGGGTTGTCACCAAACGGTCTTGAGACCGTTTGGATGAATCCCCAAACGGCCTTGAGACCGTTTGGGTCCTTCAACCCAAAACTCAACAAAATCTATACTTGAAATCAGCAATTTCAGCCCGATTAGGTTTAGGGTGTTGAAGTGCCTTCAACTCTCAATTGGTTAAGAATTAGATTATGAATCTTTGTAGGAATGAAATTCAATATGTTACCAACAGACCCTCAAATGGTCGTCCCTTGGTCAACTCTATCAAACGGTCTTGAGACCAGTTTGATCCAAACGGTCTTGCAAGATCGTTTGAGATCAAACGGTTTGAAACCGTTTGACCTTAAATGGTTTGCAACCGTTTGGACCAAAAGGGTCCAAGGTCGGTTGATAAAGCTACCTAGGAATTCACGCCCATCATCTTCAACCTCTGTTCAGGTCGGTTTCTCCAATGTTTTGCTTGCAAAGGTGCAAGGAAGAAGGGAGGTAGAAGAAGAAGTACTAAAGCATAAATTGCAAGAACAAAACATGTATATAAAGCAAGGAGTTTAGAATTATAAAACCCTCCTTAGAACGTTGTTCCTAGAGCTCCAAGCTTCCAAGATTCAAGCCTCTAATGGTGTCTTGAGCTCCACAACTTGGCCATAGGTGATTCTCCAAGGAAAAGATGGGGATGGTCGGCTAGAACAAGAAACCTAAGTTAGTTAACCATAGAACCAACCTTTTAAGAAGAATTCCACCATGAATTCGAGCTTGAGGATGGTTTCCCCCTCACCTTAGCACTAGTTGGTCGTTATCCTGAGCTCCAGAGCTCTGCCTTAGCCGTTTGAGAAAGATGAGAAATGAAAAGGAGAAGAGATACGTTTGGTTGGTTTTGCAAGGACAAGAGCTTATATACTTTAGGCTATTTTACACCATAAGGACCTCTAGAACATGGATTTCTCATACAAGTCCCTCCTTGTTCAAGGTCACGTCCAAGACCATCAAAAATTATGCAAAGCTCATCTAAACTCAAGATCTAAGGGTAAGGGAAGCCACTTTCAACTAGGGTACATACATGAAAGGTCTTCATACCCATACTAAATGAATTTTATGCACACATATTATTTTTCTTATATGATTACTCATTTATGTGTATCTTTCATCATTTCTACTCTAAATGATGTCAAGAGTCATTAAAGATGTTCTAGAAGGTGTATTTTATAACATGCACCCCATAATTTGGGTAAATTGCACTTTACTCCAAATTAGGGTTTTTAAGCACAAGGATCATTCCTCAAGCTGCATCTTGATGCCCAAGCTTGGGAAATCCATCATACCTCATCATATTCACTCATATGATGTCTAATAATCAGAGGAACATCTTAACCTGTGAACATTGCAAGTTAAACCCCTTAACTGGGTAATTTTCACATAGGTCCTTGCATTACAAAACAATGTTATAACTTTGTTTAAAAGGAGCAAAATTGAAAGTTTATGTTCCTGAGGAACTTAATTACATGACAGGGAGTATTCAAAAGTATATAATTACATGTTTAGGCAAAACTTCTAGGGTTAGGTTATAACCCAGGTCAGGGATGTTACAGGATTACCCACTATTCTTGGATCATTAGCCTTTGACTTCACCTTCACTCAGAGAAGCTTCCACCAAGGTATTACCCACTTGAGCAAGGAGTCTTCTGGCTTCACCAAGGTCTTACCCACTCTTACTCCAAGTCTTCAACCTTGATCTTCACCAAGGGACTCCTTCCCTTAATCTTCTTCACCTCTCTTAGCCAAGAGAGAGAACCTTCATCTTCATGGTTGAAATGAGAGATTGGGGGTGGAAGAAATAAGAGCTTCACAAGATATACATGAAGGACGAGCTCTCTTATAAATTTCCTACTCACTCTAATAGATGTAGCAAGTGATTAAGCTTAGAGAGTGGAAGGAGAGGCTCAACTATAGATACGGACCTTCATAGTGCTTGGCTAACCATGGGATGAATCCCAAGGGGTCCTATTTATAGTTGAGGATGCCTTCTATCAAGTGGGAATACTTAGGGACGAAAAATAGCCATTTTACAACTTGCAACAGATCTATTTTGGGTCCGAACACATCTCCAATGGTTGGAATTGCTTTTCTGCATTTCCAGTACAGTCCAATAGGTTGAGTTTTCATAAAGGTAACTCGACCAATCCACTATCCGAAAAAGATGATTTTTGAACTGCCAGTCGAGTTTATCTGAGGAAAACTCGACCGATTGACCAAAATTAGTTTTGGCTGAATGGTCGATCAGTCGAGTTTTGTGAAGTGTAAACTCGATCGAATCATCTAGATTCTAAAATCCACACAGATTGGTCGAGTTCATATCTCGACCAATAGAGTGCATGTGATAAATTTTAGGGAATTTGATTTGGATGATCAAATCGTGGATTTGTGTGTCCCAAATAATTTTGTAAGCTTAATTACAAGTCATACAATCATTACAAGTGATTAAAAAAATTGTTCTGGGTCATTTGGGCCGTTTTCCTGAATTGGCCACTTGTATGACTTTGACTTGTCTTTTCTCCAACTTAGGATGAACAAGTTAGGGCGTTTGGAGTGTGTCTATACCTAATCTGAAAACACTCAAGTAGAAGCATTAGACACCAATATGTAGAATGGTTAGTCATCATCAAAACAAGGGTTTAGTCAATTTAGACGTGAGTCAACATTGACCTAATTGACTTTGAGTCAACACTTGGTATAGGTCATGGCGCTAGCATCTAGGATATTCAAACCCAATCACTGGGGTACAACCACAGTTATCCTCTAATCACATCATGTTATAATCACCAAGACACGAGCACAGTCATTCTCAATCACATCATATGTATGAGGCATGACCATAACCAACCTCTACAACCTGCATTGTGGATAATAAGGATATATCCTCAACCTGCCACCCCCACATACTCAATAGTATGCACTTTGAGTTTCCCTTAGGAATACTCATTTCACCATCCAACAAGTTCTGACACAGAAGATGGCTCTACGGCACATGGCACTACATGATTAGAGTTGCACTTGATTAGTTATGTCGATTGGGTGAATTAAGGGTGCATCAAACAAGCAGACATACAAACCCTAATTCACTTCTAGCAAGAATATAAATATCACAACTTTTAAAAGATATAAAATGTGTGAAACATAATTTCTGATATCATCGTCACATGATACTATTCACTTGTCATTCATGAGACTACACTAGTCATAATACTATCACAAGATATAAATCCTTTTCACAATATCACAGGGTATCAACCCTTATCAACACAAGAGGATTACACATAATTCAAGTCTCAACCATGCCCAAAGGTCATTAAGACCATCATACTATTCACTACAAGATCATCATTATCTTTCCATGCCTTATAACAAGGCTCAACAACATCACTTACATATAATACACCAGATCAACACAATATTGCATTAATGAGTTAGGAGATATTCATAAACAATCATAGAAGGGTTATATTAACATTAACAACATTCCTTTATTACATCAACATGTAAGGAATCAAGATATGATTAACCCTCATGATGTTCATAATGCACATGTTTAGCATAAGAAAGTATCAACCATGTGGCTATAATAACCACCAATTAACACATTAAAGTTATGATCATATTAAGGAGGTTATTTCACCATCATGCCATAATATAAGAAGGTTAAAAAAGAATACTCATCTTTATCTATTTGCATCAGAGTTAGGTTCACAAGATAATTATATTAATGTTACTAATCACCGGTCATACCCAAACCCTAACTCACATCATCCCCATTGGATCATGGATGCATAAGGTGAAGCATCACCATCACATTCCATACTATTCTCAATTATGAACCCACACATAAATCAAGGTGTAACCATCGGGTTATAGCATACTAAGGTTTCAACAACAATAATAGATTACTCCATGATTGTATTAGTCATTCAAGGACTATTCATACCCAATTGCCATCATTTAGTTATACTAAAGCTAGGTATAACAAGCTATACCTCATTAGGGTTACATATCAACACGATATGGTTATCATCCCTTCCATTCATATGAGTGAATAGGTAAGACTACCTTATTAAGGGTAACCCTCCATTTGTTCCATCATCATTCAACCCAAATCACCATACCACAAAGTCACCCAGAACCATTAGATGTTTAAAAGGTAAGACCATTGGTTGTTTACATAAGTAAACAACTTGAATGAATCATCCATGATTTCATTGAGTTGTGATCTATAAAAGTCACCATTTGACCCTAGACATCCTTTGGTTAACAACAATAAGGGTTCCATTGAGAGTAGGGTAAAACCCACAATCTACTATTCATTTAAAACAAGCCATACATTGTCAACAAGTAAGCTCCTTAAGTTGATCATATAAAGGAAACCATCTAAATCACATTATTAGGACCAAAATATTACATTAGCCATCATTCCACTTTATTGGAGGAATAAACATTAGATCTTGACCATTGGGTCAAGTTCATATGTTAAAACCATCAATAATAGTATATGTCTGACCATTACATCAAGTGACCCAAGAAACCATTGGTCTAAGGCTTAATTGATGCTACAACTATGTGATTAACTCACCATAGGTTTTGGAGACCTGATCCACCATCATTAGTGACCATTAAGTCACCATAGGTTTTTAGATCAGCACAATATTCATTAATCAACATCAAATATCAAACTAATATCACCATTGATTGATAACATCATTATGGTACTTAGTTGTTAATCACTAGGCTTCTAATTAGGCCAAAACATTACCTAAGGGGTGAACGTCAGTTGACACCCTTGGTTACCCCATCAATTGTCATGAAAACAATACCATAGGGTTGTTGCAATGGTACCATCATCAGGTCATGGGTTTATAGAAAAAATCAGCTTAAAACCCCAAAATTGACCACTGGTTGATAGGTTCTTATCACCATAGGTTGTCAAACCAACCTGATACAAGTCATATTATACCTTAGGAATAACATAACATGGAACATTATAAAAATCAAAATCCAAGTCAAGCATAGCTTTTTAGTGCATGGATCGTCATTTTCAAGCAAGAACATGAGCTAGCAAGCTTATGGTAAGCAATAAACGTGGAGTAAGTTATAAAACTTGCCTCTAATTATAAGATGACAGAAGAAAACTCGAGCAGGTAGGGTAGAAAATCCAAGCATAAGCTATGAACTCATCCATCTAGCACCTTTCTTCATCAAATGAGCAAACCCTAAGCATAAGGAGCAAGAAAGGTAGGGTTTTAGAGATTTAGAGCAATTTATACCATGGAACAACAAGGTTCCAACCTAGAGGAAGGTATAAGAAAGGAGAAGAGTAAGAGAAACGGATAAGGAAGGAAGAAAATAACTTGCCTTGGTTGAAATCCCTAGAAGATGACCTTGGAAACCCTAGGTAGGGCTAGATGGAGTTCTAGGAGACCTTCTTCTCCAAAAAGAGGTTGTCTTCTACCTTAGAGCACTTGGTTCTGCAGAAAAATAGAGTGGAGCATTTCTCCAGGTTAGAGGAAAGATAAACCAAGCAAAGTTTCATACTTGGGAAAGGAAGAGGTAAATATAGCTCGTGGATAAGGATGGAAGCAAGCATGCAGTGTAAAAGTAGCTTCCCCATGTGTCTATGGCCTTAAACTATTAAGAATATACAAGAACACACACAAGCAGCTCCCCCGCCATCCATATAGACCTGCTTAGATTTCCTTTGTCGAATTTCCAAGTCAATCAAATAATTCATTAGTTGATAGCTACTAAAGGTAGCTCATCCGTGAAGGGGTAAACCCTAAAATACCCTTGGAGAAAACACCTTCAAACTAAGGATTAAATAGGTACCCCAAGACTCAAAAATCTCAATAATGATGAGAGAATATCAAGGAACATAATGCAAGTGATAAATTGCAAAGAAAACCTCTCAATTGGGTAAATTGTAGAAAAGTCCAAAATGTGCATAAAATTGCATAACTTGCTCAAACCGTGTCCAAATTGGACCAAATTTGAAACTTAATCTTATCTTATGATTTCAAAGCATATTAAAAGGTTATATTAGGTTTATAAGAATTAAATTATGATAATTAAGTGTATTCAACTCATTAAGCAAGTTTAAGGGCCTTACACTTTCCATTAGCAGCACCCATGAAAAGCTTGACCAACCAAGAGTAGGTTATGCCAAAGTGTGGTGTGTCGTCTATCTCATGGAAGTGTGATGGTAGATATGTAGGTTATACCAAAGCAGGGTGCATATCTATATTTTATCTTTTGGGTTGGGCTTAATTATGTGGTCTTAATGATATTAAGCACCAGAAGCATGCATATAATCATGGCAAAGAGTTGTGCATATTATCTATTCAAGAATTACATATGATGCAATTGACAAAAGTTATCTACCTTAATAATTGACTGATGGCACTGGCATATTGGCTGGGTGGTAGTTGAATTATTTTGGATCTTGGCTCGTTAGAAAATGATTTGCTACAATTTTCCAAGTTGATAATTGAGGGCTGTCAATTTGATCAAAATAATGAGAGTGATAGTTAATTAAAGACCTAATCAACATCATCAAAAATTTAATCAAATCAAATCAAATCAAAATTGAGTTTTTGACAAAAATGCAAATTCTTTTATAGAATCAAATGACAACAAATAACAATCACTTTTTCTGTGATCAGTCCTTGATAAGGACAAATTAAATGGGAACAACTTCCACATCTAGTTCAAGATGCTATGAATTGTTCTCACATAGGAGTGCAAACTATATGTCCTAGAGACACCATATCCAGAAGAACCCATTCCCAATGCACCAAGGGCTGACAGGGATGCTTACAAGAAGCTACTACAGATGACATAGATGTCAAGTGTCTGATGCTATGCTCCATGAACTATGAATTGTAGAGGCAGAATAAGAACATGGATGTGATTGAGATGGTCACACATCTCAAGAACATGTTCCAATGTCAGGCAAGACAACAGAGATATGATGTCTCCAAGGCATTGTTCAAGTACAACATGGCAGATGGAGATTCAACAGGTCCTCATGTACTCAAGATCATTGGGTATGTGGAGAATATGGCTAGATTGGGATTCCCCTTAGATCAAGAGTTGGCCACTGATGTGATTATGCAGTCCCTGCTAGAGTTATATAGTCAATTTGTCATGAACTACAACAAGAACGACTTTGACAAGCCATTGATAGAGTTGTTGGGCATGTTGAGAAAAGTTGAGGCACAAATGAAGAAAGACAAGCTCAAGTCAATGATGATGATCAACAAGACAAAGGGGAAGTATAAAGATAAAGGCAAAGCTAAGAAGAGTTCAAAATTATCCAGAAGCCCAAGTCTTCAGATCTCAAGGCAAAGGGAGGAGTTAAGAAAAGAGGCGATTGTCACCATTGTCACCAGTATGGACATTGGAAAAGAAATTGCCCACTCTAAATAGAGATATTAAAGAAGAAGAAGAAGAAGAAGGAGGGCGTTGAGGCCTCCACTTCAGGTATAATTGTTATAAGATAAATTTGATTGCTTCTTCATCTTGGTATCTGATACCTAATAAAGATCTGACATACATGATTTGCAATATCTGATAAGAAGTAAAGCCTTCATGAAATGACAAAGATGGACAAGGCAAAGCAAGAGTTGCTGAAGCTTTAGTCTATATTTAAATTTATCTTAGCCCAATGGTCATGTTATAGAGTTAGTTGAACTACTATTTCATTATTCTAATAAATAGAAACATTTACTTTACACATCTTGTATGAAAAGGATGGTAAATCAATAAAATAAGTTGTTAATGTTTTTGTATGAAAGATGTGATCTTGTATGGAAATGCCCAACCATATAATGATCTTTATATGAAAGAATCTTAAGATGAGTATTTATAAAGTAAATACCAAAGGATTATAATAGATAACTCAAACAGTCTTTAGCATAGTCATCTAATGCACATATGTAAGAGGTGGATTACTAGAATCCATATTGTTGGTTATCTAGACTCTTTTGGTTATTGAACCAATACGAGACATGCAAATCTTAATTATGAGAAATATGACATGAAACTCTTCACTAGAGGTAGTGGGAGGATTAGCATTCTACTAGAGCTTATACATATTGATGTACGAAGATATTATGGAATAAATGTGAAAGGTGGTTGGTAATACTTCATTATATTAACTGATAATCTCAGTTGATATGTGGGTTTGTATTTGATGAAATACAAGCATAAATCTATTGAAGTGTTCAAGAAGAATATAAATGAAGTATAGCTTTGATAAAACTATTAAGAAACTTTGATATGATCAAATGTTGAAATACTTTACGTCAATAGTTTGAGAACCTTCTAGATGGATAGTGATAGTGTATCACAAAGTCAAATCCATATGAACATGCTGATGTGTCAGAATGAAGGAATTATATCATGATGGGTCATGATATGATTATCATAATAATTTAATCTTCTAAATTCCTTATAGATGTATACTTCACAGTAAAACAATGTACCATCAAAACGGTTTAAAAGACATTATATATGATATAATATGGGAATGTCCCAATATGTCTTAAGGATTAAAACCTACATAAAGAAAGTAATTTCTTGAAAAGGTTTATACATAAACCATGATTGTTGAATAATACATTTAATCCTGATATGACAACAAAGTGTTTGTTGCTAGGATAACTGAATTCCAAAAGAATTAGTGGGAGTAAAAGTAGAGCTCAAAATGTTCGAGGTCAATAAAGAGGTATAATGAGATCTAAATAGAATCACAAGTTGTTATGGAATCTCAAGTTTGTCATGTAACATAGAACCTCATGGTTCTAGTAGAACACATATGAAATTGGAGGATTGTGAATCCAACGACTCAAATGGGTTAGTCATAAGATGATGAGCAAACAAATCAACTAGAAACTATTGAGAATCATAATCTGAGAAATGGCTTAATACCATTATGAAGTCCATGTATACTGATGTGTGCACAAATTGTCACTATTTGGATATCTAATTTGGTTGTTTTCTTTGTCATTTGTGCTTAATCGAATATATTTTCACACATATTTTACCAAATTAGTATAAAATTAGTGTGCATCAATTTTTATATTTGTGCATGTATTTTACATGTATTTTATATATTTTTATTATTATAATAATTATTTGATTTAATTCATTACTTATTGTATTGCAGATAATTATTATTTACTAGAGCAATGTTGGTACTACCGACATACAACTAGGTAGTATCAACATGGAATTGAAGTACAAAAAAATATTATAGTTCCAGATAAAAAAGAAGCATGACTTTATTGTGAAAAGTTGGTAGTACCAACTTCCAACTTGGTAGTACTGACACAGGCATTGAAGGCCAAGAATAAATGCATTAAATCCAACTGTTATTGTTATGTTTCAATATAATTAGGTTTTCTCTTAATGTAAACATATATAACGACTGGAAAGAGCAGCATTGGAAAGGCCTCGTCAAGATCTATCGCATGGGGATGACACGAACGACGAAAGGAGGGAGAAAAGTGAAGGAACCCTACCCGACGGCGACGAAAATGATGACAAATCATCTCCATATTCTCCAAATCTTTTTCTAGGCTTGTCTCCAATTTACTGTATCTCAAAATTTGTGTTTTACATATTTTTGATTTACAGTGATGCCATGTCATCTATTTTCAGCTACAAACATATTCCTTAGGACCCAGGAGTAGCCTGGTGTTGCATAAGTAATTAACATATGAATTGGTATATATATTTATTCCTAATTTTTGGACTTATTTCTATGATATCTTTATGAACTATCGATGCTTGATCAGCATAGGTAGTTACTTAGACCTTTAATTGGTTTGAAAAAGGGAATTAATGGTTGGAACTTCATAGAAATACATGTTTTATATCGCTCTTTGAGAAAGGTGGCTTACGGGTGTGAAGAGACCAGAGTTTTTGATAAAACACCTAATTAATAACACAATCGATACAAGAACGAGAGTGGGATTGGTACTAGATTAGGTAGTGAATTACGTCGTGAGAGTGGGTAATTCTTTCTATAGGCTCTTAATGGGTTAGGAGAAATAAATATTAATAAATGATGTTAAATATAGTATACACCGTGGTGAAACCAAAAGTCCTAAGGAATTCATCCATTCTTAATCACAACAACCTTAGTTAGATTTATTTTATGTTCTTAGTTAATTAAACAACCAATCGACTCTTTTTCTAGGTTTATCTAATTTGGTTTCAGTAAGTAGTAGTCTGTGGTGTACAATTCCCTGAGTTCGACAACTCGGACCTCTTTTGGCCTATATTACATGACACATGTACTTGCATTTTACACGTACGTTCTACGTGTGGCATATACTAAAAAGGTATGACCTTGCTAGTACTACCTAAAGGGTGAGACCCAAAGGGAGCAGAAGGGTTTGTTTGCAAAGACCCACATGGATAACATAAGAGGACATATTGGTTGGAAGGTTTTTCAAATTAGTTCAAATTGTTGAATATGAAAGAACTCCTTTACCAATAGTCATGCTTGTTGATGCATCTAGAATAGACTATGAGATTTGGTATATGAAGATTAAAATCAGATTCCTTAAAGAAATATGTGAGAGGATGCGTACGTGACACATCCTAAAAGGATTTATAACTTCATTAATGCAAATAAGGTCTAAAAGTTACAAAGTTCAATCTGGGATTAAAACAAGCATCTCAGTATATATGTTTATTCCTAATTTATGGACTTATTTCTATGATATTGTTATGAACTATCCATGCTTGATCAGCATAGGTAGTTAATTAGACCTTTAATTGGTTTGAAAAAGGGAATTATTGGTTGGAACTTCATAGAAATACATGTTTTATATCGCTCTTTGAGAAAGGTGGCTTACAGGTGTGAAGAGATTATCCAGAGTTTTTGATAAAACACCTAATTAATAACACAATCGATACAAGAACAAGAGTGGGATTGGTACTAGATTAGGTAGTGAATTACGTCGTGAGAGTGGGTAATTCTTTCTATAGGCTCTTAATGGGTTAGGAGAAATAAATATTAATAAATGATGTTAAATATAGTATACACCGTGGTGAAACCAAAAGTCATAAGGAATTCATCCATTCTTGATCACAACAACCTTAGTTAGATTTATTTTATGTTCTTAGTTAATTAAATAACCAATCGACTCTTTTTCTAGGTTTATCTAATTTGGTTTCAGTAAGTAGTAGTTTGTGGTGTACAATTCCATGAGTTCGACAACTCGGGCCTCTTTTGGCCTATATTACACGACACATGTACTTGCGTTTTACACGTATGTTCTACATGTGGCATATACTAACAAGGTATGACCTTGCTAGTACTACCTAAAGGGTGAGACCCAAAGGGAGCCGAAGGGTTTGTTTGTAAAGACCCACATGGATAACATAAGAGGACATATTGGTTGGAAGGTTTTCAAATTAGTTCAAATTGTTGAATATGAAAGAACTCCTTTACCAATAGTCATGCTTGTTGATGCATCTAGAATAGACTATGAGATTTGGTATATGAAGATTAAAATCAAATTCCTTAAAGAAATATGTGAGAGGATGCGTACGTGACACATCCTAAAAGGTTTTATAACTTCATTAATGCAAATAAGGTCTACAAGTTACAAAGTTCAATCTGGGATTAAAACAAGCATCTCAGAGATGTGATCTTTTGACTTGATGAGATAGTCAAAGAGTTTGACTTGAATCAAGATAAAAGATGAAATCTATGATTATATATGATTTAGTGGGAGCATATATAAATATTCCACATGTGATGGAGAATAACATCTCAATGTTATGAATATTGAAAACTGGCTTAGAAAACACCTTCAACAATGAAGGATTAGGTGAAACATCCTATGTGATAGAAATTAAGATCTATAGAGATAGTTCTTGAATTTTTCATAACCTGAGTAAGAGCACATATAGATAGTAAGATATTGAAACAGTTCAACATATAGGATTCAACGAGAGAGAATCCAAATTAGTCTCTCATGAACCCTATGTTGTATTCTTGTGAAGAATCGAATGACATGAGTAGGATGCCATATGTACTAGCAGTTGGATATATCATGTATGCTATAAATGTACTTATCCCATAATTTTGTATGTATTGGACATGACAAAATGGTATTAATTTCCAATAAGGGTTAATGGAATGTCATCCATTACTACTTGAGAAGCACTAAAGGATAAGTTGCTAGTTAATAGAAACAAAGAAGAGTTGAATGCAAAGGGTTACACTGATGCAAGCTTCCGAAATGACATAAAGTAATCACAATAAAATATGTTAAAGAAAAGGCGTTGAAGGGTTCTGAACTAATTGCCATTAATTCTATTCTACAAATAAAATTTGAGTATCCTGCTGTTAATAACACACAAGAGGACACTATATGGGTCTAGAAGTTCATATAATGAACTTAAAGAGGCTCCAACCATTGATGACACAATAGAGATATGAAAATAATGGAGCTACCAGTTAGGCAAGGAATATCAGATACTGCATTTCAACAGTTCCATCTCACACGAGAAATCATACAATGAAGAGATGATGAACATGCAATATACCAACTATAGAAAAATGTTTCTAACCCACCAGATTAGCACTTACGCAATGGAAACATGGTGGACATGTTTAGATCACTAAGAATATGATTCATTGGTGATTGGCTCTAAGTGCAAATGGGAGTTTGTTGGTATAGTATGCCTAGAGAGCCAATCATATGATGATTGAAATGGAATATAACATAAAGGATTTGATTAATATTCATAAAGGCAAGCTTCCAATTCATTTAGTTTCACTTAGTTATGAGATAATGAGGAAACATTGTGGATATTTAGAGAATGACAATACTAAATGACATATGTCTTCAAGCACATGACTTGAACAATGAGATCATATGGATTCTAAGAGTATGTACATTGTTAATATGTCCCTGATCGGTTGTTATAGTGGAAGGCATATAGACAACAGTAACACACAAGATTGGAGTGTTTGTTGGTTGATGACAAAATCTCATTAGTCATTATATGGTATATCAAAACATATACTTGTTAGAGAATAATGTATTAGATAGGTCCACCTTGAGAATGACACATGGAAACCATCATTGGTGGTCATAGTCATCTCTCATAGTGAAGGTGGTGATTGTGGTTCTTAGACCCGAAGTCACTACATTCATTACATGTTGTTCGGTATACTTTGACATCATCAAGCATAACCCTGAATAAGGATTGCCATAAAGGTGATGATTGGGTAGTCGTGACACATGGGGGCTGACTATGAGTGGTGTAGATGAGATTTGTCCCTCCTAATGGAGTTTGATATTCTGGTCATTTGATAAGTGAGATCGAGAAAAGCATGTGCATGCACATGTGAATCAAAATATGATATTGAGGTCACATATATCTCAGAGAGTCTTCTCTTGGTTCAAGAAACATGGATTGAACATTGAGAGGATGATGTTTCCATGCCTCAAGTTTATTCCAGATATCAGAGATCAAGGAATTATACAATCACTACAAAACCTTGCATATATTGTAGTTTGAAGTTGTTCTCCTATTTTCCATTCACTTGGGCAGCACTAATGTGCGAATAGGCACCCCTCTTTGCTTTTGATGTCATAA
The DNA here is from genome assembly GCA_963693085.1 of Alisma plantago-aquatica. Taxonomy (NCBI): domain Eukaryota; kingdom Viridiplantae; phylum Streptophyta; class Magnoliopsida; order Alismatales; family Alismataceae; genus Alisma; species Alisma plantago-aquatica. The sequence goes on along the minus strand of OY856409.1, from coordinate 73,579,157 downwards.
GTTAGTTATGGACATTCACTGCCAATGTGATGTGGGACCTGTAGGGTCACACACATAGGAACTCATCTAGAAGAGGATTTTAATCATGCATGATGGTTGGATTGATTATTAAAGTATTTAGGCATTCAATTCAAGCAATGAATCAGCTAACTAGACTGCCAGTCGGTCAGCTCAAGTGTTGAGATGATCGCTTGGAGTGTTAGGTTGATTAGAACAGAATTGGCTAATTTTGCATGAATTAGAACACCAACCGATTGGTTCATTGAGTAAACCGATTGGCTCAGATTGGATGAGATGATCAGTTCACTTTTTCAACTTATCTGCTCGGGTATGCCAACCAAAGGTTTTGGTGACTTTTTTGAATTCGTTAGAAAAGTTGATCGTTTCACTTGCTCAATTGGATTGGTGAAAGGAATTAATGTTTATCATTAATTGGAGATGAATTTCCAAATTCATATGTGACTGGGAAAATGGTTAAATGACCAGTTTGGACTGTCAACTGATGATCTCACATGTGAACCAATCAGTTTGGTTTCCAACCGACCGGTCTGTGATTTGCAAGTTGTCAAAATTTATGATCTTCCAATCCCTTCCACTCCCATAGAGATTAGGAACCCAGACCCTAACCCCTCCTATAAATAGAGGGATACTGGGAGCTTCCATGAATACAACTCAATTGCCTCTGACAATTTCCTCTTTCGTTATGGTAACCAATAGAGAGTCTGAGTAAGTCATACCTGCTAAAGGGAAGGATAGCAAGGGAGAAATCATTATGGGAGAGCAAGTTGGTGACTAGTACACCAACGGGAGGGACAACTCCTTCCTATCTATTCTATTAGAATGACATGAGTTCTAGTTGGTCCGTGTGGAGTTCTCTAGGGGCGAGGAGGCCTTTGCCCATTGCTAGGAGGGTAATGTTAGATTGCATCCCGTGGCGAGACGGCAGGAGCCGTTGGAGCTGTTGTTTGAGTCTACTTCCTATGGTGAAGACAAGGAGATGCACATACATCGTCCAAGAGCAACTAGAAGATAGTTGTACTGCAACGAGTTGTAGTCACTGAACTTTCTCCAGGACTACGTATAAAGTTGTTAAACCATCTTTCCTATTTCATAGTAGGTGACATGATCTTGCTGTTCTAGGGAATATAGATAGATAAAATATTTATTTCTACTGCCTACTATATCCCCATATTTCCCTATAGTATCAATCATTACTCTAATGATAACTCAACAAGGAAACCTAAACCATAGAATAGGACTTATTAGGGTTTAATATAATTAATGTCATGGTGACCCTTTAGAATTTACATTCATGCAGATTAAAATGTGGATTTCTAGATTTGTGTGTTGATTGGATGATATGTTTGAAGTATGATTGTATAATCTGCATGGCTCACCATCGAGGTATGTGGTTACGCCTATGACTACTCGACTTAACTGACTCCCTAGGTTTTATGAGGTTTCCCGCATTGATTGCAAATAAACTATTTGTTGTTTATTTAGTTCCTACTTCACTATGATTATCACATTATATACGTATAACTTGCTCAACTATCTCTAATGGATATAAGTAATACATGTGGTATGTAAGAAATGTCACTATGGTGATGAATGATCAGGTTGTGATAAGAGTATCACCTCAGGAAAAATCCTATGCAAGAAATTTCAATATGGTGACCAGTTATCTGACCCAGAAAAGAAGATCACTTGGGGCAAAGGCCTATCTAAGAATGTCACAATGGTGACTGGTGATTGGGCCAAGGCTTATGTATGATATAACCAATGCAGGGACTAACCCTAGAGGGAGGGTTCCCCACATGACTACTCTAAAGAGGGAGTGCCCCATAGAGATTAAGTTGAGAGGCTAGAAAGAAAATGCATGTTCAATTTTGTAATCATATTTGTTGCTATGGCTGATTATATTGTTACACCTACATGTGAATATTATGGTTCCCCCACATATCAATATAACTTGTTATACTGATATGTGCTTTTGTTTCATGACATTTTAGGTACATGCTAGATAAGATGATCTCGAGATATGCTCGACATGATGATCAACCAAATTTACTTAAATATATTAAAGTTAATTGTAAGGAGGATTAGCTAGACACTTCTCTATGTACAGTTCTGATGATAGAACTTCATGTAAAATCATGTTGTAAACAATATTTGAAATGAATGGAAATTATTTTCTATTGATTATTATTTGTTTAAAATTTGGATCCTTGGAAATTTTTTAAAAATGGATCTCATCTTTTTGACTGTCCTTATTTGGGGGTCATTGAAAATGTGAGGTCGTTACACCAAACCTCTTCTTTAATGACCAAGGAAGAGCACTAAACCTTCAGTTCTTCTTTAGTGGAATTGAAGATCATCAAACCTCTTCTTTAATGACCAACGAAGAGAACCAAACCTTCACCTCTTCTTTAATGGCTTCGATGAGCACAAAACCTCTTCTTTAATGGCTAAGGAAGAGCATCAAACAATATTGTTGAATAAGATTAAAGAGAGAGAACACCAATGCTACAAATATCAAATCTTTAGAAGATTGCAATATGAAGCACTCTTTGAAAAAGTGATGATCAACTTCCACAAGGATAGTCAAGGCTATATTTGGTGGAGTATGACACTATTGTTGACCTATGGCTTAGATATGAAAATAGCAATGTAGAATTCTAAGCTTGGATAAAGATAGCATGTAATAGGTTTGCTCAAGGTTTATAGGCACTCATATATAAACACTTAGGAATTCTCAATATAGCTATTGGGAGTATTTCAACCAAGATAAAGGCTAAACTAGCTATTAGAAGTCAAAACACAAGTTTACAACAACTAGAAAAATAGATGTAAATTTTCATTGCAGAATGATCTTGGTAAAAGAATAATTTGATCAAAATATTCCAAATAAAAATACTATTATATTTTTGAAATATATATCGTATGATTCGTCTAGTGACATCTAACTATCCTAAAGACTTGGTATAAGTGTAGAATAAGGTTTAAGATAGGATTGGTCCATTCATCACTTGTTCTTACATCATTCTTAGCAACTTGTACAAAATACACATCTACAAAGCATATACATGGTACAACTTGTCCTACAAGCATCCAAAGACATATATAATTGCATGTTCTTTATTGTTGGATCTTGTCTAAATTCCTTGATCGCCCAAAACAATAAATGCACATTTTAGTAACACAAATGGGAAAATTTTGCATCATCGAAATATGAGTGTGGCATATCCAAAAAGCCAACAATAACAATAAGATCCAATCCACAAGCCATCTCTATGCGTGTGACCCTATAGGAACCATACTACGTTGGTAATGGATTCAATATTAAGATCCATAAGCAATCAACAGCGTCTAGCCGCAAACCATTGCTACCCAAGTAATAGGATTACCCAAACAAGACTAAACCAGCAATGAACCATGTTACCATGATGTATAATTCTTTTGTAATGAGTATCTTGATTGAACTAGAGACTTGGACACATCATCATCATTAAATTCAATCTAGGTTCCTTGATATCCAAGTAGACTGGCAAGGTACATATGATCTCAGTATCATATATTGACTCATGAGCTTGGACATGCGTTTCTCTAGTCTCAGTTAGAAAGAGGCCTTGGATATCACTCCCATTATCTAAGAGGGGCAAATTCATTCTACATCACTCACAATGTGTAGTACTATTCTCATCGCACCCAATCACTTCCTTTATGGTAACCTTCTTCAAGGTCACATTGGGTCGTGTCAAAGCGTGATGATTGTCATATCGGGGCGATTGTAGTGACTATAGGTCGATGACCACAAAACCACTATCATATTTGTGATTCAATTGTGACTATCATGTAATAGTTCACAAATCACTCTCAATGTGGGTCTATCTAGTGCACTTCTTCTCTAACAAGTATCTGTGTCTGACTTGGTATCCAATACCTATGACTCATGAGACATGGTCATCGGTCACCACACATACTAGTCTCACATGTATTATTGTTGTATAATCCTTAATAATACTTGAATTGGCACATTTAAGAATATTGTTCTACCATCCATTGGGATCTCATACTCAAGTCACATACTTGGAATCCCATTGCTTTAAACCAATCATTCTAAATACATTTATTATGTACATTAATATAGTAGTAACTAAATGTTCATTAATAAATTAAAATTCACATTATTGATCAAATCATAAGTACAAAATATTCTTTCAGTAATCATGTAATAATTGGCTTATAGGTAATATAAACCAACAATCTCCCACTTGCACTAAATCCAATCACTCACATATCTAATACCAAGTGATCTAACATGATCATTATGCTTCTACTGTGATAATACCTTTGTCAAGGGATTAGAAATATTGATCTCTACTGATGCCCTAGTAATCTTCATGTCCCCTCAATGAACAATCTCTTGTATGAGATGGAAGAGTTGAAGAATATGCTTGGATGTTGATGTGATCTATGTTCCTTGGCTTGCGCGATAGCCCCATTGTAGTCACAGTATAGTTCTCTTATGTCAGTAATGCTGGGAACAACTCCAAGTTTTTTGATGAACTCCTTCATCCATGCAGCTTCCTTTGTAGCATCTAATGCAGCCATATATTCAACTTATGTTGCAGAGTTAGGCATGAACGCTTGTTTGGAACTCTTCCAACTTACAAAACCACCACTAAGGAAAAACACATAACCAGATTGCAATCGGTGATCATTTTTATCAGTTTTGAGGCTTGTGTTATTGTAACCCCTTACAACCATCTCTTCATCACCTCCATATATTACGAGAGAACCCTTAGTCCTATAAAGGTAGAGTAGGTCAGGCCTAGGGTTTCCAATCCAGTCGGCATATGGTTCACAACATAGAATTCACATTCTACTAACAAAACTAAACTATGGCTATCAAAAACATCACCATAAGATCAGGGGTGATACCAATTCCAATTAGTCTCCTCCTCACTACCTAAACTACTCTTACAAAATAGAAAGATATTCTTCTCACCTTCCCATACATTTGTCTAATGTATTCACTATAGTCCAGTGACCTTCACCTGGGTCTTCCTGATATATACTCCTCATGCTCAAGGCATATGAGATGTCTGGACGTGTACATACCATTGCATACATGAAAAATCCAATTAAGGAATCATATGATATTTACTCATGCAACCCCTTTCTTTCAAAGATTTGGGACAATTTGCCTTAGAAATACTTACCCCATGACACATGGGTAAATTCCCTTTCTTAGACTCTTGCATGCTAAACTGTTTTGACACTTTGTCATTGTATGTACTTTGACTTAAGACAAGAATCCTTCTAAACCAATATCTATAGATCTTTATACCTAGAATATAGATGGCTTATTAGAAGTCTTTCATTGAGAAACTATTACCCAACCACGTCTTCACCATTTGGAGAGATGGAATATCATTTTCCATGAGTAGTATATCATCCACATATAGTAAGAGGAATATTACAATGCTCCCACTAACCTTCTTGTAAACACGAGTTAATCTTCACTATTTATGAAGCCAAACACTTTGACTTATTCATCAAAACAAAGACTCCATCTTATGGATGTTTGCTTCATCCATAGATTGATCTTTACAACTTACATACCTTTCTAATATCCTTTGGAGATTCAAAACCCTCAGGTTGTTTCATATATTCATCATCAAGTAGATTCTCATAAAGGAGTGCAATTTTGACATCCACTTACCAGATATCATAGTCATGGTATGCTACAATGGCAAGCGTAATCCTAATGGAGTTGGCCATGGCGAGTATTGAGAAAGTTTCATCGTATTCAAGACCTTGAACTTGTTTGAAACCTTTAGCCACTAGTCCCCATTGTAGGTCTGGACATTTCCATCCATGTTTGTCTTCTTCTTGAAGACCCACTTGTACCCAATGGGTTTTACCCCTTTAGGTGGTTCCACCAAGGTTCATACCTTATTGTTATACAGGGAGTTCATTTCAGATCTATGGCCTCAAACCATTTACCAGAATAGCTTCCATGGAGGTGGTTGAATCATCTTGATCTATGACCAACACATCACCATCTAGAGTCATATGAAATCCAAATCTCTCTGGTTCATGCTAAGTCCTACTATATCTATGAGGTTCATGTGTTTGTTGAGGGGGTAGAGGTGCCCCAACTATTTGTGGTGCCTCCTCATATCCCTCTTTAGGTTCATTGTCATTTTCTGTATCATAAACTTCTTCAAATTCTATTTTCCTCCCACTAGTATTTCTAGATATAAAATCCTTGTCTAAGAAGCTACCAGTTCTAGTAACAAACACTTTATTATGGGAAGGAATATAAAAATAGTATCCTTTAGTTTCCTTAGGATACCCATAAAATAACACTTGTCAAATTTGGGTCCCAATTTCTCGAGAAACAAATGCTTCACAATCCCAAACCTTCGTGAAAGACATATTGCAATGCTTCCCGGTCCATAAATCATATGGTGTCTTTGAAACCTATTAAGATATATTTATCATCAATCATTGTTTCTCTTTGTTTCTGTTTTTTTTACTTAAGTCTTATGTAATATGGGCCTAAGTATAAAATCCCCATCAAGGTTTGTTGTTTTATTTCTTGCTATGTCGCCTCCCATTAATAGGAGAGGGTTGTACTCTTTCTGTGATATACAAAGACAACTGCTTTCAACATGGTATTAGAGCATTCCAAGCCTCTTCCACTGCTATCTCTCCTACCATCCCTATTCATCATCTTTTTTTTCTCTACCACTTCTTCTAACACCTAGATAAATCCTACCTATCCTCTTCCCCTACAAGTGAATATAAGGGCACGACCTACAACCTTTCTATCAGTCTTATTCCATGAAAATGGGTTGTTTAGTAGGTCGTACGACATCCTTTTTGTGGTCATTTGTGACCAACTTTTTTAGGGCTTTGTATATGTATTATATGATATGAGTTGGATCTTTCCAACATATCTCTATTTCTCTTGGTGATCCATAAGGTTCACCACCTACACTGGGCCTTTTCCTAGCCTAGATCTGCAATATCCTCACCTTAGACGCGTGTCTCTAGTCCGAAACAGTGTGTTGTCATCCATTGTTGTAATGAATTTCACTACACTCGGCACATCATGTCAACATCTTGAGATGGAGTGTCAGTGACTTTTGGACCTTATTTTAGTTCTATATTTGCTGCTCTATTATACCTTGTGTTAGTATATTATGGGTTCATCTTCTTCCTCTGTTAGGAACCCCAAGACACAACCCAAGTGTGTAACTTCTGTGATGTTTAATGGTTGCAACTATGTCCTATGGGTACACTCCTTTCAGACCTATGCACATTATTTGGGAAAACTAGAGCATATTACATATATACCTCCATCAAAAGAAGACACATCTGAAAAAAGGACGAATACTATAAAAGTGAGTTGAACATGACAATTTGGTTCTCTCCTAGACTTAGAATAGATGTGAATCACATATCTTTGCTAGCCTACTTGTCACTGATGCAACTAAGGAGGCATGGGATCACCTTGCTCAAGTGTACTATATAAAAGGAAATGCATCTCAAGTATTTGATCTACACAAATGTTTGCATTCTCTCATACTTTTTGATTTGCGAGAGAACCACCCTCGCACGAGCGCCACTTTTGTGACCCCCACAGGCGGCATAAACTCTCAGGGACCCTGACCCACCCATAAGGGTGGCCCCAACTAGAAGCATCATTGGCCGGCTGATGCTATGGGCAAAGCATTTCTGAGGCCATAGCCAGGAGTCGAACCTATGACCTCCCACAGAGGCCTTGCGAGCCGCACCGCCTGAGAATTCTCTCATACTTGAAGATAACTTAGATTTAACATCACATTTTGACGATTTTAAAGGGATTTGGGGCTAGCTCAAGCTTCATCTCCCTTTATCATTTGATCTTTTCTTTTTACTTTAGAAATAAAAAATAGGAAAAGAGATTGGAGTAGCTACTGAGTTTTTAGTCAGAAAACCAAATAGACTAAAACAAGTGACTCGTGCATGGATAAGGAAGGATTGCATACAAGAATCTAAATTCGGCACACTCATTTATGAATAAAAAAGGGTTGAAAATTGATACCCTGATCCTCCTGTCACAAAAAATATTGTAGGGGTTTCAATAACACAACAATATGTGAATTATGAGGAAGAGAGCAATCTGATGTACTCTCACCTTGCTTCATATTTTGTGTGTGAAAGGGTTTCACACTTATAGGCATGGCTTAGATTTCCACTTTAGGATGTTTGTGGTGATACAGAGCTAGAGAAGACACCAGTCTAATCTATACTTCTCAGTGCCAAATCCTTTCACACTTCTGGGCACCAATAGGTTTGGCAATTCCTAGCACAAACTTGTTCTGCACCTCTAAATGCAAATTGGTTTTGCCCTGTAACATCCCATGATTTGAGGCCTCAGATGAAATAATCTTAAAAGGAATGATTGGAGTACCCACATTACAAGCAAAATACACTACACGATTGTATTATATCTTTTATTATTTCCATGAGGATTTGAGTCATACCACTCAAATCCAACTGACCACTGCTAAGTCGAAATCGGTTCCATACAAGGTCAATGGAAGAGCTGGAATCCATGACCTTCCCAACACCTCTTGGTCAGCATAAGAGAAAACACCGCAAAGACATATCAATCAACTACAACAATGACATATATTCAAGCTAAAGGATTGGCTCATGCATGGCCATGCATTATAACAACACCTAGCCCACCTTGGTATAGGTAATGACACTAGAAGAACATGCTCACACATGGCCATATTAAAAAGAAGGATTGTCTCATGAATGGCCATCCATATCACAAGGAGAGCAGCTCATGCATGGCTGTCTCACAGAACCTATAATTTTGGATGCAAGGAGATACTCGATTTGCACCCCCACATATTCAAAAATACGTGCTCTGATTTTCCCATAGGGATGACTCATTTCACCATCCAGCACTAATATTGACACTGGTATGGATCAACGAAACATGGCACCTACATGATAAGAGGTTATATCTCTTGCTGGGATATGGGTCTCACCCTTGTGGTTCCCCACATTTTCAGGTAATCAGAAGTGACGAAAATAAACTTGTGTCAGAAAAGAGGAGATATAGTAATGAATCTTTGAGAAAGTTGATTAGATGTCTAGTGTGTCCTAGATTCGTTCCTGTACTATCAGGTCTAGGTAGGAAAAGTTTGTATATGGTGTTTCAAATGAATCCGAATTTTGTTAGCATGTTAATGCTTATTTGTGTGGCATATACAAATATTGTTATCATGTGTATATATGTCGTGCCTAAGGTGATAGAACAATTTGTATCAAATTCTTATCATAGTATGGATAAAAAAAAGATGGTTGGCTCTTATGAAAATGTTTCTGAGCAGGTGCTGATGTTGAAATCGATTTTATTTTATCCATATTTTTGGGTATGTAATTAATTGGTGATTGATTGTGTTTAATGATTTGAGTAATCTCATTTAATGTAACATGTTCTCATAAGTTGGTATCAGAGCTTTAAGTTCACTGAGTCTATAGGGACACTAGGACTTAAGCCTAGGATGATGTGTAAGTTGGGAATGTGACACAAAAACATGGTGCATACTGCCTAATCTCAGTACTTGGATGCCCTAGCCAGATATTCAATTATTGAAGAAAAGTTAAGTATGAAACTCTTAGATTGTTATCTTTCTGATTACTCTGATCAAGTAGTCATTTTGAGACAATCTAAAGAGCATAAAGAATAAGAAATCAAGGTGCAAATATCTCAATCCTACCTTAGAGAAGACGAGAATTGCATCATTATCTATCAAAACTTGAATATTTGGTAACTATAAAAGAAAGATACAACACTATGAAACCTAAATCTAAATACAAATAAGGAAAAGAGGAGTTCTTGAAGATGTGATTCAAGAAGATAATAAAGTAAAAGATAGATAAGTCTATGCTTATAAAGTGAATCAAGGTATGAAATCCACATAAGATGGAGAGAACTCTAATGATAAGTATAAAATGAGAAGATAAATGAGAACAATGATAAAGGAAAAAGGTGGAACCTAAGTTAATCTCAGACCAACCTATGTGTGTAAGAAAGTGTTAATGTAAAATCTGAATGGAATGTGAAAGAAATTAAGGGAGATGATCCATGTTTAATGAAGAAAATGTGGAATATGATGATTTACCTATTGATAAGTGGTTGAAAAAAAAATAAAATAGGAGAACATACCCAAGTGTGATAAATAGTTATCAAGGAAGGAGTAACGGGATATGTTAATCATGATGATTCCTATGCTAATGGCAAGGAACCTGAAATGAAAAAGGTAAAATGACTCATAAGAAGTTGTTACCCCCATAATAAAAATAAAATTGGTTACCTTTTTACCAGTGACCCTTCAATAATGTTGCGATGATGTGGGAAGTGTGTTTCTCTTTGCGTCTTTCCTTTCTAGGGTACAACTTTCAAGTGGATCATTACCACTTGGTACGTGTGGATTCGCTACAAACATGAGGGTGGATAGCTTATTATAGCATAAGGTTGTTTGGACTATGGTTCAAAGATCATAAAGTTTGTGATGATTTTGCTTTTAATCTTTCCAATAATTAGGAAGACTCCTCTTATATGTCTTGATATTTGTTATGTTGGTAAAAGTGGATGAGATAATGATGTGAGTTCCTTATAGCACATGAGGTGGATACCAAGGTAATGAATCCTAGTATCCAAGATGTATCAACAGTATGAGAAAAATGTGAAGGTTGGAGATGTTTATTAAATGAACATTCTAAGTATTCCTCTCCCTGAGAGAGAGAGAGTTAATGATGACCCTCAAAATGTTGTTCGGATGAAAGAAAAAGTGATTCTATAATGTTGTGTACGGTTCAGTGATAGATGGGCAAGACCACCATCAAGGGTAGATGGTTTGTTGGTCAATAGATATGTGATACCGTGTTCCTTTAAGATAAACCCATGATCAAATATCAATGCATATGAGTTATATTGGATGACATAATTCACATGGCCATGACGAGTTTAAGAGTTATGTCCTTTAGACTAATCAATGTACAAATAGAATTTATGAATAGGAGGAACAGAGTGTTCCATTCATGTCATACAAGTTATACCAAGCTTTGAATGATGACATGTCAAAGTATTTCAAATATGGTCAAAAATATAATCAATATTTCTTCAAAAACCTTAGGGTTGCTGAAGCAACTATATCTATGAGACAAGTTGAACAAAAGTGAGATGGAATTGATTAAATGTCTTTATGGGATCATGATATGTCTTCTAAGTAGGTTGTGTAAATCCTAATAAGGTGAAGATAATGTTGTTGTTTCACCCCTAACAAGGTTGACTAGGAATGATGTTTCCTTGTATGGAATGACAAGTGCCAGCATCAACATTTCTTTTGATGTTGAAAAAGAACTTGCAAGTATTCCAATGTCAATATATATATATTTATAAATTAAAAAAAAAGATGGATACATCGCCTTTTTTTATTCTTCAAGAAATGGTATGGAAACATGCCATGATTGGTAAAAAGCTAGAAAGTATGACTTTTGAGTAATGTGTTGATACAATAGATATAATTTTAGGATGATATCTAGAATTTAAAGTTGAACATTACTACAAGAGTTGTACAGATGACACAACAAGTTTCTACATTCCATATTGAGAATGTCTTCTTAGGTGGGGTTTTTGTGCTGACCCAAGATGAGATATGTATGAATGATGTGAAATCACCATGATATGCAAGTAACCATGTGAAGGTAATAGGATGAGGTGAAAAGGAAGTACCCATCTTTGTTTACCTTGGATTTCAGGGGCGAAATCCCTGTGAGGGGTTTATAGTTGGAAGGCCCCTAAACTTTCTTTATGAGTTGAATAAGCTTAATTATCATAATTGAATTATTATAACCCTAATATAACCTTGTAATATGCTTTGAAATCATAATACAATATTAAGTTTCAAATTTGGTCCAATTTGGACACTGTTTGAGCAAGTTATGCAAGTTTATGCACATTTTGGACTTTTCTACAATTTACCCAATTGAGAGGTTTTCATTGAAATTTATCACTTTCATTATGTTCCTTGGATATTCTATCATTATTCTTGATATTGTTGATCCATGGGTCACCTATTTAATCCTTGGTTTGAAGGTGTTTTCTCTAAGGGTATTTTAGGGTTTACCCCTTCATGGATGAGCTACCTTTTGTAGCTATCAACTAATGAATTATTTGTTTTGCTTGAAAATTCAAGAAATGAGAATAATTATGTCTCTATGGACGTTGGGGGAGATTCTTGTGTGTGTGATTGTATATTCTTAATGGTTTAAGGCCATGAACACTTGGAAAGATACTCAAACTCCAACTTTTTCTTTTTCTTTATCTTAAAGTTTCATATATGTATCCCTCCAGACCAAAATAAGTCATTTGCTCTCCACCACTTCCATACTTATATGAAACTTGTTCTCCCTCTGTTATTATATGAATTTCCTATCCAAGGAAGAAGAAATAGGGGATCTTCTTGGAAAAAGAATGTAGGGTTGCAATTGACTTTCTTTTAGGGTTTGAAAATCTTACTTCTAGTGATCTTAACCTAAAAGAGTAAGAATCCCCTTCTTTCTGACATTTATTTCTTTTTTATCCTTCCTCCTACGTTTCTACAGGTTTTAACCTTGTTGTTCAATGGTAGAAATTTCTCTAAAGCTCTGTAAACCCTACCTTTCTTGCTCCTTATGCTTAAGGTTTGCTCATTTGATGAAGAAAGGTGCTAGATGGATGAGTTCACAACTTATGCTTGGATTTTCTACCCTACCTGCTCATGTTTTATTCTGTTTGGGAGTTTATCTTCTCATTATAGGCAAGTTTTATAACTTGCTCCACGTTTATTGCTTACCATAAGCTTGCTAGCTCATGTTCTTGCTTGAAAATGATGATTCATGCACTAAAAAGCTATGCTTGACTTGGATTTCGAATTTTATAATGTTCCCTATTCTGATTTCAGTTCTAGATGAACCTGTGATCATGTGTACATTATTCCTAAGGTATATTATGACTTGGATCGGGTTTCTTTGACAACCTATGGTGCTAAGAACCTATCGAACAATGGTCAATTTAAGGGTTTAAAGTTGATTTCTTCTATAAACACATGACTCGATGGTGGTACCATTGCAACAACCCTATGGTGTTGTATTCATGACAATTGATGGTGGTGACCAAGGGTGTCAACTGAAATTCACCCCTTAGGTCATGTTTTTGCCTGATTATAAGCTTAATGATCAACAACTAAGTACCCTAATGATGCTATCAACCAATGGTGATATTAGTTTGATATTTGATGTTGATTAATGAATATAGTGCTGATCTAACAACCTATGGTGACTTAATGGTCAATAATGATGGTGGGTCAGGTCTCCAAAATCTATGGTGAATTAATCATATAGTTGCATCATTAATTAATCCTTGGACTAATGGTTTCTTGGGTCACTTGATGAAATGGTCGAACCTATATTGTAATTAATAGTTTTAACATATGAACTTGACCCAATGGTCAAGATCTACTATTTATTCATCCAATAAAGTGGAATGATGGCTAATGTAATATTTTGGTCCTAATAATTTGATTTAAATGGTTTTCTTTATATGATCAACTTAAGGAGCTTACTTGTTGACAATGGATGGCTTGTTTTAAATGAATAGTCGATTGTGGGATTTACCCTACTCTCAATGGAACTTTTTGTGTTGTTAATAAAGGGATGTCTAGCGTTAGATGGTGACTATTTCTAGATCACAAATCAAGGACTTCATAGGTGATTTATATAAGGAGTTTACTTATGTAAACAACCCATGGTCGTACCTTTTAAACATCCAATGGTTCAGGGTGACATTGTGGCATAGTAATATGGGTTGAATGATAATGGAACAAATGGAGGGTTAGCCTTAATAAGGTAGTCTTACCTATTCACTCATATGAATTGAAGGGATGTCAATCATATTGTGTTGATATGTAACCCTAATGAGGCATATCTTGTTATATGTAGCTTTAAAATAACTAAATGATGGTAATTGGGTATGAATAGTCCTTGAATGACTAATACAATCATGGAGTACTTTGTTACTATTGTTGAAACCCTAGTATGCTATAACCCAATGGTTACACCTTGATTTATGTGTGGGTTCATACTTGAGAATAGTATGGAATGTGATGGTGATGCTTCACCTTATGCATCCATGATCTAATGGGGATGTCGTGAGGTAGGGTTTGGGTATGAGTGCTGATTAGTAACATTAATATAATTTATCTCGTTGAACCTAACTCTAATGCAAATAGATGAAGATGAGTATTCATGTTTACATTCTTATATGATGGAATGATGGTGGAAAAACCTCCTTAATATGATCATAACCTTAATATGTTAATTGGTGGTTATCATAGCCACATGGTTAATACTCTCTTATGCTAAACATGTGCATTATGGATATGATGAGGGTTAATGATATCTAGATTCCTTGCATGTTGATGTAATAAAGGAATGTTCTTCATGTTAATATAACCCTACTATGATTGTTTATGAATATCTCCTACCTCATTAATGCAATATTGTGTTGATCTGGTGTATTATATGTAAGTGAAGTAGTTGAGCCTTGTTATAAGGCATGCAAAGATAATGATGATCTTACAAGGAATAGTATGATGGTCTTAATGACCTTTGGGCATGGTTGAGCCCTGAATGAGGTGTAATCCTCTTATGTTGATAAGGGTTGATACCCTTTGATATTGTGAAAAGGATTTATATCTTGTGATAGTATTATGACTAGTGTGGTCTCATGAATGGCAAGTGAATAGTACCATGTGATGATGAGATGAGAAATTATGTTCCACACATTTTATATCTTTTAAAAGTTGTGATATGTACATGCTTTCTAGAAGTGAATTCGGTTTTGTATGTCCAATTGTTTGATACAACCTGAATTCCCCCAATTGACATAACTAATCAAGTGCAACTCTAATCATGTAGTGCTCTATGCCGTAGAGCCCTCTTTAGTGTCAAAAGTTGTTGGATGGTGAAACAAGTATTCCTCAGGGAAACTCGGAGCGCATATTGTTGAGTATGTGGGGTTGGCAAGTTCAAGATATATCCTTGTCATCCACAATGCAGGTTGTGGAGGATGGTTGTGGTCATGCCTCATACATATGACGTGATTGAGGACAACTGTAGTTGTACCTCAGATTAGATGGTTTTGAATACCCTAAATGCTAGCTCCGTGACCTGTACCAAGGTGGGTTAGTTATAGGGCTATAAGCCGCTATTTTGCAGTTTGACTTATATGTCACTGCCTTTTTACTCGTACTAACTGAGGGGAAGATATCTTAGGATACCGATACTCCTAGATCTTGTACGGAACCAAATAGCCCTTCACAGGGGTTGGTTGGACTTTGGATGGTACAGTTCAAATTCCCCATGGCATAATAAAAGATGTAATATAGCTGTGTAGCATATTTGTTTATGGTTATACATGATGTTTCACATTGGATGATAACCCTTGCTTGATATCTTTATATAAAGATGATGCTTAGTGCAATGAAGAGATAGTAGATATGCTTAGGTTGTGGATATGCTTAAGATTGTAGATGAGTACATACAGTAGATATGCTTATGTTGATAACTATACTGCTACTGCTGATTATAATCATGATGCTAGATATCTTATGTTGTTAGTTATGTTTAGCATGCTAGCCATGCCTTTGTTAGCAGAGATGCATATACTGCTAATCATGCTTATGCAGATAGTTGTGCTTATGTTGTTAGCTCTTCTTATGATGTTGATATGTTCAACCTGTTAGACATGCTGATGTTGTTATCTATGCATATGATACTAGATTTATGCATGATGTTAGAGATGCTCATGCCACTAGACTCCTTATACTGTTAATAGGGATATGAGAATAGTCTGGCTAATGAAGATAGTTATTATCTGCTCCTTTATATATTTTGTTAATTATTTATGTTGTTGAGATTATTTGTTATATATGATTAAACTGCTTAAACTGTCTCATTACCTAAAAATGTTGGAATCAATCAACATTGTTAGAGGTTATATCTCTTGCTAGGACATGGGTCTCACCCTTTTGGTTCACCACATTTTTTTAGGTAATCAGAAGCGACGAAAACAAACTTGTGGAAGCAAAGAGGAGCTATAGTAATGAATCTTTGAGAAAGTTGATTAGATGTCTAGTGTGTCCTAGATTCGTCCCTGGACTCTCAGTTTCTGGCAGGAAAAGTTTGTATATGGTGTTTCAAACAAATCAGAATTTTGTTAGCATGTTAATACTTGTTTGTGTGGCATATACAAATATTGGTATCCTACGTATATATGTTGTGGCTAAGGTGGTAGAACAATTTGTATCAAATTCTTGTCATAGTATGGATAAAATAAAGATGTTGGGCTCTTATGCAAATGTTTTTGAGCAGGTGCTGACGTTGAAATTAGTTTTAATTTACCCATATTTTTGGGTATGTGATTAATTGGTGATTGATTGTGCTTTATATTTTGAGTAATATCATTTAGTGTAACGGGTTCTCACAAGTTGGTATCAGAGCTTTAGGTTCACTGAGTCTACAAGGACACTAGGACTTAAGACTAGGATGATGTCTAAGTTAGGAATGTGACACAAAAACATGGTGCATACTGCCTAATCTCAGTACTTGGATGCCCTGGCCAGGTATTCAATTATTGAAGAAAAGGTAAGTATGGAACTCTTAGATTGTTATCTTTCTAATTACTTTGATCAAGTAGTCATTTTGAGACAATCTAAGAGCATAACGAATAAGAAACCATGATGTGAATATCTCAATCCTACCTTAAAGAAGATGAGAATTGCATCATTATCTATCAAAACTTGAATGTTTGGTAACTATAAGAGAAAGATACAACACCATAAAATCTAAATCTGAATACAAATAAGGAAAAGAGGAGTTCTTGAAGATGTGATTCAAGAAGATAATAAAGTAAAAGATAGATAAGTCTATGCTTATAAAGTGAATCAAGATATGAAATCAACATAAGATGGAGAGAACTCCAATGATAAGTATAAAATCAGAAGATAAATGAGAACAATGACAAAGGAATAAGGTGGAACCTAAGTTAATATGAGACCAACCTATGTCTGTAAGAAAGTGTTAATGTAAAATCATAATGGCATGTGAAAGAAATTGAGATGATCCATGTTTAATGAAGAAAATGTGGAATATGATGATTTACCTATTGGTAAGTGGTTGAAAAAAATAATAAAATAAGATAACATACCCAAGTGTGATAAATAGTTATCAAGAAGGAGTAATGAGATATGTTAATCATGATGATTCCTATGCTAATGGCAAGGAACCCAAAATGAAAAAGGTAAAATGACACATAAGAAGTTGTAACCTCCATAATGAAAATAGAACTAGTTACCTTATTACTAGTGACCCTTCAATAATGCTGCGATAATGTAGGAAGTTTATTTCCCTTGGTGTATTTCCTTTCTAGGGCACAACTTTCAAGTGGATCATTGCTACTTGGTACGTGTGGATTCACTGCAAACATGAGGGTGGATAGCTTATTATAGCATAAGGTTGTTTGGACTATGGTTCCAAGATCATAAAGTTTGTGATGATTTTGCTTTTGAGCCTTCCAATAATTAGGAAGACTCCTCTTATATGTCTTGATATTTGTTAAGTTGGTAAAAGTGGATTAGGTCATGATGTGAGTTCCTTATAGCACATGAGGTGGATACCAAGGTAATGAATCCTAGTATCTGAGATGTATCAACAGTATGAGAAATATGTGAAGGTTGGAGATGTTTATTAAATGAACATTCTAAGTGTTCCTCTCCCTCAGAGAGATAAAGAGTTGATGATGACGCTCTAAATGTTGTTTGAAAGGGAAAAAAAGTGATTCTATAATGTTGTGTATCGTTCAGTGATAGCTGGGCAATACCACTATCAAGGATAGATGGTTTGTTGGTCAATAGATATGTGATACCGTGTTCCTTTAAGATAAACCTATGATCAAATATCAATGCATAAGAGTCAGATTAGATGACATAATTCACATGAACATGATGAGTTTAGATTTATGTCCTTTAGACTAACCAATGTACAAATATAATTTATGAATACGAGGAACAGAGTGTTCTAGTCATGCCATACAAGTTATATCAAGCTTTGAACGATGGCATGTCAAAGTATTTCAAATATGGTCAAAACTTTGATCGATATTTCTTCAAAAACCTTAGGGTTGTCGAAGCAGCTATAACTATGAGACAAGTTGAACAAGAGTGAGATGGGGTTGATTAAATGTCTTTATGGGATCATGATATGTCATCTAAGTAGGTTGTGTAAATCCTAGTAAGGTAAAGATAGTGTTGTTGTTTCACCCCTAACAAGGTTGACTAGGAATGATGTTTCCTTGTATGGAATGATAAGTGCCAGCGTCAACATTTCTTTTGATGTTGAAAAAGAACTTGCAAGTGTTCCAGTGTCAATATATCTAGAAAAAAAAGGATGGATACATCACCTTTTTTTTATGCTTCAAGTAATGGTATGGGACACATGGCATGATTGGTAAAAAGCTAGCAAGAATGACTTTTGAGTAATGTGTTGATACAATAGATATAATTTTAGGATGATAGCTAGAATTTAAAGTTGAATAGTACTACTAGAGTTGTATAGATGACACAATAAGTTTCTACATTCCATATTGAGAATGTCTTCATAGGTGGGGTTTTTTGTGCTGAGCCAAGATGAGATATGTATGAATGATCCATGATATCCAAGTAACCATGTTAAGGTAATAGGATGAGGTGCAAAGGAAGTACCCATCTTTGTTTACCTTGGATTTCGGGGGTGAAATCCCTATTAGGGGTTTATAATTGTAAGGCCCCTAAACTTGCTTTATGAGTTGAATAAGCTTAATTATCATAGTTGAATTCTTATAACTCTAATATAACCTTGTGATATGCTTTAAAATCGTAATACAATTTTAAGTTTTAAATTTGGTCCAATTTGGACACTGTTTGAGCAAGTTATGCACATTTTGGACTTTTCAACAATTTACCCAACTGAGAGGTTTTCATTACAATTTATCACTTGAATTATGTTCCTTGGATATTTTATCATCATTCTTGAGCTCTTTGAGCCATGGGTACCTATTTAATCCTTGGTTTGAAGGTGTTTTCTCCAAGGGTATTTTAGGATTTACCCCTTAATGGATGAGCTACCTTTAGTAGCTATCAACTAATGAATTATTTGTTTTGCTTGGAAATTCAAGAAACGAGGGATAATAATGTATCTATGGATGGTGGGAGATCTTATTGTGTGTGTTTTTGTATATTCTTAATGGTTTAAGGCCATGGACACTTGGAAAGATACTAGAACTTCAATTTTTTTGTCTTTATCTTAAAGTTTCATATACTTATCCCTAAGCACAAAAATGAGACATTTTCTCTCTACCGCTCCCCTCCTTCTATGAACCTCATTCTCCCTCTATTATGTTGTGAATTTCCTGTCCAAGGAAGAAGAAAGAGGGGATCTTCTTGGAAAAAGAATCTAGGGTTGCAATTGACTTTCTTTTAGGGTTAGAAAAGCTTCCTTCTAATGATCTTGACCTAAAAGAGTAAGAATCCCCTTCTTTCCTCCATTTATTTCTTTGTTATCCTTCCTCCTACCTTTCTCCAGGTCAGAACCTTGTTGTTCCATGGTAGAAATTTCTCTAAATCTCTAAAACCCTACCTTTCTTGCTCCTTATGCTTAGGGTTTGCTCATTTGATGAAGAAAGGTGCTAGATGGACGAGTTCACAGCTTATGCTTGGATTTTCTACCCTACCTGCTCATGTTGTCTTCTGTTTGAGAGTTTATATTCTCATTAGAGGCAAGTTTTATAACTTGCTCCACGTTTATTTCTTACCATAAGCTTGCTAACTCATGTTCTTGGTTGTAAATGATGATCCATACACTAAAAAGCTATGCTTGACTTGGATATCGATTTTTATAATGTTCCCTATTCTGATTTCAGTTCTAGATGAACCTGTGATCATGTGTACATTATTACTAAAGTATAATATGACTTGGATCAGGTTGGTTTGACAACCTATGGTGCTAAGCACCTATCAAACAATGGTCAATTTAAGAGTTTAAAGTTGATTTCTTCTATAAACACATGACTCAATGGTGGTACCATTGCAAAAACCCTATGGTGTTGTCTTCATGACAATTGATGGTGGTGACCAAGGGTGTCAACTGACGTTCACCCCTTCGGTCATGTTTTGGCCTGATTATAAGATTAATGATCAACAACTAAGTACCCTAATTATGCTATCAACCAATGGTGATATTAATTTGATATTTGATGTTGCTTAATGAATATAGTGCTGATCTAACAACCTATGGTGACTTAATGGTCACTAATGATGGTGGATCAAGTCTCCAAAACCTATGGTGAGTTAATCATATAGTTGCAGCATTAATTAAGCCTTGGACTAATGGTTTCTTGGGTCACTTGATGCAATGGTCGGACCTATATTGTAATTGATGGTTTTAACATATGAACTTGACCCAATGGTTAAGATTTAATGTTTATTACTCCAATAAAGTGAGATGATGGCTAATGTAATATGTTGGTCCTAATAATGTGATTTAGATGGTTTCCTTTATATGATCAACTTAAGGAGCTTACTTGTTGACAATGTGTAACATCCCAATTTGCAAATAAAATAAGTTTAAGGTCCTTAGTGCAATTTCCCACTTCTATTTTCAAAATCCTAAGAATTGATGCAAACTACTCAAATGTAATAACATGTTTCATCATAACTCGAACCTTGATTCAGAATATTACATAACGTTGAAAAGATAATTTATTCATATATAATGGGATAATGACCTTTGTGCACTTGATAAAGAAAATGTAGATAAAACCTAAATCTAACCATATAGGAAGATTCTAGACCCTTTAACTAACCTATGTTATAAATTTGAGTTCAATTGGACCTTGTTTGACCCCTCTAATGGATTTAGAAAGTTTCTATATAGTATAAACCTAAATAAGCTACCTCTTAAAATTAATTGAATCGGTTTTATAAGGTTCATCGTGCAATCACAATGTCACAAACACTATGCATCAGAGGGAAATAGCGGGTTCTTTTGTGGCCATCAAATACAGATCTGATGGTCAAGTCGATCGTCTCCTTCCTTGAGTCCACGAACGCCTAGAATCCTATGACCCCGTTTCCCTTCCCCCTCTCGGTTCTCTCTCACCGGCGTGCCTCAGCCCACAGAAACTTCTCGAATGACTCCATCTTATCGATCCGGTCGTGGTGGTCCCAGGTTCGTAGGGACTTCCTACCCTATTTGAGAAATGCCCAATCGAGCTCAGACTCTCTTCACCGCCCTAGATTTACAGGAGGGCTTCTCAATGCCCAAACCTATATAAAAGGGGGCTAAAATGATCGCAAGCCCTAGAAAGACCCCCCTCTTCGCTCAATTTTGCCTCCTTCCATCCAAGACACCGCCGCCTATTCGATTTTTAGTCTCTAGTGACCTGCACCTCGTGCTGTCGACCCTTGCTTCCTTCTCCGCAATTGATTGCACGATAAGAATGTCCATCACTCCAGCTTTGTTTTCCCCTTTCCAGTTTGCGTTGTTCTCCCTCGAGTCGACGAACCCTGTAGGGCCGCAGTTGCTCCTCTCTGGCGTTCATCGCCTGGGCCATCTGGTGGATCATTGGCCACGAAAGCAGTGGCTTCGGCTTCACTTTCCTCCCTAAATCATCATCCCGTTTGTGGTTAACCCTTTTTCGCCTTGTTTCCAAGTGACTTTGAAACGAGCTTTGATGCTCTGTTCTCGCGACCTGGAGCTAGGAACAATGGTGTTCCTGGCACTGTAGGTCTCGAGTCCATGCTCTTTGAGACCGAAATGATCCCAGGAACTTGTTACTCTAATTGGTTTGCAACGAATCCATCTCGTTTTCGATTTTGGTCCTTGAATTCAAACTGCAATGCGCTGTGTCATCTTCGACTCGAAGATGAAGAAGCCAGGCATGACTTTACCAGTTTTTCCCTCCCGCGAATCTGTTTGTGTGTTATGCGACCGTGGGTATTTTTGGGATTTGAGTGCCCTTATCTCTTTTTCACAAACAGTGAGTTTGTTCGCTAGCTGGCGGTCCCTGATTGGGCCAGCTAAGCAGGGCCCACAACTCTTTGATAGTTTATTTTCCTATTTCGATTTTCCTGGATTTCTGATTGGCTGATGCATGAAAAATCATAACTTTTAATCGGTAGATCGTATGGGGTCAAGTTTTATATGAATCTTGTTCAATTTTTTGACATATATCTAATGGTCAGGGTTTTGAGGTATGTTTTGGTTTGGTTTTCACGAAGTGTCAGGTTTGAGACAATTAGGGTTTAGGATATAATCAAGATGATAACTAATATAAACTGTGATTAATTTCAGGAACCTAGGATTTGACCCAGGATTAGGGAGACTAAAGTTAGGGTTTGCTCCAATAAGGTAAGCAGGTCATGCCATCATAAATATTTACTTTGGTTGATTTGCATGTTATGTATGCTTTATGATTATGCTTTAATTCCAAGTAAATGAATGAATCAAGATTATGATCATGTCTCATAGCATATCATTGCATGATGTTGGTTATATTCCTAAAGTTCTATGTTATCACATATGCTCATTAGTTTATTGATTATGATCATGTAATGATTAAGGAATTTAAGAAAGAATCATGCAATTCATGTAATGAGGGAGAAATCCCATTATGCCAACGATTAATGTTCAAGATTATGGTAATGTTCATTTTAATAACCAGGTTATAAGAAATTGATTAAGTTTTATATGCTCTCACCATTATGGACCTTAGGGTCGTTATGGGCCTTCGTGCCAGTTATGGGCTTTCATAGCCAATCATGGACCTCAGGGTCGTTATGGGCTTTTTAGCCAAATCATGGGCATTCGTGCCAATTATGGGCTCTTAAATGGGAAAATCATAGAGAGTGCATATTTTACTTATTCAATTCTTATTCATGTCAAGTAATTAACTTCAAGAATGCTTAAGTTAAACTCATGTCACATTTTCCTTTCAAGTCAAGTATATGCTATTTTTAGTCAATATAACATGTATGGTGCCGCTTACTTATGATGTTGCTATATTTCGCATTGCCGTGGGACGAGATGTCCCTAGATCAAGGAGCAAGAGGGAACTGAAGTGAGTGATCAAGGGTAGCTGATGCAAGGAAGACTTTAGCTTGGTGGGGTGCCATCTACCACTTAGTAGATTCTTTAGTTTAGTTTATCTTTCCATGTTTTAGTTTTGCTTAGTTTATGTGTGTTAGACTTGAGATCAAGATGAGACAATATATGCTTTAGTTTTGCTCAGCCTACATGTATTAGGTTTTGATATCAGATGATATATTTATGTCTTTCCCTTCCGTGAACAATGTATGAATCTATAATTTTTAGTTGAATGCATGGTGTTCCATTTATCTTATTGCTTTTGAGTATCATGTTTTGTGACGTTCCTCCGAGCCGAGCTACCCATGTTATGGTCAACATGAGGTCTCCTTCCGCTGTTGTGTATGTGCTTGGAGGGGAGTTACACAATGGATGGCTTGTTTTAAATGAACAGTCAAATATGGGTTTTACCCTACTCTCAATGGAACTTTTTGTGTTGTTAATCAAGGGATGTCTAGGGTTAGATGGTGACTATTTCTAGAGAACAAATCAAGGACTTCATAGGTGGTTTATCCAAGGTGTTTACTTATATAAACAACACATGGTCTTACCTTTTAAACATCCAATGGTTCTGGGTGACATTGTGGTATAGTGATATGTGTTGAATGATAATAGAACAAATGGAAGGTTACCGTTAATAAGGTAGACTTACCTATTCACTCATATGAATAGAAGGGATGATTATCATATTGTGTTGATAAGTAATCCTAATGAGGTATATCTTGTTATACCTAGCTTTAATATAACTAAATGATGGTAATTGGGTATGAATAGTCCTTGAATGACTAATACAATCATGGGGTACTCTGTTACTGTTGTTGAAACCCTAGTATGCTATAACCCAATGGTTACACCTTGATTTTTGTGTGGTTTCATACTTGAGAATAGTATGGAATGTTATGGCAATGCTTCACCTTATGCATCCATGATCCAATGGGGATGTTGTGAGTTAGGGTTTGAGTATAAGTGCTGATTAGTAACATTAATATAATTTATCTTGTTGAACTTAACTCTAATGCAAATAGATAAAGATGAGTATTCATGTTTAACATTCTTATATGATGGAATGATGGTGGAACAACCTCCTTAATATGATCATAACCTTAATATGTTAATTGGTGGTTATCATATCTACTTGGTTGATACTTTCTTATGCTAAACATGTGCATTATGGATATGATGAGGGTTAATCATATCTAGATTCCTTACACGTTGATGTAATAAAGGAATGTTCTTAATGTTAATATAACCCTTCTATGATTGTTTATGAATATCTCATAGCTCATTAATGCAATATTGTGTTGATCTAGTGTATTATATGTATGTGAAGTTGTTGAGCCTTGTTATAAGGAATGCAAAGATAATGATGATCTTGTAGGGAACAATATGATGGTCTTAATGACCATTGGGCATGGTTGAGCCCTGAATGAGGTGTAATCCTCTTATGTTGATAAGGGTTGATACCCTGTGATATTGTGAAAAGGATTTATATCTTTTGATAGTATGATGACTAGTGTGGTCTCATGAATGGCAAGTGAATAGTACCATGTGATGATGATATGAGAAATTATGTTCCACACATTTTATAACTTTTAAAAGTGGTGATATTTATATGCTTGCTAGAAGTGAATTAGGGTTTCTATGTCCACTTGTTTGATACAACCTTATTTCACCCAATTGACATAACTAATCAAGTGCAACTATAATCATGTAGTGCCCTGTGCCATAGAGCCATCTTCTGTGTCAAAACTTGCTGGATGGTGAAATGAGTATTCCTAAGGGAAACTTAGAGTGCATACTGTTGAGTATGTGGGGGTGGCAAGTTGAGGATATATACTTGTCATCCACAATGGAGGTTGTGGAGGATGGCTATGGTCATGCCTCATACATGTGATGTGATTGAGGAAAACTATAGTTGTACCTTGGATTAGAGGGATTTGAATACCCTAGATGCTAGCACCATGGCTTGTACCAAGGTGGGCTAGTTACAGGACTATATGTCGTTGTTTTGCAGTTTGAATGATATGTCACTTATTTTTTACTCGTACGGACCGAGGGGAAGAGATCTTAGAATACCGACACTCCTAGATCTTTTAGGGAACTGGATAGCCCTTTGTAGGGATTGGTTGGACTTTGGATGGTATGATTCAAATTCCCCAAAGCATAATAAAAGATATAATATAGTCGTGTAGCATATTTATTTAGGGTTATACATGACGTTTCACATTGGATGATAACCCTTGCTTGTTATCTTTATATAAAGATGATGCCTAGTGCAATTAAGAGATAGTAGACATACTTAGGTTGTGGATATGATTAAGATTGTAGATGTATACATACAATAGCGATGCTTATGTTGATAACTATACTACTACTGCTGATTATAATCATGATGTTAGATATCTCATGTTTTTAGTTATGTTTAGCATGCTAGCCATGCCTTTGTTACTAGACATGCATATATTGCTAATCTTGCTTATGCAGATAGTTATGCTTATGTTGTTAGCTCTTCTTATGATGTTGATATGTTCAACCTGTCAGACATGCTGATGTTGTTAGCTATGCATATGATACTAGATTTATGCATGATGTTGTTGACCTAGAGGTTATACATTGCCTATATTTTGATAATGACTTAACCATTCCATTCATATGTATCTGATATGTGTGTTTAAGATTGTTTGCAGGCATTAGGTACATGAAAAGGATCCAAAATCCAAAGCCCTAAAATGACTCAAGTTCAAGTCAAAATAGATACAAGTGTGCATTTTGGGATTTCTATGTAAATGACCTTAGAACATATTTGTAATCACTTGTAATGATGAATTGACTTGTAATGATGAATTGACTTGTAACTAAGGTGAGAAAATTGATTGGGATATAAAACACCAAGTGTTAATCACTTTAGATGCAATTTAGAAAATTGATTTCAGGCACTTGGTCGGTCGAGTTTCCCAGACTTAAAACTCGACCGATCATCCTTAAGTCAATTTTTTGAAGATAGCATCGGTCGAGTTGTGTTTTCACAGAACTCGACCAATCAAGTGGCTGACCAAAACGATCTTTAGGGATCGGTCGAGTTTCCCTAGGAAAAACTCGACCGACTATTTGAATATCATTTTTGTCTTTTATTTGATCGGTCAAGTTACCTTTGTTGAAACTCGACCGATTGCACTGTATGGAATTTGCAGAAAAAAGTGATGTGACCGTTGGTGGGTTATTTGATCGCAAATAGAGTCATTTTCTTGAAGGAAAATGGCTATATTTCGGCCCAAGAGTTCATCTAACTCAAAGCAACACCCTCATCTATATATAGGACACTTGGAGTTTATTCCAAGGCTGCTCTTTCATTGCAAACTTAGTTCTACTATAGCTGAGAGTATTCTAAGCCTTTGAGCCCCTTTCTCTCTCTACCTTCAAGTAAAATTTGTGAGTATGAGTGAGATAGCTTCCTATGTAAGAGAACTACTCCATGTGTTGATGTAAAAGCTCTCCTTCCCCATCTTCCAACCTCCATTCTTTTGAAGATAGTTGAAGATTCCTCTCCAAGTGAAGGAGAAGGAGGCGTTGTTCTTCAAGGTTGAAGAAGGCAAGCTGCTCTAGGTCTCTAAGTGTAGGAGATAGGTGCTCCAAATCTCTGAGTGAAGGAGAGAAGTAAGGCAACACTTAAGCAAGATAGGTAATCCCTTGAAGGCAGAAGACTTGAAGAAAGGAGTGGGTAAGTCCATGTTGATAACTGAAGACTCCATGCTTCAAGTGGGTAAGCTACTTCTATAGGTTGAAGATCTTTGCTTGAGGTACTAAGCCCTTGGATGTGTGGTTGTTGTATCTTGTAATCTTATTGTGGAATATAAGAGTACCAAGATTGCAAATCCTAGAGATTAACCCACTATAGGTAGTGGACTGACATTGCTCCTAAGTTTAGGACATGGAACCACTCTAAACCACCTGTCCAAGTGCTTGCTCTTCCTTGTCTCTCATCCTTGATGTGCATGTTAGATTAAGTCATCAAATTACTTCATGTTTAAGTTTCTGCAATTAATATAATTGGGTGGTCTAATCAATTTTGTGAGAATTGTTAAGCTCTATTCAACCCCCCTTCTAGAGCCCATTGATCCAACAAGTGGTATCAGAGCAGGTCTTCTCCAAGCTACTTCAACAAGTAGGAGAAGATGGGCGATTCGACACTTAGTTCGCTTAACTTAGAAGGAAGATTCTCCATGAGACATCCAGTCTTCGACGACACCAACTTCCTCTATTGGAAGAGAAGGATGGAATTCTACCTTCAAGGTGTGAGCTATGAAATGTGGAAGATGGTCCACCTCAAATATGAAGATCCAAAGGGGGACATCACCACATGGACTGAAGTTGAAATGAAGCATGCTCAACTCAACGCCAAAGTTGTGAGCATCATCTATGCCGCCCTTACTCCATCCGAGTTCAATCAGATCTCCTCATGGGACACCGCACATGAGATATGGCACAAATTGTGTGTCACCTATGAAGGAACTGAGCAAGTGAAGGAAGCCAAGGTCTACATGCTTGGTGGTCTTCTAGAGAACTTAAAGATGGGTAAGAATGAGAGAGTGGATGATATGTACACTAGGATCAATGTCATCTTAAATGGTTTGTAAGCCCTTGGGAGTGTGATGGATAGAGGTACTATCAACTCTAAGATCTTGAGATCTCTTCCTAAGAGATGGGAGCCTAAGGTTACTTCAATCGAAGAGGTGTACAAGCTAAGTGAGTTGTCAACTGAGGAGCTGGTTGGTAATCTCTAAGCCCATGAACCTAGGCTTGACAAGCAAGAAGAGGAAGAGAGGAGAGAAGAAAAAGAGTCTAAGAAGATAAAGGACTGATGTGATGATTTTGATTCACATTTATAGACTTGTTTTACTCGTGTTTTATGCGTTTATTGGTCACTTTGGTGGTTAATATTGTATAATTCACTTATTTTAGTCTACGATCCTTCTTAGTGTCAAATCTCTCTTATTTTATCATTTTGAGCATAAATGATTATAATTATAGGTTTTTATCTCGGCTAATGTGGTTTTGTTTTGCAATTTTAGGAAAAACACATATCTGCAACTGTCGATACTATCGACATATGTCGATACTCTCTACACATCCACAGGCAGGCAACCGCAAGGATGAGCGCAGAGTCAATACCATCGACTGGAAAGTCGATGGTAGCGACATACCATCAGGTTTCCAGCGACCAACCAGTCGATACTATCGACCCCAAAGTCGATACTATCGACACATGTAGCTTAAATGACGGAAAAGGGATAAAACTGACGCTTAAGGGTGTCGATACCATTGACCCGCGTCGATGGTATCGAGCCAGCATCAGGCACAATGACAGAAAAGAAAGAAGGCTTGCCGATATCATGAGGGATCGATACCATCGACCCGCGTCGATGGTATCGATGCCGTCAGATTAAAGTTTGTTTCAGATCGACTCTAATCCAATGATTGTGATATTTTTGCAACCTAACTCGGTGATTATACCTAATGACGGTGGCCAAGAGTAGGGCATCACATCATTAGCCACTGCACACATCCCGAAAAGGTGTGGAGAGAAGAACGGAGCCCAGAAGCACGCCCCAGCCATTTTGGAAGCCGAAGAAGATGTTTTCCACCACCGAAAGGCTGTAGATCGCACATTCTACGCCAAGGAATGATTGGATCTTCTCCGTTCAGGGGTTTCATTACTTATTCACATTTTTCTCCATGTTTCCCCTTTATTCAACCATGTCTTGCTCTGAGATGATCATGCAGGGCTAATCCCTTTTATCTTTAGGACTGGGAGTAGCCCGAGGAAGCATTGTATGACATTTTTATCATAGTAATTCATCATTTATTTCTTAAATCTGTGGTATGATTTTGTTTTCTCAATTATATTATTATGCTTGATCACCATAATGATAATCTAATGCCTTTAATTACTTTGAAAGAAGAATTAACGGTTGAAAAGAGACGAAATTCACATTAATTAACAAATCCCTTGAACAAGGTGATGTAAGGTTAATGGTGGAAACCTAGAGGTCGATTCTAATGCACCTAGTTTAGGGTATAGGTTACTACGACGGTGGAACTGACCTAAACTTAGGTAGTGAATTGTACCATGACAGTGGACAATTTTGACTACAGGCCACTACCCGGATTGAGAGATGAACCTGAGTAATTATATGGAAATTCATACAATGAAAACCCATGATGAAACCGCAATCCTAAATATCTCCATTTGAGTTGATTAAACTAAACACTTAATCAATTGCTTTGCTTTCTTTTATTCTTATTTTCTTTTTAAACAACTCCCATAACCTTTTTATTGGTCTAGCTGATTGTGAGTAGTTAGTAGTAGTCTACCAATAATTTAGTGTCCCTGATTTTGACTCGGGCCTCACAAGGGCCTATACTACATTGACGCGTGCACTTGCGTTATACGCACAATAAAATCATGTTAAGTTATTGGCGCCGTTGCCGGGGACACAACAATTGTCGACACTACGAGTGTTGCAAGCGGCCATTCTAGGCCACTTTTTATTTTATTATTTGTTTTTATCATTTTTGAAACTTATAGTTTACATTTCATATTTTGTAATCGTCTAGCACGGTACTGAACCTAAATTATTATTTTGCAAGTACTAGTGCATGGTGAGGATGCGTAACACTGACTACACACAACAATCACCAGAGGTTCCACTGCCGGGACCAGACGACGAGGAGAACTATTTTCAAGACCAACCAGACGAAGTAGATTCCGACTCTGAACCAGAAGCCATGGCAGAAGAACAGACAATATGTGAGAAGATAAAGGCTTCTTCCTCATCCGCATCAAAGGGGCCAATCAAGAAGCTGACAGTCAACATTTCAACATATAAGATTGATCCAACATTAATAAATTTAGTCAAATCGAATGCGTTCCATGGGCTGAAGAACGAGGACCCGGTCACACACATCAGTACTTTTGTGGAAAACTGCGACATGATCAAGATTGATAGGTTCCCACAGGAGACGCTTTACCTGAAGCTGTTCCCAAGATCTCTGGCAGGTAATGCACGTGAATGGTTGTATAATCTGGATGATGAGATAGTGGAAACATGGGACCAGATAATCGAGGTTTTCTTCGATAGGTTCTTTCTGCCCAAGAAGACCAACGATCTGATACGAAAGATCCATAACTTCAGCCAGAAGGTTGGGGAGACTTATTCGGAGATGTGGGAACATTTCCAGATCATGCTAAGGAGGTGCCCGCATCATGGGCTTGACAAGGAGAAGCAGGTCAAAATCTTTTATTTTGCTCTTTCTGAGCATGATAGAAGTAACCTAGATTCCACAGGTTTAGGGTTCTTTTTAAACAACACAGACACGAGGTGTTGGGAAATTTTGAAGAACATGGCTAAGAAGTAATCTTGGGGCGACAGAGACGCAGTAGAGCATGTTTGAGCTGCAGGTGAATCAAAGGCCATCAAAGAGCTAAATGAGAAGATGGACCTTCTCGCAAAGAAACTACTTGAAAAAGAAGATGCATAATCTGAGGATGAAGCTCAAGTGAAATTTATGCGACAACAGTAGGGGTACAAAAACAATGACTACTCGTGGAGGAAAGACAAGAAATTTTCATGGAAAGACCCAAATAATTTCTTGCAGGACCCTGACGCAAAACCCCAACCATTGTCTGAGGATAAGAGAAATGAGTTGCTCAACCAAGTGATCAAGTAAAATCAAGAACTAATGAGCACGTTTGGCCAGCAGATAAAGCAGCAAGGGGAATTAATGAATCAATTCGGGCAGACCCTACAAAGCCATGGGGCTCAGATGAGGACAATAGAGACATCTTTGGCACAGATGACAGCTGAAATAACAGATTTGAAGAAGCCAACGCAACAAGGCTTTCTAGGTAATACAAACATTCCAGGAGGAAACCAACAGGCAAAGGCAATTTTGCTACAGAGTGGTAAGAAGATTTTAAACCCCAGGGCCGATGAACCAAGCACAACCCAGCTAGAAACCACATGTGAGGCCACTGAGGAGGTTCCAATTCCAATCACCGAGCCAGTAGAGGATGTGGTGGAGAATGTCACATCAGAACCAGTTGTTGAGGAGACACAGAAGAGGATACCATATGTGCCACCACATCAAAGGGCATAGACTATTCCGATTCCATATCCCAATAGCGTGAAAGCCAAGAAAGTGGACGCTCAGTTCAAGAAGTTTCTAGATAGCTTTAGAAAGCTTTCTGTCAACATTCCATTGTTAGAGGCAATAGAGCAGATCTCCTCTTATGGCAAGTTTCTGAAAGGCATAATCACAAAGAAGAGGAAAATCCCAGATACCGAGGTCATGGTTCTTAAGGAACATGTGGGTGCTTTCATCATGGGCACATTGCCACCTAAAAGGCAGGATCTGAGCTGCTTCAACTGTAACATCCCTGACCTGGGTTATGAACTAACCCCAGGTGTTTTGCCTAAATATGTAATTAAACCCTGGTGATTATCTTTTGACATGTAATTAAGTTCCTAAGGAACATACATTTTCATTTCTATCCTCTTAAAACAATGTTGTAGAATTATTTGGTAATGCAGGGGCCTATGTGCAAATTACCCAGTTAAAGGGTGTAACTTGCAAATTTCACAAGTTAAGATGTTCCTCTGATGATGAGACATCATATGAGTAAATATGATGAGGTAAGATGGATTTCCCAAACTTGGGCATCTAGATGCAGCTTGTGGAATAATCCTTATGCTTAAAAACCCTAGTTTGGAGTAAAATGCAGTTTACCCAAATGTGGGGTGCAACTTATAAAATACACCATCTTGAACATCTTTTATGACTTTTGACATCATTTAAACTAATAATGATGAAGGGGGCACTTCCTTTGAATAATCATATAATAAGGAACACCTTTGTAATTAAATCATCAAGATGTAAGTAAGGAGACCCTTATGTACATATGTACCTTAGTGATAAGTTGACCTTCCTTGCCTTTAGTTCTTGGTTTTAGAAGAAGTTTTACCTTAGAAAAGAAGAGGAGGGACGTGCCTAAAAGAAAGGAAGGACCTAGTTGTGAAAAGGAGGAGTAAGTTGTCCTTATGATGAAAATAACCCCAAAGGTACTTATACCCTTTCCTTTGCAATCAAAGGCAACGTTTTCCTTTCACTCTTCACTTATCTCTTGCTGTGTCTGACTAAGGAAGGAGCTCAGGAGCTCAAGGAAATGACCAACCTGTTCTAAGGTAAGAGAACACCACCTTCTAGCTTGGATTCATGGAGGAAATCATGTTAAAAGAATGGATTGCTAGTTTTCTCACTTAGCTTTCTCATTCTAGCCATCTTTTCCCAACCTTTCTTTGGAGAAAAACCCTTGGCCGACCTGTGGAGCTCAAGACACCATTAAAGACTTGAAGCTTGGAAGCTTGGAGCTCAAGGAACGACCTTAAGGCGGGTTTTATAACTCTAACCCTTAGCTTTGTTATGCATATCTTTGTTCTTGTCTTCTATGATTAGTTCTTCTTCCACCCCCCTTCTTCCTTTCTCTTTTGCAAGCAAAACGGTGGAGGAACTGACCTGAACAGAGGTTGAGGATGATGGGCGTGGATTCCTATGTCACTTTATGAAACGACCTTAAACCCTTTTGGTCCAAACGGGTGCAACTCGTTTAAGGTCAAACGGGTTCAACCCATTTGATCTCAAACGATCCTGCAAGATCGTTTGGATCAAAACGATCCCAAGACCATTTCATAGGGTTGACCAAGCGTGGACCGTTTGGGCTTTCTGTTCACAACTATGTAGGCTAATCACCCACCAAATTTGAGGGGTTAACTCCAAAGGAATCGTAGGTTGAAGGCCAATCAATTAGGCAATAGAATTGAATTAAGTGCTGATTTTCCAAACTAATTAACTTGAACTTTTGGGCAAACGGGTTCCAACCCATTTGAGTGAGTTGACCAAGCATTGACCATTTGGGATACCTGTTCATAATATATTGAATTTCATTCCTAAAAAGAATTGTAATCTAATTCCTAACCAATTAAGAGTTGAAGACACTTCAATAACCTAACCCTAATCGGGTGAAAGTTGCTGATTTCAATATAGATTTTGTTGAGTTTTGAGTTGAAGGACCCAAACGGGTTCCAACCCATTTGGAGGTTCATCCAAACGATCTCAAACTCGTTTAGTGACACCCTAAGATCGTTTGGATGTCTAGGGTTAAAAAAAATTTGATGATTTGAGGGTCCAATTACAAGATGTTGATAAATTGATGAAAACTGCTGATTGTTAATTTAATTAGGGCTCAACCCTTATCAAATCATTTTGGTTTTTGGTCAAACTTTGGTCAAACGGTCTCAAGATCGTTTGGAGGTCACCCAAACGACGTCAAGACCGTTTGATCCAAGTTTGGGCCCAATTGGAGGTCAATTGATAGGTTCAACTCTGATTTGAATCATATTATTGAACATAGATGATTAGCGGATTGGAAACCCTAATTGAGTTATATTTAACCCTAATTGGCTTTCAATTGAGGGTCAATTTGGTGTCCAATTGATTGAGGCTCATCCTAATTGACTCAATTTGTATATGGTTAACATGGCTTGGGCCTATTGAAAGCTTCAACATAAGAAATCCTTTTCAATCATAACCTATGTGTCACCTTTTATGTTCATGCGGTTTGAAACCAAGTTGGTCCACACTCGTTTGAGTCCAAACGAGTCCACACTCGTTTGAGCCCAAACGAGTCCACACTCGTTTGACCTCAAACGGGTCCACACTCGTTTGACCTCAAACGGGTTCACACTTGTTTGACCTCAAACGGGTTCACACCCGTTTAGACTCCATTGGGTTCACACCCGTTTAAGATTAAGTGGGTCCACACTCGTTTAAGGCTCAAATGGGTTCTAGGTCGTTTGAGGTTAAATGAGTTCAAGGTCATCTAAGAATCAAATGGGTTGAAGGTTGAAGATCAAACCCTAAACCAGTTAGAGCTTTTCAAGGTTGATTATACTTAATCACTTGAAGGTGTAAATGGTCCAATGATGATCTTATTTAAACCATAATGGTAACTCAAGATATTAAGGGACCAAGTGATTAATGAATTGACCATGATGATGATCAATGGGTAATTTACCAAAATGCCCCTAAGAGGTTCAATTGAGTGATACCTTGTTTTAATCAAACCCTAATCACATGATAGTGATGAGTTGACTTGTGTTAATCAATGAGGACTTAACCCAACCTAATCTAGAGTGGTGTAATCACTATCTACTAGTTAGAGGAGAGAGAAAGTACCAATTATAATGGAAACTCAAGTAAAATACCTTCAATATACTTGAATGTGCAAAGTTTAGGTATGATCCACTTATGTGAGATCATGGAAGCCCTAATTATGATAATTGATGAATATTAATCTTATCGGAGGTCTTTAATGATGATGTTTCTCATACATGGGGATATTATGAGATCATTTCACCATGAGGTGAATAGTAAACCCTAATTGATGAAAACCAGGTAAACCTAGCTCTTGTATGAGTAGGGAGATACAACTTCTTTAAATAAGTCATTTACTGTTATCAGTTGATTTAACCATGCAGGTTCTTTTATGAGGATGATCATATCCAGGTATGGATGATGATACTATATTCATTGAAAGCATGTTGTTAGCTTTATGAATAGTGATATATCCTAATGCCTTGTTAATAGCATCTTATGAGATTGATAGGCTGTGAGAACCATGAATACCATCAAGGTCATGCTTTAAGAGATAACTTGTGATGAGAATATTGAGAAATGATAATTGATGAGAGTTAAGCTTGTTACATTTAGTATTCTTCCTTCATAGCTTCTATGCTAATGAATAATGTTTGAAAACATGTATGATGATAAAAGAATACTGAAGTGTACCTAACTAATCAAGTATAATCATACCATGTAGAGCCCTGATCATAGATCCATCATTGTCAGGAGTTAAATGATGGTGAAACAGGTTTCCTAAGGGGATTCTTGGAGCACATATTTTTTGAATATGTGGGGTAATATGGATGTGAATTTCCTTAAATCCTAGTGTAGGAATTGATGTAGATGTATCTTAATCTATCAATCCTTCACTATGCTTTATGCCGGGGTGATGTAACACTAATCTCCCGAGGAAATCTTTTATGCCGCATCGATGAGAGATAAACAAGAAATCTTTCGGTAGCGAAGAGAGTACAGAATGCCACTGTGACTCTAATAGCGAAGTACTAGAATACCCTGGTAAGCTATAGTAGTAGAGACACTAGATGTCCTGCATGTTGATCCTCTTACTGACTGAGGAAGATGAGGTCATAAGAATCCGGCTCTTTTGATGACCTATGTATGATACTGATGCGACTTAATAGTGATCGGTTGGAGTATGAGCGGTATACCTCATCTCCGCATGGGCATAATGATGTTTGTAAAACATAATCAACCGCGTATCATATCTTCTTAGGTTGAACTACGAAATACATTGGTTGAAGATACATTACTTAGTATATCTGTTCTTCATATTCCTTAAATGTTGTTGTTCTAATTGATAACAATCTACTGCTGATTACCTTAAAGCTTTTATTGCCTATGTTATTCTTGGTCGCTATAATAAAGCTTCTGGCGAAGAGTTATAACTCTCGCTGGGACAATTATTTAAAATTGTCTCACCCCGTAGATTTCAACTTTTTAGGTGGTCGTCGAGGACGAAGGAATCAATCTTCAGGTGACCAATATCAGCAGTAGCAGCACCAGGAGCAGCTGTGAATCTCAGGTGGAGATACTGACTGCTGAGTCATGTAGTTAGATAGTCAGTCCTATGTGTTCTCTATACTCTCAGGTCCTTGGAGTCTTTTGATCTGAGATTTTGGTTTTGAGTTCTTGAGATTTTGTATCATGTTGTATATAATTACTCAAGAAGTAATTATCTGAGATGTAAACAATTTATCTTCTTTTATGAAAGAAGTTTTTATAGATTCAAGTTCTTATCTCGAAATGTTTTAATTTCCCGTGATTTTTGTCTTCCGCTGTTAAACGAATCACTTCCGTTAAGTTTATATCGTGGTTTTGGAGATCAGAGCCCACAATTAAGTGGTATCAGAGCTCTAGGTTCGCCGAGTCTACAGAGACATAGGACTTAGGATGTCGAGTCTATCCTTAGTATTTCTTTCTTATCTAATAGAGTCTTCTGCTCCTCAGGAGAAGAAGATAATTAAGGATGTCTGAACAACACGAGGAGTACGTGGTAGAAAGTAGTGTTGCTGCACCCCAAGGAGGTGCAAGGAACCCGGAGATAGAACAACCTGTACCTGAGCCACCCAGAGAACCACCTCAGTTTGACCCAGCTGACATGGGAAACCCAGATGTTCAAACTATGTTCGGGCAGTTTATGACTGCTATGACACACATCACCGACAGGATGCCCATGCCTGCACCTAGGGCACCTGCCCAACCTGAAGGACAAGGTATCGGTAAGACGTTCGAGCGACTTC
The DNA here is from genome assembly GCA_963693085.1 of Alisma plantago-aquatica. Taxonomy (NCBI): domain Eukaryota; kingdom Viridiplantae; phylum Streptophyta; class Magnoliopsida; order Alismatales; family Alismataceae; genus Alisma; species Alisma plantago-aquatica. The sequence goes on along the minus strand of OY856409.1, from coordinate 73,542,357 downwards.
GTCGTGTCGGAGCAACCGAATACTTTGGAACAGCTGATCCTGCAGATGCCGATCTGTGGTTAACCGAGTTGGAGAAAGCTTTTAGAATCCTCAACATCCCAGAAGCTCAGAAAGTTAGACATGCTGTCTATCTTCTCAAGGGAAGTGCTGGCCACTGGTGGACCATGGAAGAGCAGAAGAGGCCTGGAGTGGAAATCTCGTGGGAAGATTTTTGTCGGGAATTTATCAATAGATATTTTCTAAAGACCTTCCTAGATGAGAAGATCTCTTAGTTTGAGAGATTGTGGCAAGGCATGATGAACATTAGCGAGTATGAGGTTAATTTCATGGAGTTATTGCAGTTTTGTCTGCACATGGCTGCCACAGAAGAAGAAAGAATCAGAAGGTTCGAGAAGGGTTTAAACGCTGACTTGACTACTCCCGTGTCTGCCCTAGAGAATCGGGAGAGGTTTGCTACCTTCGTTGAGTCAGTCCGAAGGATAGAGAAATCTGTAGTCGAGAAGAGACAAACTCATAAAAGATATCCGCAGTTCTAGGGTTCTTCATCTAGAGACTTTAAGAAGCCTAGATTCTCTGCATCTACACTTCCACCACCCAGAACTTGTGCTCGGACACAGTGGACACCGAGTAGAGGTAGGGGACGAAGCCTACCACTATAAGAGACTCACAGTTCAGCATCAATGTCAGTTACAAGACCACCCAGACCACAACAACTGGAGAAGAGCTGTTACAACTGTGGGAAGGTGGGACATTTGATGAAGGACTGCCGATCTAGGCCTGTCAGTGTGACACAACCTCCGAGACAGAGTCAACAGGGATCACAGAGAAGACAATCTCAAGGAGCAGCTCGAGGACGTGGACAAGCGTCTCAAGCTGGATCATCAGCACCACCTCAACACCAGGCGACAACGAGGTTCTATGCTATGAACCCACCAGATGCAGTGGTCAATCAATGGGTAGTGGCAGGTCAGATGGAACTTTTATATTCTGATATGTCTAAATCCTGTGTTGTATCTGTTCTGATTGACCCGGGTGCTACGCACTCCTTTGTCACTCGGAGAGTGATTCGTAACTGCAATATGACAATTAGTCATAGGACATATAGCTTGTTTTTGGAGACTCCGTAGAGTGGGTCTGCCATTTTGTAGGAGGTATGCTCTCCCTGCATCCTCTTCTTTTCTGATCATCGCATTCAAGTGGACCTTATACCACTTGATATGTAAGGATTTGATATAATCCTTGGGATGGATACCTTAGAAAGGTATCGAGTTGTCTTGGATTGTGAATCCAAACAGGCTGTGTTTGCTGATGATAGCAGCACATGGATCTTTCAAGGAGAGAGAAAGATTCTGCCCACCTGTCTTGTATCAGCTATGGTTGCTAACAAGCTGATGAGGCAAGGATGTTATGCATTCCTGGCACATGTAGTAGATGTTACCAAAGAAGGTCCCAACCCTGTTGAAGTTCCTATAGTCAGGGAATTCAAGGACGTGTTTCCTGAAGAACTTCCAGGTATACCACCGCCTCGGGAAATTTATTTTGAAATCAATTTGATCCCAGATACAAAACCTATAGCCCAGACACCATATAGGATGGCGCCTGCTGAGATGACAGAACTCAAGAAACAACTTCAAGAGTTGCTTGAGAAAGGTTTTATCCGACCGAGCACTTCACCGTGGGGTGCTCCAGTTTTGTTTGTTAAAAAGAAAGATGGGTCAATGCGGTTGTGCATCGATTATAGACAACTCAATAAAGTAACAATAAAGAATAAGTACCCGCTACCGAGGATTGATGATCTTTTTGACCAGTTGCGTGGTGGAACAGTCTTCTCAAAGATAGACTTGAGGTCTGGATATCATCAACTCCGTATTAAGGATAGTGACATATCCAAGTCTGCGTTTAGGACATGATATGGTCACTATGAGTTCACGGTTATGTCGTTTGGACTAACCAATGCACCAGATGCATTCATGGAACTCATGAATAGAGTTTTTCGACCTTTCCTTGATCAGTGTGTTGTCGTCTTCATAGATGACATTCTGATTTATAGTAAAGATGCTCAGTAGCATGAACATCATCTCTGACAGGCTCTAACTCTTCTAAGAAAACACAAACTATATGCTAAGTTTAGCAAGTGTGAGTTCTGGTTGCCAGAAGTATCTTTTCTTGGACATGTGATATCTGCCTCGGGTATTCGTGTTGACCCTACAAAGGTAGAATCTGTTCTACAGTGGGAACAACCGAAGACATCAATGGAGATTCAAAGTTTCTTGGGATTAGCTGGTTATTATCGAAGGTTTATTAAGAATTTCAGTTCTATAGCCTTACCCTTAACCAAGTTAACCCGGAAAGATGTTCCTTTTACCTGGAGTGATAAGTGTCAACAGTCTTTTCAGCTGTTGAAGGAGAGGTTGACAAGTGCACCTGTGCTTGTGTTACCTAAGCAAGGAAAAGGATACATAGTTTTCTGTGATGCCTCCAAGAATGGACTCAGATGCGTGTTGATGCAGGATAAGCAAGTGATTTCTTTTGCTTCACGACAGCTTAAGAAACACGAAGAGAATTATCTGACACACGATCTGGAGTTGGTTTCTCTGGTTCATGCCCTGAAGATCTGGAGACATTATCTCTACGGAGAGACATTCCAGATTTTCACAGATCACAAAAATCTTAAATATATCTTCTCTCAGCATGAGCTTAACATGAGGCAACGTCGCTGGATGGAATTAATCAAGGACTACGATTGTACAATTGATTACCATCCAGGAAAGGCCAATGTGGTTGCAGATGCCTTGAGTAGGAAATCAGCAACATCAACCATGGATAGAGAACAATTAAACTCTTTAGTATGCCCTAGGAGAGATATGATTATCTCCTTAAGGCAAGACAATGTACAGATGAAGGTGTCATGGATTGCCGGGTTGTTGGCTGAGATGCATATCAAACCCACCCTAAGAGAACAGATTAGGGAGGCACAACAAGTTGATGTTGCAGTTTAGCAGATCAAATCTGAGTATGGTGATGAGAAGCGAGAAGGTTTTCATGAATCAGATGATCAAGTAGCATGCTATCATGGGAGGATGATAGTACCAGATGTAGATAACCTGAGGAAGTTAGTCCTGGAGGAAGCTCATTCTTCAATGTATGCTATGCATCCGGGAAGCACCAAAATGTATCGAAACTTGAAAGATATGTATTGGTGGCCTGGGATGAAGAAGGACATAGTTGAGTTTGTTCTGAGGTGTCCAGTATGTCAGCAAGTTAAAGCTGAACACCAGAAGCCTGCATGAACAATGCAACCTTTACCCATACCACAGTGGAAGTGGGATCATGTAACCATGGACTTTGTTGTTGGCCTACCCAGGACAAGCAAAGGACATGATTCCATTTGGGTAGTTGTTGATAGGTTGACTAAGACAGCACATTTCTTACCTGTCAAAACAACCTTTTCTACTGAAAGGTTATCACAGTTGTATGTTCAAGCGATAGTGCGTTTGCACGGAGTTCCTGTCACCATAGTTTCTGACAGAGGTCCCCAGTTTACAAGTCACTTTTGGGAGCAGCTACACAGAGCCCTAGGCACCAAGCTAAGGTTTAGTACGGCTTTTCATCCACAGACTAATGGACAGTCGGAAAGAACCATACAGACCTTGGAAGACCTGTTGAGAGCATGTGTTCTCCAGTTTACCGGAAGTTGGGATCTACACCTAAGCTTGATAGAGTTTGCCTATAACAATAGCTATCAACATAGTATTGATATGGCACCTTATGAAGCCTTGTATGGAAGACGTTGTAGATCCCCTTTGTGTTGGTATGAGACTGGTGAACATCAGTTGTTAGGTCCTGATCTTGTGCAGCAAACTACAGAGAAGATCAAAGTTATACAACAACAGCTTAAGACTGCACAACATAGGCAGAAGTCGTATGCTGATAAGCTCCGTAGACCATTAGAGTTCCAGGTTGGAGACATAGTATACCTCAAGGTCTCGCCTTGGAAAGGAGTCCTTCACTTTGGAAGGAAAGGAAAGTTAGCACCTAGATTTATGGGACCTTATCCAATCATTGAACGGGTTGGAAAGGTAGCCTATAGACTAGAGTTACCACCAGAGTTGCAGAGGTTACACCCTATGTTTCACATTTCTATGCTGAGGAAATGTCACCCCGACACCGAGTAGTTTCTACAACCTATGGAAGTAGAATTGAATGATGATATAACTTATGAGGAAGGACCAGTGTCAATCCTTGACAATAGAATTAAAAAGTTAAAGAAGAAAGATATAAACCTTGTGAAAGTCCTCTGGAACCACCGTGGTATTGAAGAAGCCACTTGGGAACTAGAGGATGAGATGAGAAGGAAATACCCTGCTCTTTTCTCCTAATACGTTTTGTTGATTTCGAGGACGAAATCCTTGTAAGGGGTGGATAATTTGTAACATCCCTGACCTGGGTTATGAACTAACCCCAGGTGTTTTACCTAAGTATGTAATTAAACCCTGGTGATTATCTTTTGACATGTAATTAAGTTCCTAAGGAACATACATTTTCATTTCTGTCCTCTTAAAACAATGTTGTAGAATTATTTGGTAATGCAGGGGCCTATGTGCAAATTACCCAGTTAAAGGGTGTAACTTGCAAATTTCACAAGTTAAGATGTTCCTCTGATGATGAGACATCATAAGAGTAAATATGATGAGGTAAGATGGATTTCCCAAACTTGGGCATCTAGATGCAGCTTGTGGATTAATCCTTATGCTTAAAAACCCTAGTTTGGAGTAATATGCAGTTTACCCAAATGTGGGGTGCAACTTATAAAATACACCATCTTGAACATATTTTATGACTTTTGACATCATTTAAACTAATAATTATGAAGGGGGAACTTCCTTTGAATAATCATATAATAAGGAACACCTTTGTAATTAAATCATCAAGATGTAAGTAAGGAGACCCTTATGTACATATGTACCTTAGTGATAAGTTGAACTTCCTTGCCTTTATTTCTTGGTTTTAGAAGGAGTTTTACCTTATAAAATAAGAGGAGGGACGTGACTAAAAGAAAGGAAGGACCTAGTTGTGAAAAGGAGGAGTAAGTTGTCCTTATGATGAAAATAACCCCAAAGGTACTTATACCCTTTCCTTTGCAATCAAAGGCAACGTTTTCCTTTCACTCTTCACTTATCTCTTGCTGTGGCCAAATAAGGAAGGAGCTCAGGAGCTCAAGGAAATGACCAACCTGTTCTAAGGTAAGAGAACACCACCTTCTAGCTTGGATTCATGGAGGAAATCATGTTAAAAGGATGGATTGCTAGTTTTCTCACTTAGCTTTCTCGTTCTAGCCATCTTTTCCCAACCTTTCTTTGGAGAAAAACCCTTGGCCGACCTGTGGAGCTCAAAACACCATTAAAGACTTGAAGCTTGGAAACTTGGAGCTCAAGGAACGACCTTAAGGCGGGTTTTATAACTCTAACGCTTAGCTTTGTTATGCATATCTTTGTTCTTGTCTTCTATGATTAGTTTTCTTCTACCCCCTTCTTCCTTGCTCTTTTGCAAGCAAAACGGTGGAGGAACCGACCTGAACAGAGGTTGAGGATTATGGGCGTGGATTCCTATGTCACTTTATGAAATGGCCTTAAACCCTTTTGGTCCAAACGGGTGCAACTCGTTTAAGGTCAAACGGGTTCAACCCGTTTGATCTCAAACGATCCTGCAAGATCGTTTGGATCAAAACGACCCCAAGACCATTTCATAGGGTTGACCAAGTGTGGACCGTTTGGGTTTTCTGTTCAAAACTATGTAGGCTAATTACCCACCAAATTTGAGGGGTTAACTCCAAAGGAATCGTAGGTTGAAGGCCAATCAATTAGGCAATAGAATTGAATTAAGTGCTGATTTTCCAAACTAATTAACTTGAACTTTTGGGCAAACGGGTTCCAACCCGTTTGAGTGAGTTGACCAAGTGTTGACCGTTTGGGATACCTGTTCATAATATATTTAATTTCATTCCTACAAAGAATTGTAATCTAATTCCTAACCAATTAAGAGTTGCAGACACTTCAATAACCTAACCCTAATCGGGTGAAAGTTGCTGATTTCAATATAGATTTTGTTGAGTTTTGGGTTGAAGGACCCAAACGGGTTCCAACCCGTTTGGGGGTTCATCCAAACGATCTCAAACTCGTTTAGTGACACCCTAAGATCGTTTGGATGTCTAGGGTTAAAACAAATTTGATGGTTTGAGGGTCCAATTACAAGATGTTGATAAATTGATGAAAAGTGCTGATTTTTAATTTAATTAGGGCTCAACCCTTATCAAATCATTTTGGTTTTTGGTCAAACTTTGGTCAAACGGTCTCAAGATCGTTTGGAGGTCACCCAAATGACCTCAAGACCGTTTGAGCCAAGTTTGGGCCCAATTGGAGGTCAATTGATAGGTTCAACTCTGATTTGAATCATATTATTGAACATTGATGATTAGCCGATTGGAAACCCTAATTGAGTTAGATTTAACCCTAATTGGCTTTCAATTGAGGGTCAATTTGGTGTCCAGTTGATTGAGGATCATCCTAATTGACTCAATATGTATATGGTTAACATGGCTTGGGCCAATTGAAAGCTTCAACATAAGAAATCTTTTTCAATCATAACCTATGTGTCACCTTTTATGTTCATGCGGTTTGAAACCAAGTTGGTCCACACTCGTTTGAGTCCAAATGAGTCCACACTCGTTTGAGTCCAAACGAGTCCACACTCGTTTGACCTCAAACGGGTCCACACTCGTTTGACCTCAAATGAGTTCACACTCGTTTGACCTCAAACGGGTTCACACCCGTTTAGACTCCATTGGGTTCACACCCGTTTAAGATTAAGTGGGTCCACACTCGTTTAAGGCTCAAATGAGTTCTAGGTCATTTGAGGTTAAACGAGTTCAAGGTCATCTAAGAATCAAATGGGTGAAGGTTGAAGGTCAAACCCTAAACTAGTTAGAGCTTTTCAAGGTTGATTATACTTAATCACTTGAAGGTGTAAATGGTCCAATGATGATCTTATTTAAACCATAATGGTAACTCAAGATATTAAGGGACCAAGTGATTAATGAATTGACCATGATGATGATCAATGGGTAATTTACCAAAATGCCCCTAAGAGGTTCAATTGAGTGATACCTTGTTTTAATCAAACCCTAATCACATGATAGTGATGAGTTGACTTGTGTTAATCAATGAGGACTTAACCCAACCTAATCTAGAGTGGTGTAATCACTATCTACTAGTTAGTGGAGAGAGAAAGTACCAATTATAATGGAAACTCATGTAAAATACCTTCAATATACTTGAATGTGCAAAGTTTAGGTATGATCCACTTATGTGAGATCATGGAAACCCTAATTATGATAATTGATGAATCTTAATCTTATATGAGGTCTTTAATGATGATGTTTCTCATAAATGGGGATATTATGAGATCATTTCACCATGAGGTGAATAGTAAACCCTAATTGATGAAAACCAGGTAAACCTAGCTCTTGTATGAGTAGGGAGATACAACTTCTTTAAATAAGTCATTTACTGTTATCAGTTGATTTAACCATGCAGGTTCCTTTATAAGGATGATCATATCCAGGTATGGATGATGATACTATATTCATTGAAAGCATGTTGTTAGCTTTATGAATAGTGATATATCATGATGCCTTGTTAATAGCATCTTATGAGATTGATAGGCTGTGAGAACCATGAATACCATCAAGGTCATGCTTTAAGAGATGACTTGTGATGAGAATATTGAGAAATGATAATTGATGAGAGTTAAGCTTGTTACATTTAGTATTCTTCCTTCATAGCTGCTATGCTAATGATTAATGTTTGAAAACATGTATGATGATAAAAGAATACTGAAGTGTACCTAACTAATCAAGTATAATCATACCATGTAGAGCCCTGATCATAGATCCATCATTGTCAGGAGTTAAATGATGGTGAAACAAGTTTCCTAAGGGGATTCCTGGAGCACATATTTTTTGAATATGTGGGGTAATATGGATGTGAATTTCCTTACATCCTAGTGTAGGAATTGATGTAGATGTATCTTAATCTATCAATCCTTCACTATGCTTTATGCCGGGGTGATGTAACACTAATCTCCCGAGGAAATCTTTTATGCCGCATCGATGAGAGATAAACAAGAAATATTTTGGTAGCGAAGAGAGTACAGAATGCCACTGTGACTCTAATAGCGAAGTACCAGAATACCCTGGTAAGCTATAGTAGTAGAGATACTAGATGTCCTGCATGTTGATCCTCTTACTGATTGAGGAAGATGAGGTCATAAGAATCCGTCTCTTTTGATGACCTATGTATGATACCGATGCGACTTAATAGTGATCGATTGGAGTATGAGCGGTATACCTCATCTCCGTAGGGCATAATGATGTTTGTAAAACATAATCAACCGCGTAGCATATCTGCTTAGGTTGAACTACGAAATACATTGGTTGAAGATACATTACTTAGTATATCTGTTCTTCATATTCCTTAAATGTTGTTGTTCTAATTGATAACAATCTGCTGCTGATTACCTTAAAGCTTTTATTGCCTATGTTATTCTTGGTCGCTATAATAAAGCTTCTGGAGAAGAGTTATAACTCTCGCTGGGACAATTATTTAAAATTGTCTCACCCCGTAGATTTCAACTTTTTAGGTGGTCATCGAGGACGAAGGAATCAATCTTCAGGTGACCAATATCAGCAACAGCAGCACCAGGAGCAGCAGTGAATCTCAGGTGGAGATACTGACTGCTGAGTCATGTAGTTAGATAGTCAGTCCTATGTGTTCTCTGTACTCTCAGGTCCTTGGAGTCTTTTGATCTGAGATTTTGGTTTTGAGTTCTTGAGATTTTGTATCATGTTGTATATAATTACTCAAGAAGTAATTATCTGAGATGTAAACAATTTATCTCCTTTTATGAAAGAAGTTTTTATAGATTCAAGTTCTTATCTCGAAAATTTTTAATTTCCCGTGATTTTTGTCTTCCGCTGTTAAACGAATCGCTTCCGCTAAGTTTATATCGTGGTTTTGGAGATCAGAGCACACATCAACATTTCATGTTACATTGGGAAAGTGAAATTCGGCAAAGCACTGTGTGACTCTGGGGCAAGTATAAATCTGATGCCTCTCTCTACGTTCAAGAAGCTGGGACTGAAAGAATCAAGGCCGAGCAATATGAAAATTTAGTTAGCGGACAATTCCGTGGTGAAGCCATACAACATTTGTGAGGATGTGTTAGTGAAAGTTGATCGGTTTGTATTTCCAATAGACTTTGTTGTAATGGAAATGCAGGACGAGCAATGAAATGAGTTACTCCTTGGGCGACCCTTCCACGCCACTGCAGATATGATACTTGAGATGGGAAGAGGCTGTTTGACCTTAGGTATCGCTGATGATCTGTTTGAAATGGTCATGCCCTCAAGCACAACACAATCTAAAGCAAAGGAGAAATGCCACATGGTGAAGCATTTTGATCAGAATATTTCTATTTGTCTAGGGAAGCCATTTCTAGATATGGCTCATGTAATGACTAAGGTGGAAAAGGGGACACTGGCTGTAGACATTATGGAGCAGACCAAAGTTTTTTCTCTTAGCAAGGCTGTGGGTTTTCCGAATGATGAAGCGGAGGACATCCCTCCTTCTACTGAAGATGAGGCCATAGCAAGTTCTGTCTTCAATGCATATCCAGAACTACCTCTTGAAGCCTGCCTAGTTAATATAACGCATGACTCGATGAGAAGCAAGTCACTACAAGAGGGTGTCAAGATGCTTCAGGTGCTTCCGTGCTTTTATGCTAGGTACTATGAAGATCTTGGAGAACTCCCACCACCGCTTCAGTCATCCTTGATCGTTCTGCCAGAGTTAGAATTGAAGCCACTGCTGCCTCACTTGAAATATGCATTTCTAGCCAAGGGTGAGAAGCTACCAGTCATTATCTCGGCATATCTGAGTGCCGAGGAGGAGGACCAACTGTTGATCGTGCTGAAGAACCACCGAGGTGCATTTGGGTGGTCAGTTGCGGACATCAAGGGGATCTCCCCTACACTATGCCAGCACAAGATCTGACTCGAGGAGGGAGCCAAACCTGTAATTCAGCCACAACGTCAACTAAATCCAAGCATGATGGAGGTAGTCAAGAAGGAGGTGATCAAGCTCCTTTCTGCAAGTATCATCTATGCTATATCCGACTCGACGTGGGTGAGTCCTACACAGGTAGTCCCTAAAAGGGGGGGAATTACTGTTACTCATAATCTGTTAAATGAGCCAGTCACGACCCGTCTGGTAACCAGGTGGCGTGTGTGTATAGATTACCGTAGATTGAATGTTGCTACGTTGAAGGATCATTTTCCGCTTCCATTCATTGATCAAATTTTAGAGCGATTAGCATGTTGATCTCATTTTTGTTTTTTAGATGGTTATTTGGGCTACAATCAGATTTACATTGATCCTAAGGACCAAGAGAAGTCCACCTTCACTTGTCCTTATGGAACATTTGCATACCGTCGTATGCCCTTTGGTTTGTGTAACGCACCAGCAACCTTTCAGCGTTGCATTCTTGCCATTTTCTCCGACATGGTTGAGCGCTGTTTGGAAGTCTTTATGGATGATTTCTCCGTCTATGGTGCGTCTTTCGATGAATGTTTATACAATTTGGATAAAGTTTTGCAACGATGTGAGGACAGACACTTAGTTCTCAATTGGGAGAAATGCCATATGATGGTTAGTGAAGGGATCATGCTTGGACATAAAGTGTCTAGAAAGGGGTTGGAGGTAGATCCGATGAAGATTGAAGTTATTTCCAAATTACCCCCATTGAATTCAATAAAAGGGGTACGGAGTTTTCTTGGTCAAGCCAGTTTTTATCGCCGCTTTATAAAAGATTTCTCAAAAATCGCTAAACCATTATCTGAGATGTTGGAGAAAGATGAGGTCTTTGATTTTAATGAAAAATGTTTGCATGCATTTAATGTGCTTAAAGAGAAATTCATTTCTGCACCAGTTGTGCAAACACCAGACTGAACAAAGCCGTTTGAATTGATGTGTGATGCATCCGATTTCGCAGTAGGGGCTGTTTTAGGACAACGTGTGGACAACAAACCCGCTGTGATTTTCTATGCATCCAAAACTTTAAATGAAGCACAACTGAATTACACGACAACTGAAAAAGAGCTTCTCGCCGTTGTTTTTGCTTTTGAAAAATTTCGGCAGTATCTTGTAGGATCTAAAGTCATGGTATGGATGGACCACGCCGCCATAAAGTACTTGATGGAAAAGAAGGATGACAAACCTAGACTGATTAGGTGGATCTTACTGTTACAATAATTTGATATTGAAATTAAAGATAAGGCAGGCATAGAAAATGTGGTTGCAGACCATTTGTCTAGGTTGGAAAGGGTAGATGAGAAGGACATTCATATACCCATCACCGAGACGTTCCCTGATGAGCAACTTCTATCTGTTAAATCTAAAGATCCATGGTTCTCTTATATTGTTAATTATCTTGCCTGCAAAATTATCCCAGATGATTGGACATATCAAGAGAAAAAGAAAATTTTCCATTCTTTGCGATATTATTTCTGGGATGACCCCATTTTGTTGAAGCAATGCAGGGATGGAGTTTTGCGCACGTGCATACCAGAGGTTGAGTATGAAAGTGTACTTTGTCATTGCCATACGTTACCGACTGGTGGCCATCATGCAAGTTCTAGAACTGTGGCCAAGGTACTTGAGAGCGGTCTTTACTGGCCTACATTGTTCCGGGACGCATATGATTATGTGCGGTGATGCGATTCCTACCAACGGGCAGGTAACATTTCAAAGCGACAGGAGATGCCCCTCAATGTATTTCAATAGGTCGAGGTGTTTGATTTGTGGGGTATTGATTTCATGGGACCCTTTGTGTCCTCAAACTCTAACTTGTACATTTTATTAGCTGTTGACTATGTATCGAAGTGGGTAGAGGAAATACGCACTAGGACTAATGATGCTGCTATAGTATGCAGGTTTGTCAAGGACTATATTTTCTGTAGATTTGGCATACCAAGGATGATTATCAGTGATGGAGGTACCCATTTCAGAAATCAAAAGTTCGCTGCATTGTTGAAAAAGTACGGGGTAAAGCACAACATTGGTACCCCGTACCACCCGCAGACACAGGGGCAAGTCGAAGTCTCCAATAGAGAGATTAAGAAAATATTGGAGCACACAATAGCTTTGACATGGAAGAACTGGAGTACTCTGCTACCGGACGCTTTATGGGCTTATAGTACGGCTTATAAGACACCTATAGGCAATACGCCTTTTAGGTTGGCTTATGGGCGGGCCTGTCATTTTCCGGTGGAATTGGAGCATAGGGCGAACTGGGCGCTAAGGAAGCTGAATTTGAACTATGATGAAGTAGGAAAGAAATGCTTGTTAGAGCTAAATGAACTCGACGAGCTAAGGATGAATGCATATGAAAGCTCGTGGATTTACAAAGAGCGAACAAAGCCGATTCACGATCGACACATTCAGATGTGTTCTTCAAGAAGGGAGATCGTGTACCGTTATTCAATAAAGGTTGAAGATGCATCCCGGGAAATTGAAATCCCGATGGAGTGGACCTTTCACTGTAGAGGAGGTCAGTCCACATGGAGCAATCATGGTGCGTGATGGCGAGACAACATTTTTGGTTAATGGTCAGCGATTGAAGTTGTACTTCGATGAGGATTACACGAGGAAAGTGCATGAGGTCAAACTTATTGCACTTACAGATGCATGAGGAGCTTGATTTCATCTAGCCTAAGATGTTAAATAAGGGTGCTTATTGGGAGGCAACCCAGTGATTGGTACTTTCATTTAGTTTCTTTCACATTTGTAAGTTAGTTTGGTTTGATTTTGTTTTTAGTGTAAAAATGATACCATGATCATTTGTTCAGTGTGCATGCCTGAGGTAGGGTCGATACCATCGACCATTGTGTCGATGGTATCGACATGGGCATAATTAGGTGACTACAAAAATTTCTCTGAGTCGATACTATCAATGGCCTCGTCGATGGTATCGGCCTACCATCAGTAGCGCTGAAGAAATCGCCAGAATGGGGTTGATAGTATCGACCTGGCTGTCGATACTCGTGAGATCCCTGAAGATATTCAGACAAAATTTGTCTCAGTGAAGTCTATACCATCGACATGCCTGTCGATGGTATCGACACAGTTACAAGAAGACAGTGGCGGCCGGGCCTCACGAGGGTGTTTGCCCTAAGAAGAGTCAATACTATCGACTTGCATCGATGGTATCGATGCGACATGTCACCGATCCGTGAGAGGAAATCAACGGCGATCGCTGCATCAAGAGAGTCGATCTATGGCATGGGTTGATACTATCGACATCTGTTGATGGTATCGACGCGTCATCGATCCGGGCCCCCACATCAGGCTATCGACAGCCGTCGATACTAGCGGAAGACCAGATTGTGCTACAGCTATCGATACCATCGACACACGTCGATGGTATCGACAGGTGCATAGTAGCGACGGCCGTGGTTATAAAAGAGAGGGATGGTCGTCCTATGACGTCACACCTTCAGAGCTTTCCCCCCTACTTGTGCTTTGCATTGTGTTGTGCGATCGGAGGCCAGCCCCGAGCATCCAAGGAGTGCGATCTTCACCGAGCAGAGATTGTCTTCTCCGAGATCGTCTTCACTGAGCTCCATCTTCTATTCCTTCTTTCTCGACGACAATGGTGCATACCGCAGGAGAATCTTATTCACGGGCGGTACCCAATGAGATTCCCAAGTTCATTCCTCCGCGACCTGCATCGATTCCTCATCTGAGGATAGTCCACCCTTCCCTGGAGATCCAAAAGGTCTACGAGGAGCTTTTGAAGAGAAAGATTGAGCCCACACGCTATGTCGACCGGGACATGGTTTGTTACCTTGGGTTTGAGCCAAATCTCACCTACGTCTTGAAGGGGCAGGAGAGACACACAACCAGGAGGCCCGACGAGCTGGAGTTCCACGCCGACGGCCAGCCATTCTTCGGCAAGTGGCCGACATACAAGGAACTCGTGGCGGAGTTCATGGCATCATTGGACATCAATGTTTTGCCCAATGACTTGATCGCCACCAACAGAGAGTGGAAGAAAGGGTGGGTATCGTTCAAACTCTTCAACAACAACTACACCATTACCCTCGCCCAGTTCAATTCGGTGTACAACTGGTATCATGACGCTTACCAGCACTGGAGGCTAGACAACCAGACAAACTACGATGATATCTTCGCCCAGCTCATGACTGCGCCCCCGGGAAAATCCGTCAGCTACCACAACGCTGCAGCTGCTCACTTCGAGCATCTGTTTGTGCGGATTCTTCACCGCATGCTCTGCACCACACTATTTGCTCGTGGCGACTTGTCTCTTAGCAAATTCTAAGAGACAGATTTGTTCTTCCTACACAAGCTGCTGAAGCGCGAGGAGTGCAATTAGGGTGCGTTCTTCTTGACGCGCGTGGTGGAAGTGAAAAGGTGTACGAGGAAAGCTCCTATCCATTTTGGAGGGCTCATCACACCCTTGGCCGTCTATCTTGGGTAGGATATCTCGCAGCTTACTCCTCTTTCCAACAGGAGCAAGGTCAACCTGCAACATCTGCACCGCTCCAACCTCATCCTGCTTCGTGATGGCTTGTCATATGCACATTGCCATGTTAATCACACATATCAAGAGTGTTCGCTTCCAGACCCCGTCTTCAACATCGAGGGCGCTCAGCATTTTAGGTGGCCCGTCATAGCCATTGATGACTCGAATGAAGACGACGACAATGACGACAATGATAATGATGACGACGAGCATGAAGAGGAAGAGGAGGCTTTCACTCCTCTTCGGGCATGAGTAGCACCCCGGAAGCATCCCCGCATGCATCCGGGTGCATCTTCATCTTCACTGCCTCCGCCACCTCCGCCCTCTCATCATGGAGAGGATGCCTACTCCATGCAAGGGATGTACTCGATGCAACAGGAGATTCATCAGACTTAGCAGCATCATACAACTTCATAAGCCGATATTCAGGATACAATGAACCGACTGTTAGATAACCAGAGGGCCATTTTCGAGAATGAGCGCCTCCTCCTCAAAAACCAACAGAACATCCATGACAGGTTGCATAGGATGGAGATGCATCATCAGCCCTTGTATGACAATTACTAGAGCCAAAATTATTTTGGGGGGTATCCACAACCTCCACCAATGCCCTAGTACGATCTGAACTTCCAGGGGCAGTACCCATCTTGGGACCCCTCAACCCTACAGTATCCGCCTCCTCCTACAAAATGATCGGTATCACTGTTCCACCTTTTAAGGTTGTTTTTTACTATGAGGCCATAGTCGAATTCAAGCTTAGGGGGGGAGTTGAAACAATTTCTATCTTTTAGTTTTTTAGTTTTTAGTGTTTATTGCTTTGTGTTTTGTCATTTATTTCTCTTAGTTATCTCGTTGCTCGTAGGATCCATACTCTATCTAGTGTAATTGTGGATGTCTAATGTCATGTGTCATCTCGTTGCTTGTGCATGGAAATTAGGGGCAAATTTGAAAATTTTTAGTGCTTTTGCAAGCTTGGGTTGTTTAACTTTGAGCACATAACTTAAGGAAATAATTGGGTTTGTCAACTCTAAAATAGGAAATCACAACTGTACATTCTTTTGATTCATGAAAAGTGGACAGAACTGGTTGTTTGAGCCTAAACTGACCAAATGATAATGAGACTTTAATTTGAAATAAGAGAGAGAAACCTCTTAATTACTACACAGGTCAATAAGGAGGGACACATACTAATTTCCAAAGGTTCAGTCAATTAATCTTGTGATCTATCCACTCCATTGTTTTCATACCCCATCACAAGAACTGGAAGTACATTACGGTTTTCATCTCTTTCATTGCATCCCATGTAGATAGGTCTTGCATTACAACTATTTTCACATATTTTTGCATGAAAAGAAAGAAAAAAAGATAGAATAGTTATACATGCACATTATTCTTAAGTGTGTGTCATTTAGTTGCATAACTATCATTTTTTAGCTGCATTCACATTTTTGTGCATATAGTACATCATGCATCTTATGTCTTATGAACATAAAAGGTGATGAACTTGTTCCATACCTTCTGAATGCTTCAAATGTATAAGTTATGCAGCAATAAGTGAGCCCGACAAATGATTCATGGTCAACTATGAAAATAAGTTTTTGTCTCTTAAAAAAAAGAATTGAGAAGTAAGTAGGAATGAGAAGGAGAAAGGAACCTGTTCTCACTTGCATACTAAGAAGAATAAGCACATGGTGTAGTTTTTTAGATATCCCATCTTACCTTGAGACGGAATGATAGTGCATGCATCATTCCACCCAAGTGTAGGCATTAGGGCATTTTTATTTGCATATGCATCATTAGGTCATTATGGTTTTTGTGCATTTTAAAACCGTATAATGCTTCCATTTCATCCATAGCCACCCATTCCATCTACCTGTTGCTCAAATTGGTAGGCCACCATGATTTTCTCCTCACTCGTTAATACCAAGAGAACTGCTTCCATGTAGATGGTAGTTAGGGCAAGCAACGTAGATAGGAGATCACAAGATGCACCGAGTCTGGACTGCAGGACTTTATTATGTTAACTGCCTTATGTGATAGTGTTCATCAATTTTGAGGTAGATATCTTTTATGGATGATTATTGTCGCCTTTAGGGTAATTATCATTCCGTGGTTAGTGAGGGCTGGAATGTGAATGTCTGGCGGGGATCATATGGCGCAGTCTGTTGTGATAATCTATTCTTTAGTTGACCCTCACAATTGTATTCTAGAGTTTAGTTGCTCAAAGACGAGCAATGTTAAAGCTTAGGGGAGTTTGATGCGCTGATTTTTAGTCGCATTTATAGACTTGTTTTACTCGCGTTTTATGCGTTTATTGGTCACTTTGGTGGTTAATATTGCATAATTCACTTATTTTAGTCTGTGATCCTTCTCAGTGTCAAATCTCTCTTATTTTATCGTTTTGAGCATAAATGATTATAATTATAGGTTTTTATCTCGGCTGATGTGGTTTTGTTTTGCATTTTAGGAAAAACACATATCTATAGCTGTCGATACTATCGACACAGCCACAGGCAGGCAGCTGCAAGGAGGAGCGCAGAGTCGATACCATTGACTGGGAAGTCGATGGTAGCGACATACCATCAGGTTGCCAGCGACCAGCCAGTTGATACTATCGACCCCAAAGTCGATACTATCAACACATGTAGCTTAAACGACAGAAAAGGGATAAAACCGACACTTAAGGGTGTCGATACCATCGACCCGCGTCGATGGTCTCGAGCCAGCATCAGGCACAATGACAGAAAAGAAAGAAGGCTTGCCGATATCGCGAGGGGTCGATACCATCGACCCGCGTCGATGGTATCGACGCCGTCAGATTAAAGTTTCTTTCAGATCGACTCTAATCCAACAGTTGTGATATTTTTGCAACCTAACTCGATGATTATACCTAATGACGGTGGCCAAGAGCAGGGCATCACGTCATTAGCCACTGCACACATCCCGAGAAGGTGTGGAGAGAAGAACAGAGCCCAGAAGCACGCCCGAGCCATTTCGGAAGCCGAATAACACGTTTTCCATCGCCGAAAGGCTGTAGATCGTGCATTCTACGCCAATGAACGATTGGATCTTCTCCGTTCAGGGGTTTCATTACTTATTCACATTTTTCTCCATGTTTCCCCTTTCTTCAACCATGTCTTGCTCTGAGATGAACATGCGGGGCTAATCCCCTTTATCTTTAGGACCGGGAGTAGCCCGGGGAAGCATTGTATGACATTTTTATCATAGTAATTCATCATTTGTTTCTTAAATCCATGGTATGATTTCATTTTCTCAATTATATTATTAGGCTTTATCACCATAATGATAATCTAATGCCTTTAATTACTTTGAAAGAAGAATTAACGATTGAAAAGAGACGAAATTCACATTAATTAATAAATCCCTTGAACAAGGTGATGTAAGGTTAATGGTGGAAACCCAGAGGTCGATTCTAATGCACCTAGTTTAGGGTATAGGTTACTACGACGGCTGAACCCACCTAAACTTAGGTAGTGAATTGTACCATGACAGTGGACAATTTTGACTACAGGCCACTACGCGGATTGAGAGATGAACCTAAGTAATTATATGGAAATTCATACAATGAAAACCCACGGTGAAACCACATTCCTAAAGATCTCCATTTGAATTGATTAAACTAAACACTTAATCAATTGCTTTTCTTTCTTTTATTCTTATTTTCTTTTTAAATAATTCTCATAACCTTTTTATTGGTCTAGCTGATTGCGAGCAGTTAGTAGCAGTCTACCGATAATTTAGTGTCCCTGAGTTTGACTCGGGCCTCACAAGGGCCTATACTACATTGACGCGTGCACTTGCGTTATACACACAGTAAAACCATGTCAAGGACACAACCTTCAAAGCACAAATTGAAGAAATGGTCCGACAACAACAACTCGCCTTGAAGTCCCCCAACCCTTCCTCAACTGAAGATGAAGGTTCTAATGAGCATGAGGCAAACTACTCAAAGGGAAAACACTTCAAGAGCAAGCCCTCCTCTTCAACTCCAAGATGCTATGAGTGTGGTCAAAAAGGCCACTACAAGAGTGACTGCCCAAAGGCCAAGAAAAGCCATCACAAGAGCAGCCATAAGAAGGACAAAGAGCACAAGAGAGAAGGCAAGTACAAGAGGAAGGACAAGAAAGAAAGAAGAGCAAGAGATGCAACCCATGCAGCTTGGGAGGAGTCTTCTTCAAGATCCTCAAGCTCCGAAGATGGAGAATGCCATCTTGCTCTCATGGCCTCTACTAGTGAAGATGTATGTGAGGTAAATGAGGTAAGCAAGGTAGGTGAAGTAAATTTGCTAAAGTTACCTAAAGAAACTATCATTGATATGCTAAATGAATGCCAATCATCCTTTACTAAATGCAAATCTAAAAGGAAAAGGTTAGGTAAGATAGTTGATGATCTTTATGCTAAAATTGATATTCTTGATCAAAATGAAAAATTGCATCTAGAGAGTATAGATTCTTTGCAAGGGTAATTTCTTGACCTTGAACTTCAATACAATGGAGTAGAGGTTGAGAATGGTGTATATCTTAAAAATATTGAAAATCTTAAGATAGAAAACCAAAAGTGCCTAGATGAGCTTGATGTTCTTAAAACTGAAAATGTGGAACTCAAACTCATGGATGATTCTAAGAGAAATGAAGTTTATGCTTATCAAAGAGAAATTTTTCTGCTTAAATATGAAAATGCCAAATTGCTTGCTCAAGTAAATGACTTATCTTCTAGACCTATTTTGCAAAGTAATGAAGTTGCTAGCATAGCTTTAGAAAGAGATTCTTTTCATACTAAATCCCTTTGTCTTGAGGCTGACCTATTGCATGCTAGAGATAATCTTACTAGTCTTTCTACTACTGTCACTAACCTTAGTGATGATAATTTCAAGTTAAGATCTTCTTACAAAAGTTTCTCTCGGGAAAGAAATCCCTCAATGATGTCCTAGAACACTCTACCAAACATGTTGGTACTAGTGGCTTGGGATATGATGGGACTGCTCCCGAAGGTAAGAAAAAGAGTAAGAACAAGGGTAAGAAGAAGAGTGTGGAACCTCCTATTTTTCATGGAGATACTTCCGGCTCTAAGAACCCTATGGTTTGTGTTCATTGTAAATGTGATGACCATTAATCCACTTATTGTCCTTACAAGCCCAAGGGGACCAACCCAAAGATGAAATGGGTCCCCAAGCTAACCCCGGATCCCAAAGTTTGAGTTGGGTTCCGACATCCTTCTTTCTTGCAGGTTAAAAAGAGATGGATTGTTCATAGTGGCTGCTCTAAGCACATGACTGAAGAAATTAGCCATTTCAACAAGTTTGTGAAAAAGAAAGTAGGATCGGTAACTTTCGGGGACAATAAGAAGGGTAAGGTCATATGTGAGGGTGATGTGGGCAATGAGCTATGTATTAAAAATGTGTTGCTTGTTGATGGCCTACATCACAATTTGATTAGTGTTAGTCAACTTTGTGACAATGGATATCTTGTGTTGTTTACTTCTTTAGAATGCTTACTTCTAGATTCCCTCTCCTACAATGTTATATATAAGGGAACTAGAAATGGTAATCTTTATGTTATTGTTCTTGATGATGTTAATCCCATACTAAATAGGTGCTTGGTAGTGGATAAAAATGATATTTCTCTTTGGCATCACCATTTGGGTAATGTGAATATGCATCAAATTAAGAATCTGAGCAAAAAGGACTTGGTTAAAGGACTTCCCAAATTGGATTTTGATAAGGATGAGGAATGCTAACCTTGTACATAAGGGAAACAAACCAAATCCTCCTTCAAATCCAAAGGAGTCATGAGTACGTAGAGAGTTCTTGAACTTCCTCATATTGATCTATTCGGACCAATGAGAACACAAACGCTTCGTGGTTCCAAGTATTGTCTTGTTATTGTTGACGATTTCTCTCGATATACTTGGACCTTCTTTCTCGTTTCTAAAAGTGACACTCTTGATGTTTTCTCGAGCTTTTGTAAACGGGCTGAAAATGAAGCTTCTTGCTGAATTGTTTCTATCCGTAGTGATCATGGGGGAGAATTTGAAAATGATCTTTTTGAGCATTTTTGTGAAAAATCTGGTTATTCGCACAATTTCTCTTCTCCTCGTACGCCTCAACAAAATGGGGTTGTAGAGAGAAAGAACAAGTCGTTACAAGAGATGGCTAGGACCATGCTTCTTGAGTATGACACTCCTAAGAAGTTTTGGGCTGAAGCTGTTAGCACCTCATGATTTGTGCAAAACTGAGTTTTTACACATCCTTCTTTAAAGAAAACCCCCTATGAACTATGGCGTGGTCGAAAGCCATCTATTGATTTCTTTAATGTTTTCAGATGTCCTTATTTTTTTTTTAAACATGAAGGATTCTCTTGACAAGTTTGATCCAAAATCTTATAAGGCTTTCTTCCTAGGCTATAACACTACTAGTAGGGCATATAGAGTGTTCAACATTGAATTATCTAAAATTGAAGAATCTATCAATGTTCAGTTTATTGAAACTAACCCTGTTGTTGACAAGCATGTTGTTGATAATGATGTTGCAGATGATTTGATTCCTATCTTAAAAGACCTCAACATTGAAAATAAGGTAAGCAGGTGATAGAAGAAGAAGAAGAAGAAAAGAAGGATCCCACTCCCCGCTTTGCAAAGAATCATCCCAAGGAGTTGATCATTGGCAACCCATTCGAGAGAGTGAGGATACGAGCTGCTCACAACAAAGAACAAGCATATAGTGCCTTCATCTCCCCACTAGAGCCAAAGAACATCAAAGAAGCCCTTGGTGACGATGAGTGGATCCTAGCAATACAAGAAGAGTTAGAGCAATTCGAGAAGAATCGTGTGTGGACTCTAGTGCCAAGACCAAGTGATAGAAAAATCATTGGCACCAAATGGGTCTACCGCAACAAGCTAAATGAGCAAGGAAAAGTGGTAAGAAACAAAGCAAGGTTAGTAGCACAAGGTTACAACTAATAGGAAGGTATTAACTTTCATGAAACATATGTTCCTATTGCTAAATTAGAATCTATTCGTATGTTACTTGCCTTTTCTAGTTACAAAAATTTCTTGTTATATCAAATGGACATTAAAAGTGTGTTTTTGAATGGTACAATTGAAGAGGAAGTATTTGTTGCTCAACCTCCGGGCTTTGAAAATGACAAGTTACCCAATCATGTTTATTTGTTACAAAAAGCTCTCTATGGACTCAAACAAGCACCTCGAGCTTGGTATGAGAAATTAAAGAACTTTTTTTTAGATAACGGTTATGTCATGGGCAAAGTTGATTATACCTTGTTCCTAAAACACACTTCTAACCATTTTCTTATTTATGTTGATGATATCATTTTTGGTGGGACTGATCTTGATCTTTACAAGGAGTTTAGTTCTCTTATGCAGAGTGAGTTCGAAATGAGCATGATGGGTGAGTTGACTTTCTTCCTTGGCTTTCAAATCAAGCAAACAAAAGAAGGCAACTTCATCAACCAAGACAAGTACACAAATGAACTGCTCAAGCACTTTAGGATGGACAACATGAAGCTGATGGATACACCCATGTCCAACACCGCCAAACTTGACAAAGATGAAGAAGGTGAGAAGGTAGATGAGAAGCTCTATAGAGGTATGATTGGAAGTTTACTTTATTTAACTGCCTCTAGACCTGATATTATGTTTAGTGTTGGCTTGTGTGCTCGCTTTCAATCTAGCCCTAAAAAGTCGCATCTTATTGTTGTTAAGAGGATTTTGAGGTACTTAGCCAAAACCCAAAATTTTGGACTATGGTATCCTAAATAAAGGGATTTTACTCTTAGAGCATATAGTGATGCAGATTACGCAGGGTGTTTGGTTGATAGAAAGTGCATAAGTGGCACTTGCTTCATTCTAGGACCATGCTTAGTGTCTTGGTTCTCCAAGAAACAAAGTACAATGGCATTATCAACTACCGAGGCTGAATATATTGTAGCTGGGAGTTGTTGTACACAGGTCCTATGGATGAAGCAAATGCTCCAAGACTTCAACATATTTTTTGATGCTTCTCCTATCTTTTGTGACAATACTACTACAATTCATCTATCTTACAATCCTATATTGCATAGTAGAGCCAAGCATATAGAGGTTCACCATCACTTTCTCCATGATCACATTGCCAAAAAGGATATTTATATCACGCATGTGGACACAAAAAATCAATTGGTGGATATCTTTACAAAACCTCTAGCTAGAGATCAATTTAACTTTATTCGGTCTAAACTGCTTATTGTTGATTGGAATGATATTTTCCATGTGATCTATCTAGTTGTTTCTTTTCTATATGTTTGCTCATGTCTTTCTTCACCTTGTTTTCAGCTTATACATGTTTAAATGTGACTAACTTTCTTGTAAACATGCTTAGTTTTGGCTTGTTTTTGGGTTTTTATCGAATTCCATGTTTTATCGCAAAATAGTACCCGATGATGAGCTAATGTGCCTAAGTATGTTAATGATACATAATAGAATGGAAAAATAAATTTAATCGACATGTATATGGCTCGAAACTAAGAATGTGACTTTTAGATCAGGTTGACCTTCGGTCGAGTTTTCACCCGGAGAAACTCAACTGATCAGGAGCCGAGAGCAAGTCTTCAGTGGACCGTTCGGTTGAGTTTTCTACACACAGAACTCGACCGATCCGCGGACTGAGCCAACTTAAAAGTTAGGATCGGCCGTCTTTTTTCCCTCTCAACTAGAAAACAGACGACCGATTCCTCACCTCTTAGCCCTAAGATCTCAAACCCTTCCCTAAACCTCCCACGCCAAGTCCTAGACCTAGAAACCTTGATCTTGACCTCCCCGGGCGTCATTAGTGGTTTCTGTTCGGCGTTTGAGGTTTCCCATTGCTTGTTTTCACATTTTTCATCTCATTTTCATTTCCGTGGCTTCTCATAGATGAAAATGTCCTGCTCCAAGCAATGCTTCAGCTTCCCCATCTAATAATCGTTTGATTCTGTTTGATTATACCTCTTTTGTGTCGGATGATGTTGTAAATATGTACAAGGACCTTCTTCCCCGAAGCCCTTTTCCTTTTCATGTTTTGATCCAGCCTTCCCCTAGGTATCAAGCGATTATTGCCTCTGTTTCTCGGCTTCTCGCCTCCCACCATTTGTCCGCCCTAGAAATTGAACGTGACTTCTTTAATAACTCCATGTCAAGCACTAAAGTTGTTCACGCGTTCTATGCCAAATTGCGTTGGAACTACGATTCACTCATCCCACCACCGAATATTCAAGTAATTCTTACTTCTATGATATCCGGTTGTCGCTTCCAACTCTCTGAGGATACCTTAAATGTCTTTTTTGCCAGAGATGAGGAAAATGACACATGGCATAAGGATTATGGAGAGTATTTTGATCTTCTTGACCCGAAAGGTTTTTATAAACACCATGAATTGACGTTGTCGGATGTTCATTGGTTTTTGAAGAAACCTGACGTGACCTATAAGAAGAAGTCCACCCTGCCCTCCTCCTCTCTTGACATAAAGAGGCACATATTGGCTCTGGTGATTAACTGTAATGTCCATCCAAAGAGAAATCAAACGGACATTGCCGAAAACACCACAGTCATTATGTATTGTTTGTTAAACAATATCGTTATCAAGTGGGCCAGGTATATCTTACATCACATGACCTACTTTGACACTAGCAAGAACACCAAAGGAACCCACCCACCCTACCCGACTTTAATATGTGGTTTTTTCAAGTTCGCCACTGACAAATGTCTCTTTTCTGACTTCCATTATTCGGTCGCCAGGAAAGGTGTTTGCATTAGTGAAACCACTCTTTAAAAGTCCATTCTTGTGTTTTCCTCTACCTCTAGTGCTTCTGCTTCTGCAGCCGCTTTAGCTACCCCATCCTCCTCCACCCAAGCTCCACCACCGCAACCTCCTCCTAGACCCAGCCGTGCATCTTTTCATGTGTCTAGTGAAACCCTTATGGTTATATGATTCATCAACAGACGTACAATCAACAAGTTCAGGACCACCTGCACCAGGATCTGTGTTACATAATGTCTCACATGAACCTCTCCTATGCATCACCCTACCCCACCTGCCAACTATATCCCAGTAGTGCCTATGCTTCATATTCATATGAGCATTACTATCCTGCTCCCCAGCCTTCCGCTTCTGCTCGCCACCTTTTGATGCTGGTAGTTCCGTTCCTGCTATTCTTTCGTTACCTACTGCCCCCCTGGCCACTCTGCTAGCCTCTTTGGGTGACTATGCTCCGTCCTTCCTGCAGGCCAATAAGCTTCATGCTCTTGGTATGTCTTGGGCTGAGCAGAATGCCCGCTGGCCTGGTCGTTCTTTTGAATCTCCTACTGATGAGGAGATGCCAGACCAGGCTGAGGATGCTGATGGTGAGGATGAAGATGATGATGGTGAGGATGCTTCCGACGATGGTGATGGTGATGGTGATGGTGCTGGTTCTGATGCTGGCACTACTGCTCCGCCTTCTGATGGGGATATGGACTACACACCTGGCGATAAGGAAGTTGTTGATATATATAGCTTAGACGTTTAGGTGGTTTCTTCATTTTTAGTCTAGCATGTTTATCCTATATATCTTTCTAGAATATTTTGTATAAGAAAAATCATGGCACATTCTTCTGAGCTGTACTATTTCGTATCTTTGTTTTATTGTTTTGGTGCTTGTAGTTGCTCTTATGTGGATGTATATATGCGTTGTAATATCCTTGATGTGCACTATGGCTTTTCCTCTATTTTTTATCCTATGCGTTGGTGCCATCTTGAGTTATATTTTGATCATGACTTGGATTGTATGTTATCTTTTATCTGTGTGTGCTATATGCCTTTAAACTTTTGTTTATTCCATTGCATACATGTTTGGTTGAGTTTTGGAGAAGACCTGGCCTATGCTCTTCTACCCCCCCCCTACCTTTTTGATAATGTCAAAAGGGGGAGAGATATCTCAAGTGATCACTCATGTCTTGAAACTCAATCATATTGGTTTTTCTTTGCTATGATATTGCTTTTGCTTGTGAGATCCTTTTCTTGTTCAATTCACTGTCCATTATGTGAACTTGCAAAGGACTACACATTACATATATATTGGTATTGCTATGTGTAGAGAAACTAACCATGCAGGTTAGAGGAACCATAGATTGAGGGGGAGCAATTCACATTGTTCGTATCATAAATCCCCCTAATTCATAAGGCAAAGGTATAACTTTCATATCCTTTTCAATATGCTTGAGGAATGGCTTGTCATAGTCAAAAAGGGGGAGAATGTTGACCTAGAGGTTATACATTGCCTATATTTTGATAATGACTTAACCATTACATTCATATGTATCAGATATGTGTGTTTAAGATTGTTTGCAGGCATTAGGTACATGAAAAGGATCCAAAATCCAAAGCCCTAAAATGGCTTAAGTTCAAGTCAAAATAGCTACAAGTGTGCATTTTGGGATTTCTATGTAAATGACCTTAGAACATATTTGTAATCACTTGTAATGATGAATTGACTTGTAACTAAGGTGAGAAAATTAATTGAGATATAAAACATCAAGTGTTAATCACTTTAGATGCAATTTAGAAAATTGATTTTAGGCACTTGGTCGGTCGAGTTTCCCAGCCTTAAAACTCGACCGATCATCCTTAAAGTCAATTTTCTAAAGATAGCATCGGTCGAGTTGTGTTTGCACAAAACTCAACCGATCAAGTGGCTGACCAAAATGATCTTTAGGGATCGGTCGAGTTTCCCCAGGACAAACTCGACCGACCGTTTGAATATCAGTTTTGTCTTTTACTTGATCGGTCGAGTTACCTTTATTGAAACTCGCTGTACAGAATTTGCAGAAAAAAGTGATGTGACCATTGGTGGGTTATTTGATCGCAAATAGAGTCATTTTCTTTAAGGAAAATAGATATATTTCGGCCCAAAAGTTCACCTAACTCAAAGCAACACCCTCAGCTATATATAGGACACTTAGAGTTCATTCCAAGGCTGCTCTTTCATTGTAAACTTAGTTCTACTATAGCTAAGAGTGTTATATGCCTTTGAGCCCCTTTCACTTTCTACCTTCAAGTCAAATTCATGAGTATGTGTGAGATAGGTTCCTGTGTAAGAGAGCTACTCCATGTGTTTATGTAAAAGCTCTCCTCCTCCATCTTCCAACCTCCATTCTTTTGAAGATAATTGAAGATCCTTCTCCAAGTGAAGGAGAAGGAGGTGTTGTTCTTCAAGGTTGAAGAAGGCAAGCTGCTCCAGGTCTCCAAGTGAAGGAGATAGGTGCTCCAGATCTCCGAGTGAAGGAGAGAAGCAAGGCAACGCTCAAGGAAGATAGGTAATCCCTTGAAGGCAGAAGACTTGAAGAAAGGAGTGGGTAAGTCCATGTTGATGACTGAAGACTCCATGCTTCAAGTAGGTAAGCTCCTTCTATAGGTTGAAGATCTTTTCTTGAGGTACTAAGCCCTTGTATGTGTTGTTGTTGTATCTTGTAATCTTATTGTGGAATATAAGAGTACCAAGATTGCAAATCCTCGAGACTAACCCACTCTAGGTAGTGGACTGGCATTGCTCCTAAGTTTAGGACATGGAACCACTCTAAATCACATGACCAAGTGCTTGCTCTTCCTTGTCTCTCATCCTTGATGTACATGTTAGATTAAGTCATCAAATTTCTCCTTGTTTAAGTTTCTACAATTAATATAATTTGGTGGTCTAATCAATTTTGTGAGAATTGTTAAGCTCTATTCAACCCCCCCTCTAGAGCCCATTGATCCAACAGATGTTAGAGATGCTCATGCTACTAGATTCCTTATACTGTTAATAGGGATATGAGAATAGTCTGGATAATGAAGATAGTTATTATCTACTCCTTTATGTATTTTGTTAATCTTCAGTGTTGTTGAGCTTATTTGTTATATATGATTAAACTGCTTAAACTATCTCATTACCTAAAAGTATTGGAATCAATAAATGTTGTTGGAGGTTATATCTCTTGCTGGGACATGGGTCTCACCCTTGTGGTTTGCCACATTTTTTAGGTAATCGGAAGTGACAAAAACAAACTTGTGGAAGCCAAGAGGAGATATAGTAATGAATCTTTGAGAAAATTGATTAGATGGCTAGTGTGTCCTAGATTCGTCCCTGTACTCTCATGTCCGAGTAGGAAAAGTTTGTATATGGTGTTTCAAATGAATCAGAATTTTGTTAGCATGTTAATACTTGTTTGTGTGGCATATAAAAATATTGTTATCATGTGTATATATGTTGTAGCTAAGGTGATATAACAATTTGTATCAAATTCTTGTCATAGTATGGTTAAAAGAAAGATGTTGGGCTCTTATGCAAATGTTTCTGAGCTGGTGCTGACGTTGAAATCAGTTTTAATTTACCCATATTTTTGGGTATTCGATTAATTACTGATTGATTATGTTATATATTTTGAGTAATCTTGTTTAGTGTAACAGGTTCTCACAAATAAGACACCAAGGTCAAAGATAGCTCAAGAAAATAAGGAAAGAAACCCTAGGTCGAACTAAAAGAAGAAGGGAGAAAAAGAGAAGGAAACTTCCTCACATTTGGGTACCACCTTATCAAAACATGGCCCATGACCCTTATGATGAGGAGTTTCTATCCAAAATGACCACCATGGATGATTCATGGTCTATGGCCAAGAAAAGAGAAGAAGGTGGGGTAGAGGGTCAAAGGAAAATGCCACCAAGGAAAGGCATACACTTACCAAGGTTGAAGATGACCAAAAGTCACCACATGCAAGGGATCTCGATCACCAAAGATCCAAGGATCAATCCTCCTAGCTCCACAAAGATCCAAGGAAAAGAAAAAGGGAGGGATGAAGAAGGAAGGTCGAAAGGTTCAATTGCATGGAGAGAATAGGGTTTATACACTTGAGGAGGAGAGAAGTAGGGTAGAGATGAGGTGTCAACACGAGAGGGCTCTAAAGGGACACTTGTCCACTCAAGAAATCCACTTGCAACCACTTAAACCATGCATGTACTAGATGGTGA
This sequence comes from Alisma plantago-aquatica, assembly GCA_963693085.1. Taxonomy (NCBI): domain Eukaryota; kingdom Viridiplantae; phylum Streptophyta; class Magnoliopsida; order Alismatales; family Alismataceae; genus Alisma; species Alisma plantago-aquatica. The sequence continues at coordinate 73,513,667 of OY856409.1, read as the reverse complement.
TACAACCAATTGTGAGTCTCAACCACTTAGGCCCCCAACACATTGGTTTCGACCGAGACACTCAAAGGAGGTCAAACCAAGAGCATCATATACATCTTGTTTGAGACAAAAGGTCACCAAGACACTCAAGGTCGAGACACTCCACAAGAAGACAACTGTCTTGAGCCAACCAATCTAATACCATCATGGTCAAGACAAAACCAAGCCAAGGTAGGTGTCTCGATTGAGACACACCCAAGACACCCACCAAGGTTGAGATCAAGGCCGCGACGCTCAACAAAGCACATCAAGGTCGAAACCAACTAAACCCCTAGAAACCCTAATCACCTCTAGAGATGTCACCACTCATCCAAGGCCCAAACAAGGTGCCCCAAAGCATCACACTCTCACTCATGATGCCAAGGAAGGAAAGGTACACACTAGGTGTGGAAAATTTCAAGATAGCCCTCACACTTGGGTAAATTGTAATTTTACCCAAAATAATCACAAAAAGAACAAACATCATCCAAACAAGATCAAAATGGAAACATAAGCTCTCCACAAGCTCTAAAAGCATCTCAAAAGATTGGAGCAGGGTTATAAGCACTTAGTAAAGCAAAACAAAGAGGGTTAGCCCAAAACACGGGTCATGGGTCTTACAATCTATGTCAGATGGAAAGTTTATATGTGCCTAATAGGTGAAAATGTGTTGTTTGTCTGTGGGAGAGATTTGAATCTGACTGGTGTATATCTATGATTGACACCAATCTGTGTTAAGTTGATGTGTACCAATCTGTATCACACTAATTTGCACTAATATGTGTCAAACCATTTTACACCAATCTATGTCAAACTAATTTGCATCAATATGTGTCAAACTGATTTGCTCAAATCTATGTTAAACTGACTAGCGCCTATTAAGTGAAAAAGTTGATAATAATGAAAATCCTCCATCAAGTTCCAAAATCGAAGAAGGGTTGTGGTATCTTTGAAATTGTGCATGAATGGATAGTTGATACGGAGATTACTAAAAGGATGAACATGCACAATTACAACATCAACAAATCCTCGATGGATCTGGTATATATTTCTATATTTTAAGAATGGATCTACCAGCAAGATGCTACTCATAGCTAATAGGAAAATGGGACATGTGCATATGCAACATGGACATTTACATGTTTAATATCCCAACAAAATGGTAAATAAACATGCAATCAATTATATTCCATAAGAGAGAAGAGTTAAATAGAGAAAGTGGAAGGGACCAGAGGCTAGATCTAAAAGTCCGACTAGCCTTTCGACTATCCAAATGAGGAAGAAAAAAATCTCAAATGTTATAAAAAATCCCTAGTCAGACAATTATTTCCCTCTCCAAAACCACCACAACAATAATACAATTCAAATTTATTTCTCTAATCATGTAGCTACTGAGTTACTCAGGTTGTTTGAGTATTGTTGTGAAATAGATTCACACGTAAAAGTGCCAAACTATTATGCACTAAATTTTGCATTTTAGAATTTTGCAAAAAAACATAAAAATATTATATCACATGCTTTATCAAAGACTAGACCCAAACTAGTCGATATTTGATTGAAACGTACAAAATTGAAACTGGCAACATTTTAGATGTCAAACCCTTTAGCACAAAATAATTTGATTTTTAAGGATTTTGACAAACATTTCAAATACTAGATTGTGGTGCTTTCTCAAGAACAAAAAAGAATATAGCCTTGTTTAAAACTTGCAAATGAACCTATATAGCATTTGAGGTATCAAACCCTTTTGCATTCAACATGTAATCAATTGAGCATTTGGAAAACACATTGCATCACATGCTTTGCTAAGATTTAGACTTAAACTAGCCCATATTTAACCAAAACATGTGAAATTGTACCTAAATAATGTTTCAGGTGTCAAACCCTTTTGCACTCAAACTTTAGGATTTGACATAAACATTAAAAGCATGAGATCACATACTTTGGCAAGATCTAAACATAAAAAACCTAGACTTAAATGAAACATGTGAAATTGTACCCAAATAATGTTGTAGGTGCCAAACCCTTTTCCACTCAACAGTTAAGGTCTATAATTAATGAACATGAACCATCTACATACTAACTATTATCATATTTATGAAGATCTAAGACGTGAATAAAATTTGTGCCTTATCAAATCTATTTTTAGTTCATGTGCTAAACCCTTTTTACACTTAGCAGTTAAGGTATATACTTAATGACCATGAACTATCTATAGATTAAGTATTACCGTGCATAACAAGACTTGAACAAAATTTGTGCCTCTTTAGATCCGACATAATAAAAGAAGGAAATTATCCCATCTATAAACTAGTTTTGCTCCGAAAAAGGGAGTGCAAAATAGATCTACACTGATCTTATCATACTGAAAAAAATTTAAAGATTGTCAAACTAAACATCTTTTTGGGTGCTTATGGAAGTGACATGGACGTGAATGAAATCTCTTCCCTATCATTTCTGACTTTGAGAAAAAAGTTATTCCTAGTGTGAAACCAAGTTAAGCAGAGAAGTTCCAAATGAATTTGAACTGGTAGATTAAAAAAAACATAATATTGCAACTCAATTGTGATGAATCCCCAGTGGAGCTGCCATTTTGTTTTTGCTAGAAATCACAAATGGGAAGAGAGATTGGAGTCGCCATTGAGTTTTAGTCGAAAAACTCAAAAACCCAAAAAAAGTGACTCGTGTGTGGATAAAGAAGGAATGCATATGAGAATCTGAATTCAACACACTTATTTATGAATCAAAAAATGGTTGAAAACAATACCCCAATCTGCCTGTCTAAATAGTATATTGCCAGTTTTATATAACACAACAGTATGTGAATTACAAGGAAGAAAACAATCCAACGTACTCTCACCTTGCTTGTATTTTGTGTGTGAAATGGTTTCACACTTTTAGACACGGGTCAGATTTCTACTTCAAGATGTCTCTGGTGATAGACCTGTAGAAGATGTCAGTCCAATATGTACTTCCCAACACCAATTCCTTTTGTACTTCTGGGCACCAACAAGTTTGACCTTTACCAACACAAACTTGTTTTGCACCTCTCAATGCAAATTGGTTTCAGACAAAGCTATTTTCATCTCTCTCTCTCGTCCTCTATAGGCTCTCCCATTCCCCTCTCAGTCAGCCAGGGTCCTCTTTTTTGGGGTCTCCACTCTCCTTTTCTAGAGTTGAGGGAGTTATCGAGGTGGTTTCCCCCTCTTACTCCAAATTGACACCCCACTCTATCTAAGGATAGTCACTGGATGCCAAGTGGCCCTCTATCATGCTTCCCAAGACCAATGTGGTTTTAGTGGGCATAGATTTGGTTGCCACTTGCCAGAAAAAAAGGATTTAGAACCCAAGTGTCATTTTTTGTAAAAAATTGAAATGCATGTGAATTAGTTTGACAATTTGTGTTCGAAACCCTTTGGCACCCAGTTGATCCGTTGAAAGGGACCTAGAAATGTGCAATCTAGTCAACACATTTGGGTGTGAAACCCTTTGGTGCCCAAGTGAGGTTTGTAAAAGGGGACCCAAAATGTGTGTGGTCTAGTCTAACACATTTGGGGTGCAAAACCTTTTGGTGCCCATCATGACCTACTGAAAGGGGACCCAAAATGTGAGTGATCTAATTTGACACATTTGGGTGTGAAATGCTTCCATGCTCATTATGGTCTGTAAAAGGGAACCCAAAATGTGGGCAGTCTAGTTTGACACATTTGGGTGCAAAACCATTTGACATAAAATGATATACTTTCTCAGAAGATTCCAGAAAGGATGGGGTTCAGATTTTGTCTAATCTGGGTGCAAACTGGATTTGTGCCCGTAGTTAGTAATGTTAGACTAGGACTTTTTATAGGCATCACCTTAACCTAGATAATGTGTAAATTTTTTCCATTAGGGTCCAAGACCCATTGAGATCAAAATTTAAGGTTTTACTAAGTCTGATGTGGGTTCACATCTTGCTTGAACTTTGTGCAAATTGGTTTTGCACATTGAACTAAACAAAATGTATCTTGTGGTCCCATGCTTGATTTTTTAGGATAAATTAGGGTTTCACTCATTGTAGTCTGACACAAATTAAATTATGTAAATAAATCAATTACCAAGGATTTGTTGGGGTCCCAAAAATGAGGTGTCAACATTTCCAAAATGAAGAAGCAACAAGAATAGGTACAACTACGTCAGTTCTTGGCATCTCTACCTCTCAGTTATGAAGTTGTTTGCCAACAAATTCTTGCATATGAACCCTTGCCAATGTTAAATGATATCTATCTTTGATTATCTCATTTTGTGTCTTCTACTACTACTTGCGAGGAGCCTACTGCCCTTGTTGTTGCAGGATGAGGGCATGGTAATCCTGGTCATGGCTGGGGCAAAAGTCTCAATAATAGTGGGAGACGATCCTCTTCTTCCTCCTCTTCCCAATCTAGATTATGCAATTTTTGCAAGAATACTAATCACAATGAAGACAAATGATGGATAAAGCATGGGAAACCATAATGGGCCAATAAATTGTCAACTTTAGATGCTGATGGAGAATCTACTTCTATCCTTAGTGGTACTAATAATCAGAAGGTAATACTGAGTTCTTATGACCTTATCAAAGTGATCAAGGCTACTTTTTCTGCTACTATTGTACCTCAAGAAAATATTTCCCAACACTCAGGTGACCCCTCATGTATTCAAGCCTCTTCCACTTCATCAAAAGATGATTAGGTTATTGATTCAGATGCTATAGCTCATATGACTGGTAATAAGAAACTATTTACTTACCTGAAGAAATCTACTTTTCATCCTCCTATGCATCTAGGAGATGGATTTACTTCTCCATTATTGAGAGAATATAAGTGAATAGAAATCTTATTAAATCTATTTTTTGTGTTAATTTTTTGTAAAGCTTGATGTTTGTTATTAAAATTACCAAAACTTTTAAAAAAGTGTAACCTTCTTTCTTTACACTATCTCCATATTGGATCTTGGGATGAAGATTTTTTTTGGTCAACCAAGTGTGTGACCTTTTTATTATCACCTCAAGGGTAGGTGAGTTCAACACCACACCTGAACAGAGCCAGAAAAGTCCATATACACGAAGAATAGCTAGGCAAAGGGCTATTCAGAAGCAGAAAAGAAGGAAGAGATGTACAAAGGACTATACAACAAGGAAAAGGGGATGTACAATCTAACAATCCTCAGTCTGCTAGCAGGTACCAAACCAGGTTGCAACACTATCAAAAAACACAATAGCCTCTGGAATAATGAACCACAGAACTACCTCCATTCCAACCATTAGAACGACCCATCAGAGTTAATAGAAAAACAAAGAGCTCAAGGGGACTGATCCATCCCTAGAGAGAGCTATCAAACACTCCCAACACTCCAAAAATCTAAAGCACAGAAGATACAACCAACCAGAACAGACTGAATCCTCAAACTGTTGGTAGATAAGCAAAACCATAACACCGCACAAAGAGGATCCATAACCCCTGGAGCCTGATAACTAGAAAACTACAACCAACTCAGCCTTCAAGATATCCCAGCTTCAGATCAAAGATACATCAAAAAATCTCAAGGGACAAAACCACCACTTCAAGAGCTATCAAAAACACCACTACATAGCAGGAACAACCAGCTGAAACAAATTCACTTAAGAATCAAGATCAGCTCAGCCAGAATATAACTCCAGCATCTGTTAAGATTAGGAAACCAATAATTGAAAATAACTTTGTTTCGAAACCATCATATATAATAAAGAATCCCAATATAGGTAGTGAATGATTTCCTACTCACAAAATCTAGAATGTCATCAAATGTCTTAGGGCATTTATCAATATAATTGAATTCCACATCTTTAGACCAGATAAAGGAGGCCACCGGACAAGTGAAGAAGAGATTAGTACATGGCTCTTCTGAATTTTTGCACAACATACAAAAAGAGATAAAATACACACCTCTCTTTACGAGATTGTTCATGACTAAAATATAGTCTTTAGCAATATTCCACACAAGGATCTTATATTTTTCTGGCCCTTTATGTCCCCACAACCATCTTGACCAAGGTAATATAGGATCTTTCACCCTGTATCTCTCCCAAGCATCCTTCAATCTCACATGTACTTTACCATCCAGAGCAATACAATCAAGTTTATCATAATTTTTCACAGATGATTCCAAAAAGGATTTTAGTGGCCCCAATCTTCTAGAATTAGTTATAGACCAGGCACCATCATAGATGATAGAGCTTACCCAAATGAATTTACCTTTCCCTATAAAGAGACAAAGGTTTGGGTTAACCAACTCATCCAGAAACTTATTGTCCAAAAGCCAAGGGTCTCTCCACAACATGAAGCTCTCTCCATTTCCAAGACTGAAAGAAATATTATTCCAAACTTCTTTCTTAATCTTCATAATACTTCTCCATAACCAAGAATGATATGATTTTTTAGTATGCTTCTACAAAGAATCATTTTTAATGTACTTATCATGCACCCACTTGACCCACAAACTATCTTTTTTAGTAGCAACATTCCAGAAGTTTAGAATCATACCAACTTTATTTAAGGCATCAGTATTACAAATACCCAAACCACCTTTAGGTTTAGGAGTACAAACTTTATCCCAACTCACCAAGTGAATAGATTTCTTTCGTTCCCTTCCCCCCCAAACAAAGTTGCTACAAACTCTATCAATCTCCTCAATAACAGAACTGGGAAAAGGGAAAATAGCCGTCTAGAACATACTATAAGCAGTCAGTGTCGATTTATCTAACTCTATTCGTCTAGCCAAAGATAAGAGCTTAGTCTTCCAGCTGTCAAGTTTATTCTTCAGTTTGTCAATGAGGGGGATACATAGATTTTTAGTGAGTTTGGCATAGAATAAAGGCACTCCAAGATATTTGGAAGGAAAGAGACCCTCTTGAATCTCAATATTACTAAGGAATTCTTCCTTATTATCACTCTTTCTTATAGGTAAACAAGGCTCTTTTTAGAGTTCAACATCAAGCCCGAGACGCTACCAAAATCAATAAGAATCTGTCTCAAGCATCTTGCATTAGCAAAATTCCCAACCCCATAGACCATAAGGTCATCCGCAAAGATAGTATGGGAGATAGATAATTCTTTAGAAGCCTTAAGAGGACTAAAAAACCCTGCTTAACATTAAAGTTGATCATTGTAGTAAACCCCTGCATACAGAGAACAAACAAAAGAGGTGCTAAGGGATCTCCCTGCCTCAAGCCATTCTTAGGCAAAATAGCACTATTAGGTTCCCCATTAACAAACACCTGATAACTAGTAGAGATAAGAATTTCATTGATCCATTCACACCAGCACCTCAGAAAGTTCATCTTCTTCATAACATCTAGAAGATAATCCCATCTAACTGAATAATTCACCTTAGTAATATCAACTTTCAAACAAATTTGGGAGTGCCTTGTAGCTTATTAAAATCACTAACTAGCTCATTAGCCAATAGAATCACATCAGATATCCTTCTGCCTTTTACAAAAGCAACTTAGTCTTTATCCATAATAGTAGGAAGAATATCTCTCATCCTATTAGAAAGGACTTTAGAGATGATCTTGTAAATGAAATTAAAAAGGGAAATATGCCTCCATTCTTTGATATGAGAAGCATCTTTAACTTTTGGAATTAGAGTAATAAAGGTTCTATTAATTTCTTTCAACATACGACCTTTTGCAAAAAATCCAGAACAACCTTAGCAACATCATCTCCTATTATATCCCAAACAGCTTTAAAAATATGGCATTAAACCCATCAGGCCCCAGAGCTTTATCACTATCTGACTCCTTGATAACAATATCTATTTCCTCTCTAGTAACCAATCTAGACAGAATATTGGCTTGATCAACTGACAACTTAGACAACTCCCAACTCCCAAGTGTCATCCCACTTAAAAAACTTGATATTCTTCAAATTCAAGTAGTAGTCATTGATATGGATTTGGATTTTACTCTGCTCATACTCAAACTTATCATTTATAACCAAGGATTTAATCCTGTTACGTTGTCTACGAGTCTGCATGGAAGCATAGAAAAACTTGGAATTTTTGTTTCCCAAAGAGAGCCATTGAATTCTAGATTTCTAGTTGATTAAAGATTCCTCTAACTCCAACACTTCCAAAGCCTTATTTGTGGCTTCCATAGCTCTGTCCCTAAGATAGGAATTTAAAGGATCATCATCAACTTCTTCTTGCAGCTTCAAAGCTTGAGATTCAAGAGATCTGGCTTCATCACGAATATTACCAACACATTTCATATTCCAAGAAATTACCTCACTCTTGACCTTCTTCAACTTTAGTAGAACACGGAACATAGGGCAGCCCTTGACATTTATATCCCAATCCTTTTTAAGAATATACCTAAACCCATCAATATACACCCATGCATTGATGAATCTAAAAGGGACATTCAAACTTCTATTCTTACAATTAAGAGAAAGGTGAAGAATTCTATGATCACTATATATGGTGGAGAAAGTCTCCCCAAGTAGTTAGGCGAGACTCTCATGAAATGGTCATTAAGAAAAACTCTATCATTTTTAGAGGTAGTAAAGTTACTCCCCTGCTGTCTATTGTCCCATGTATAGAACGACCCTTTCATATTAGCTTCAAATAGGCCAGGTTGATTGAGGAAATCATTAAAATCTCTCATAGATTTAGCTGAAGGATTACATCTGCCAATTCTCTTAGAAACACTTCTAACTGAATTAAAATCACCACACAGGACACATGGGTCCATTATACCAACTGCTAGACTGCTTAGAGAATCCCACATACTTTCTCTCTTCTTGTCATCATTATGGGTGTAGATAGCAGTGAGATAAACTACCCCTTCAGGATAAGAGCACTAACAATGTATAAGCGGATTCATTTCATTAATAATAGAGAGATTAACTTCCTCTGAATCCAATACCAGGATAATACTTCCCAAGGGGTGAGAGTTATGATTAGAAAAGCACTCTTTGTTCGGCCAAAGATTTTGCATAACTTTAGTAACTTTCCTCCTCCTCAGTTTAGTCTCAAGAACACAATAGACCTAGGAGTTCACCCTCCTATATTCTTCCTGGATTCTATGCTGGTGGTCTGTATTATTCAACCCCCTGACATTGTAGGAAGTGATAGATAGGTTATCAATCATTATCAGCAGGGGTGGCTAGAAGCCTTCTAGCCTCAATCACACTACATTCATCATCATTTAAGAACTCCAACTCCTGAAATTTATTGGGTGTAATATCTATTTTAGCAGCCACAGAAGGCATCTTGCCCTTGAAAGTCTTAGTTAAGCACTTTGGAGGAGACCAAGATTTAGATTTAACAGTTTTGAAACCATCATCCTTGATCAAAAGAGGATTCAAGCTAATACCATAGGGTGACCCATTTAAACACTCAAATTGTAGCAAATCCCTAACTTTCTTATCTTTCATAACGCCTCCTTCCTCATACAGTTCAACACAAACTCTAGTAACAACATATGAGTAAGCAAGACAACTACAAACACCCCCTTCTACAATAGAAACATTCAAACCATCACTACTTAGATTTTTGAGGCCCTTAAGGCCCAATGTATCCTTGTTAACATCATGAAGGGAGATAGGAACTGGGCCACTAGTCTTGCTGGCTACAAGATCCAGAACCACAGACTTTAGAAATATTTCAGCTTCAGGGACATTGATAACAACTGGCACCACCACTTCCTAATTAGAGTCAACCAGGGAAGTATTAAAAGAACCTTCCATAGGATCACCCTTACTAGCACCAGTAACCGGTTTCTCAACCCAAACCTTCTACAAATCTTTCTTTGAAGCTTTCCAGATTGGCTCAGACTTTGGATCCTCTTGCCTCGTTTGGGAGCACAACACTTTCTCATGGCTATAGGAGCCGCAACCAGAGCATTTCTTGGGAATCCATTCATATTTGATCTGTATAGTGTGTTCAACTCCATTATCACTCATAACATCAATCGATTTAGGGAATAACAAATCATAAGACATTAGCACAAAGATCTGAGCAAACTCAATTCTAGTTCCTACCTTCATGACCCTATTAGAATCAATCAGATTCCCCAAAAAACTAGCCAGTCTACAGAGCATAGATTCCCCCCAAAGCTCGAGATGAAGGTTGTACAAATGAACCCACACTGGTATCTCCTTCATCACAGACTTTTCAAAGCTATCACCTAACTGCCATTTCTTAAGGATGAGAGGTTTACCTTTAATAAACCAAGGGCCATTTTCCAGAGCATGCCTCATATCACTAGAGTCTGAGAATTTGATAATGAAGAAACCCTTAGGTTTCGATAGAATCTGAATCCGACCTGCAATCTTCCATAGTCAGGCGAGGTGCTTCTCCGAAGTTGGGAGGTGTACTTTAAGATCAATTACATATCCAACCACTACATTATGCCATTTCTTGGCATTCTCCTCCGCTTCTGTTTGTGGGTACAGAAGCTTTCTGTTTACGACTTCCAATGGAACAGTACTAAGGTCTCTCCCTTCCTCTCGCTCCTTCGCTTGAATCTTGAAGAGATCAACCCATGGAGATGAGGAAAATGAAGGAGCAGCTCCCTTAGGAGGCCCAGAGGCCGGAGAAACCCTAGCTCCTTCCATCGGTGAATCCCCCTCATGATCACCCACCGACCCCTTCCCATGCACTCCCACCATCTAAAAATTTAACTTGGGTCTAGATAGCTCACTCCTATACAACTATAACCTCTCCACTATCATTATCTTAGGATGAAGATGATGATTGGTGGGGGATATGAAGGTGGAGATGGTATGTACTACCTATAGACTTTATCAAACCCTCCTCCTACTACTCTTGTGGCCCATTCTAGCTCTATTTATCGATGGAACATGAGGCTTTATCATCCTTCTACTTCTAAATTGAAATCCTTATTTCCAAATCTGTCTCCCAAAAAAATTTCATGTCAGTCTTGTCAGCTTGCAAAACATTATCAAATAGTATTCCTACCATGTCACAACAGTAGGAGTCCATGTTTGTTTTATTTATCTCACTATGATGTTTAGGGACCATGTCTTATTGTTAATCAAAATGGTGTGCAATATTTTGTAACTTTATTAATGATTGGTCTCATTTTACTTGAATCTATTTATTAAAAGATCAATATGAAGTTTTAGACATTTTTTCCAAATACTTGAATGAAATAAAGACTCAATTTTCAGTTACTCCTACATTTATTCACACTGATAATGCTTCTAAATATGTGCAACATAGTTTTCAAAAGACTTGAATTGCCAATGGTATTATTCCAAACTTCTTATTCCTATAGCCCACAACAATTGGAGTTTCCAAAAGGAAAAACAAGCATCTCCTTAATGTATCTCACACTCTCATGATTGAAATGAATGTCCCTAATTTTTATTTGGAAGATGTCATCCTTTTATCCAATTATATCATCAATCAGATATCCTACCCTATTCTCTAAGATAAGATTCCTGATCACATTTAGGGGTGAGCAGAATTTGGTTAATAACCGATTAACCGAATGGTTAATTTCAAATGGTTAATTTTTTTAGACTATTTGGTTAATTCGGTTAATTTGGTTAATTTAATTCGGTTAATCGGTTAAATGGTTAATTTCATGGTTAAAGATATTTTTGGTATGGTTAACCAAATTAACCGAATAGTTATAATTTATTCTTAAATAATATCCTACACACGTATATATACATATATAGTTGTACTTTTACTTCAAAAAACTTCCCCATATACATAGTAATCAAGTTTTCACGAGCCATACAACATTATATTTCTAGAAATACCACTATAATATAACAATTGTTCAAAATTCAATGAGTATTTCAAATAACATTATTACACATGTATTATTTGGTTAACCAAATTAACCATTAACCGAATGGACAATAACCGAATTAACCGACGCAATTTGGTTAGGTTTATGGTTAAAATCTCAAACCACAAATTAACCATTTAACCGAACTGAATTAACCGTAACCGACCGAATTAACCGAATGCTCACCCCTAATTACATTCTCTACCCCCATGAATTAATCTTTTCTTTACCACAAAAGTATTTAGCTGCCTATGTTTTGCTCATAATCACCAACCTGAGAATGATAAACAATCTCCCTAGCTTTTTGTTGTTATTTTCTTGGTTGCTCTCATACACAAAGTGATATAAATGATTTCATCCTATTGGACGTCATTTGTATGTAAGTGCAAATGTCACATTTTTTTAAGATGAATCTTTATTTTTAGAACCTAGTAAACATGTGTCGCTTCCAATTGTGTCTGCAACTCTACCTAAAGTATCCCATACTTTCACATCTTCTTAGATTGATGATCCAACTCAAGACAATGGTAATATTATCGACTCTGATACAACTTTTGATTCTGACATTCCCTTTGCAGTATGGAAGGGGAGACGATCTGGTACAATATTTTGTATCTCTAAACATGTTTCTATAGCTCATCTAAATTCTTCCATGTCTTAGTTACTTCTTGTTTATTTGTAATTTATATACTAAGGGTGGAAATGAGCCATGGATGAGCAAATGGGTGTACTTCACTCTTGTGGAACATGTGACATTGTTGATCTCCTTGCACATAGTCCCTGAGCATGGGTTGACAAGTTATCCCTTGTATTGCATAAATATGGTTTCAAACGGTCATGACATGATTATTTTATGCTTATCAAAAGTACTATTTCTGGCATAACTGTTCTGTGTTGATGGCATCATCTTGTCTGGCAGTGATGATGTAGGAATTGCTGATACAAAGAAATATCTTATGAAGCATTTTGTAACCAAAGACCTTGAGTGTTTATAGTATTTTCTTGGCATTATGGTAGCACATAACAAGGATGGAATATCTTTATCTCAAAGAAAGTATACTTTTAACTTACTTTATGAATAGGCATGCTCGGTTGTCGACCTGTAGTCTCCCCTATGAATCAAGCACATGATCTATGAGTGGAATCTACCCAACCGTTAGAAGATAAATTTAAAAATAAATACTAAGTAGGCAACCTTTTATATCTTACTTTTACATAGACAAATATATACATTTTCTATTAGTTTTCTTAGCCAATTTATGGGTTTCCTTGGGCAGTGCCATTGGAAGCTGCATGCCGAGTATTGAGATATTTTAAGAATGCACTTGGGCAGGGACTGTTTTATAAAAAAATGGGATATAGATGTGTCTAGAGATGATGATTATGTAGGGTTTGAATTTTATAGGATATCTACCTCTAGTTATTGTACCTTTGTAGGGGGTAACTCAATTATGTGGAGAGTAAGAAACAAAATGTTGTAGCTGTATTTAGTGCATTATCTGAGTATCATGCAATGGCACCTATTACTTGTGAGATATTGTGAATCAAATCTATTATTTCTGACTTTGATTTTCCTATCACTCATGCTATTTCAATGTACTACAAAAATTGTGTTGCTACCTTCATCTGTGGTAGTCCTATATTCCATGAAAGGACAAGCATACTAAGGTGAAATGCCATTTTCTCTGAGATGTTGTGCCGACCAAGAAGGTCACTGCCTCTTTTCTTCCTACAAATGAGCAAACTGCATATATTGTTAGAAAGCCTCTATCTAGCAACAAAGTTGAGGATCTATGTTTCAACATGGGTGATGAATATACATTCATCCTAATTTTAGTTGCATTTTTAGTCCAATTTGAATTCCTTTCCATCTTTTTATCTTAAAACTGAATTGCATTAATGTATATTTATTTTATGATAATTTATACAGCCTTGATCCAAACTCTTGGTTTACATTACAGGCTTTAACTTCACTGCATATGAGGAGAGAAGGAGTCGATGGTCCTGATAATTGACTAGCATGCCCAAGAAACTTATATTAAAATGGACATAATTTTTGATGGTTTGAGCCTTCGGCAGGCTTTGTTGAACAACATTTTGGCAGTCAGAAGTCTCCTTGAGGTAGGCCTAAAGACCCACATCAATAGACCCCCCCTAAGGGTGGGTATTCTTCTCCCAAAAACCTTGTCTGCCTGATGAGAAGTCTGCCCCATGAAGACCCATCGACCTACGATACTCCTTCCCAACAACACTCATGCTCGACAAGATTCCTGACTGACATCACTCCTGCCTAATTAGATTCTCGACCGACGACACTCCTGACTGATGGGACTTCAAAATCTGTTGATTGCTGAGATTTTTGCTTTCATCAACTGACTCGAGACCTGCACCCCACCCCACCAAGTGCTCTACTAATTTGCCCCGGCAAAGATCCTACAACCCCTCTCTAATGGGAATCCTGAAGGGGCACCAGACCCTTCGTTTACCTCTAGTCATTGACTCCTTGTATCCATGGAAGATGTATAAAGCAGATGGGAAGGGTTCTAAACCCTAGCCCATGCCTATAACTATAATACTAGATCTTCCAAGAAAAGGATCCCCACAACTACAGTTCCATGTTGCTAGTTTTGTTCCATAACATACATTCAATCCGCCATTGACCTCCTCCATTGACCTACCATTGCTCTCCACCTACTGCTCCCCCATAGAAGGAGATATAGTCTCTAAGGAAAGAGAGATTGATGGCCCAACAATTCACCTCTCATGAACATCTAGAAACTTTTCTTGTTGTTGTTCAACCTATTTGCTCTAGAATTTGAATAATTATTCTCCCATACCACAACTACAATCCATCCTTCTTATGTGACAATGACTTCTTATTCCCTCTATTGTACTTGTATTTTTCCCATGAGTGAGTATTCCTCTCTCCAGGGTGTGGGGAATAGCCTCGCTACCCAATTCTGTTCTCCTTACCGCATCTTCTATTGCATGGACTAGTATATTTTAAACCAACTATATGCTTTTATTCTTGCATGATCATCAAGTTTATATGTGAATCAGATCTTGGGTGTAGAGAACTTTGAACCTAGGATCTAGGATATCATTTGATTCATGTGAAATCCTTGATGATAACTTCAGATAGGTGTTTACTGAGGTGATAGATGTAGTGATGAGCTTAAAGTGATATTATCAGGGTATCAACCCTAACACTGAAAGGGGGATTTTCCTGGCCTCAACATATATATTTTCTTACTTAATGTGATAGGATGAGAGAGAAAATAATAGGCACCTATGGTGAAACCCATTTCACCCTAGTGTTCCCATCCATTTAATCATAAACATTTAATTGAGATTTTCATTATCACAACTCTAGTATAATCAATAATCAACCCTTGTGACAAATACTAGTTCTTACTCAATTACTTTGATCAATTAATCCTTAAAACATTGTCCTTTGGGTTTGATCTTGAACTATACTACAATAAGATCCGTCCACTTGCGGGTGGTGATTATTGTACATTGGTAAAGGTAAACTCTAGGGATTTCACCCCTAATGAATTTGTCGATGCAATATCACACACGTCATTTTTTTGGGTGTTGTTTCTAGGAACAACATATTTTTTCATCACCTTAACCAACTTGGATTAGTTAGGATTTTACTTTCACTATTGAAAACATTGCATATCTCCTTGAGTCCGACTCCACATTCTCATCTCACTAGAGGAGGTCTTCCTTTCCTAAATATCATTTCTAGTGCATGTAATGCTCTTCTAGCATTGGTCCAAGACTAGATTTAGATCTTGAGATCGATTGAAACAATGCAGGATCCCTCATGCACAACAAACTAAGATGGCCAGGGAGGAGATTAACTATAGGGTTGAAGTAGAATGAGAAATACAATGTGATAGACTAATGGAGGAAGCTAGAGTTGTTGTGTAGGTAGAGTTATAGATAGTGGCAGAAGCAATGACAAAGAGAACTACAAGAGTTCTCCATACCCAAGGCTACTGACATCCGCAACCCAATTGTTGAGCCAGACATTGCTGATCCTAACTTCAAAATCAAAATACAATGGGTGATGATGATGCAAAACAACAAGTTTGTAGGAAGAGCCAACTAGTGAGTACATGATCGCCTACAAAAGTTCATAGATCCATTTGGCCTAAGAAAGTAAGCAACTATTTTCAACGAAGACATGAGCTAAATGATTCTACTACTCCCTCACTTACAAGGCTGTGGTGTGGTACAATTCCCTTGATGATCATATCATTAGATATTGGGAGGAACTTCAAAATTAGTACATTGATAAGTTTTTTCCACCCTCACTCACCTACCAAATCCTAGGGAAAAAAACTTACTTTAAACAACTCCCACAAGAAACCCTCATCAAAACTTGGGAAAGACTTAAAGAACTTCTACTTAAATTCCCTAACCACAATGTCTCCTTCATGCAACTTATATAAATTTTCTGTAGGGAGTATATGATGATGTCAATGGAAATTTCATGAGACAAAGTTTTGATGATGCATGGAAGGCCGTAAGCAGGAGAGATGATAACCAAGAAAATTGGGGCTCTTCATGAAAGAGAGGATTTCTTAAAGTGTCTATTGCAGAAGACAAATCTTAGCTGAAGGCCATAGATGAATCCCTGGTGATGATCACCCTTAAACAAGATAACATGGAGTCAACACTTATGAGGAATGGATAGAGAGGCCAGTCCTCTTTTTAGGATGGGCTAGCCCTAGAAGTCTGCCAGGTCTACAACACAGAGGGGAATACAAGTTTGCAATGCAACCATCTCTACCATGCTATAGTGAACATGCACCAACCCCAGTTTGATAGTATCCCAATCATTGAAGAAGTCAATACCATCAAGTCTATTCTTGGATAGGAGTACTACAACCTCAGCAGGCTTAGAAACCATCCCGACTTGCATTATAGAAACCGAAATGGAGCAGTTAGTGCACACCAATTCTAGTAGGGACCTAGTCAGAACCAAGTTTGAGGTCCTCCTAGTTTTCAACAAAAATAGAACTATAGGCAGAACAATTATACTCCTGGCCAACACGGTAATAATTTCAACCTGTATAATAATTACAACTCAAGACATCATACCTACAACCAACACAACCAACTTATTCTCAGGCAAGGAAGCTAGTAGAATGTACCTGCCTCCAATGGCCAATGTAGCCTAGATACCATCGAAAATATTCTAGCAATCAAACATTCTTATAAGAAATCCATGGAGGCCCAACTTGCACAAATTGCCATTGTAATTCGTCCTCTAGCTGTCTCATTTGTTGGTCAACCTAAAAGTAACCCCAAGGATTAGGAGGAGCAGTTGAAAGATGTGACCACATGTTCCATACATTTCTATCAGAACCTTCTACCCCATTTGTCAACAACAATATACTGGTTCTTGAATATGAAGATGATGAAGAAGTACTCTTAATGATTATACTGACAGTCATACTGGTTGAACCACTAGTTGAACCTTTTCCTTACCATAGATTTCTAGCTCAAGTGTGACTATACTTGAGGCTCATGAAGTTCAAGAAAGTAATGAATAAGATACATCTTGATATTCCATTCCTTGAAGCTCTTACAAATATTTCTTCATGGACCAATTTCTTCAAGGCTCTCTTCACTTGCATGTATCTAATAGAGGAAGTCTAGGTCGTGAAACTAGCACATATGTCATAGTAAATTTTCTACCATGTCCTATAGTATTTGTAAAAGATTAGGCTTCATCACCGAAATCCTTTCTACTGACATAGTTATTCATCTTGCTAACACTATGACTACCCCTATGGGGATCGTAGAAGACATCCAAGTGAGCCTGGGTCCCAATTTTATTACTCCTATGACTTTGTCAACATGGACATCAAGGAGGACTTTGATATCCTCTCATCTTTAGGCACCCATTCTAACAACTTCTCGTGCACTCATTGATGTTGAAGCTGGATTCTTGACATTTAGGCTTGGGACATACACTATTGACTTCAAAGTCTTAAAGGACTCTCTTTTGAGTAGCAATGTTATCTCATAATTTTCATTGACAAAATGGAACAACTGTGGTAGGATGATCCTATTTCTAAATTCACTTGAAACTATGCTCATAACCACCAACACTCATGAATTGAATGATGAATAGGTGCAAAAATTTCTCCTCCTTTTTAACTCTATCGAGGAAGAACTCGAGGCTGAGTTCAAAGAGCTCAAATCTTTCTTCATCATTGAAGAAGAAGACGAAGAATTAACTACACCAAAAATGATTCCTCTACCTGAGGGGATCAAATATGTCTTCTTAGATGAGAAGAAGGTCTGCCCATTCATCATCAATTCAGATGTCACAGATGAGAAAGAAGACAAACTATTGACTAAACTAACAAAAAGGCATAAGGATTTAGGATACAAAATGACTGATTTGACTGGGGTGATTCAAGCCCTCTACACGTATCTCATCAACATGAATGTGAATTACAAGCCCTTCATTGAGCCTCCATATGAAATGAACCTGATTCTGAAGGAGGTTGTGTGAAAGGAGGTGATTAAGTTGTTGCTTTCTAGGATCATCTATCCCATCTCTGATTCACCTTGGGTGAGTCTTGTAAAAGTGGTGCCAAAGAAGAGAGGCACTATCATTGTCTAAAATGAGAAGAATGAGGTTATTCCCATCCATATTATCTCCGGATGGAGCATGTGTATAGACTATTATAATCTCAACAATGCAACCCATAAGGACCACTTCCCCCTCCCTTTTCTGGATCATGTTCTAGAAAGACTAGCACACCTGGAGTTCTTTTGTTACCTAGATGGGTACTCAAGTTTCTACGAGATTCCCATTTATCAAAGTGATCAAGAGAAGACTACCTTCACCCCTTTGGTATGTATGCCTTCTACTAGATGACCTTCATACTATGAAACACACCCACTACATTCCAATGTTGCATGTCTGGCATCTTCAGCGACCTTACATAGACAATAATGTAGGTCTTCATGGATGACTTATCTGTCTATCGACATTCATTTGAATCATGCCTACATCATCTTTCCCTAATCCTTAAACATTGTGAAGAAGCACATATAGTGCACAATTGGGAAAAATGTCACTTCATGGTGAAGGAGCACATTGTTCTAGGACATTGTCTCAACTCTAGAGGCACAAAAGTTGATAAAAAGAAGATAGAAGTGATCTCCAATATATTTCCCTCAACTAATGTTAAAGAAATCCAGGCTTTCCTAGCACATGTTGGATTCTATATGAGTTTCATATGTGACTTCAACAAGATTACTAAGCCTCTCACAAATCTCCTCTAGAAGGATGTGGTCTTCATTTTGACTCTAATTGCATGAATAGTTTTAACATCCTTATGGAAGCTCTCATTTCTACTCCAATTCTTCCAGTCCTAGACTAGTCTCTTCCTTTTGAGATCATGTGCAATGCAGTGACTATACTATAGGTGCAATCCTAGGGAAGTGTGTTGATAAGAAGCATCACACCATCTACTATGCGAGCAAGATTCTAGACGATGTGCAAAAGAACTATGTGGCTACTAAGAAGGAGCTCCTCACCATTGTCTACTCCTTTGACAAGTTTCACTCCTATATAATAGGCTCGCAAGTGAATGTATACACTGATCATGATGCTATCATATACTTAATGTCAAAGAAGGATGTGAAACCCAGGGTGACTAGATGGATCCCACTGATACATGAGTTTGAGATGAAAATCAAGGATAAAAAGGGAACTGCAAATGTTGTTGATTATCATCTTAGTAGACTACATATCCAAGACAGTGACATTGTCCTAATAGATGACTCTTTTCCTGAAGGCCACCTACTGAAGGTATCCACATTCACACCATGGTATGCTGATCTTGTTAACTACCTATCTGTAAGAGTCCTTCATCTAGATTGCACAGGGAATGCAAAGTAGAAGTTCATGTCAAAAATTCACCATTACTATTGGGAGGATCCTTATATTTTCTGATTATGTTCATACAACCTTGGAAGTCTTCATGGAAGACTTCTCAGTGTATGGATCCCCTTTTGAATACTTCTTATGGAGCCTTTCTCGAGTACTACACATATGTAAAGAAAAATAATTGGTCTTCAACTAGAAGATGTACTACTTCATGGTATAAGAAGGAATCTTCTTAGGACACAAAGTTTTGAAAGTTGAAATTAAGCTAGACAAAAGTAAGATAGTGGAAATTTCTAGGTTGCCACCTCCTTTTTCTGTCACTTCTATGCATAGTTTCTAGGCCATACTGGCTATTATTGAAAATTTTCTAGAGATTTCTCTAAAATCGCAAAGCCCCTGTCATGACTTATGATGAAAGATACCCCTTTCATTTTTGGCAGATATTATTTGAAAGCTTTTTATACTTTGATGAATGCTCTTACATCAGAACCCATCATGTAAGATCTAGATTGAAATCTTCCCTTCGTGCTCATGTTTGACGCTAGCGACTTCCCATTGGGACAATTTTAAGATAAAAAAGGGATAAATGTATCATGTGATTTATTATGCTAGAAAAAAATTTGATGAAGTGCAAATAAATTACACTACTGAAAAAGAGATCGTGATTATATATGATTTTGACAAACTCCACTCATACATATTGGGAGGCAGAGTCATGATTTATATTGATCGTGGAGCGATCAAGTATGACAAGCAACAAGAGAGATCAGATCATGGGTGTGTCAGAGAGTTAGGCTGTAGACTTTTGCTTCCATTGGGCAAGTGGGAGCTGAGTCGTGAGCAAAAGGATGGTTTTGTATGGACCTGGGACTTAGTGACTGTGACTGGATAGGCGGGTTTGTTAATTTGGGCCAATATGTGTTTACAAGGGAGTACTAAATTCTAAATGACATGTTACGAAATTTCGATTAACCAAATTAGACCTTTTTTAACAAACCCATCTACCAAATGAATCAAAATCATATAATCAATTAATCATGTTAATCAAATTAAAATGACCAATTGGTTAATTCCCGAATTAACCATTCCGAAAATCCATCTATGATGTCAAAGGAGGAAAAAAGGACGAGCTCGTAAAAATTGTATATTTTGGTATTTCTACATAGTTGTTTTAACTGAAATATGTCCTACCGAACTTGCAACCTTTTAACTATAGAAACACAGTTCGATGGAAGCATCTTTGACTTTGTTGTTCACATTAGCAACTTACCAAGTGAGTATGGATTTCTCATTGTCCGGTGCAGACATTGACAAGAATCAGCTCCTAACACGGCGGTACATACGACCTTATTCGGACTTTATAAGGCTCAATCAGAATTTTATAAAACGATACTTAAAATCTTCATGTTACCTTTCCCATGACGTTTGATATATATTAAAGAGTTCGTTGGTAACTTGAAAAACCGAGGCAAAGTTATATTAACTTCTACTGTGATCTTTCATATAGCCTTTGAAATACACAGAGACCAATTTATGTTTCAGAAAACTAATGTAAAAATTAAATCCAAACCCGTTAATGATCTCACACGAATGCCTTTTTTAGACTAAATGACTAAGTTGTAATAAATTGCACAATTGTGCCACATCCCTGTGATACACTATAAGCCCATGCGAATGGATGTCACCATGCGGTGTGGGGTTCTCTTTCATGCCCTTTTTATCGCTGTCTCACATGAATCTATGTTATAGGTAAAGCGATTGATAGAAAGAGGGGACTGTACAAATCGGGCTGGGGATCCTCATGCGATGCGGATCTGGCATCTGCTTGCTATATTTGATGCATTCAGTGATGAGCGAGATGTGGGAAAGAAAGAATCAAGTTCGCCTCAGAAATATATCGTCTTATCTTCATGGATAATGTATACTGTAGCGGCTGAAACAGGCGAATTCAATTCCTTGCTCATGCATCAGGGTATGGAAACAGAATTAATAACTCCACCGATCACGGCTTCGCACAAGTTGCATTTAATCATTTACTGCACCTTAAAATAAAGGAATATGAAACCTGAACTATACTAGCAATTCTTGCTTGCCACCAGAACCAAGCGAGCTACATCCTACATTTGGTGCTCCCGAGCGATTGTTGATGCCAGCATTGGAAGAAAAATACATGCGACCCTCAGGACTTATATCGTAAATTGCTACCACCGACGCGGCGACGCCTAGGACAACAACAAACATCGCATCTCTGCCGTCCGACAGCTCCCGCCTCCCCCCTAAACTGGTCGCCTTAATCCGAAACTGCTAAAATCAGTGTCATGGAGACCAGGGAAACAATATGGGGACATCTGGCATACTGCGCGCGAATGCACGCTTGACGTCCGTCCCCTCTTTGTCCTTCATTAGCAAATGATCCAGCCAGAGCATGTGATTCTCTTTTCGGATTACTTAATCATGCATATTTGGTAGGGAAAGAGTGAATTTCTTTTGCCATAGTGTATGTGATCAAGCTTCATTCAAGCTAAATTAACCAAATGGTCGGTTGATCTAGGGGCCTTCCCAGCGCCAGCTGGAGGTTCTGATTGGGTTGCCATTTCAAACCTCTCACCCCACCTCTGGGAAGCTGAGATCTTCAATGGGATAGCCCACTCTATTGGGGTCACTCTACAATACATCAGTCCCAAAACCTTACACCCTACTCAATACATCAAAGCTTTCTGCCTCTTTGCTGTCAAATAAGCAATGTCTTTACCTCCAGCCATCAATATCAGAATAGGAGAATCCATTTACAACATCAAGCTGTCAGCCGAACATCCTTCGAATTACAAAACAACCTTCTCGGACCTTTCTGTCCACCCACCCTCCTGGTTCTGTCCAAACAAAGACAGAAAGGCCCCAAACCCAGCTCACAAGACAGGTGAAAGACACCTTGTATGGGAAAGGAAAAATTACAAAACCACTTCCTCTGGTGACTCAAATACTCCATCCAACCGCAAGAGAACCAGATACTCTCCTCCCAAACCCAGACTAGCCTCCCCACCCACCAGCATGAAATCCCCTTCTCCACCACCTTCCAAGAAAAACAACAATGCTCTTAGCATTAGCCCAAACACCTTGAAAAAACTCAAAATAGCCATACTAAAAGAAATTGAAACTTCACAGAATCCACAACCGAAGAGCACATGACAAGGAGAAGAAGTCAACAAACTCCCAAAGATAATGCTTCCCTGTCCCGAGGGGCAAATAAAAAACATATCATCAACCGATAGGAATCATGTACATCTACAAATTTTTCTTTTAGCACATCATGCACAAAATCTTATATTTTGGATGATTCTTCTTCTCCTTTAGTCAATTCTTTAGATCAAGATCTCGATAACATAGAAGATTTTGCATCTTGGTCTAACATTTCTAGTTTTGCAAAATTTGCTAGCAATATTGGAATAAAATTTGATGATGAGGAAAAGGCAAATAAAGATTTAGATGACATAGAACTTTTCATGGGATGGACCAATCGAAGGAAATGGGAAACCACCATAGTCAACTTCGACTTACTTAAAATCCAATAGTTTGTCTCTGGACTCCCCTTTTCAGTAATCATTTTATCAGATATGAGAATATCAACATGGAATGTCTGTGGGGCTGCAAACCTCAATAAACGTAAGGAAATCCGTTCTCATATTTACAAAAACAAAATAGACCTCATCACTATCCATGAGACAAAAACTTGTCTTTCCCCTTTTGCCCTTAAAACTATTGGTGGCAATTGAATAACAGACTGGATCCAAATTTACCCCTCTGGATTTAAAGGAGGTCTAATAGTGGGTTTCAACAACCAATATTTCATCCCTACTAACTCCTACATCCATGACTTCTCCATAACCATCACTATCAAAAACACAACTGATGGTTTTAGTTGGAATTTCACAGGGGTTTATGGAGAACTTGGACATAATAAGACGACTTTCCTAACTGAATTAGAAACTATCATGCCTCTTTTCTCCAACTCTCCCTGGGTCCTTGGTGGGGACTTCAATCTAATAACCCAAAATTCAGATCGATACAACCCAACTAGCTCATCACAACCCATGTCTGCTTCCGACAAACTTTTTAGCAACCTTCTCACTAGACACGATTTAATTGAACTCAAACCATCAAACGCCTCCTTTACTTGGTCTAGAAATCAAACCTTTGCCATATTAGACTACTTCATTTGCTCCCCCACTTGGGAAGACCAGCACCCCCTCTCCACTATTCACACATCTCACCGAGCCATCTCAAACCATTTTCTCCTTATCCTTGATACCACCACTGAAACATGGGGAAAAAGACCATTTCATTTTGATAACTACTGGCTCTCATTAGATAACTTCTCTCTCAAATGTGCCGAGCATTGGAAGCAGGCCGACCCCCAGACAACAAACATTGGACTCCATATCCTAAAAAAAAAATCAAAGCCCACATAAAAAAAATAGAAACTTCTTAACCCAAATAAGCTATCTAAAACTCTCAAAGACCTTGAGAAACAATTCCATTTTATTGACAAAGACCTTGCAGCTGACCCAACTCTAGTTCTTTCAATCAAAGCCGACTTGGACTTCACAAAAAATTGTATTAACACAAAATGGAGACAAAGAGCAAAAATCACTTGGGCTAAAGAAGGAGATAAGAACTCAAAGTACTTTCACAAAATGTGCAAAAATAACTTCCGGAAGAACGCCATCACATACTTACAGATCAATAATAGAACCACAACCCACAAATCTACCATCACAAACCATATCACAGAACACTTCAAAAATATCTTCAACATCAACCACCAACCCTCACGTCTAAATGACATGGTTTGGCCTTCGATATGTTCCACAAAACTTGACCATCCTCTTGATCTTATCAAACCATTCACCTCAGAGGAACTGGACATGGCCATAAAAACCTTAGGCTTAAATAAATCACCTGGTCTTGATGGACAAAATGTTGAATTCTACGTTGAAAATTGGAACCACTACAAAGCAGACTTCCTAGCTTTACTCAAGCCTATTCATGACAATGAAAACGCTCACAACATCATCAAACACCTAAATAGAACTTTCATCACTCTCATAAAAAAATGAACCAGCCCGACCTCATTACCCAATTTAGACCCATAAGTCTCATCAACACCTCCTACAAAATCATAGCCAAGACTTTAGCAAACAGAATAAAACCTCATATCAACAAAATCATCCCTCTCAACCAGAATGCTTTCCTCAAAGGACTAAGTATTCAAGATGCATACCTGATGGTTAACAAAATTATACATCTCTGTTATAAAAATAGAACACCCTTACTAGCCATCAAATTGGACTTTGAGAAAGCTTTTGATTACGTAAATTGGCAATGTATCACCAAAATGCTCCATGGCTTTGGCTTTCTCGATAAATGGGTCAACTGGATCCACACTTGCATCTCCACAAATTATTTCTCTACTATCATAAATAGTGTCCCCTTCAGATATTTCAGAAATACAAATGGCCTTAGACAAGGTGATCCACTCTTTACATATCTGTTCATCATTGTCACTTCCATTCTCTCCCACATGATACAACTGGGCAAAGATAATAGACTGATACACTCACATTTGGAATGCAAAGAGAACATTATACAGTTCACAGATGATACCATCATCCTCACATCTCCAGAGGACTCCTCTATCCTCAAAACCACCACAATAATAGGTATCTTCTCCTACATCTCTGGACTCAAAATAAATCTCCATAAGTCATCCATCTTTGGAGTTCACATTGACTCCTCAGATTTGGTCAGATTTAGGGAACTCCTTAGATGCAAGGTTGAAGACTTCCCCATACAATACCTAGGATTCCCCATCACCCCCACAACATCACAAATGCTACTTGGAAACCCATCCTTGACAGAATCAATAGAAAACTCTCATCTTGGACAAATAACTTCCTCAACCTCACTGGACGACTGACTCTCATAAATAGTGTCATCACACCCATCACCACTCATTATCTTAGTTGTATCCCCTCCCAACCAAGACCAGAAAGTTCATTGATAAAACTTGTAGAAAGTTCTTATGGAACAACCATATTCCTTCCTCCAACTCTAGATGTCACTACCATCTTGTAAATTGGGACACTATTGTTGCACCAATTGACCAAGGAGGTTGGGGTATTCTTAACATAGACACCCAAGCATTATGTCTTATCACCAAAATCATCAATAGCCTTGCCAAAAACAAGAGGAAAATCTAGACCAATCTCATAAATTTCAAATATTACCAAAAATTCCCGCCCTGGGACAAAGTGCCCAAAAAGTCTGCCTCACCTCTCTGGAAATATATCAACAAAAACATCCAAAAAATAACCTAGATTTTGGAACGACCCATGGTTAAAAAATAACACTATCCATAATCTGCACACAAATTGGTCCATACCTAACAAACTCACAAAGATCAACACCGCCAAAGCACTTAACCAATTGACTAGTAACAGATCAAATGCACTCAAAAGATGTATTCTCACACATCTCAACCCAGACTGCCTCTCCACCCTGATCCAGACACTCAAACAAAATTCATCAAATCATATTACCTAGAAATGGGGTAACACATAATCTGTGAAGAAAGCTTACACTTACCTCTCCTATAAAGGTCTGTCCCCCTCCACCTCTAAAATCTGGGAGCAAAAGTGGCAACAAAAACATAAAATCTTTCTCTAGCTACTTCTACATAACAAGCTGCTCATTGAACAAAACCTCATTAAGAGAGGCTTCAACGGCCCCTCTAGATGCTCACTATGCCACAACAACACAAAATCGATGGACCACATTTTCTTCAACTGCAACTTCTCACTCAGTATCATCTCACATTTTATTCAACATTTCCAGCTTGATCTCTCATCAGCAACATTTCCTTTAGATCTCTCTCCCAACAGGTCCTTCACTTTATTTAGTAGTGATGATCTCTTCTTCACCATTAGTTGGAACCTTTGGCTTGAGAGAAACAACAAATACTTCAACAATATGTCAAAACTGAAGCATATCATCATCTCACATATTAGTGCAGATCTTCATATTCTCACCATGTACATGCAAGCAGGTTCTGGAGGGGTCTGAGGATTCTGATGATGGCGGATTGGAGGTCCATTTTCTTAGTGACTTGAAGGCTATGGTTGATGACGAGACTGGTGTTAGTTTGCTTCTTCAATGGTAGCAATGATGTATTTTCTCCTGGTTCTGAACAACTCTTTTTGAAGTCTTTGATGCTCTATTCCTAGTACATCTTACTTATTGTCAATGAGGCTTGTTAAGGGGTGCCTCCCCCATGAACTTTCACATTTTCAACATCTTTCCTGCTCAATCAAACTTCACTATTGTACCGACCAGCTCAGCAGGTGTTTGCTTGCTTTGCCTTTTTAATATATGCTATGATCATTATAAAAAAAATAGTGCATAATTCAATTTGTACATCAGTGACATCACTTAGTGCATAATTCAATTTGTACATCGGTGAAATCACTCCGGTACTACTCTATGATGAACGTGTCCTGTCTTCTCCTTGAGAAGCAAGTACTTTTCCTAAATATACTCGGAGATATGATATTGAGATGTATACGAGTTTATATGGGGCTCTATTGGTTGTTTGATTTTGGTGAGAACCCATCCGAGAGTTTTTTTTGGGTGGGGGTTGGTGTTCCTTTTTGTTCATATCAGTGCTTTGAATTTTTCTTACTCTTTTTGCCTACTTGGAAATGAAATGAATGGAACTCCCTCATGGTTTCTTAAAAGAAATACTCTTCCTGCACACAATACATTACTAGTTTTAATAAGTACCGATAGGATTCAAGTGGTAATTTTGTCGATTATGCAAAACAAAGTCAGCCAGACTTTTACTTGTCAACTGTTACAAAGGAAGAAAAAAGAGTTTTTTGGCATCATCAACAACCAGCTAAATGAGATGGAGGATTCAGTTTTATGTCATTTGTGTCCAGACATCCAAAACTATGTTAATCTAATTCACTTTAATTGGTTCGTTTGGTTAATTCATTGTAGGAGTTTTACAATCAACCACTACACTTGATAAGTCAGAATTATCTACCAAATTTGAAAAGCTCCCACTTTGAAGCTAAAAGTTTCATAGTGAGGGCTCCATTGCATACTTAAACGTTGCACACCCTTATCTTGGAAGTTTTAGAATATTGGTTTTCCCTTTTTCACCCCCACCCGAACGCCAAGAAAAATCTCTCTTAACTTTTGACTATGGCATTCGAAGAGAAGAGTGTGAAGATATTTCAAGTTCAACCATTACAATTAATCAAATGGAGTGACAATGACCCATCTCTCTAATACAGTTAGCTATTTGTTGCTTCTTGTAAATGACACCATGCACATTGCATGTCGAATGTGCCTGCTATCTTAATTGCTTGTTGGTTGTTCATGCTTGTATATACTGATATAAATGTGATAATCATGGACAAGATGAACCTATCGAGGCTTCATCCCTTCATCTCTACCTATCTAAGTTTAATATGGTAGCAGAGCCTTCCAAAGACATGTAGATTGCTTCCTTTTTGCTCACCCCCTTCATCTTCTTCCTCCACCTCTGAACAACAAGCCTCCCTTCTATCCAGAATCAAGGTCACCTCTCACCGTGGCAGTTGAAGCATCCAACTCAACCTCAATCTACCCATACCCAGTTGGCCTTAACATCTCAAACTTCCTAACGATCAAACTTAACCTCAACAACTTCCTCCTGTGGGAATCTCAAGTGAAAAACCTCGCTGAATCATGATGTCTAGAAGGGTTCCTTGATGGATCTGAAGCTCCTCCTCCCATTGTGATCCCTGATGCTTTCGGGCTATCTGATGTGAATTCCAGACACAAGGCCTAGACACATACTGACAGACTACTCAAAGGATGTATTTACAGCTCCCTAATCGAAGAGGAAATGGGAGATACCATTGGCTGGACTACCTCCCATGAGGCCTGGTCTACTCTCACCATAAAGTATTTTGATTGTTCACAATCACACAAATTCAAGCTCAAATCTCAACTCAGGACCTTCTTCAAAGGACCAGACTCACTTGTTGATTATCTAAGAAAGTTCAAGAGACTTTGTGATCAACTCAATGCTATCAGATATCTAACAAGTGACCAAGAGAAAGTTTTCACTCTCCTCAATAGTGTTGAATGAAATGATTATGAAGGTTTTGTGGTTTCAATGTTAAAACCACCTATTCCAGCCTATGATGACATGATCCCTCTGCTATAAGACTTCGAGAGAAGGAAAGACAAAAGGGGACCCTCGTCTCCGTCACCTGTTATCTTCATATTAATAAGGCTTCTACTGAGAACCAGGTCACCTTCAACTGCTAACACATCTACAACCAATCCAGTGTCCCAGGAAGAGGCCGATCTTCTACTCGTAGAAGAGGCAAACATCAAAACAATAGGTTCATTCAAGGAATCCTTGGTAGTGGTATAGGCAACAACACCACCCAATTCAATCCACAAGGAAGAGGTTTTTCCACGTCCACTCATGTCAACAATAATTAGTACAACTCATCACTTCCCCTTTGTAAAATTTGCGGGAAACGAGGTCACACAACTATGAAATGTTTGCACATGTACGACAACAACTACCAAAATCCTACTATACCTTCTTCTCTTGCAGAAAACACCAGTGTTTCTCTTGCAGCCCTTCATCTCCATGAAGTAGATCCCTCTGATTGGCATATCGACTCAGGGCCCACTGATATCCACATCGCCCAAACCTTCAGTACTCTCCAGAATCTACACATCTATAAAGGGTCAAGTTCAATAATGATTGGATATGGGGGTTTTATTTCCATCTCCCACACTAGTGATACCTTCATAAATAATCTTACTCATATACCACTTCATGATGTTCTTATCATGCTGAAATTAAGAGGAATCTCCTATACATTTCTAAACTGACCTCTACATATCCCTGCTACTTCATCTTTACTGACAACTAGGTTATCATCAAGGAATCCAAGACTCATCAGGTCCTGGCCCAGGGTAAATGAAATGTATCGTCTTCCTGCTTCAACTTCACAAACATTCTTCTCAAACCGATTTACCAAAGCTTTAGGAGGAACATGGCACAGAAGACTTGGACATCCAAACAAGATTTTCTTTCATTTTCTTCTTCATAACAAGATGATAACTAGTACTTCAAAATTTGAGAACATTTGTAATAGTTGTGAACTAAGCAAGAGTAAACGGCTGGCTGTGTAACAGAGTCACACCAAATCGGCCTCTCATTTTGAACTTGTTCACTGTGATGTGTGGGGCAAAGCACTCGTACCTTCAACTCATAACTATCTATATTATGTGATCCTCACAGATGACTTCTCTCGGTTCAGTTGGTTGTTTCCTATGAAACAAAAGAGTGAATTTTGATCTATTTTCATCGCCTTCTACATGATGATATCAACCCAGTTCAACTTACATGTGAAGAAACTTCAAAGTGATGGAGGAGGTGAATTTGTCAATCACTCTCTTCGGTAATTCATCACAGATGTAGGGATACTCCATCAACTTTCATGTCCTCATGATCCATCCCAAAGTGGGGTCACAGAGCGGAAACATTGGCATGTAATTGAATTAGGGTTGGATATGATGTTTGAAGCCAAATAACCTAAACGGTACTGGATGGATGCCTTCTCAACATCAGTGTATTTGATAAATTTCCTTTCTACGCCCCTGCTACAAATGAAGACACCCTCTGAGGCTCTTTTAGGAAGTCACTCTCCTATTCTCACCTCCAAACTTTTGGGAGCCTTTGTTATCCCTATCTTTGTGACTATACCTCAAACAAGTTAGATCCACGTTTCCTTCCCTGTGTCTTCTCGAGGTATAGCTCACTACATAAAGGCTATAAGTGTGAACACATTGCCTCCAAACAGTTATACATTTCTAAATATGCCGTCTTCAATGAAATAGTTTTTCCCTTTTCAACAAATACTCACATTATCTCCAGAGAAGAATCCTACTTATCCTACTCCATTTTCACAGATGCCAATGATGACCACTCATCATATCCAAGCCTACCTCTTCACACTGGTATCGCCACAAATCCATCACCTAATTCTCTTAAAGGCTCACTACATGATGTCTCCGATATATCCCAAACCTCAACGAGCCTCACCATCCCCTATCCCACACCTGCAACTCCTCCCTCTACTCCCGATCTCACCCCACCAACTCTACCTGAATCCACTATCCCTGCATTCTCCTCTCCACCACTTGAATCACCGCCCCACTCAGTCTCAACACCTTCCATTTCCTCAAGCCCATTTATGCCACCTCCCCCTACCAATCTCCACCACATGGTCACACGTAGCAAAGGTGATGTTCGCAAACCTAATTCCAAATAGGATTTGCAAGACATGATCCACATACCCACTCCATGCACTATAAGGCAAGCCCTTTGTCACCCTAGATGGGAAAACACCATGACAGATGAATTAACTACTCTTCACTCCAATAACACATGGGAACTCATTGAATGTAGAAATGGCATGAATGTCATTGGTTGTCATTGGGTCTTTAAAACCAAACTGAGACCCGATGGAACCCTAGACAGGCTCAAAGAAAGACTTGTTGCCAAAGGGTATCATCAGGAAGAGGGAATATACTATACTGAAATGTTTAGTCCGATTGTCAAGGATCCAATAATTAAAACTGTCTTGACCATTGCTGTAACACCCCTGACCTGGGTTATACTTTAACCCTAGGTGTTTTGATTAAGAAAGATGATTAAATGCTTAATATTATCTTGTGAAAGGTAATTAGGGTTCAAGAGGAACTTATATTACAATTCTAGTCCTTTTTGAACATTGTTGAAATCAATGTTTTGCCTATTTTGGACTAAAGTGCAAATTACCCAAGTTGAGGGGTTTAAGTGCAAATTGTGCATGATAATATGTTC
Source organism: Alisma plantago-aquatica (assembly GCA_963693085.1). Lineage (NCBI taxonomy): Eukaryota > Viridiplantae > Streptophyta > Magnoliopsida > Alismatales > Alismataceae > Alisma > Alisma plantago-aquatica. The sequence continues at coordinate 73,481,942 of OY856409.1, read as the reverse complement.
CTCATGTGTTGAATCATCATGAGAGTAAAGATGATGCTGAGGTATGGCTTATGGAAGCCTGAATACCAAGAAAGATCTGATAAAACAATGTATGTGCATGAAAACCTAGTTTTGGTGTAATGTGCAATTTACCCAAAACCTAGGGTTCAATATGAAAATTACCACTTCAATAAGGTCCTTAATGTTCCTTGGCATCATTTAGAGCAAATAAAATGAGAGGGGTGCCTCATTTGAATTAAGTTGGAGGAGAGAGAATCTTGATATTAAAATAATCAAGATTTAATCATACGTGAAACCCTAATTCAAATTAGGGCAAAAATGAATGTATTAATTAAAGGGCCTTCAACCAAAATGTTATTGGTTGATTTTGAATAAGTATGGACGTTCTTTTTCCAAGATAAGGAACGAAAATATCCTAAGAAGGTGAAATTTCACTCACCATTATTATAAGGAAAAGAAAAGCCACTCACATATGGATATTAATATAATAAGCATTAAGGTGCTTAATTTGATTTTCTTTAAATGATGGATAATGAAGAGGAATAAGAGGAAATGAAGATAGCCTCGTCCTTAAGGATTTTGAGGGGAATTTGAGGGGGAAGAGGAGGCCATATTTTTGGAATTTAATGCATTTTAATAATGCATTTTCTCTCTCATCAATTTTCTTATAAAAGTACCTTTACCAAGCCAAAACAAAGGCTATTTCGGATTCTTTTCTTTACCCTTGCTTGGAAAACGACTAAGGATCTGTGGAGGAGCAGGAGGACGACCCCAACCTGTTGGTAAGGTCCTTGACCTTCGTTCTCCTTGATTCCATGGTGGAAATAAAAAATAAATCATTGATTTCTTCTTATTTGGATCTCCTCTTCAACCCTAGCCAACTTTTTCATCCAAAAGCTTGAGGACGAGCTTAGGGGGAGTTGCTAGAGCTTCATCCACCATTAATGGCGTGAGATTGAAGCTTTGGAGCTCAATTGGAGGCGGGTTTTATAACTCAAACCCTTAATCATTGCTATTGCATCAATCAATTATGCTTTGTTGATTGTTTTCTTCAATTTGATACATACTTGTTTCCTTGCTGCAATTTCCATCAAGAACGGTTTCTGTTCTTGGTTGTTCGAAGGAAGGGGATGATGACATCATCCTAGATGCTTATCCAAAGAAAAGTACCAAGCCAAATGGTCTTGATATCTATTCCAAATCGTTTTAAATTGATTGGCTATGCGGTTTCAGAAAACCGTTTTAGGGAAAACGGTTTCAAGACCGTTTGATATGGTTGAAAAAGCGTTGACCGTTTGGGAATCGTGTTCCTAATTATGTAGGATAATGACCCTCCAAATTTTAGAGGTTAACTCCAAAGGAATCGTGAGTTGAAGGCCAATCAATTTGATAAATCGAATTGAATTAAATGCTGATTTTCAACCTGATCAACTTGACCTGTTTGGGAAAACGGTTTCAAGACCGTTTGAGTGTGTTGACCAAGCATTTACCGTTTGGGATTCCTGTTTATAATGATGTTGGTTAATGACCCTCCAAATTTTAGGGATTAACTCCCAAGGAATCGTGAGTTGAAGCCTAATCAATTAGGGAAACCTAATTGAATTAAGTGCTGATTTTCAATCTGATTTAATTGACCCTTTTGAGTAAATGGTCTCAAGACCGTTTGAATGCATTGACCAAGGGTTGAATGTTTGGGATTACTGTTCCTAATGATGTGTTCTAATGACTCACCAAATTTGAGGGATTAACTCCCAAGGAATCGTGAGTTGAAGGCTATTCAATTAAGCAAACCCTAATTGTTTATGGAAGCACTAACTCAGTATACTATGTCAAACATAGTTGTTTGTATTTGATCAGATGGTTGATGTAACCAAATCAAGTGGAGAGAATGATAGAAATGAATTCATACATGAGTATGATTCATATGGTGATTTAGGGTAGGATCCTTAGTAAAGAGATCAAGAAACCCTAATTGAGAAGGTTAACGAACCCTAACCCTGATTTAGGGAAATTCTGAGTAAAACCCTAATCTAGGGTAATAGTGTAACCCTAATTAAGGGTAATAGTGTAACCCTAATTAAGGGTAATGACTTGGGTAACTCTAATTTAAGGTAATGAAATACAAAACCCTAATTGGAGGAATAATGAATCCCTAATTTATGGGTAATTGAATGAAACCCTAATTGGGATGATTAGTGAAACCCTAATTGAGGGTGATTCCCTGAGAAACTCTAATTGAGGATGATTCCATGTGAAACCCTAAGTGAGGGCGATGTCATATGAAACCTTAAACCTAACACAGAGTAAAGCTATGTAAAACCCTAAATTTGGGCTATAGTGCATGGAATTCTAATCATGGGCAATATGATGATAAATCATAACCCTAATGTCTGGGTAATGATATGAGTAAACCTTAATGATGAAATAATGAGTAATACCCTATAATGATGAAATATCTCAAGTGGTTGACTATAGGCAACCTTATAACAAGCAATGCCTTAATTTGAGATGAGTCCATATCATTGAAGATAGTTGGACAATCCTTGTGTGTGATCTATGCACATCATGGTAAAGGTGATAGGTTGGTGGATGAAAGTATTAAGATGTGAAATTCCTTATTATAAGATAAGTTAATAAACTCATGTAAGATAGAAGTGATGAGGGAAGTGATACATTGAGACATGATAGATATCACATTTAGCATTTCAGGGTTGATATACCTTGATGCATCTCAAATCCAATATTTTTAGATAAGATACACAAGGAGAGTGTTATGTAAATTGTCACAATGAAATGTAATGAGTTTAACATACTTGATAAGTAAGATAAAATGAGTATGATGTAATCATACCACGATAATGATGAGAGATAAATGCATACCTTGTGTTGATGATCATTTAATGATAAATGATAAGAATATTAAATACTTGGAATGTCGATGGATGCTCCTAGATGTATGGAACAATATATTAGGGTTGGATTGATAAAATGAACATGAAACCCTAATTGATGTGAATAGTAAACCCTAACCCTGTGGAGGAAATAGTGGTGTTACTATTATATTACATGAGTTAATATGTTATTGTTGCCTAGTGAGAGGTGACAAGATGTTTAATGGCCTTGTGAGCCATATGGTTAGATGTTACTTAGTAAGAAGTAACAAGATGTTTCATGGGCATGATTGAGCCCTGAATGAGGTGTATTCCTCTTATGTTGATAAGGGTTGATACCCTAATTTATATCCTGTGATAGCATGATGACTGGTGTAGTCTCATGAATGGCAAGTGAATATTACCATGTGATGATGAGATGAGAAATTATGTTTCATATGTTTTATATCTTTTCAGGTTTTGATATTTATATGCTTGCTAGAAGTGAATTAGGGTTTGTATGTCCACTTGTTTGATGCAGCCTTAATTCACCCAATTGGCATAACTAATCAAGTGCAACTCTAATCATGTAGTGTCATGTGCCATAGATCCATCTGAGTGTCAGAACTTGCCAGATGGTGAAACGAGTATTCCTAAGGGAAACTCGGAGCGCATACTGATGAGTATGCGGGGTGCTTGTCATCCTGAATTCAAGTGTTTAGGGAGGATGACTGTGGTCATACCTAGCCCTCAGTTTGAGAACGGTTGCGGTCGTGTCTCGGTGATTATATATGTGATGATATTAGAGGACAACTGTGGTTGTACCTCAGATGGTAGGGTATGCATACCCACCTCTTTCACTAGTGCCGTGACCTGTACCAAGGATGGACTAGGCTGTTAGCAGCTTGACCTTTTGTGTCACTGTGGCGGACCCGTACTGACCGGGGGCGGAGAAGATCTTAGGAGTCCTGCTCTTCCTAGATCTTGTATGGCACTGATTTCGACTTAGCAGTGGTCAGTTGGATTTTGAGTGGTATCCTCAATTTCCTCAGGACATAATAAAAGATGTAATACAGCCGTATAGCATATCTGTTTAGGGTTATACATGACGCTTCACATTGAATGATAACCCATGTTTGTTCTCTTTACATAAAGATGATGCTTAGTGCAACTAAGAGATAGTAATTATACTTATGTTGTGGATATGCATAAGACTTTAATTGTGTACATACAATGGTCATGCTTATGTTGATATCTTACTGCTACCGTTGATTATAATCATGATGATAGATATCTCATGTTGATAGTTATGTTTCACATGCTATCCATGCCTCTATAATTAGAAATACCTGACAGAGGCTTAATGCCTGTAATTAGGTTTGGTTAAAGTCCAATGCCTGGATGTGTAATCAGGATTGGTATAGTCCAATGCCTGAAACATTTATACCTGATTGATATAGTTTAATGCTTGAATAAGACATGATGATTTATATAATCACATGTTTGGCATAAGTGAATACTTGTTTAGGAGATTGGCTAAGGCCAACAAATAGAAACAAGAATGAATCATGGGTGACACATCAGAATAATGAATGACATGAGGAAAGCTTTAGATGTTGAAAATGTATGGTAGATAAATGTTATACATGTTCTTTCTATTTCTTATAAAGAGAATAGATGAATTACTGTTCAATCATAGATAGGTGTAATACTTTAAAAGATGAGAATGATCTAAACTGCTTATCCTCTGCTCAGTTTTATATTAATTAAACTACAATAATGATGTTTCTGGCGGAGAGTTATATCTCTCGCTGGGGCAATTTTCAATTGTCTCACCCCCGTGGGAACCAACATTTTTAGGTGGACGAGTGTGAAAGAGACTGAGAATATCTTTCGGATGAAGAACATCAGCAGCTACAAGGACAGCAGTGACAACTCAGGTTGAGTGTGCTGTCTATCGTATTTGGTAGATAGATGTCCTATGTGTCGTCTCTGTACTCTCAGGTCCTCGGAGTTAGTACTTAGTTCTTTTAATGTATCATTTTGAGATCTTGGCTTGATGCCTCGAGGTTATTATGTTGTTTGTGTTTAGCTTTTAACAAGGCAGTTGATGTTGTAACCCTTGATAAGAGATGGTATAAGATATATACTTATGAACCATGATGTAAATGTAATACATTAGTTATTGTTGAAAGAGTTTTCTTATGATTGGGTCTCTTTGAAAAAGGTTTAAAATTTTTAGTGATTTTCTGTAATCTGCTGCTTAGTGAACGCTTCCGCATTAGTTAATTATGTTTTTGTTAGTTGGATGCTACAATTGCCATTTCTAAAGGTTGGGATGTCCTTCAACTTGATGTATGTAATGCCTTTCTAAATGACACCCTTGACACCACTGTCTACATGGAACAACCCCCTGATTTCATCAACAACAAACATCCCTCTCATGTTTGCAAACTCCACAAGGCCCTCTACAGCCTCAAATAGGCTCCCCGAGCCTGGTATAACCAAATCCACTCCTTCCTTACTAAACTTGGGTTTAACTCCTATACCACTGACTCTTCTCTCTTTGTCCTTTCCTCTAACGACATATTCGTCTACCTTCTTCCCTATGTCGATGACATTCTCATCACTGGTAGCTCTAAGCCATTTCTTCTTCAAATCATTCATCAACTTGAAAAGGAATTCTCCCTTCAAAATTTGGGTAGTGCACACTACTTCCTCTACATTCAAGTCAAATCCAACCCACATGGAATCCTTCTTCATCAATCCAAATATGCCCTTGACATATTGGAACGAGAACATATGTTGCATGCAAACCTGCCCCCACACCGGTATGCACCTCCTTCCTTCGTGACTTACTCAAAGATCCTAGTGTCTGTCTCTAGGACACCACTCCATATAGACACATTGTTGGCTCCCTTCAATACCTCACACTCACCAGACCTGATCTAACCTATGTCGTCAACCTCTCTTGCCAATTCCTTCATTGCCCAACCTCTACCCACATGAGCCTTGTCAAACACATCCTTCTCTATGTCAAAGATACTATCCTTCACGGTGTTCAAATATTTGCTGATCAAAACCTCTCTGTCATTGGGTTTTGTGATGCGGATTGGGCCGACTGTCCCCTAACCAGACGCAGCACGAGTGGCCACTGTGTTTTTCATAAGAGGACTTGTGTATCCTGGTAATCGAAGAAGCAAGCAACCATCTCCAAGTCAAGCATTGAGGCTGAATATCTCTCACTTTCCCTAGCTGTTGCTGAACTCACCTAGTTCTCACAACTCCTCAAAGAACTCCACCTTCCGCAATCCCAGCCTACCATCCTCTTCAGTGATAACCTCAACGTTCTTTTTCTTACCATCAATCCTATTTTTCACGCTAGAACCAAACACATTGAACTCGACTATCACTTCATCCAAGAAAAAGTTGCCCTTGGCCACGTCATCACCAAACATGTCTCGTCTAGGGATCAACTTGCATATTTATTCACCAATTGGCTCTTCACAAGACACAGTTTCAACATCTTCTACTCAAGTTGGGTCTTCGATTCTCTCAAACCCAACTTACGGGGGGCTGTGAAGATATTTCAAGTTCAACCGCTGCAATTAATCAAATGGAGCGACGATGACTCATCCCGTCTCTAATACAGTTGGCTATTTGTTGCTTCTTATAAATGACACCATGCACACTGCATATCGATGGTGCCTGCTGTCTTAATTGCTTGTTGCTTGTTCATGCTTGTATGCACTGATATAAATATGATAATCATGGACAAGATGAACCTAGTGAGGCTTCATCCCTTCATCTCTGCCTGTCTAAGTTTAATACAGAGATCAAGGATGGATCTAGTAAGCAAGTGGTTCATAGGACGCCAGCTGAACTGCTGCTTGTTAATCCTTTTACACACCGCTTTCTCACTGCGTCGTGATGTTGTGGTAGGGGTGAAAAACGACCACGTCAAGCGGAGATGCTTCCTTTCTTCTTTCCCCAACCCTTCTTCTATCACTTTTGTTTTGTTTTGTGTTATTTTTATGAAAAGGTTTTTTTTGGTGTATAAAATTACGGGAGGGACAAGAAAGGTACTCTTTTATTCCTTTAGTAAAAGAGGGCCCGCTTTTTCCTGAAAGTCGTACTAGCTAGCCTGTTCTGACCCCGTGAATGAATTTTCAATAATGGTTGTTGCCTATTTGTAAAGAATAACTGGTGTGCACCATGGTGTTACATGTGTTTCTTTGATCTTTTATTATATCCGTTCCTTGTTTGTTTTTGTTAAAAAAACTGATACATCCCATCCTAAAGAAAAGTGTTATAATAAAGGCCTTACCAACCTTCACACACGCAGACAGCGTACCTCATGAATCATGATGCATGCAGATGTGAATTATCGCCGAATAGCAAACTAGCAATAGATTAACCTAGCAATGCCCTGTTGTGGTGCGGCATGTGCTTGATAATGAATATACCTGGATTCTTGCAACACTAGCTACCACGATATTCTTTGGATATCGGGCAACATGCCTTGGATCGATGGTAATGGCTACCTACCTACCTATTGACTATCGAGCTTTGATGAATCCACAATCGTCCCTGACTTTACTCTTTTCTGCACCCATTCTTCATGTTGGATCGAAGCTGCCCATACGGTTGGCAGTAGAAATGGAAGTGACACCGTAGTTATTGTCAAAGAAATGACGACAGTATGTCAAAGAACTACACACCAAGTTTGTCGCGGCACACCAAAAACCTACGTTTAACTGCTTCGACCACCATATTTAAATTTTGTTTTACGATAATCTGTAATATGAAACGAGCCATAAAGGATGTGAGATGTAATATACAGTGCTATTTTTTATTATTATAATGTATAAGTCATCTCATATACTATGGAGAGGATGGGATGTAATTTATCATAATAATTTTATAATCAAATATAGGCCCTTTTGGTCTATACTATATATGAAAAGTTTTAGAATTATGGTATCTACTCTACGATATACTTTATAATTACAGATAGGCCTTTTTAGTTTATAACAAAACATAAAACTACTTTAGGGTTACACACTTCAAATGAGCACTGACCAACTCGGCCTGTGTACAGACCCACCTAAACCAAACTTACCATTTACTTATACAAGTAGGTCATGGCAAGGATGTCGACATATCTATGTATGGGTCAAAGCCAATACCAAGGTAGATTTGGACTTAAAAATCTAGACACACATTATTACGTATTCAACTTTATTTAACCATCTATTGTTAAAAAAATATAGTATAGATGTATCTCCTTAAGAAACGTCTCCTGAAAAATCATAAATTACATGTTATATAATATGTCTTTGATTGACTTTATGAATATCATGCATAAAATAGTGTGATGCACGGATTTAAGAACAATTATGAGTATGAAGTTTTCACGATTCTTTTATTTAATGGTCTCTCTCGGACACCACATTGCCAAAAGGGGGGAAATGTTTCTCCTCCAACCATTTCTAGAGTGATAGACCTGGTCACGTATATAGGGATTGACCTCTTGGTAATCAACCTGGTTGTCTTAAGAATGATGGACCTCCTTTTTCCTCCACGAGATAGCTAGACCAATCAAGCTGTAAACCTCTTCCCACAAGTCTCATGCGATCAACAAGTTTGTCTATCAAGATCTATTGACCTCTAGGTGATCGACCTCTCTAAGATTGATTCCTTGGTGATTGAGCTCATCACTGAGCTGTTATACATCCATCTACTCCAACCATAAGTCATGATTAATACCTAGAAGAGAAAGAAGGAAGGGAGACTGCCATCACACACCATGTTGAGATACTTTTACTACAATCATGACCATGATTGTGACCTCTTCCTCTATCAGTCATATTAAGCTTTGCCATGTCAAAGGAGTAGTCCATTCATTAGGATCTACGGACTAGCCTCACCAACTTCATTCTTATTCTAATACTTGTATGAACCTATTTAATTCATTGCTAATTGTTTAATGCATGTCTTAGAGATTGATTACCTTCCTTATATGATTTATTAAAATCTCAATCCACAACAACTTTAAAGTTTAATATTTAAATATCAATTAGCCTCGATTGATAATCTGATGAGAACTTATGATGGGAAGTCTCCAAAGTAGTGGACAAATGATATGTAAGTATAGAGACATGGAGGTTATAGGGATAACTACTCTTGCAAATTTCTACTATTGAAAGTGAAAACTTGTATATCTCCAACTATCAGTTCATACAAAGTTTGGATTTGAATGAATGCGTTGATTGGAGAATAGTGGCAATGAAACTTGATTCCACCCTAGTGTCTTCATCCATAGATAAGTAGAACTTAATTTGTCTCTTTTTATTCTTTTGATCTTAGTTAATTAAACTAGCTCAATCTTGTGATAGTTACTGGTTCCTACCTAGTTACTTTGATCAGTCTATTCTTAAATATATTGTCCTCTGAGTTCGATCCAGAACTATACTACAATAAGATCCGTACGCGTGTAGGTGGGGTTATTGTACACTAGTTAAGGTAAACTCTAGGGTTTCATCCATGGTGAACTTTCTCATGCGATAAATCACACATGAATTATATCCCTACATCATCCTTATGGAATTCATTATCAAGTTCAAGTGTCATCTTGACTGTATAAATAATGCACATATATTCTTATGCATTGCAAGTATTGCATCAACCAAGGTAATTTACATAAATAGTTAACTCAAAGGATCATCAATAAGACATCATGTAAAAGAGAGATTACTCATAATTAAAAAACATGCCTTATATAGAAGAAATATAAAGTCCAATAAACTCAAGACTCATGTCCCAATAAAAATCAATCTAAAAGTCAATCTATAACCATAGGTATTAATAACTTGTCAAAAGTTCTTATCTAGGGTTTTAAGGTTAATCAAGGATATTAAATTCTAGGATTGGTTTGATTTAGGGTCTATATTGACAACTATGGTTTACTTTCATGAAACCCTAATGATCAAATAGAACCCAATTTCTTGCATTAACCTTTCTATGCTAATTCCTCTTATTTACAAGGGGAAGACATATTATGAACACATATTTCATTATTTGTCCAAAAGATTAGTTCTAAAAGGACTTATATTTATTTTCTTCTTGGATCCCAATTTTAGGGGCATATTAGTCTCACAAAATATCAAAACTAGGGATTATCATAATCCTCCATATTAGATAATTAACCTTAAGTTACATGTTACCCTAATTATCAATCTAGGCCCTATGCGCATACATTAACCTTTTATACATTTTCCTCTTATTAACAAGGGGATTGTAAGGACCCTGACCTTCGTTTTGGGCTTACCCTATTTTTTTTGCCTAAACCTTGTGTTTGGTTGCATGCTAATCATCTTTAGTAATAATCAGGGTTTGCTTGTGCTTAGTTGAGAGCTGGAGGTGCTACTTGCAAAATAACATGAGTTGAGGTTGAAGAGAAAGTATGTCACCTTGAGATATATCTTTCTCTGTCTTTGCTTCCTCTAGGATTGAGAGGAAGGTTTGGGCTCGTGCTTTGAGTTGTCTTGGGCTTGGTTGAGCTCTTTTGGGCCTTGTTTTCCCTTGTTTGGGCCTTGCCATGCTTGGTTGAGCCATGTATCGGGCAAGGGTGCTTTGTGTTGGCCATGGGGTATCACCCATGGAGGTGTGTCAGCCTTTGACCTTTGTTGACCTTCTTGCCTTGGTTGTGTCACCCTAGCTTGTACATGTGGCCGATCCTTGGTTGAGTAGTGGCATGGCATGTGCAGGAGTTTTGCAAGGTGGTGAAATGTGTGGACAAGTGTCCCTTGGTAAGGTGACACCTTGCCTTGGTTTAACCTTGAACCTCATCTATATATGCCTTGCCTTTTTCTTCCTTAGGAACCCTTTAGCTCTTTGTTGCTCCTCTCTTCCTTAGTGCACGACACACCTCTCCCTTGCAACCTTGGTGGCCGATCCCCTTGAAGGAGTTCCCTTCTTCTTCTTTTAGCTTGGTGGCCGAACCCTAGGTGGGTCTTGTTTCCTTGGTAAGTATCTTCCCTCTCTCCTTAGCATATTCTTCTCCATCTTGCCTACTCTTCGGCCATGGTGGTTATGCTTCTTGTTCCTTTCCTTGAGGTGGCCGAAGTAGTGTGCTTGGAGCTAGCAGCTTAAAGCTTGGAGATTTGGAGCATGAGGAGTTTGCTTAAGGAAGGTTACATAACTTCTAACCCTAGATATACTACCTTCTCTATGTTGCATGTTTCATATATGTTTATGATCGGCCATTGCATGTTATGTATCTTGCTCTAGTACATGTTGTTGATCTTGGGGACATAATGAGCTTGATGTTGTTGATGTTGTTGAAGTTGTTGATGGTCTATGTGCCTTTACACCTAGTTGGCCAAACCATGGTTTAGGGTTTCCTTGTTGAGCAACACTCTTTTCTCTCCTTGGTCTAGAGAAGTGAGTTTGAGCTCTAGTAATATGGGCAATACCCCTCTCTCGATTAGGTTGAGAGGTGAGCTTATATTCTAGTTGCTTGAGCAACACCCTCCTCTCACCATGGATTAGAGAGGTGAGCTTTTGGATAGACGATGACCTATGTTGAGGTGGATCTTTTTGGTTGCCCGACTTGTGATAGAGGTTGTGCAAAACCACTCTCTTTTAGTTGTTGAGAGGTGAGCCGACCTTCACAATCAATTAGGGATTGATGCCCTTGTGCTTGAGGTTGAAGATGATCTTGTGGGGTTGTACCTTGCACGATATGACCTTGGAGTTGTGCTTCCCGATAGCCTTTTTGGAGTTGTGCCCGTGGGTGACATACCTTGTTGAGATAGTTGGCTTGGTTCCCATTATGCTTTGGTCGATATAGAGCCTCAACCCTAGCTTGCGTGTTAGAGTTGCTTGGGTGAAATGAGTTGTCTACCTTTATGGCATGATATGTTCTTGAGGTGGAATCATTGGTAGATATGTTTGCTTGAGCGTTAGGTTGATCCTTGTATCCTTTGGCTGATATCCCTAGTGGAGATGATGATGGGTGATACACCTGGTAGAGGTGGCTGCCTGAAACACCTAGTAGAGAGGATTGGATGATACACCATATATAGAGGATGCCCGATGCACCCCTTGTCTTGTGATGGTCTTGGCCGATAGACTTTGATAGCTTGGTGGCCGGCACAACCTTGGTCGTTATCCTTGTCTTGATGAGCTTGGGCGATGTGGTATGGTGCCCAGGATGGCTTTGGCTGATACCACCATGTCCTAGTTGAACTTTGACTTATATGAAGTGTTGGATGATATGGCTTCATGCCTGACATGCTAACCCTAGATGCTGGCCGATATGATGCTTCATGGCCATGCACGACACCTTTCTTGGGCGTCATGGGTACCCTGGCCGATAGGGTTAGCCCTCGGATAATGCTGAGACGGTTGCACGATAGGGGCACCTTAGGTGACACCCCTTTAGTCGATATGGCTCATGTTGAAGGTTAGCCGATAGTGAAACCTAATCCTAACCCTAGCTTGGTGCACGTTAGACCCTTGGCTGATAACCATGGTAGTGATGCCCGTTATACCTTGATGATGGTTTCCCGACACCATGAGTGCTAATGGAACCTTGATGCATGATAGAGAATGTGCAGTGATTAGTCGATATGGTGGTGAGTTGCCTTAGGATTGGAAATCCTAGCCATAATACCTTTGGTAAGGGTATTTCTATACCGGGTAAACCCTTTGATGAGGGATGGCACTGCTCGCCATGCTTAGTGAGGATTGCATGAGTTTTGGTGAGGGTTCTGATAACCCATAATGTATATAGTTGATGGTTCTCTTTTAGTAATGATAATACAAGTAAATGATGTGATCACCTTGAATCCTGCAAATATGTTGATAAGTTAAAATAATAGATTCTGAACCAGGAAGCTTGGAAGCTCATTATGTTGCTACACATGTTGATATGACACATGCATATGGTCACAAGTGTAAGGCATACTATATGCCCAAGATTGATAATAATACTATGGATGATAAAGCTTATGTGTGATGTTCTCATGGATGCTTCTTTATACTTGATAGTATAATAATAATTCTATTAATCCATGATGGCTTCAGTTATCTCTATGAATGTGTATACTAACCATGCAGGTATTTCATGTGGATTCATAGCCTGAGACACATGTGCTGGAATAGCACCATGTGGTAATATGGTAACAAGTTGATAGGTCTGAGGACCTGATATAAGGTTGAGGGCCTAGTAAGGTATTATCCTCTGATGATGATATAAGGGGTGCATTTCCAGGATGCAGATGCATGATTGTGATGCCTTGAGAGGTAGTGGTTGATATCATGAGGGATTGAGGTCCCAGGACAGTATGTTGATGGAAATGATGATGCAATTCTATAAGACTGTGTTTATACTTTGTTTTACCTCAACAATTGGCTTAAAATATACTAATCAATTATAGATGAACATATTATGTAGTTTCCCTGGCCATAGATCCATTACTGTCAGTATTTGGTGATGGTGAAACAGGTTTATCCTGTGGGATTACCTGGAGTGCAAATTGTTGAATATGTGAGGTTCCCCTAGCCTAAACTAGGAGGGTTTGAGTGCAACTGTGGTTACATACTCGAGACTTTTGGAGCATGGTGGACAGACCCATGGCTCAGGATGTGTGATGACGAGCATGATGTGTTAATGGGTCGGATGTATGTACTTGCACCTATGATGAGGTGAGCTAAAGATATGGGTAGCTTGCAGAGCTGACCCAGAGGCTGAGGCCCCATAAACATAAGACTGCGGTCTTTCTTGACAAGTCATGTACTGACCACAAGAAGGTGAGGTCATGGAGTCCGGATCTCCTTAGACCTTGCGTGGCACCAGATTGGGATTCACAACCAATGGTTGGAGTTGAGCAGGGAAGGCTCACTTCCTCAGGGCATAATAAAACATAATCCAGCCGAATAAGTATACCTTGCTTAGAGCAAAATATTGAACATTGACTGATGCCTTGCTTATATAGCTGTTCTTGTTGAACTATGCAGTTGTGCGTATGATACTTATATCTTGTGATAAGTTCTTATAAAGCTTATCTTGCCAATCATGTTCCATAAAGAAATACTTAGTTATATGCCTCCCGGATATCTTGGTAAGCCTGTTGGTAATAATTGCTTTGTTTAGTATGCTGCTCTTGTTATATGCTTTATCAGTTATCTGTTGTTATCTACTTTAACCGGTTTTATAGTTGCGATCATGAGTTATGTTTCTCGATGGGACTGTGTGTATCACCCTGCTGGTTTACACCCTTTTTAAGTGATCACTATAGACGTGGTGGTGGTCGTGGGGTTGCAGTCGAGCAGCAAGAAGAGATGTAGAAGGCAAGAGATGGACATGCTGCTATTTTGTTGGTTTTGTGGTAGAGTCCTAGAACCATCCATGTACTCTCAGGTCCTCAGAGGTGTTTTGACGATGTTTCGTGACGTCTAGCTGTTGTAATTTTTGGTATATTCTGCTGCTGGCTGTACGTGGCCGTTATGTATGTATAAACAAGTGTTGAACTTTGGTGCTGACAGTAAAGCTGGTTCCAATAAGATGTGGACCTATAACATGGCTTGTGAATGTTTATATAACATGTCTTTCTCCAGGATCTGGATGCAACCGATCTCTCATGTATGATTTCCACAATCAGTTTTAATTAACCCGTGTTTTTGGTAATATGAGGTTCCGCACGTTTTTGCATGTCATCTCATTGTCTGTGTGATGGCGGGGTGTCACAGTTGGTTTGGTATCAGAGCTCTAGGTTTTCTGAGTTTATAGGGATCTAGGACTTGGTTTGTGTCTGTTCTTGTGAGCTTTCTAGATTTTCTTACAATAACCTTCTGCTCTCCGCAGAAGATAAAGCTTAAATATGTCTGCAAACCATGAAGAACATGCTGCCGAGAGTAGCGATGCTGCATCAGTTGATGGAGCAGAAGGGCATGCACATTAAGATCAGGTGCCTGAGGTCCCCCAACTTGACCCATCCATTCTTGAAAATCCTGCCTACCAACAACTTATGGGGCAGATGATGGCTATGATGAATCACATGGTGGAAAGGTTGCTAGTGCCTTAGCCAAGAGCACAGGCTCCCATGGTGAAGCATTGGGTATTGGGAAGACCTTTGAGTGGCTTCACCGAGTCGGAGCTTCAGATTATGCTGGGACGACTGATCCAGCAGATGTAGATCTGTGGCTGACAGGTCTTGAAAAGGCCTTCCAGATTCTCGACATCCCCGAAACAGACAAAGTCAAGCATGCTGTCTACCTTCTGAAGGGTAGTGCTAGCCACTAGTGGGCCATCGAGGAGGAGAAGCGACCCGATGAGGAGATCAGTTGGGAGGTTTTCCGGTAAGAGTTCATCAAAAAATACTTTTCGAAGATGTATCCGGACGAGAAGATCAACCAGTTTGAGCGTTTACGCCAAGGAACGATGAGCATCACCGAGTACGAAGCCAAGTTCATGGACTTGCTGAGGTTTTTCCCTCACTTGGTGGTTACTGATGAAGAGCGGATCAGGCGGTTTGAGAAAGGTTTGAGTGCTGAGCTGTCGACACCTACTGCTGCTTTAGAGAATCGAGAACGTTTTTCCATGTTTGTGGAGTCCGTCCGTAGGATTGAATGGTCTGTCAAGGAGAAGAGGGAGTCCATGACCAAGAAAAGGCCTGTTCAGTTCTTGGGACAAAGATTTTGTGGCTTCAAGAAGCCAAGGTTTTCAGCACCTTCCACGATGTAGAGTTCTTGTGCACCGTCACAATGGTCCCCGAGTAAGGGAAGAGGTTATGTTTCATCATCGTCGAAGACACATAGTACAACTTCTGTGGAAGTAACAAAGCCATCTTGACCACAGACAGAAGGCAGGTCATGTTATCACTGTGGACAGATAGGACATTTAAAGTCAAATTGCCCAAGAAGAGACATTGAGGTAACACAACAACTGAGACAGAATCAACAAGGATCAGACAGACAACATCCCAGTGGTAGAAGAGGGCGAGGACGCGGTCAAGCGTCACAAGCAGGATCGTCTGCTCAAGGAAGCAGAGGACGTGGATAATAAGCAACGACTCGATTCTATGCTATGAGTCAGCCAGAGGCGATAGTCAACCCATGAGTGGTGACAAGTCAGACGGAGTTATTACAT
Source organism: Alisma plantago-aquatica (assembly GCA_963693085.1). Taxonomy (NCBI): domain Eukaryota; kingdom Viridiplantae; phylum Streptophyta; class Magnoliopsida; order Alismatales; family Alismataceae; genus Alisma; species Alisma plantago-aquatica. The sequence goes on along the minus strand of OY856409.1, from coordinate 73,465,916 downwards.
TCTGATTTGTCTTCTTCTTGCTTTATATCTATTTTGGTTGACCCCGGTGCTACACAATCTTTTATCACACATAGTCTGTTTGATAGTTGTCCTTTACCTGTTATTTGTAAGACAAATAGCCTGTTGTTAGAAACCCCTCTTGATGATTCCTCGATGCTTCGATAGGAGTGTCCATCTTGTGTCTTATCTTTTTTGGGACACAGTATACAAGTGAATCTTATACCACTTGATATGCATGGATTTGATGTGATCCTTGGGATAGATACCTTAGAAAAGTATAAGGTTGTGTTGTACTGTGGTTCCAAGCATGCAGTGTTTGATGACAACAGAGATAAGTGGATCTTCCAAGGAGATAGGAAGATTCTTCTGACATGTCTAGTGTCAGCACTGGTGGTAGAAAAGTTGCTATGGAAAGGTTGTAAGGCTTTCTTAGCTCACGTTGTGGATACCAAGATGAAAGGTCCTAGCCTTATGGAGGTAACGGTTGTCCAAAAGTTTGCAGATGTGTTTCGTGATGAGTTCCCCAATATTACCCCACCCGAGAGATTGATTTTGAGATCAATCTGGTACCAGAAACACAACCAGTTGCACAGACACCATATAGGATGGCTCCAGTAGAGATGGCAGAGTTAAAGAGGCAGTTATAGGAGTTGTTGGAGAAAGGTTTCATCTGACCAAGAACGTCACCTTGGGGTGCTCCAGTGTTGTTCATTAAGAAGAAGGACGGGTCGATGTGGTTATGTATAGATTATCGGTAGTTGAACAAAGTCACAATCAAGAATAAGTACCCATTACTGAGGATAGATGATCTGTTCGATCAGCTGTGTGGCGCTATAATGTTCTCAAAGATCGACATATGGTATGGATATCATATGTTTAGAATTAATGTGGACGACATACCAAAGTCAGCATTTAGGATGAGGTATGGTCACTTTGAGTTTGTGGTTATGCTGCTTGGGCTAACCAATGCACCTGCTGCTTTTATGGACCTGATGAACCGAATGTTCCGTCCGTTCCTAGATCAGTTTGTTGTAGTCTTTATAGATGACATTTTGATCTATAGTCGGGATAGGCAAGAGCATGAACGACATCTTCGACAAGCTTTGGCTCTTCTTCACGAACATCAGTTATATGCCAAGTTCAACAAATGTGAGTTCTGGTTGAAGGAAGTGACTTTCTTAGGTCATGTGATATCTGCAGAAGGAGTCCGAGTGGACCCTAAGAAGGTGGAGGCAGTTGCATATTGGGAGCAACCAAAGACGCCGACAGAAGTTCATAGTTTTCTGGGTTTGGCAGGATACTATCGGAGGTTTATCAAGGACTTCAGTGCAATCACATTGCCGATGACAAAGCTGACTAGGAAGAATGTACCTTTTGGTTGGGATGATCGTTGTCAGCAAGCTTTCCAAAGTTTGAAGGAGAAGCTGACTAGTGCTCCAGTACTAGTGCTGCCAGAACCTAGGAAGGGCTATGCTATTTTCTGCGATGCTTCCAAGAAAGACTTAGGTTGTGTATTGATGTAGGAAGATCATGTGGTTTCTTTTGCTTCGCGACAACTGAAGAAACATGAGGAGAACTATTCGACACATGATTTAGAGTTGCAGTGGTGGTCCATGTGTTAAAGATTTGGAGACACTATCTTTATGGGGAAGTGTGTCAGATCTTTATAGATCATAAGAACTTGAAGTACATCTTTTCACAGAATGAGCTGAATATGCGACAACGTCGTTGGATGGTGCTAATCAATGATTATGATTGCACCATTGAGTATCATCCTGGTAAGGCAAATGTGGTAGCTGATGCGCTTAGCAGAAAGTCTTCTTCTCTCCCCACAAAGAAAGCACAATTGAGTTCCTTGGTATGCCATAGGCGAGATATGTTTGTCTCCTTGCGGTAGATGAATGTGCAGTTGGAAGTTTCCTTATTGGTAGGACTGTTGGCACAAATGCAAGTCAAGCCTACGCTAAGACAGTAGATCAAAGACGCACAATAGGCGGATGATACAGTACAGTTGATTAGATCAGAGCTTGGTAGCGAAAAGTGTGTTGGGTTCCATGAGTCTGAGGATGGACTAGTTTACTATCATGGTAGGATGGTGGTCCCGATGTTGACAATCTAAGGAAGCTAGTACTTGAGGAAGAACACACATCAATGTATGCTATGCATCCATGAGTCACCAAGATGTATCATAATCTGAAGGACCTGTATTGGTGGTATGGATTGAAGAAAGATGTAGCTGAGTTTGTGGCTAAGTGCGCAATATGTCAGCAAGTTAAAGCTGAACATTAGAAGCCGGCAGGTATGTTGCAACTCATGCCGATACCACAGTGGAAATAGGATCACATAACCATGGATTTCATAGTAGGTCTACCAAAGACAGCTAGGAATCATGATTCCATTTGGGTAATAGTGGACAGGATGACAAAATCTGCCCATTTCATACCAGTAAAGATGACATATACATCAGAGAAGCTTGCTCGGGTGTATGTGGATGAGATAGTGCGCTTGCACGGTGTACCAACAACGATAGTTTCCGACAGAGGTCCTTAGTTCATAAGTCACTTTTGGGAATAGTTGCACAAAGCGTTGGGAACACAGTTGAGATTCAGTATCGCCTTCCACCCGTAGACGGATGGACACTCTGAAAGGACTATTCAGACTTTGGAAGATGTTCTCTGAGCTTGTGTTTTGCAGTTCCTAGGCAGTTGGGACATGCATCTCAGTTTGAAAGAGTTCGTTTATAACAATAGTTATCAGTGGAGTATTGACATGGCTCCTTATGAGGCTCTATATGGAAGGAAGTGCAGATCCCCTTTATGTTGGTATGAGTCTGGTGAGTATCAAGTTTTGGGTCCTGAGTTAGTACAACAGACAATAGAAAAGATCAGAGTGATACAACAAAAGTTGAAAATGGCAGACAGACAAAAGTCTTATGCAAACAATCATCGACGACCTTTAGAGTTCCAAGTGGGAGACAAAGTGTTTCTCAAGGTCTCACCTTGGAAAGGCGTGCTAAGGTTTGGCCAGAAAGGTAAATTGGCACCCAGGTATATGGGGCCATACCCGGTAATAGCACGTGTTGGCAAGGTAGCTTACAAGTTAGAGCTGCCGCCAGAGTTGCACATGTTGCATCCAGTGTTCCATGTCAGTATGGTGAAGAAAAGTCATCCAGACACAGGGACAGTGATACAGCCAGTTGAGGCTGAACTTGATGAAGACGTGACTTATGAGGGTCTGGTGGTGATCCTTGATAGAAGAGTAAAGAAGCTGAAGAGGAAGGACCTGGTTCTTGTAAAGGTTCTTTGGCATCATTGTGGTGTTGAGGAAGCCACGTGGGCACTTGAGGAAGAGATGAGGCAGAAGTATCCCTTGCTTTTCTCTTCGAATTTTGGGGATGAAATCCCTTTGTAGAGGTTTATGGATTGTAAGGACCCTAACCTTCGTTTTGGGCCTACCCTATTTGTTTTGCCTAAACCTTGTGTTTGGTTGCCTGCTAATCATCTTTATTAATGATTAGGGTTTGCTTGTGCTTAGTTGAGAGCTGGAGGTGCTACTTGCAAAATAACAAGAGTTGAGGTTGAAGAGCAAGTTTGTCACCTTGAGAGATGTCTTTCTCTCTCTTTGCTTCCTCTAGGGTTGAGAGGAAGGTTTGGGCTCATTCTTTGAGTTGTCTTGGGCTTGGTTGAGCTCTTTTGGGCCTTATTTTCCCTTGTTTGGGCCTTGCCTTGCTTGGTTGAGCCCAGTATCGGGCACGGCTGATTTTTGTCGGCCATGGGGTATCACCCATTGGGGTGTGTTGGCTTTTGACCTTTGTTGACCTTCTTGCCTTGGTTGTGTCACCCTAGCTTGGACATGTGTCCGATCCTTGGTTGAGTAGTGGCGTGGCATGTACATGAGTTTTGCAAGGTGGTGAAATGTGTGGACAAGTGTCCCTTGGTAAGGTGACACCTTGCCTTGGTTTAACCTTGAACATCATCTATATATGCCTTGCCTTTCTCTTCCTTAGGAACCCTTTAGCTTTTTGTCTCTCCTCTCTTCCTTAGTGCAGGATACACCTCTCCCTTGCAACCTTGGTGGGTGATCCCCTTGAAGGAGTTCCCTTCTTCTTATTTTAGCTTGGTGGCCGAACCCTAGGTGGGTCTTGTTTCCTTGGTAAGTATCTTCCCTCTCTCCTTAGCATCTTCTTCTCCATCTTGCCTACTCTTCGGCCATGGTGGTTATGCTTCTTTTTCCTTTTCTTGAGGTGGTCGAAGTAGTGTGCTTGGAGCTAGGAGCTTTGGAGCTTGAGGAGTTTGCTTAAGGAGGGTTACATAACTTCTAACCCTAGCTATACTACCTTGTCTATGTTGCATGTTCATATATGTTGATGATTGACCATTGCATGTTATGTATCTTTCTCTAGTACATGTTGTTGATCTTGGGGACATAATGAGCTTGATGTTGTTGATGTTGTTGATGGTCTATGTGCCTTTACACCTAGTTGGCTGAACCATGGTTTAGGGTTTCCTTGTTGAGCAACACTCTTTTCTCTCCTTGGTCTAGAGAAGTGAGTTTGAGCTCTAGTAATATGGGCAATACCCCTCTCTCGATTAGGTTGAGAGGTGAGCTTATATTCTAGTTGCTTGAGCAACACCCTCCTCTCACCATGGATTAGAGAGGTGAGCTTTTGGATAGATGATGACCTATGTTGAGGTGGATCTTTGTGGTTACCCAACTTGTGATAGAGGTTGTGCAAAACCCCTCTCTCTTGGTTGTTGAAAGGTGAGCCGACCTTCATGATCAATTAGGGTTTGATGCCCTTGTGCTTCAGGTGGAAGATGATCTTGTGGGGTTGTGCCTTGTATGATATGACCTTGGAGTTGTGCTGCCCGATAGCCTTGTTTGGAGTTGTACCTATGGGGTGACATACCTTGTTGAGATAGTCGGCTTGGTACCCGTTATGCTTTGGTCAATATAGAGCCTCAAACCTAGCTTGGGTGTTAGAGTTGCTTGGGCGACATGAGTTGTGTAACATCCCAGGATTTGAGGCCTTGGATAAGACGATCTTAAAAGGAATGATTGGACTACCCATATCACCAAGGTGCACCTCCTTTTCTGGGAGCCCATCACTAAAGAACTCCATATTTAAGCGTGCTCAGGTTGGAGTAGTACTAGGATGGGTGACCAGTCGGGAAGTTGATCCTGGCTTGCACGTCAGTGTAGACAAAGTGTGCAGTTAAGGCTTGTGGTGGTTTGTGGGGCCAGTCGTCATTCCTAAAACTCTACTAGAGCCATGGGTAGTGGACCCAGGCGTTACAAATGGTATCAGAGCTAATTCCCCTCCAGTAGGTGGGGCCCACGTGGGCCTGTGGCATGCCAGTCTTTGAGCCGTGTGGTCCACACATGTTGGAAAGGGCTATCCGAGTGGATGGAGCCGCCCATGTGCTGGTAGTGTCCAGGCATGTTGGAAAGGGCTATCCGAGTTGATGGAGCCGCCCTTGCGTTGGTAACCGTGATCGGGAGCTGGGTGTACATGGGACATTTGGGTCTACACTGAAATGGGGAAAGATTATGAGGCCATATAATTGAGCCTTACGAGGACGTAAAGACTCTAAGTGGGGGAGATTGTAACATCCTAGGATTTGAGGCCTTAGATAAGATGATCTTAAAAGGAATGATTGGACTACCCATATCACCAAGGTGCACCTCCTTTTCTGGGAGCCCATCACTAAAGAACTTCATAGTTAAGCGTGCTCAACTTGGAGTAGTACTAAGATGGGTGACCAGTCGGGAAGTTGATCCTGGCTTGCACGTCAGTGTAGAAAAAGTGTGCAGTTAAGGCTAGTGGTGGTTTGTGGGACCAATCGTTATTCCTGAAACTCTACTAGAGCCATGGGTAGTGGACCCATGCGTTACAAGTTGTCTACCCTTGTGACATGATATGTTCTTGAGGTGGAATCCTTGGTAGATATGTTTGCTTGAGTGTTAGGTTGATCCTTGTATCCTTTGGCCGATATCCCTAGTGGAGATGATGATGGGTGATACACCTGGTAGAGGTGGTTGCTCGAAACACCTAGCAGAGAGGATTGGACGATACACCATATATAGAGGATGCCCGATGCGCCCCTTGTCTTGTGATGGTCTTGGCCAATAGACTTTGATAGCTTGGTGCCCGACACAACCTTGGCCGTTATCCTTGTCTTGATGAGCTTGGGTAATGTGGTATGGTGCCCATGATGGCTTTGGTCGATACCACCATGTTCTAGTTGAACTTTGACTTATATGAAGTGTTGGACGATATGGATTCATGCCTGACATGCTTACCCTAGATGTTGGCTGATATGATGCTTCATGGCCATGCACGACACCTTTCTTGGGCGTCATGGGTGCCCTAGCCAATAGGGTTAACCCTCGAATGATGCTGAGATGGTTGCATGATAGGGGCGCCTTGGGAGACACCCCTTTGGTCGATATGGCTCATGTTGAAGGTTAGCCAATAGTGAAACCTAACCCTAACCCTAGCTTGGTGCACGTTAGACCCTTGGCCGATAGCCACGGTAGTGCTGCCCTTTATACCTTGATGATGGAAGCCCGACACCATGAGTGTTAATGGAACCTTGATGCATGATAGATAATGTGCAATGATTGGCCGATATGGTGGTGAGTTGCCTTAGGATTGGAAATCCTAGCCGTAATACCTTTGGTAAGGGCATTTCTATACCGGGTACACCCTTTGATGAGGGATGGCGCTGCTCGCCATGCTTAGTGAGGATTGCAGGAGTTTTGGTGAGGGTTCTAATAACCTAGAATGCATATAGTTGATGGTTCTCTTTCAGTAATGATAATACAAGTAAATGATGTGATCACCTTGAATCCTGCAAATATGTTGATAAGTTAAAATAATAGATTGTGAACCAGGAAGCTTAGAAGCTTATGATGTTGCTACACATGTTGATAGGACACATGCATATGGTGAAAAGTGTAAGGAATACTATATGCCCAGGATTGATAATAATACTATGGATGATAAAGCTTATGTGCGATGTACTCATGAATGCTTCTTTATACTTGATAGTATAATAATAATTTTGTTAATCCATGATGGCTTCAGTTATCTCTATGAATGTGTATACTAACCATGCAAGTATTTCATGTGGATTCATAGCCTAAGACACATGTGCTGGAATAGCACCATGTGGTAATATGGCAACAAGTTGATAGGTCTGAGTACCTGATATAAGGCTGAGTGCCTAGCGAAGTGTTATCCTCTGATGATGATATAAGGGATGCATTTCCAGGATGCAGATGCATGATTGTGATGCCTTGAGAGGCAGTGGTTGATATCATGAGGGATTGAGGTCCTAGGACAATATGTTGATGGCAATGATGATGTAATTCTATAAGACTGTGTTTGTACTTTGTTTTACCTCAAAAATTGGCTTAAAATATACTAATCAATTATAGATGAACATATTATGTAGTTGCCCTGGCCATAGATCCATTACCGTCAGTATTTGGTGATGGTGAAATAGGTTTATCCCGTGGGATTACCTAGATCGCATATTGTTGAACATGCGAGGTTTCCCCTAGCCTAAACTAGGAGGGTTTGAGTGCAACTGTGGTTGCAGACTCGAGACATATGGAGCATGGTGAACAGACCCATGGCTCAGGATGTGTGATGATGAGCATGATGCGTTCATGGCTTGGATGTATGTACTTGCACCTATGATGAGGTGAGCTAAAGATATGTGTAGCTTGCAGAGATGACCTAGAGGCTGAGGCCCCATAAGCATAAGACTGCGGTCTTGCTTGACGAATCGTATACTGACCACGAGAAGGTGAGGTCATGGAGTCTGGATCTCCTTAGACCTTGTATGGCACCGGATTGGGCTTCGCAACCAATGGTTGTAGTTGAGCAAGGAAGGCTCACTTCCTCAAGGCATAATAAAACGTAATCCAGCCGAATAAATATACCTTGCTTAGAGCTAAATACGGAACATTGACTAATGCCTTGCTTATATAGCTGTTCTAGTTGAACTATGTAGTTGCGCGTACAATCCTTATATCTTGTGATAAGTTCTTATAAATCTTATCTTGTCAATCATGTTCCATTAAGAAATACTTGGTTATATGCCACCCGAATATCTTGGTAAGCCTGTTGGTAGTAATAGTTCTATTCAGTATGATACTCTTGTTATACGCTTTATCACTTATCTGCTGTTATCTACTTTTAACTAGTTTTATAGTTGCAGTGGGGAGTTATGTTTCTCACTGGGACTGTGTGTCTCACCCCGCTGGTTTACACCCTTTTTAGGTGATCGCTCTAGATGTGGTGGTGGTCGTGGGGTTGCGGCCGAGCAGCAAGAAGAGCAGAAGAAGGCAAGAGATGGGCAAGCTGCTGTTTTGGTGGTTTTGTAGTAGAGTTCTAGAGCCATCCATGTACTCTCAGGTCCTCGGAGGTGTTTTGACTTTGTTTCACGACGTCTAACTGTTGTAATTTTTGGTATATCCTGCTGCTGGATGTACATGGCCGTTATGTATGTATAAACATGTGTTGAACTCTGGTGCTGACAGTACAGCTTGTTCTGATAAGCTGTGGACCTATAACAGGGCTTGTGAATGTTTATATAACATGTCTTTCTGCAGGATTTGGATGCAACAATTCTCTCATGTATGATTTTCACAATCGATTTTAATTAACCCGTGTTTTCGGTAATATGAGGTTCCGCACGTTTTCGCGTATCATCTCGTTGTCTGTGTGATGGTGGGGTGTCACAGGGACGATATATTATCATCAAGGATATAATGATTTGTCCACATGCTTAGTTTTGAGATGGACTTTTTCAGTTTCATTACTAGATGCAAAGTTTAGGGACATACCCGTCACGTAAAGTTATCAAAATAGGGGATCAATGTGTAATGCTTTATATTTGCTAATTTATTCAATATAAATGGCAAGTTTCATCATACTTAAAAGAATCACATGAAAAGAATCCAAATCTGGTTTATGATTTCAAATAATGATATAAGACAATAGAGCCATCAATTGGGTCATAGAGTCATAAACATCAAGATTAGGTCTTTAGTCAACTCTTAATCATCAAAATATGGATATTAGAGTAATGTAGGGAACTGGTTTTCCAATTGGCCTCTACAAGTATTTTAATTGGATTCATCAGTTTTTAATCAATTTAGCATACTTGTTTGTAATATTTTGATCTATTTATCATTTTCTAGTATTGATTAAAGTACAAATTTTTTATTGATATTTTTATGAAGGGATGAATTACCTTGTTTTGTGGAAAATTTATGGCCGTCAGACTGGAGGACAAAGGTTGATTGAATGAGGAATGAAATGGCTCATATTATGTGTTCCCACTAAATGATTGTAAGAAGCTGGTGTTGGAGGTCACATGGTCATTGGATTAGTATTGTGGTCAAGGTTGACTATGATTTAATGAGTGTCGTGACCTATTCAACTACAAGTGGCTCACGTGGATGACTAGCAGACAATTGTGGCTATGTTTCTCCAATTTGGGAGTCATTGAAACCTAGGGTTTGTGACATTGACAAAAGGTAGTCGATCGAGCATGGCCCAACCTTGCGAGGAAGATCGAGTCTCTCTTCTCCATCGCAGGGAGCGTAGAGGAAGCATCCTCAATTCAAGCCACAAAACATCATTGCAGATGTTGCATGGGGTGAAACGGGGAAGAAGGAGAGATTTTAGGGCTTCTTTTCTACTAGATATGAAATGAAAGCGTAGGGGAAGAAGCATCAAAGATAAGGGTAGTTTTTATAGGCTACGAGGGTCTGGTCTAGGGTTTAACTGCATGGCTTACCAAGGTGAGGGGAGTAACAACAACCTGGGTGGTTCTTGGTGGTCTAGGCAGTATTTTCTATCAATCCACCCATGAGTTGGTTTAAATTAATTACAAGGAGTCATTTTTGGAATTCTCAATGAGTGAGGGGGTGAAAGAGAAACTGGAGAGATGTGAGGGGATTACAAGAGAATTATTCCTACTCTTTGATATTACTGGAGATTGAACGTGACCTCATACCTATAGATCAAGAATCCAAAGGTTGTTAAGAGTGTGACACATTCAAAGGGTCTAAATCTTGGTCCCCTAAAGTCCACATGACATTGAATGTCATGCTTGATTTACCCTTTAATAAACCAAGCCATTAAATCAATATACACACTTTTAAAATCAATAAAAATTTAAGCCATATCTCAAGTTTCCCCAAAATTTGAAAAGTTGCTTTTTTTGTATTTTTGTAAAAAAAAGGGAGTTAATTAGAACTCTCATGCTCATAACTATATCTAAAGTAATACTTAGTAAATCCATACATGGGATAATTATACATTAAACCAATTTCATACTTAGTCAAAATTCTTATGTATCTTCAGCGGGCAATCACTAGACCAACATAACTATTATTGACACATACTTATACGAAAGAGTAACTTGATCACATTAAATGGTAGATATATACTATTGCACTATATGATTTTCATATTTTATCCAAAAGGTCTAAAAACAAGGATATAACCATCACTACTTATTTAGAAGATTGTGGTTAATAATCTTTTCCCATTACAATTCATATAAAATGGGAGTAGAAATCCAAGCCCTCACATCCTTTCCCCCTTACATGAGTCTTTCCCAAAAAACTTGGTTCAAATAACAAAAAATTGGGGTGAGTTTTTTCATTGTCAACTGTCAACTCTCATCGGCGTTGTTGTATCCATAGTAATTCCATTAAACCTTAACTATTTATGTTGGATCTCTCTCACCTTTGGATGCAAGATCATCATATGTGCATTAGGTTGGTCAAGATACCATTAATCCTCTAAAGGTTCAATATGCAACATAATTTCAATGTGTCACATGGTGATTTAAGTTGGACACATGGAATATATCATGCATTAGTGTATACAAGGGTTGGTGGGAAAGATGACAAACAATCTTTTTACCATGTTCCAAGATATAAACTTCATGACTTGTGTGACACCCCACCCCGCCAAATGAGATCTTACTCAAAACAAAAGATACGATCAATGGCTAAATCAACCATGCAATAGAAAATAGGGTATACTAAAACCGATTTAAATATTACTATCATGTCCAAAATACATTTACATAAAGGTCCAAAAACATGTATCATATCACATACCATAGATGGTATTTACATACTTATCAAGTGGAATCAACCACAATCCTTTAAACAAGAGATATTTTCCACATATACATGCCATATACAAAACATAGGTACAATGCCAAAACACGTGTGGAGAAACATATGCATCTATAAAAAATCCCATGCCCAGACCTAAGAGTACAAGGATGACTCTAGGACTCTACTAACAACTATCCAACATTCTACCTCTATTACTCTCAAAGTTGCTCTTCCTCAACACCATGATCCCAACCACGCCACTAACGACCACCTAAAAAGACGTGGTGACCCACAAGGTGGGACCCATGTCCCAATGAGAGATAGAACTCTCAACCAATGGTTATTGATTACATCAAGTATCATTATTAAATAGGATGAGAAAATTTTGCTAAATAAATTGTTTAAATACGTTAAGCAAGCTAAGTGACTAAAATAGATGAAACATGACTAGCATAGTATATTGGGAAATAGGTAAATCTACCACTTTCTATACAGTTGATTTCTCTTACCACATTGTATAACAACTAAACATTATAAGAAATAAGGCAAGGTTCCATATCCAATGTAGAGTGTGTTTAACCCTAAACAGATATACTACACAACTAAATTACATCTTTTATTGAGCCCTGAGGAGTTGAGGTATAACACTTAACTCCAACTAACCATTGATAAGTTGAAATTAGTGCCATACAATATCTGTAGGACTACATGAATCCTAAGGTCTCATATGACTTTGGCTAGTACAAGTCTGCCACATCAATGCATAAGGTCAAGCTGCAAAACAACCTAGTCCACCTTTGGTATATAGATAAAAAAACTAGTGAACAACCTAGTTTGTCCTTAAAAGGTCACGACACTAGTGAAACCAGGGTATACAAAACCCAAACATCCAAGGTACAACCATAGTTGTCCTCAATCTCATCATATATACAAAACTTGAGATACAACTGCAACCATTCTCCTGCCAAGGTATGACCGCAACCATTCTTGTGAAATATGCATATACTCAATAGTATATGACTCTAATCTTCCACTAAAGGAGAACTCATTTCACCATCCAGCTAGCCCTGGTACTAGTATGGATCTATGGCACATGGCACTGCATGATTAGGGTTCCACTTGATTATTTGAGTTTATTCAGTTGATTTAAGGATGCATCAATCAAGTTACATACAAACCCTAATAGAGTTCTACTAAATTAGGGGTAGAGTGCAACCTCAAATGATATAAAACATATGAAGTATAAAGCTTATCACATCACCACATGGTACTATTTCACTTCCATACATGTAGCCATGCTCATCATCATACGATCACATGTTTTCAAACCCTTGTCACATAATACAAAGGATAACACCTCACATAGATCATAAAACCATGTCCAAGATCATAAAACCATTCACATTAATCCCTATAAGAACATCATTATCTTTCCATGACTCATCAAGTCTCATCATTCCATTACCACACATGTGTTAAACAAGTTGATACAACATTGCATTTAAAAGCTATAATGTTCATTGAACAAAAAATTTGGGTTACAACAACATAGAGAGAGAAAGTAATCCATTACATTCTATTCACATAACAAGCTATATGTCATCATCACTTACTTGTAATAGGGTTAGGTTCATTGACAATAGTTGGCTTAACATTGCCAAACAACATTTTACAAAATCTTGAGTTTGTGTTCATTTGAGGGAAAAGGTAAGACTGGAGCTTAACATTGCCAAACAACATTTTACAAAATCTTGAGTTTGTGTTCATTTGAGGGAAAAGGTAAGACTATTAGGCCAGGTGCATCCAATCAACAACATGGGGTCAACATAATATGGCATCCATATAGATTAGAAAACTTCATCAACCATTTAGGGTTAGTGGTGACATCGACTGCTAATGATCAGCAAGGTTGGTGACCATTGAGACTAGAATTCACCATCTTCAACGACCGCTAGTGTTAACATCTTTGGTGTCCGCTAAGGGTTAGCCACTTCAACAACCTCTAGGGTTAAGTGACCTCATTGACTGCTGAAGACATAAGCATGGCAACCAAAGAAAACATGGAACATTGGCAACCAAAGGGAACCGTGAAGCTATGGCAATCGAAGAGAAATCAGGGCATCAATGGTGACTATGAAACCAAACCTTCATCGACTATATAGAAAGGAAATCAGCCTTAGTGACCATATAGGTGAATCTTAGTGGCCACTCAACACCAAGATATCATTGACCACATAAGGTGTCAACCCTCTTGGCGACCAAATCATGAGGTCAAACTTGGAGACCACATAAGATGTAAAAAAGTAACAAAGTCAAAGCCATGACATGGTAAAGGGAAGTCCAGTCAAATGAACTAAGACCAAAACATCAGGTACCATATCAAGGAGCAAAACCAACTTAAAACCCCTATAATTCCAAGAGCAAAACCAACGATTTGCACATGCATGCAAGCACCAAAACTTCCATCACCAAGGAAAACTCAAGAACAAGAGTTAGGGCTCGTCCAAGAAGAGTTATCTACTCAAGATCATCATGTAAACATAAAACCTAGGTACAAGATACTATCATTATGCTTGTAACCACTTTTTAGAATAAGATTATGTCCATGCATGGTAAAGGTAAGCAATAACAGTGAAGAAAGTTAAATAACTTGCCTTAGAGTTGATGTAGAAAACTCCATAAAGTAAGGTCTCTTGAAAAGGAGGGGTAGGAACCCTAGATTGAGCACTCCTCTTGGACAAGCTAGCTCCACCTCTAATAAAGAAGCAACCTTAGGTCAAGGAAACAAGAAAGAGAGCAAACCCTAGCAAAGAAGAGGTGTTCTTCAAACTCTAATTCAAGCTTTACCATGGATCACCATGGGTTCAGAGAAGAAGAGAAAGAAGAAGGGTAGGGAAGAAAGAAAAATGTAGGTAAAGAGGAAGATCTCACTTACCATGACCACGAAGAAGAGCAAGGTAGAACCAAAGGATCACAAGAAGGGTAGTCCAAACCCTAGCACAACATGCAAGGAAGATTAGCATCCTTCTTCAATGCTGATCTCCTCCTTATCATGAAGAACCAAGGGGACAATCTCAAAGAGCAAGGAAGAGAGAAGAGAAAGGAGTCTAAATCTATAAAGATATTATTTTCATGCAAAAAGAGGGGTTTATATAACATGGGGTTGGAGAGAGAGAAAGAGGGTTAGGTGTCATGCTAAACATGCCATGTGTCTAAGAAATATCACCCATGCAAGCACATTACACACACATGCAACTAGGGCGTTAAAAAAAGAAAAGCCATCAACCACATATGGTGTAGAAAACAAACAACCAATGACAACTTGGATAAAAAAAGCAATTGACCGCATAAAATTCTCATCGAACAACATGACCAAAAACATAACGATCGCTAATTCTAGGGTTCTTGGAAACATAGAGGGGTCATGAGCCTCATTAACCAACAAGACAAGAGGTCACACACAACACTTCATTGAATGCCAAAACAGGGGTCAAAAGCAAACTTACTGGTTCCCAAACTAGGGCTCAACACCCAAGGTCAAACATCAACTTAGGGCATCCAGGCAAACCCTAATCTCAACACAACATGCCATCACTCAAACCAAGGTGTGAAAAGGCATCCCAAAGCTCAACAATCTCAAGAATTATGTGTAAACATGTGAGGCATAACAAGTATGTAACAAATTGCAATAAGAACCCTAGATATGGGTAAGTTGCAATTAGGTCCAAGACTAGCACATATATGCATAACTATCATAAACAATGTCCAAATTGGACCAAACTTGAAACATAAGCTTGTTACATGATATCAAAGCACATCATAAGGTTTTATCAATGTTTTAAGCATCTAATTATGCTAAGAAAACAACATCAATAAAAAATCTAGGTCAGGGGTCTTACAACCATGAACCCCTAGCAAGTATTTTGCCCCCAAAATCCTACACGAACATGTACAAGTACTTCCTACACATATCATCCTCTAACTCCAAGGTGAATTCCTTAACACCACAATGATGCCACAAAACCTTAACTAAAACTATATACTTCTTCTTCAACTTATTCATCCTCCTACCCAAGATCAACATTGGACCCTCAACATACGACACATCCACCTCCAACTCAACCTCCACTAGATGCAACAACAACTCTATATCAGGTTGACACTTCCTTCTCATAGAGACATGGAAGACTTATGCAATATGTGCAGCTCAAGTACTAACTCCAACTTTTATTCCACCTTCCCAACACATGCCAAAATAGGGTATGGTCCCATATACCTAGGAACCAAATTACCCTTCTTACCAAACCTCAGCACACCTTTCCAAGGAGAAACCTTAAGGTAAAATTGGTCTCCAAATTGGAACTCAAGCGGCCTATAGAGGTTATCAACATATGACTTTTGTCTGT
Organism: Alisma plantago-aquatica; assembly: GCA_963693085.1. NCBI lineage: Eukaryota > Viridiplantae > Streptophyta > Magnoliopsida > Alismatales > Alismataceae > Alisma > Alisma plantago-aquatica. Next base: position 73,450,353 of record OY856409.1, on the reverse strand, counting down.
CCTGGGCTGCTTTCAATTGCTATTGTATCACTTTGATCTTCTGTGTAGTTTGTTGTACTAGACTAGGACCCAAAAGTTGATACTCACCTACCTCATACCAACAAATTAGTGATTGAAAATGTATCCCATACAATGTTTATGAGGTGTCATGTCTATGCTCCTCTAGTAACTATTTTTGTAGGCAAATTCTATCAAACTTAGGTGCACATCCCAACTCCCAAGAAACTACAAGACATATGCTCTCAACTAATCTTCCAACATCTGAATGGTCCTTTCAGACTGACTATATGTTTGTGGATAAAAAGTTGTACTAAACCTCAGTTATGTCCATTGCTTAATGAAGTCACTCCCAACAAACTACTTGTAAATTGTGGACCTCTATTAGATACTATGGGACTGGAATACCATGCAAACAGACGATCTCATCAACATATATTTGTGCCAAATTTTCTACTGTATACATAGTCTTGAATGGAAAGAAGTGAGATGACTTAGTAAATATGTCGACTATCACCGAAATGGAATCATGATCTTTGGTTGTCCTAGGAAGACCAACCAAAAAGTCCATATATATATGATCCCATTTCCACTACAATATTGAAAAAGGTTGTAAAGTTCCTACAACCTTCTGATGCTCAACCTTGACCTACTGACAAACTAGACACTTAGTAACAAACTCTACCACATCCTTCTTCAAACCATGCTACCAGTACAGATCCTTTAGGTTATGATACATCTTAGTACTTCCAGTGTGCATCACGTACATCGAGGAATGAGCCTCCTCAAGAACCATCTTCCTCAAACCATCAACATCTGGAACCACTATCCTATTATCAAATCAAACTATCCCTTCCTATGCCTCATGAATTCCATCATACTTCTTGCTTCCAAACTCTGCCATGATACATGATATCATTCCATTGTGTATCTCTAATCTGTTGCATCAATGTAGTCTTCACTTGCAACTATGCTAGCAAGCCTTCCAACAAGGAAACTTATAGATGTGCATTCATCTGGTGAAGCAATACCAACATGCCTTGTTTATGACACACCAAAGAATGCAATTGTTCTTTGTCTACAAATGATGACAAAGATGACTTCCTGCTCAAAGCATCAACCACCAAGTTCACTTTGTTTGGATGGTAGACTATCGTGCAGTCATAGTCCTTGATCAACTCCATCCATCTCCTCTGTCTCATGTTTAGCTCCTTCTTAGAGAAGATATACTACAAAATCTTGTAGTCGATGAAGATCAGGCACTTCTCTCCATGCAAATAGTGTACACAAATCTTCAAGGCATGGACCACAACTACAATCTATAGATCATGTGTTAGGTAGTTCTCCTCATGTTTTATAAGTTGTCGCGAAGCAAAAGAGATCATGCTCTTCTCCTGCATCAACATGCATCCCAAACCTTTCTTTGACACATTACAAAAGATGATGTAATCTTTCCCTTGCTCTGGAAGAACTAACACAGGTGCACTGGACAACTTCTCCTTCAGCACCTGGAAAGAATATTGATATTTGTCACCCCATTCAAAATGAACACTTTTCGTAGTCAACTTTATTAGGGATATTACTACCACACTGAAACTCCTATGAATCTCCTATAGTAACCTGCCAACCCTAAGAAACTTCAAACTTCTATTGGTGTCTTGGGTTGTTCCCATTCCATCACTGACTGTACCTTCTTCGGGTTCACATACTCCTTTAGTAGATATGACGTCGGAAAAGATACCTCTGTCAACCAGAAATCACACTTGTTGAACTTAGCATACAACTGGTGCTACCTCAACAACATCAAAGACTAGAGAAGGTGTTGTTCATGTTGCTAACTATCTTTAGAGTATATCAGGATATCATCTATGAACACCACCATGAACTGATCCATATAAAGTCTAAACACTATGTTCATCAACTCCATGAAAGTTGTTGGTGTGTTTGTTAGCCCAAACAACATAACCACAAACTCATAATGACCATACCTAATCCTAAAGGTTGTCTTAGGTATGTTATCAGCCTAGGCTCTCAGTTGGTGATTTCCCAACCTTACGTCTACCTTTGAGAACACTATGGCACCTCTCAACTAATCGAACAGATCATCAATCCTCAACAATGATTACTTGTTCTTGATCGTGACCTTGTTCAACTACTGGTAGTCTATATAAAACATCATGGAACCATCCTTCTTCTAAACAAACAAAATGGGAGCACCCCAAGGAGAAGTTCTTGGTCTGATGAAAACCTTCTCGAACAGCTCCCACAACTATTTATTCAACTTCTACATCTCTATTGGTGTCATCCTGTAAGGTGATTGTGCTATGGTTTGTGTTCCAGGAACAGGATTGATCTCAAAATCATCTCTAGGAGAGGGAATACTAGGAAACTCTTCAAGAAAGACATCCTCAAACTGATGCACTACAAGCACCTCCTAGATACTAGGACTCCTGACCTTGGTATCCAAAACATATGCCAAGAAAGCCTCACAACCTTATCTCATCATCCTCTCTGTTGTCATAGCTGAAACCAAACATGTAGCAAGAATCTTCCTATCTCCTTGGAAGATCAATGAAACATCTCCATCATGGAAGGTCGCCACCTTGGAACTATAGTCCAAAAGAAACTTATACTTCTCCAAGGTATCCATCCTTAGGATCACATTGAATGCATGCATGTTAAGTGGAATAAGGTGCACTTGAAGGATGCATCTTGAGAAAGAAAGAACACAAGATGGACACACCTCCCATAACTCAGGGGAACCAACTAAAGGGGCTTCTAGTTGAAGACTATCAGATCTACTACAAATAGGTATATAACAACTACTTATCACCTCTCTAGTGGTAACAGAGTGCATCACAACTAGATTAACCAAAATAGATACAAAAGAAGATGTAGATAAGTCAGGACGAAAAAGTTCCATCTAACCTATAACGACTCACAGATTGACCAATCCCTCTGGCTAACTCATAGCATAGAATCTAGCCGTTGGTTATTACCATCCTTTCCCTCTTCTAGCTAGCCCTGAAGATCCTACCTGCAATGCTTGACTACTTCCTCTACCACCACCACTGTTGAACTATTGTTGTTGTGAACCTAGATGGCTCTACCTTGGCTACTGTATCACTTCTTCGTCCTTTGTATGTCAAGTCCACCTGATATGTCGTACTTGCCCACACTTGTGACAAGTCTTCAAATCATATTGTGGCCTAGATGGCCATGTCACTGACATAAACACCATGTTGTGTGCTCCTACAGGCGGAAAACAACAACCTCTACCCTTACTTGGGACCACTATGACGACACACCTAATCTCAATTTAGAAAAAGATGGTCTCTACTATGATTACAATGAAGAAAACCTCAACTTCTTAAATCCACCAGATGACTGCTCTTAAAATTGAGCTGGCCTCTTCTTAGCGTTCGATTCACCCATCTCAATAGAAGACCTCTCAATCTATAGAGAATCTCTCTCTATTCTCTAAAGAATTAGTCATTGTAGACAACTCTGAGCTCAAACCCTTCTCAAACCTCCGAATTTGCTCCTTCTCTATTACTGCCATGTGAGGACAAAACCTCAAAGGCACCACAAACTTCACCTCATACAGATTGATGGTCATTGAGCCCTGTCAGATCTTCCTGAACTGTGCTATCTTCTCATCCAAATAAGTATCAAGGAAGTAATGACCCAGAGAATTTCACCGAAACTCTTCCCAACCAACAACAACTCCAAGTCTCTTCTCCTCCTCAATCTCCCACCAGTGACCAACACTTCCCTTTAATAGATAAACAACATGCGTCACTTTGTCCTATTCTCAGATACTACAGATCTCGAATGCCTTCTCAAGCTTTGTCAACCACATATTTGCATCGGTCGAGTTAGCTGTACCCACATACTCGATCACTCCAATGTGCCGACCTCTCAAATGTGTTCTCAGAACCCTTGGATTCTTCATTAGGGACAATGGCCCTAGCTTGAGATAAGGTCGATCTATCTAGTAAATGTGTTATTGTCGCCATAAGTTGTCCAATCATAGACTGAAAGGAAGGATTTGCCATGGATACATAGTCAAACTAAAGCACCACGGGCTGCTCCAGCCACATCCCAGGTACTCTATCTTCACATTTTTGCCTCCTAGTGCCTCCTCCTGGCACAACATAACTACTCTCAACATGTTCTTCACATTCTCCAAACATATCTGCATAAGCATACGGTATAATCAGATATGTTGGATTACATAAGAACAAACACAAACCTAAGTCCTATATACCTATAGAATCAGTAAACTAATAGCTTTGATACCAACATATTAGTGTGACACCTGCCACACCAAATGAGATTACTTAAAAAAAAACATACGATCAACAGCTAAACCAACCATGCACCAGAGGGTAAATTAAAACTGATTTAAACATTAATAACATTTCAAGAAGACATTTACATAAAGGTCCAACAACATGTATCATATCACATACCATAGATGGTATTTACATACATGTCAAGTGGCGTCAACCATAATCTTGCATACAAGAGAGATGTTCTACATATACATGCCATATACAAAACATAGGTACACTTCCAAACCACATGTTGTAATACATATCGTCTACAAAACATCCCATGCTCAGACCTAAGAGGACAAGGATGACTCTAGGACTCTACTAACAACTATCCAACATTATAACTCTATTTCTCTCCAAGCTGCTCTTCCTCAACACCATGATCTAGACCTTGCCGTTGACGACCACCTAAAAAGATGTGGTGGCCCATGAGGTGAGAACCAGGTCCCAACGAGAGATATAGCTCTCAACCAATGGTTATTGATTAGATTATGTATCATTATTATAGACGATGAGAAGATTCAACTAAATAAATAGTTTAAATAGTTTAAGCAAGTTAAGTGACAAAAATAGATAAAACATGACTAACACAATATATAGGGAAATAGGTAAAGCTACCACTTTGTATACGGTTGATTTCTCTTATCGCATGGTATAACAACTAAACATTATAAGAAACAAGGCTAGATTTAACATCAAATGTGAAGCATTTTTAACTCTAAATAGATATATTATACGTTGGAGTTACGTCTTTTATTAAGCCCTTAAGAGTTGAATTATACCACTCAACTACAACTGACCACTACTAAGTCAAAATCAGTGCCATACAAGACTATAGGAGAGTCAAAATCCTAAGATCTCATCCACCCTCAGCCAGTACAAGTCCTCCACATCAACACATAAGGTCAAGCTACAAAATAGTCTAGTCCATCCTTGGTATATAGGTCACGACACTAGTGAACAACCTAGTTCGTCCTTAATAGGTCATGGTACTAGTGAAACTAGGATATACAAAACCCAAACATCTGAGGTACAACCACAATTGTCCTCAATCTCATCATATATACAAAGAATAAGCCACAATCACAACCATTCTCCTACCAAGGTATGACCGCAACCATCCTTGTGAAACATGCATATACTCGATAGTATACGACTCTAAGCTTCCACTAAAGAAGAACTCATTTCACCATCTAGCAAATCCTGGAATCCGAATGGATCTATGGCATAGGGAACTACATGATTAGGGTTCCATTTGATTAGTTAAGTTCATTCATGTGATTTAAGACTGCATCAATGGAGTTACGCACAAACCCTAAAAGAGTTCTACAAAAATAGGGGTAGATTGCAACCTCAGAAGATATAAAATGTATGAAGTATAAAGCTTATCACAACACCACATGGTACTATTTCACTGCCATACATGTATCCATACTCATCATCATACCATCACAGATCTCAAATTCTTGTCACATTATATAGATCATAACACCTCACACAGAGCACACAACCATGTCCAAGTTCGTAAGAACATTCACATTATTCCCTACAAGAACATCATTATTTGTCCATACCTTATCAAGGCTCATTATTCCATTACCACACATGTGTTACACAAGTTGATACAAAATTTCATTTAAAATCTATAAGGTTCATAGAACAACAAATTAGGGTTACAAAACATAGAGAAATAAAGTACTCCATTACATGCTAGTCATGCAAGAAGCTATGTGTCATCATAATTTACTTGTATTAGGGTTAGGTTCATTGAGAATAGTTGGATTCACATTGCCTAACAACATTTTACAAAACCTTTAGTTTGTATTCATTCGAGGGCAATGATAAGACTATTAGATTAGGTGCAACCAATCACCAACATAGGGTCAACATAACATGGCAAACATATAGATTAGAACACTTGATTGACTAGTTTAGGTTAGTGGCGTCATCAACTGTTGAAGATCAGTAAGGTTGGCAACTGCTGAGACTAGATTCACCATCTTCATCGACCATTGAGGTTACCATCTTTGGCGACCGCTAAGGGTTAGCCACTTCAGCAACCTCTAGGGCTAAGTGACCTCATCGACCGCTGAAGACAAAAGCATGGTGATCAAAGAAAACATGGGACATTGGCAACTAAAGGGAACCGTGAAGCTATGGTGACCGAAGAGAAATTAGGACATCAACGACCACTATGAAACTAAGCCTTCATCGACCTCATAGAAAGGAAATCAAACTTAGTGACAATATAGGTGAATCTTAGCGACCACTCAACATCAAGATCTCATCGACCACATAAGGTGTCAACCCTCTTAGAGACCAAATCATGAGGTCAAACTTGGTGACCACTTAAGATGAAAAATAGCAATAAGTCAAAGCCATGAGTTGGTACAAGGAAGTCAAGTCAATTGAACCAAGATCAAACCATCGGGTACCATATCAAGGAGGAAAACCAACTGAAAAGCCCTAGAATTCCAAGAGAAAAACCAATGATTTGCACATGCATGCAAGCACCAAAACTTCCATCATCAAGGAAAACTCAAAAACAAAAGATTGGGTTCATCCAAGAAGAATTATCTACTCAAGATCAACATGTAAACATAACACCTAGGTACAAGATACTATCATTCTACTTGTAACCACGTTTTAGAACAAGATTATGTTCATCCAAGGTAAAGGTAAGTAATAATAATAGAGAAAGTTATATAATCATTATAGAGTTGATGTAGAAAACTCCAAATAGAAAGGTAGCTTGAAGAAGAAGGATAGGAACCTTGGTTCAGAAACACCTTACACACATGCAACTAGGGCGTTAAAAACAAGAAAAGTTATCGAATACACATGGTCCAGAAAACAAATTAATGATGGAAACTTGGTTCAAAAAATCAACTGACTGCATAAAATTCTCATCGACCAACATGACCAAAAACTCAACGATCGCTAACCCTAGGTTTTTAGAGACCTAGAGGGGTCATGAGCCTCATTGAACACCAAGACCAGAGGGCACACACAACACTTCAATGACTGCCAAAACATGGGTCACAAGGAAACTTAGCAATCACCAAACTAGGGTTCAACACCCAAGGTCAAAGCATCGACTTAGGGCATCCAGGAAAACCCTAATCTCAACACAATATGCCATCACTCAAACCAAGATGTTATTGGAACCCAAAATCTCAAATATATCAAATATGATGTGTAAACATGTGATGTATAACAATAATGTGACAAATTACAAGAAAACCCTAGATATGGGTAAATTACAATTAGGTCCAAGACTAGCACATATATGCATAACTAGCTCAAACAGTTTCCAAACTGGACCAAACTTGAAACATAGGCTTGTCACAAGATATCAAAGCACATAATAAGGTTTGGTTAACTTTCAAGCATATATTTATGTTAAGAAAGAAATATCAACCAAAAATCTAGGTGAGGGGTCTTACAACTAGAGCTCAACTTCCCACCATTCATGGAAATGGATTTAAGAAGATATAAATTCCCACACACGTGGGCAAGTCCATGCATCATAATAGGAATCTTCTTGGTATAAGGTAATAAAATTTTAAACAAGGCATGCCCAAGGTGGGTGGAAGTCACTAGTATTACAAGTTCTAAATCTTACTTGATGCCAATCAAGTCATGATTTTAGAGTTAGATCAAGCCAAAACTTACGAGTCTCACACTGTACATCCAAAAATCTAGCTCAAGAGAGGTCCTTGACATAATTCATTCTTCATACTGAAGGGAATGCATTTTCTTAAGGCTTCAATATATCCAAACACCCACTAGAACTTTTTTTGACTTAGGAATTTATTTAAGATAAGAACCATATGCTCCAATCACTCAAGATGAAGTCTATTCTAATCAATTAAGGTGACTTCCTTTTTCTAGGGTATGAGATTTCTCAATGCAATATTATTTATATAGTATTAAAAATAATGCATTAACTAGGAGGTTGTTACATGAGCAGGCTTCGTACTTCCTTCCTAGGGCCTTGGGCTTAACCAATACTTGGATTCCAGCCATACTTAAAAAAACTATTCATATAGCAATCCTTCCTCAAGGATTCTAGGGTTCATATGACTTCTAGGACCTTACTTCTTCAAAAAGGGCTCACTTATCCTATCAAAGGGTAGCCTAGGTTAGGACCATATGTACACATTGCAAGAATAATCTTATTAACTCCATGTGCTTCCTTTTCTTAAGCTCACAACTTCTTAGTCCTTGTATCCTCCTTCTCTAGGCTTTAACCAGAGAGAATTATATTTGTCCCACATCTACTCTTCCTTTTTCCTAGGGTGTATGAGGACTCAGACGATCCTTAAATTACATAACAATCACTTATATCCTATGAACATGTTAAAGCACACATATATCGATAGATAAAAGCTAAAGATCCCACCCATGATATTCCCTTGAAATGATATTGCACTCATGTTCCTTGTCTATGTTATTAAACTTGCTAGGATTTTCACATGAACTATTAGGCTAGAAACCCACATAGAAATATTTTTTATTTAAACTATCATCAACCTAGTTAAGGTGATCATTATATATATATATGATATATATATGATATATATATATATATATGATATATATATATATGTATATATATGTATATATATATCATATATTATTGCACTGTTTGGTTTTGGGATTTGTCCAAAAGGACTTAAAATAAGGATGTAGAACAATTTAGCTAAAATATTACAAATAATATTAATTTTCAATTACAATTCAACAAAAAGGGAGGACAACTCAAATTCCACATGTCTTTTAAGCACTTGGATACAAAAAATCCCAATCTGATACTCAACTCTATTCTTCTCCAAGAAGTCAGATACAAAAAAGCACAATATCATACTCAACTCAACACTTCTCAAAGTAGTATACAAAAACTCACTAGTCTCAGATTCAATCCAAGATTCCAAAAAGTACTCAGATGTAAAAAGGATCTCAGTCTTGAACTCCACATCCTCCCCTCAAAATATCACTCAAGTACATGCATAAGGGATTTTATACTCTTCCTACAAACTCTAGACCTCTTCACCAACGTTCTAAAGGATCAAAACTCTACATTCATTTCTTCTCCTCCCCATTCTCGTCATCTACCCACTTCAAGCAAGAATATGATATCTCCACAAAAACCTTGCCTATTGTCAATGACAAATTCTTCTACCACTTAACTCTACCACCTCTGTACATCCTACCAAAGATATCCTCTGGTCACACTTGCGATCACACTACACCGTCACAAGATTGTATTTTGTGGACAGTAGCTCCGCCCTTAGATAGAATCATAGAATTTTGATCCCTCCAACAACATGTCCTTAGTACTAAAAACTTAGAGCATTGTAATCAGACTTCAACCGAGTGGTTAGTTTTTGTATCTAGATCATGATCCATTTTTATTAATCATTCTTTACATTTTCTTATATCTTTTGCTTTAGCACAAATACAAATACTTTCTCCTTCCCACTATATTTATTTGTTGAATATCTCTATTATGTATAGTCGATTGATGAATCATGGCTTATGAAAAGACCTGTTTTGACCCCAAAAGACAAGGGCCACAATAAATATTTTGGTTGTAACAGCGTACCATATAGGTATCCACATTTATGCTTGAGAAAGATGATGTTTTGTAAATGTACATATCCTTCACTCACACCCCCTAGATTATTGATTAAGGGAGATCTTTATAATTGATTCAGTTAAATATGATTTATGTATTTGCTTTCCTTGGACGTAGAGGGTTGATTGGGAAGTAGAAGGCTCAAACATAGAACTTATCTACACATTGCCATCACCTACTGCATGTTTCAAATCAATATATTTAGTTTTTCTTTTATGGCTTTATTAGTGTATATCGTATTATAGTTTTAACTCCCAACTAATTTTATATTTAGATCTAATTAGCTAATACAAAGACGACATTGTTTGTATTTCAATTAGATCTAGAGAAAGACTTTACTCCACTAGAAATGACCTCGTGCATTTACAAGTAGAAATGTTGTGTTTGTTTTATAAAATTAAAACTTAGTGTGTAGTAGCCAGAGGCAACTCCTCATATTAGTCAAGAGAACAAGATCATGTTTGAATGGATACACACCTTGTTCTATGTGTTGTCTAACACACACAATCATCATTGTTCATCTCCTCTACTGGACCATTCAGGTCAACTTGGGCCCAACAATTTTTTGAATAGTCATTGAATATTTAGTTTTTGGTAAAATATTGTAAGATACAAATAATGGAAATTTCACATTAAAAACTACCTATATATTTGACCATAGTGACCCAAGTTTCTTTTTAGTCTCATTACTCAAATTTATAAGAGATGTTTTAGGTGGATATCCTATGTATGTTGGTGATCTTACTGTATTTTCTAGATCAAATATAATTCTAACTAGAAGAGACTACATCTTACTAAATTCTTTCTCCTTATCTCAAACATTCACCTCTTTTATCTCTCATCTACCCTTTTTCTATAATCTAAACCATGAGAGAAAACATGGTAATTCTTCTTAATTCTTCTTCTTTCACCTTCCTTACCAAGTTAAAGGTGGTGTTGCAAGTTCGGTTGGATTACAAACTTAATTTCAATAGATTTTGAAGCTAAGGTTCATGGTTTCACCAGTATGAAATTCTTTCTTTCTAATGTAAGTGATTCATCTTATGTTTTGTGATTTTTGTGTTCTAGTGATCTTTCTGTTCTGACTTCTACATAAAATCACCTAAATGTCTAATTTGCATGTCATGTGACCTATAAATGGGATCCTAATGTGGTATTTGGGTGCAGTACTTGGGACTTCAAGATCATCTTTCCCTCTGTGGTAGTGTTCCAAAATGTAAACTTTGATCTTTGTCTAGCTATATATTTTAAGGTAGTTTTTTTATTATAATTGCTCAAATATGACATGTTCTTATTTTTATATAATTTTATCCTTATGAGCTCATATTATGCAATCTTTTGATGAAGCTTCCAAGATCTATTCTGACATTTAAGTACTTATTTATAATATATTATCCAATTTTATTTAATGTCCTATGCATAGCCCAAAGACAATACTTCAAGTTACATACATTCTTCATGAAATAAAATTAGGTTTATTCCATGATATAATTGCTTAAATTTGTATAGAATATTATGAAAATAATTATTTTTATGTAAGATGAGTAAATTGGTAAATTAATAAGTAAACCCCTAATCATCATAGTTTGACCTACCATAGAAATCTCAGTGTTGAAAAGTCAGGAAGTAAAATGGGAATTCTTGAATAAATTCTATAATCATAATAAGGTACTCGTATTTGTATGCTAATGAGTATATACAATTTAATGTTAATTCATACCAGGTATGTCCTCCTCTTCACCTCGATGCACCTCTCATAATATGAGTGTGGTAAAAGTTGTATTTCTAATATTCCTATGTGGTCCAACCAATGTTATTGATATAATATGATTGTAGAATATTACATATGATATGTGAGCTTGATAGACTGAGTACCAATATGTACCCAATATTTATTTTGATCACCTGCCAATGATTACCTACCGTCTATACTCACAACAACTAAAGTGTGAAAGGGTCTTAGTGTTACTGAAAATTTTAAGATCATTTACGGTGGGTTAATGTGTTTCACATCCATTTTTTAGTAATATGGATGGTGCATTATGCATTACCTAGTACATAATAGCAAAATATTTGAACTCTTATTTTAGTCCTACTTTCACAAATACTTCATTAGATAATGTTGTTGTTTTCTTTACCCAATTATTGCAGTCTCTACTTTTTTGATAATAAGATGTCCAAAGTCATTCTATTTATATATTTGATACCCTTATATGTAATTAGGCCTTGCATCTCTAGTCATGACTTTAACTTCACTTATTTGATTCATAACTCTTTAGAATCTCAAACCACTCCCAGGGGTAAGTTGCAAAGGAGTCCTCTTCCCTTGGGTAACAATAGTTGAGATACGAGTCTTGCCATTTAGTTGAGTTCATAGAGTCATCCATGTAAATTTAGGTCTTAGTTAAGGTGTATTGTACATCAATATTATGTAACTCTAATTTTCTTATCAATTCATGGGTATATAATGTAATTGTTGTAAGTGATAAATGGCTGACAGTTTGTATTATAATATTCTAGTTTTCGGCTACACAATGAATGATGTTTTTGTTCCTCAATGACTCATAGTCCTAGTTGTGGACCTAATCCTAATCCAACATGGGTATGGTCATCCTATTTTAGGTAATGCCTCAATTTATGTCCAACTTGCATTCCTACTTGGGTTTTGGTTGCTATTCCTATTGGAGTTGAATCTAATAACTTTGGAGTTGGACATCTATGTGTGATATGAGTTATCTTTATTCGTACACCTACTGTGATTTACTAATCCTAGTGGATATCTTATGACTTAGAGCCTAATATAGAGCCATTGTGCATTGACAATTTCTTTTATGAAAATGTAGCAAAGGATTCCTCTCTTCTTTAGGTGTAAACATTCCTAGGTGTTTGAGTAATCTCTCTAAGAGAATATCTCTTATGTAATCTTCTTCTAATGAAATTTCTCTTCTCCTACCATAAAGTGGGGTAAATAGACCAAATCACATTAATCCCTAGTTCATTATATGCGTGTATTGTTGTTCTTTTCCTTGTTGTATATGTATTGTTTGGTGTTCCTTGCACTTTGCTAACTCTAAAAAATGGTATTTGAGCATAGTGATTTAGAATTATGGCAATAATAGGACGTCGAGAAGTTTAGCTCACAATCAACTTTGGGTTATGACAGATTAAAATGTGATCATATCATTGAGTTCAATTTAAATATGATGTATCTCAAAAATATTGACATCAAAGTGGAAGTTGAAAATAAAGCCTTAATTATTCTTCCTCTCTATCCCCTTCTTATTAGTATTTATGTGTAACTATTTTCTATGATAAAGACTCCATAAAGATATATAAGTCATGTCTTTTCTCATGTATAAAACTATGATGGATAAGGAATTGGTTAGAAACCATGTACAAGGCTCACTACTAGTGGTAAACCATAAGAAAAAGGTAACAATAAATAATACAACATATCTAAATCCAATTTTATGACATACAAGTTGCAAAAATGTAATAAAAAGAGCAAACACAAAATTGAATAATGATGTAAATTTCATAATAAGAAGGATTGTGATATCAAAGATTAGAAAATACAACCTACTAGTGATAATGTCACTTGAGAAATTAGTGATCTTGTCCTAATGATATCATCTACTTAAAGATACCAATATGTTTAAATTATTGACTTTGTTTGATCCTAATGCATGTTTTCTAAAATAAATTGGTTCTCTACATATGATATAAATGAAGGTGGAGTTTTTACTATGTCTAATGATTCCACATGCAATATCATTATATTTGGATATGTCCTTATTAAGATATTTGATGGTTTATTAGAATCATTTTCAGTGTCTATCATAGTCAAAGTTTTGCTAAAAATTTCATCTCTTTAGGAAAACTTGAATAATGAGTTTTTGCATGTGTTGTAAGAAATGGAATTATGTTTGTTTTTAAAGATAAAGCTTTGAGCATAAAGATAAAAGAAAATTTAGAAATCTATACTCTCTTATCAGTGAAATAGTCACAAGCACAACTGTTGTTTCTTCTTCATTTACTTCTAATATGGATACCACTAAGTTCTAACATACTAGATACATGACTGATAATGATCTTGATATATTAAGAAAGATAGGACTTTTAAATGGAAGTACCACTGAGAAAATAGATTCATGTGATAATTATTTAATGGTAATTGCAAAATAAGTTACCTTCTCCATAGATAGTTCTAACCAAAAAAAGGTATTCCTGAATTTTATCTTACTAATTTGGGTCCCTGTCAAATTGCATCCATGGGTGGAAATAGGTACATGATCACTTTCATTGACAGCTTTTTAACAAAATTCTATGTGTTCTCTAAGTACAATTTGAAAGCTTTTGAGAAATATAAGACATTAAAGTATTTTATTGATAAGCAAAATAGAAATATTTTCAAAACATTGAGGACATACCATCATTTAGATTTTTGCTCATCAGATACAATACACTTCTATTAGTCTGAAGGTATTAGCATACATCACACTATTAGATGCACACCACAAAACAATACAAATGGAATTGATGTTAATTCTTTAGACACAACCAAGGGGACCACTGATGTTGGTGAACCATATACTTGTATTTTAGTTGTATCTTTTCCAAATTCTGTTATGTTTTTTTTTTCTCTAAATGAAGATATGGAATATCTTAACCAGAATCAAACTTGGGAGCTAATCAAATCTCCTTTGACAAGAAGATTGTTAGTTACAAATGGATCTTCAAATGAAAGGAAGTTGGTCCAGGAGATAAAAACACAAGAATTAGAGCACAGTTAGTGGCAAAAGGCTATTGTAAAGTGAGAGTTGTAGATTATAATGATGTGTTATTTCATATATTAGCATACCACTATCTTTATTTTTAGCATTATTTCCCAATCATGACGTTGAACTTGAGAAACTAGATGTCACATCTACTGGCATATCAATTTAGAGAGAAAATATACATACAAAAGAAATAGAACTTTGTGCCATAGAAAAAGAATTATCATATGTTCTTGCTAAAGATATCCATATAACTTGAAGAAATTTCCAAGGAAGTGGTAAATGAGATCCAATACCTTCATGATTATACAAAGATTCTCATGGATTAGGCATAACACTTGTGTCTACTTAAAGATGTTTTTTGATAATTGTCTTTTCTATTTCTTGATTCCTATTGACGATATGTTAATTACATTTAATAATAAACTTGGTATCAACAAGTTGAAATCTATTCTCATTGGTGT
The DNA here is from genome assembly GCA_963693085.1 of Alisma plantago-aquatica. Classification (NCBI taxonomy): domain Eukaryota; kingdom Viridiplantae; phylum Streptophyta; class Magnoliopsida; order Alismatales; family Alismataceae; genus Alisma; species Alisma plantago-aquatica. The sequence continues at coordinate 73,435,133 of OY856409.1, read as the reverse complement.
GCTTGAGATGAAGCACATGGGTTCCCTAAAGAAAATTTTAAATATTGGAATTGTCAGACCCCAAAAGTAGGAAAATTTCTCCTTAGTATAGAAGTTTCTGCATGGTTAATAATGACCAAGTGTCCATGTCACTCGATGATGTTTTTAAGAAGTTTTCATTTTTTGTCACCATATTATTGAAGAAAAGCATATTTACATGTTATAGGTTACTTTTCTAGTGACTTTGATAGCAGAGTGTATGCTAGGATTTGCACTTGTGTGCACATTGTACAAATTGGTTAGCATGGTGAGTCGTTACATGTTCAATACACAAAAAGAACATTGACAAGTAGTGAATTACATTCACAAGTAACTTAACATTACATCTTCTAAATGTTTAGAGTTTAGTAGTAGAAAGGATTTCTTACTCGGTTATATTGGTTCTGGTTTTAAGAAACTATCTCTTATGGCTATTTGTTTATTGATAATAATAGTGCAGCGAGTTGGAAAACTAAATTACATCCTATAGTTACAGAATCTACTACAAAAACTAAATAAATGACAATGATTAAAGTGGTCAAAGAGGTTACATGGCTATGAAAATAGTATATTCATAATTTATTCTTAGTTATAAAATAATCATGATATGTTATGTCGGTCAAAGTGCTATCCATATTAAAAAAGAACTAATATTTCATGAAAGAATCAAGCACATTAACATCTAATATCATTTATTGGAGAACCGGTCATATAGGGGAACATTCTTGTGGAAAAGATTGCTGACAAAGATAATATTACCAATGTGATGATAAATCAATTATCAATTTCCAAGTTAAAAATCTACTAGACAGGGTTATCCTTCACATTCTACAATGAAGTCCTTAGGGTCTAGAGGAGAAGAAGCCTTTTATTATTTGTAAAATATAAACTATGAGTACATGTTAATATTCAATGACTCCTACTCCTAGTAGTCCTATCCAATGTGGGAATGATAGTCTTATTTTAGGCTTATATTGATTTGAGTCCAACCCATATTCTTACTTGATTTGGGATTTCTATTTCTATTTTAAGTTATTCTATTGTCTTTGGATATGTATATCTATGTAAACCATGGGTTCCTATTTTATGTTGCCCTCTTATTAGGATTGACAATTCCTAGTAGAAGTCTTATGCCTTGGATATATATATTGAGGTATTGTGCATTGAAGTTTTCTTTTACTAAAGTATACCGAAGAGTCTTCCATCTGTTCTTTCTGTGTGTCCTTCTCAAACTCCTTGGGATCTCTATTCAAAAGAATGACCTAGAACCTTTGCAATCTTCTTGTTATAATGAAAATTCACTACTCCTTATGTAGAGTAGGTCAAATAGACCAGACCACATAAATCATGACCTTATCATTTGTGTGTATTGGTGGTCTTCTTCTCTCAGCACTGGTATCACATAGAATTTTTTTATGCCAACTCAACAGTTACCTAGAGATGAACGAATAGGGTACACCTTATAATCTTGTATTTTTTTAACTATCTGTTTAGTATTATTTGTTGGTGTATTTGTGTTAGTTATGGTAAGTCCGGTTAGACAATGAGTCGCGAGTCACTGGGTTGATTCTAGACTGAGACACTATGGATGACATGCTTGACTGGTTCTGCTGGCAAGTAGTTTGGTATCAGAATAGACACTCCTTCGGTTAACAAAAAAAGTATACTTTGTTGATAATGATGATAGTATGAACTCGATTTTGGTTTCTTCCTATGGTCGTCCCGCCTTGGAGCATTACTTATGGATCGTTCTAAGATCAAAAATCTACTAGTCATGCGTAGGGACATAATGCTTGCCTCACGCATGGCTGACTGAATGGTTTCTGAGGGAGAAGCTGATTTGGGGGGGGGAGTGACGTTGTGAATTTTAATTGGATGGTAGGTAGAGGTTGTGTAATGGATAAAAAAATTTAGTTTGCTTATAACTTTTGAACCATGATGAATTTTTTGACGAAATAAAAATTATTGAATCGTTATGACAAGTACATTCCAACAAGACTAATATTGATATATTTTTGACCAAAAAATAAAAAAATAATATGAATATGTGATGTGATGACAGAGAAAATTGTTTTGTTTATAATTTCTAAATGATGATAGATTTTTGAATGAAATAAAAACCATTAAATTTGTGATAAAAATACATTCAAACAAGGATAATGTTGAGGACATGAGAAATTAGGTACGTATTCATGATAATTAGGTGTGTATTTATCGTTAAAAGTGACCAAAAATTGATAATACATGTTCAAAAATTAAGTGCTTGAAATTAGTGAGTATGCACCTAAAAATAGCTAAAGGGGCCTAAAGATGACTATGTAACACTCAAAAAATGATAAAAGTGCCAAAAAATGGTGATATGCCCACAAATGGCTAAAAGCACCTAAAATGACTAAATAGCACCCAAAATGTCTAAATAGCGCCCACAAATTTCTAAATTTCTTGGGTGTCAAACAAACCTATTTGAGCACCGTTACATTGTTTTTGAGTGTCAATACCTTATTTGGGTGCCATATTTATACTTTTGAGTGTCAAAGAACTATTTTGAACATCAATGAACCATCTTTGGGTGTCAATTATCTATTTTTGAGTTTCCTTAAGTTGTTATTAGTTGTGAAATATCCTTATACCCTATTTAAAGCATACAACCATATTTGGGTGTCATTAAGTTATTCTTGGGTATCAAACAAACCTATTTGGGCATTGTTACGTTGTTTTTTATTGTCAATACCTTATTTGGGCACCATTTTTATTCTTCTGGGTGTCAATGAACCATTTCTGTGCATCAATTAACCATCTTTGGGTGTCAATTAGCCATTTATGGGTGCCATTTAGTTGTTATAGGGTGTGAAGTACCCTTACACCCTATTTAACGCGTACAATCATATTTGGGCGGCATGAAGTTGTTCTTGAGTGTCAAAAAAACCTATTTGGGCGTCGTTACGTTATTTTTTATTATAAATTACCTTAAGTGTGATAAGCACATACAATATTTACTTGGACACCTTTTTTATACTGGTGGGCATCAATGAATCATATCTGGGTGTTGATTAATCATATTTAGGTGTCAATTAGCCAACTCTGGGCGTCATCAAGTTGTTGTTGGGTGTGAAGTACCCTTACATGTTATTTAATACGTGCAACCATATTTCAGCGCCATGAAGTTATTCTTGGGTGTAAAACAAATCTATTTGGGCATCGTTATGTTGTTTTTAGTTGTCAATGACCTTAGATGTGATTTAACACATACAATATTTACTTGAGTGTTATTTTTATACTTTGGGTGTTAATGAACTAGTTCTAGGCGTCAATGAACCATCTTTGGGTGTTAATTAATCATTGAGCGTCGTTTCATCTTTGGGTGTTAATTAATCATTGAGCGCCAAATAGTCATTTTTTATTTTATTCAAAAATTAATCAAAGTTTAAAAATTATAAACAAACCATTTTTTTCTTTCATCACATCACCTCTATATATCATTTTTGCATTTTTTCTTAAAAATATGTCATATTAGTCTTGTTGGATTGGATTTTTCATAATGAATCCAATGATTTTTGTTTCATCAAAAAATTCATCACGTTTCAAAATTTATAAGCGAAACAAATTTATTTGTCTATTGCATAATCTCAAAAAAATACTCAATAAGAATCTACCATGTGGAGGTGGTTTTGGAGGATGGTTTTGGATGCACGTCACTGCGCGTGACGGCGCGTGAGCATGTCCAAAATTTAACTCTTCCAAGATTAGGTACCGCATAATAAGATGAAATGGTCGAACTTGTTACCAGGGAATGATCGCCTAGCGGCCGAAGTGACGGGAATTTAATGCGTTTACGAGTAGCTGGATTAGCTTGAGTGGTCTAAAAGCGGCCCGTGGCAAGATTAAGGGCTCTTGGACTCCAATAGGTGTGATGAATCTAATTATGGGATACATGGCAGAAAAAGAGAGCAAGGATGGATCAAATCATTAGAGGTCATCATCATTATCGTCAACTAAGCCTCAATTCTAATTATGTTGGGGTTGGCTACTTGGATCCTTCTTTTCTATTCATCTTTATCATGGGTCATATTCTGATTGAGATGTAGAAATTTAAAATCTATCTTTATAAACTCTTTTCATATTAATTTAGGTCTTCATCTTCTTCTATTAATGTAGGTCCACGGACACTACCGGTGCTGGTAAAAAATAATGCAGAGTCACAGGAGTTCTCTCTATTTAATACATGCACACAAATGTGAAAAGACGCATTGTTACTAAGCAAGCAGCGCTCATCTTGAGCATGGTCAAACAAACTCAGCCTGGCATTTCTCCATCAATATTCATAGCTGTCTATCTTCGGCATCTTCCAGCCATTTAGGTTTGGTCAGACCCTCCCCCTCTCTCCCCTCGATGTTGCGAAAGCCATAGCTCTATCTCTCTATTACAGAACGTGCGCTCGTCTTATCCATCACCTCTCCGGCGACATCTTTACCCGTGGCCGCACTCCACCGCACCATCTCCCACGCTCCCTGCACCATCTTCTACGCTCCGCCACACCGTCTGCCGCGCTCTGCCACACCATCCCCCGAGCTCTGCCGTAGTATCTTCCGCGCTCCACCACATCGTCTACCACGTTTTGCCGCCCCCTCTTCCTGCCATGGACATCCCTTCCGTAACGGGCCGCCGTGGACATCCCAGCCCGAGCGAGAAGGTTTGTGGAGGTGAGATAGAGGAGTGGAGCGTGGAGCATTGCGGAGAAAGTTTGTGGAGGTTAGTGACGCAGCGCAGGAGAGATGTATTCATTTTCCCCCGATCAAACATGTAGTACTTATCTAAATCTACTCTCCCGTTTCTGGTTATACTTTTGTCAAAATCCATGTTAACAACATTTGCAGAAGTACAAGATTTTCATAATATTTAGGGGTGAGCATCCGTCTAGAACCGGACCGGACCGGACCGAAGACGGACTTAGTAAGAATTTAAGACTGTAGATCGGCCTGTTTGGAGGTAGGACCGGACCGTTTGGACCGTATTCAGCCTTTTTACTTTTTTCATAAGTTATTTAATTGTAAAAAGTAGATAATATTAACTACTTCTAATAATTATATAACATTAATAGTAAATATTTACACTAGTAGCGCTTATATGTGTACTTTATTTGTACTTGTTACATAATATACCCCTATATATATATATATATATATATATATAATATAATATAAAAGTTGGTCTACGGTCCGATCCAAGGTCGGACCGTTTTTGGACCGGATCGGACCAAAGACCGAATTCACCAAAATTTACGGACCGCGGACCGGACCAAAATCATTATGGACCAGACCGGACCAGACCGGACCGAACTAACACGTCCGGTCCGGTTTTACAATCTGGACTATAATTTGCTCATCCCTAATAACATTTACTAAAGTATCAATAGTAGTCATGTTATAAGGTATATGTTCCATGTTAGATACACTTGAATAAGTACAATACTTCGATTATATTTACCAAAGTACAATATTTTTATTTATATTGTGAGGATTGCTTTGGTTGTTTATGATAATTACAAAAATATAGTACTTGGTGAAGAAGCATTTTGGTTTCTTTAGTTGTATGTAGGTATTATACATTCTGGTTTTTGTGAAATTTAGAAATAAATCTCGTTGGGGGGAAAGATAGATATAATGTTGGAGTACAATACTATGCGCATTCTTTTAACATTGAAAACATATATCATTCACTCGATATTTCAATTGTGGGTACTCTACAAGTAAAGTATATGAAGTACTTCTGGACAATATAATATGTTGAATGAGTGAGTATTGTACATATGGTTAATTTTTGGATTTAATGAGTGGGTAATGTATATGAAGTAATTGTGGAGAATTTAACTAGTGGGTATTGTCGTATTGTTAAATGTTAGATCTGCTTGATGTGAGTTATATAATTTTTCCTAGTATTGTACATCATTGAATCTGAGTACTTATGTAAAAAGTGATATTGGATTTCTATGATGAAAGAGATGTAATCTAGCTAAATGATTTGTGTCCTTATATGTACGTACTGTAAGTATAAGGTAAGTTTGAATCTTCTTGTGGTAAGAAATCTACGTATGGTTGAATTGGATGTATGTATTGTACATTATGTTTGGTGATTTTAATTTGTTTTGGTTGTTTTAGTTGTATGTAGGTTTACGTATGAGGTGATTTTAATTTTTTTTGGTTTCTTTAGTTGTATGTAGGTATTGTACATTCTATTTTTGTGGAATTTATAAAAAAAACTTCTTTGAGGGGAAATATACATACAACGTTCGAGTATAGTACTCTGCGTTCTTTTGACATTGAAATTACGTAGATTTTTTTTGATTTTTCAATTGTGAAGTATATGTTGGACAATTAAATATGATTTAAATTTTACATTAAAATTTGGACCTGCTTGTTGTGAATTGTGTAATTTTGCCTAGTATTGTACTTCATTGAATCTTGATACTATACATACATACTGATATTGGATCTGAATGATGTAAGACATGTAATCTGGCTTAATGATTGTGTCCTTATATGTACATACTATATGTATGATGTAATTTAGAATTTTCTTGTTGTATTACATGTACTTATGGTTAAATTAAATCCAACGTATGATGTGGTTTCAATTTGTTTTGGTTGCTTTAGTTGTGAGTAAGTACTTTACATTTTGGTTTTTGTGGAATTTATAAATAAATCTCTTTAGGGGGAAATATACATACAGTGTTGGAGTACAATATTGTACATTCTTTTGATGTTTTAATTATGGAGTATATGCTGGACAAAGTAGGCTTACAAATGTACAAAGAATCTTTTTGATCTTTTGGGGGTTGACCTGACTTGGCACAAGTAAATGCTTTTCTTCTAACAAACGTATCATCCGGTTCTTTGGCGGAGTGCACTGTTATAACACCAAAGCCACATTTATCAACATAATTAGTGTCAAAATCTCTACCTTTCGATATAGAGTCAAATGACAATTTAATTCCTGTCTTTAAAGAAATCTCTACGTCGTTAGGAACAAAGTGAGAATCATCTTCATTAGGGCTTGAATCAATTTGTATATGTCAATAAAGAAATAAGAAAATATGAATAGTAAACAAGTATTGTACTCAGTGAAGATTATTACAACCTCTCCGAAACAACTTGAACTTGGGTGGTAACTTCATTCGGTATATAAGAAGAATTGCTGCAGTCCTCGAAGTTTACCTATACAAAATAATGTGCTAATATTGTCTAGTACCATACATCACTGAGTTTGGGTACTGTACGTATGTTGTGACATAATATCGTGGGACATGACATGTACGTAATGTGCGTATGAAGTAATTGTGGTGAATTTAACAAGTGGGTATTCTATGTATGGCTAAAATTTGGATCGACTTGATGTGATTAGTGTAATTTTTCCTAGTATTGTACGTCACTGAGTGTGGGTACTGTACGTACGAAGTGATATTGGACATGTATGGTATAAGACATGTAATCTGGCTTAATGATTTGTGTTATTATGTGTAGGTACTGTACGTATGAGGTAAATTGGCTTAAATTGGATACTTTATGCACTATACGTATGAGGTCATTATATGTACGTACAATTAAATTTTTCATCTGGTTGATGTGGGTGATGTAATTTTTCTTAACACTATACATCATTGAAAATGAGTACTGTACGTGCAAAGTAATGTTGGATTTGTATAATGTAAGATATGTAATCTGACTTAATGCTTTGCGTCATTATATATACGTACTTTACGTGTGAGGTAATTTTGAATCTTTGTGGTGGGTGTTGTTGTTGTACGTTCCAGAAAATCACTAATGTAATGCTAGACGTAGATGTTAGCATAATTATATAATTTAAGTCTAGTGTTGTGTTGATTCTAGATAATTATGTTACCAGATATTGAGGCTAGTGTTGTGTTGATTCTAGTATTTAATGTGATTATATCTAGGAAAAAAGAAAATGAAAATACTCCAACATTTAACCATTAACAAATAAAGTGAAAAAATATGGTTTGATAAAGAACGATTAGTCAATTTGACAATTGTGAGTCGGTATAGAAAATGATGTCATTAATGCATCTGCAATGACAACAAACAAGCATTGTAACAAAATAAAACTCAAAGATGTAATTATTGTACATACAATACACGCTTGTCTAGAAGGAATTGTGGGAAATGGGAAGAAGACCGGGAGTGACGCAAAAATTCTTTAATATCTGAGATTAAAAAAATGCATGGGATGATTAGAGGAAATTATAATAGCGACTGATTTTCAATTTTGTGGGAAACAACCATTTTTTGCATGGTATTTACATGAGATATCATGAAGAATCTATGTTGTAATGGGTGGATATCTCGCCAGTTGTAGATGATATCTGATGTGAGTGGATTTTTGTCTTTTTCTAAGGGCCGAGTAGGTGTGTGGGCGGTCAATCGGTTACGGCTAGAATTTTTCTTTTCATAGGTAAATGTGGTGACGGGATGAGATACACAATTTAGTTGGTGAGATGGGTTATTTTATTTGAATTCGTGACCAGAGGAGATGCATTGTTCATTTGGTTGGTTTTGTGATTGTGGGGAGTTCACCACTGTCCAAGGTATCAGGAGAGAGAACGGGCAATAGCTAACATCAAAGACCTTTAGTCCCTAGTTCAAATCTTCTATTCGGAGCATGTTGTCCCGACGTGTCCCTGCCAATCTCGACTATACACACACCATATTAATTTTTTTAGGGGTGGTTTTTTGGATAAATTTGTTGTAGGGATTTTCTGGTAGTTTTGACCGATAGTAATGTAGTTTTGTTCTTGTGCTCCCTTTGAACCCCAGTAGGAGCCTGGTCTGCTGCCACTTTGACACATGATGGGCTATATATAGCAACTCACATAGCCAGCATGATCACTAAGGAAAATGCGACACAGTTTGAGCAAAATTTACCGTTGTTGCCCTCTGATGAATAGGAAGGAGGTTGTGCGATAATGCGGTTTTACATTCATTTATATCATTTTAGTTCAGAAATAGTTTGCATTTAGATATTTTTTATTTATGATAATTTATAAGGTTTTGATTTAAATTTTATTTTTTATGGCATGCTTGAGATCCATTACATAGTAGGAGTGTAGATGGCGATGCTCCCGTTAACCGACTAACATGTCCAAGAAATTTTTAATGAAGTAGACCAAATTTCCATTGATCCGTCCCTCCATTGGTTGATGATTCTTTCAGTCGATGATTCACAGGGCAGGCCTTACGACGCATGACAATAGTCCCTCTAGATAGATTTGTATCATTCTTCATTTCTATCATTGATAATTATGGAAATCTTCCTTCATTTTAGATCCATCTGTCAAACCTTCGATGTACATCACTTAGCCCTTTATTCAGTTGATAATCGAAGAAAGCCCAACGCTCGCCTTCTAATGGCCCATCCACAGATGGTTGTCCAACATCTTACTTCCAAAAGAAATCATGCATGTCCCTTTTGATTGCAATTCTACATTCAACAATCGAAGGTATTTCAACACATCTCTTTTGGTGGCCAACAACCAATGGTTGTCTTGCTCCACCTATTGAAGGAGTTTTTGCACACATCCTTTTAAGGAAATCTAGCAATCAACAATCAATGACTATTCTTCATTGTCAACCGAAGGTTCCCAATGTCTGCCTTCTGATGTTTTTCTGCTTAATCTTCTATAGGGACTTCTAGTTCACCTTTCGATGGTCGTCCTGACCCGTGGTCTATCTACATAGATATTGATCATTGAAAACCCTTTTTCTACCTTTTTTGTTATATCTTCACCTCTAGGGTGGCCAAAGACATTACTCCATGGCATCTAAGAAGGTTTCAAACTCTGACCTTCACTTATAAAAACAATACCATCGCCTATAAAAAGAGGATCCTCCATTGATGCTGTTAGACTAGTGCTATTCACACTCAAACTCCACTTGAAAATCCTTCGATCATTTCCATCGGTTGACGAACATCAACTGAAAGTGCTTCCACCTCCATCACAACTAAGATGCCAAGCATCTGTTCTTAAAGGAGGTATGTCCTAAGGAACCTTCATCCATTGGTTGACGACCTTCGCTTCCATTGAACCTCCTACTTGTTTACACAACAACAAATCCAAATCATGACGAAGAAGGAATGATACTTACATCCATACATGATGAACGTCTAGAGGTGTTCCTGCCCATTCATTGACTTCATCATCTCAAAGTCTAAAGAACAACTTCTGTCCAAAATGTCTAAGACTCCTTTTCTTCTCTAATCATGTCTTTCTTTCTTTCTTTCCTCCTGTGTTGTTTCTATTACTATTTTTATGAACGAGTAGTCATCGTGCTATGGTGTAGGGAGTAGTCCTGCTACTCAATTCTATTCCCTTTACTACATTTATTATTGTATGAATTGTTATATGTTTAGAATCAATCATTTATGCTAGTATCTTTGTCTGATCAACATGCTTATATATTTGTCATGATCTTGGATGTAGACAATTTCAAACCCAAGATCTATGATATCAATTGTTTCTTGTTAAACCCTTAATGAGAATTTTGGATTGATTTTTTCTAGGCAATATATATATGGTCTCTAGGTAATGTGACGACGAGTGAAGAGTGATATATTTCTGAATTTTAATCATAACACCAAAAGTGGGATTCTTTTTGGCCTCAATATATATATTTTCATGCTCACTACGATGCAATGAGAGAGCAAATAATAGGTAGAAGTGGAGAAACTCATTCCATCTTAATGTTCCCCTTCGCTTGATAAATCTAGACTTTTGTCCAACATTTTATTATTTGTCTTTAGAATAACCAACAACTAATCATCTTCACATTAAATAGTAGTTCTTGTTTGGTTACTCTAAAAATATATATTCTTAAAAATGTTATCTTTTCAGTTCAATCCTGAACTATACTACAATAAGATCTGTCTGCTTGCTTGAGGTGATTGTTGTATGTTCGTTAAGATAAATTCCAAGGATTTTACCCCCAGTGAATCTGCCTATTATAAGACCCCTAACCTGTGTTTTGGGTTAACTATGTTTTTTTTGGTTTTATTATGTATTTAGAACCTCACTCTAATCTCTTGGGATTATCTTAGATCTTGTGAAGAGCTTAACTCTCCAATTTGAGCTTGTTTGGAAGACGTTTGTCCTTTGTGTGCTTGTTTTTGTGCAAATTGCAATTTACCCAAGTTGATGGGTTATCTTGCAATTTTCCACCTATAGATTGTCCCTTCTCTCGCTTAGCTTCATGAGAGAGGTTTTTCTCCTTTTTGGTGCCTTGTTTGAGCTTTGGTTGAGCAATGGAAATCACTTTGGGTGATTAGGGTTTTCTAGGGTTTGTGTACCTTGTGTGTTGTCTCAACCTAGGTCGCAACCTAGGGCTTGTTGGTAGGGTGTCATGGTCGAGACATCTCCCCTAGATGTGTTTGTCATGACCAAGGTGGTTTTGGATGATCTTGGGTCGATATAGTTGCCTTTGTATAGAGTGTATTGACCTAGGAAGGGTTTGGTGACCTTATGTCTCGACCTTGTTGTGTTTGGTGGTGTTGTCGCGACCATGGATGGTGTTCCATGGTGGGTCGTGACCGCCCAAGTGGTTGAGAACCAACATAGAGTGTATCACCATCCAATGCATGTGGGTTTTAAGTGGTTGCATGCTCATTTCTTGGGTGGATAAATGTCCCTTTCGAGGCCTATCTTGTTGACCACCTTATATCTTACCCTACCTCTCTCCTCCTTTGTTATATAAACCCTCTTCCCTCCATGCAAGTGATCTTTTTTGGCCATTCTCCTTCTCCTTTCCTTTTTTCTCATTCTTGGATCTTGGAGGAGCAAGTAGGTTTTGTTCTTGGTGCTTTGGAGGAGGTTCAACCTTGCATGTGGTGCTTATTGTGATCCTTGATCATCTTCTACCTTGGTAAGTGTTTACCTTTCCTTTATGGTGTTTTCCTTAGACCTTCTACCCCATCTTCTTCCATTTTATTGACCTTATAGACCATGTTTTTACATGGTAGTCGTTCTTGAGAGTAAACTCCTCCTCACAAGGGCCATAGGCCATGTTTTGACAAGGCGACACCCAAGTAAGAGGAAGTTTTATATCTATTTTCCCCCTTCTTTCTTTTTATTCAACCTCGAGCTTCTTTATCTCTTTTCTTCGACAACCTTTGACCATGGTGTCTTCTCTTTCTTAAGGTGTTCGTGTGATCAAGGGTGGAGCTTTTTGTGGAACTTCATCATCCTTGGGATCGTGTGTTTTGAGCTTGCAACCCTTAGAGTGACCTTCATTCAAGTGGGTTTTATAACTCTTACCCTTCTCTATTACTACAATTTTTCTACATGCATTCTATCATTTTTTTATCTCTAAAATGTTCCCTTAACATGCTAGTTGATGATGATATAATCTAGAACTTGGCTGATGCTGAGAACATGCTTGGTTTCGATGGAATCTGAAACCCTAATTTTGTACCTCATTTTAGTAATTGTGGTGTAGTTATGGTCTTTTCCTATCTCTTGACCTTGGTTTTGATCGCATGCATGATGAAAGAGTATCTTGATGTTCAATGAAGTTAGGGTTCTATAAGGAAGTATAGATTCTCAAAATTGAAGTGAGGAAAAAGGTTGTAGGGTTATGCACACCCGTTTCTGTAGTGTTAAGTGTGGTTTCCCTCTATTGTTGAGGTCCCTCTCTTGGTGATTTCATGTTGTAAGTTTTAGGGTTTTAGGAACAAATTTTTTGGGAGATATTTTCCTCCTTGAGAGTGATGGTGTTCCTTATCATTCTCTTCTATTTTAGACATGGTTTGCTTCTATTTTGACCTTAGTTAGTCTTGGTATGGCGATGGTCCTTTGTCTTGATAGTAGTTTGACCATGGGTGGTCATTACCCCCTTGATCTTTTAAGGTTTCAATCGAGACGATGGTTTTCTGTTTAGTTGACACTAGTATAGAACCGACCTTTAGTGTCAGTTATTTAAGGCCTTTGGCATCGGTTTCAATGCAATACCCAAGTGGGCGCTGCTAAAAGTCGAAACCTTCAGCGTCAGTTTTAACACATACACTATAATCCTTCCCGCCACCAAAAATGCACCAGCAAGGGCACTATAGGCGTCGGTTACTTAATAAAACTGACATTATATCCAGGTCAAAGACGTCGACGTTTAACGAAAACCGACGTCATAACCCTTCCCTCTACCAATGAAATATGCCAGCAAGGGCACCATCGACGTTAGTTTGTATATATAACCGACACTATAACCACATAGACGTCAATTTTTTGCTAATAACCGATGATGTATGTCTTTGTTGTCAGTTTTATACTAATAACTGATGCCTATGTTTTGATTTTTTTTTCTTATCAGTTTGAAGGCTTGCTGTATGGCTGGTCAGTAGGATGCAGAACCTGCAATTCAGTTCTGAACTATAGGTTTACAACATCCATTGAAATCAGCCAACAATAGGCTACAAACCTACAAAATTAACAAGATGGACAATATTATATATGGATCATGTGATTCACACACATGTATAAGAACATTTAATTCGTATTATTTTTCATCACACATATGTAGAAGCCAATAGTTCCATTTCAAATTTCCTCCATTTTCACACACATTTAGCAACCTATAGTTCCATTCACTTCATCTCTTTTCACATTCAGACACATGTAGAAACATTCATGTATTGATCATCTTCACATTCACACATATGACAATTTAGAAAAATTCATGCAAATTCACACAAAAATAATTATGTGAACAAAGTTTAGAAATATCATTCTTTATTCATCATCGTCATTATCGCCATCACTATCCCAATCATATTAAAAAATTCCCACTACTTGTAGGGCTTTTGCCCATTGTTCTCTTACATCATTTAAGTCTTCCCTCATATAGGATGTATGTACATATAATAAATTTCCACCTATAGTGAAGTCAGTTTTAAACACCTGCAAAGTGAATGACGTATATATATAATTAATAATTTATAATAAGATTGATATATTTCATATTATCTAATGAGACTATATATAATACCTTATGTATAGTATCGATTTCCATTGCGGAATGTTTGATAATTAGGTATATAAATTACATCACATAGTAGGTACATGCCCAACCATTGTCTTGCATAGCACACTATAAATTGAAACATTCAAAATGTTCAAAAATAAAAATAAGCACAGTTCACATAAATAATATATACATTGGAGTGGGAAATTACTTTCACATTCTCCCAAATTAGTGGCTGATTATTTTTCTTGGGGACCTTTCCTCCAGCTTTTTTGAACTCATGTAAAGTCCTACATGTTACATCAAATTGCATAATTAAATAGTAATGTAATAACAGATGTTAACATATATAAAAATATGAAATATTTCTCACGGGAATAATGGCCTTTTCATTGTGTGTCCATATAATGTATTCAATTCCTTCCCCGTAGAATCTAGATAATAGACGGTGAATGTCTTGGGGACAATAACTAGTAACTCCCAATGCCTACCACTACAGGTAAGAAAGTTAAAAATTAATAACTCAACATCCACAACAAAAATGTAATTTTCTTAAGTCCAAATTATTATCAAAGTAAACTTACTCGACATTGAATGGAGCTTTTATCACCGTCTTCTTTTTTTACCAAAATATTTAAAAGTAGCACAACAATATGTATTACTGAAGAAGGGTCTTTATCTACAAGACTAATCAAAGATGGAACCAAAAATCCCACATGGGAAAATGAAATATCTGTACATATCGTGTGTAAGTGGCTGCAAAACATGTATTATGTATGTATTAATATATAACATACCAGATCACTGTATATAAAACAAGGTATATAGATGTATAAATAAGATCTCACCATATCCATAGCTCTATCATAGATGTATTCATTCAATCATAACGAAACAACTCCAAAATATCTTGTATAAATAGCTTTTTATCGTATGATTGGCCTGCAACATCCTCCGGAATAGAAACATTTATAGGGAAATTTGGATTATGTTTGCCTATGCATACCGCCATACCCCTACAATTAGGACCGAACAAGGTGTGTAGGTCCCTTGGAAGCTAACTTGGTACTTCAAGAGGAGGAGGTGGAGGCCGAGATGTAGCGGGTGTCTTCCTTTTGACCTGTATATAATTTGAGATCAATTGACTCATATATACACACACTAACAAATTAACGTAATGTAAATTTACCATACAATATTAGTATAGAAGAAATCCGCTTTGGGTCACATTATCACTCTGCCTTCTATCTCACCAAGTGTTTCAGAATCTGGGTGGGCATATGGAAATGGAAGATCCCTTCAATTGGGGAGTACATGTATCAGGCTCACACGAACCATACCAGCTGGTACTGGAGTCCCATGAAACATGTCCCCTGGAAAGGGCTGGGTAAGCATGTGCATCTGCAATGATACATTCTTGACTTTTTAGATGGCATGACTTCAACGCCTACAAATTTACATAAAGAATGTTATATACATATATACATAAACATATAATCTTAAAAAGACTAGCTACTATGTCATAAAAATACTTAAAGCGGGTGTGCTAGGTGGTGGGTCTATAGGATTAGTCCCAACCTCTGGAGTAGGAGAAGAGAGGCCCGTCACATGTACTATCTGAGTGGCAGTCTGAGAGGCCTGCCACTTTACCATTGCTGCTTGGATTCTCCTATCAATTAACTGATCTACCTATACATGGATAAAAGAAATGCTAGCTTGTAATTATTGAATTCTCTTTCGCAATAACATTCTAAAAAAAGAATAGGTTACCTCATCTTGTGAAAGTCCCGCTTTTGGGACAAGTTTGCACTGGGATGGCCCAAAGAACGCTTTGATGTCCACACCAGCGTCTGCACCCCTAACACATCTAGGATGCTCTGGGTTACCCAGAGCACCTATCAATTCATCCCTTGTGCCCTCAGGGATGAACCTGCCTTCCTTCCTCTGCTTGTGCAACTCCCACTAATCACCATCAACAGAAATTGGTAAGTAAACAAAACAATAATCAATATCAATCGATTTCTCTAAGAGTTGAATTTTACCATTTTTACAGCCGCCTCAGCAGTTGTGGGATCCGCTATATCTTCCTTCTTGTTTTGTCTCCCAGCTATCCACATAGCATGATGAGGCAGAGGGGCGGGAGCAATAGTAGAGGACTCTACAGTCTCCTGAGTAGCAACAGACTGAGCTGTAGACTCAGCCTGTAGTCTTTGGTGAACGCCTGCATAGCCTCTTGGACCCATTGTGTGGTCATGTACATTCAGTGCAGGCCTTGCTCTTTGAGCGTCATTGATAGCCTTGTTAGTAAGCACATTGATTTTGTTAGTAACACTAAAGGTTAATCTTGAATAGGTGAATACAGAAGAATGTATATTAATTAAATTGAGAGTGGCGCTTAATACCTTGAATTCATCCATTTTTCTTTGGGTAACAAACTCCTCCCAGTCTTTGGGGTCCAGGTAGTTCCATTGCTCAGTGGCTGCCTTCTTCCTAAATTTATTTTTTAAAGAGAATACAAACAAAAATTATTAGTGTAGAGTTAGTAAAAAAGTGACCAATGTGTAGAATTGGAAATCAATCAAGAACCTCTTCTCAGCATCGCATATGTAATCTCGGGTGAGATTTGTCCTATAGTTCCTTAGGACCCTCCCACAACATTGCATCACGCATTTACAATGTAACTTTTCATCCAAATCAAATATACTCTGTAAAATAGAATTGCTATCAACTAGTATCCTAAAAATTAGTAATCTACAAAAATAGAATTGCAAATAATAATAACTCACACATAGTTCCTTCCATACTAAGTCTTTCTTCCCCTTAGGAACATTACGCCAGGATTCTACATTAGGACTACAATGGCTGCGAGTAAGAACCCCAAGATATGAAATAAATGAGTTGCAGTTCACTCCAACTGGATTTCCTGCATGATCGAAATCCATAGCCAGTTTGGGTCCATTGCTCCTTTGTTGTAGTAACTTGTTCATCATTATGATGCCCCTCACTTTCTCAAATTTTTTTTCTGCTCATCAAGTGCCCCAATTTCTTCAGGGGGTACATCACCAACCTAAAATTTGACAAAAAAACACTTATAAGATATAACTATAAATGAAAATATAGATAGAAACCTCAAGGATATATTTTTAAAACTTACACCGTGAGGTGACGCATTGACGTCCTCACCCTCACGGTAATCATCAAAATAGTCATCATATGAATGCTCAACCATCTGAAAGTTCACATTCACATTGTAAAGTTCACATTCACATTGTAAAGTAATTCACATTGTAAAGTTCACATTCAAAAAAATAAAACATATAAAAAAAATATAAACATGTATGCCTCTAATATTGCA
Organism: Alisma plantago-aquatica; assembly: GCA_963693085.1. Lineage (NCBI taxonomy): Eukaryota > Viridiplantae > Streptophyta > Magnoliopsida > Alismatales > Alismataceae > Alisma > Alisma plantago-aquatica. The sequence continues at coordinate 73,417,742 of OY856409.1, read as the reverse complement.
ATCTTTTATCAATTAACAATGCTTCATTGTGATCTCCACGCACATACAAGTCATCATTAGCTTCAATATTTGGTGGTGTTGGCAACCCAACTGAGAATGGACTATAGTCATCATACTTATCATAGTACTCTTCTTCATCAATAGGATCTTTAATGAACTGTCTTTTACCATGAAGAATAACCGACCATTTCTCATTTGTAGGATCATCGATATAAAATACTTGTTTCAACTGTGATGTCAATATGAATGGTTCACCCTTCTCGCCAATCTTTTCCAAGTTCACTAATGTAGATCCCAATTCATCCACTATAACTCCTTTGGTGTTATCAACCCAATTATATTTAAAGAGCGAAATTCTTAAATCTACGTAGTCAAACTCCCATATGTTTTTAATGACACCTTAATATGACATTTTAGCTTCACATGGACTCTTATCCTTTGCACTTGCAAAAAACAATGAAGATGCTTGAAGGGTGACCCCACTATTTTGGACGACATTCTTATCATCTTGACGCTTTGTATAATATGAAAATATATTTATGTCAAACCCTTCATAAGACATAACATCCAATTTTGGTTTAAAGGCGAGGCATTTGATAGTTTCAGTAAGATGATTTGGTGTTTGAGATAGTTGATGTAAGACTTTATCTTCAAACCACTTAATAAATGTCTTGTTATGCTCTCTAGAAAGCCACATTGAATTGGCTCGAGGATATTGTCTCTTGATGAAATTGGTATGTTCCTCGATATAAACACTCACTTTGTCAATGTTGTGTAAAATATACAAGTGACCTTGTTCCAACTGCTCACAGATGATTACTTTCATCCATGATCCCAAAATTCCTTTGCCAAAATGCTCCTCAATATTCTTGTCATTAACATGAGCATCATTACCACTTAGAAAGTCATTGCAAAAATCCATAACCTCTCTCGCCACATAACCCTCAATAATACTCCCTTCAGGATGATAATGGTTTCAAACATCACCTTTAAAAACACTTATGTATCGTTCAAAGGGATACATCCAATGCAAGAAAACTGGTCCCAACATTTTCACTTCCCTAGTCAAGTGGACAACAAGATGTACCATGATATCAAAGAATGAAGGAGGAAAATTCATCTTAAGCTGACGTAGGGTAACAACCACTTCTCTTTGCAATTTATCGAGAGTATTAGGGTCAATAACGTTGCTGCACAGACTGTTGAAAAAGAAACAAAGTTTGGTGATTGCAAAGCTTACATGCTTTGGCAATATAGATCGAATTGCCACATGCAATATTTGTTGCATTAGAGTGTGAAAATCATGTGATTTAAGACCTATCAACTTCAGATCATTCATTGATACCAATCTATGGATGTTGGATGAGTAACCCTATGGCACCTTAACGTTTACCAAGCATTCAGAAAAAGCTTTCTTCTCCTTTCTAGACAATGTGTAACAAGCGGGAGGTAAGTATGTTCTCCGATCACTACTAACTACTTCTATTAATTATGCCCTTATATCCATTTCACGTAGGTCCATTTTGGATTTTATCCCATCTTTAGTCTAACCTGGTATATTCAATAGAGTACCAACGATGCTATCACAGACATTTTTCTCAACGTGCATGACATCGAGACAATGCCTGACTGCCAAAGAACTGCAATAAGGAAGATCCCAAAATATTGACTTCTTCTTGAATAAAGATTTGTCACTCTGTGTGGCCATGGTACATTGTGATCTCTTACCAAATTCATTGGCAAAGTCTTTTACTCTTTCATAAACAACTTCCCCTGGTATAGGTTTAGGTGCACTCCGTTCCTCATTCCGTCCATTGAATGCTTTGCGCAACCTACGATATAGATGGAATTTTGGAAAAAACCTTCGATGACCAAGATATACAGTCTTGCCACCATGTTTTAGTCATATTGAATCAATGTTATTTTCACATATAGAACACGCTTTAGATCCTTTGACACTATATCCAGACAAATTCCCATATGTTGGAAAGTCATTAACAGTGCAAAACAACATAGCATGCAAACAAAATTGTCTCTCTTCATGAAGCATCATAGGTCATCACACCTTCACCCCAGAGTTTCTTTAAGTCATCAATCAGAGGTTCAAGATAAACATTTATATCATTTCCAGGTTGTTTAGGGCCTGATATCAACAATGACAACATAACGTACTTATTTTTTGTACACAACCATGGAGGAAGATTGTATATTCCAAGTATAACTGGCCAAGTACTATGTTGGCTGCTCAATGTCCTGTATGGATTCATCTCATTTGTACAAAGCCCAAGTCTTAGATTCCTGACTTCTTCACCAAATTTAGGATACAATAAATAAATCTTCTTTCACTGTGGGGAATCTGACACATGTCATAGGATCCCATCATTATTTTTCTTAACATCTGCATGCCTCCTCATATTCTTCACATCTATCAGATTGGAAAACAAGTGTTGAAACCATGATATTATAGGTAGATACCACATTACCTTGGTAGGAGAACCAGTTATGGTCTCCCCCGAAGTCATCAATTTATACCTTGACGCACCACATTTTGGACAATCTTTGAAATCCACATAGTCCTTTTGAAATAATACACAATCATTCGGGCATGCGTGTATCTTCTTGGCCTCCATTCCCATTGGGCACAACAATTTCTTTAATTATTATGTTGAGATTGGAAGCTCGTTTCCTTCAGGAAGAATTTCTTTCAACAAAGACAACAATGACGTGAAGCTTTTGTCGCTCCATCTATTGTTAGCTTCCAGCTTATACAATCTCAATACAGCGCTAAGCTTCATAAACTTAGTACATCCTATTTATAACAGTATCTCAGCATCATGCACTATGTTTCTAAACATGAGAGGTGGATCAGTGTACTCTACCCCACAACTATCCAGCATTGCATCAACGATGTCTACTGGAACTGGTTCGTTCACATCTACGTCATCAGAGGCAATTTTTTCTTCCACACAAGCATTGCTATCGATATCAACTGATTTTAGGTTTGAAATCTCTCCATGCCAGTGACATTCTGTATAGCCTTGTACAATCCCGTTGCACATGACATGACTTTTGATTTCGTTACCAGTGCTAATTTTCAAGTTGTTACCACAATGCCTACATACATAGTAGAACCTATCTCTAGGTTGTTTCCTATTTTCCTCGAAAAATCTAATAACTGATCAAGACCGGAAATAAACTCTGGGGTGTAGTGATTTGGAATGGACATCCATGATCTATCCACTCTATGATCAAAGAGAAAACAAGTATATATTAGGGTTTAGGGTTAAAAGATTAGGTCTTATATATAATAAATGTATACTATCTATCCCATTCTTGAACACCCAATCTCACTAGTAAATGTATAATATGTATTGGGTTTTCAAGAAAATTTCAGCAACATTTCCCCACTGTTCTCCAAGTACATATGTACTTAGAGAACAAACGGAGAAATGCTATCAACATTTTCTTGAAAACCCAATACACATTATACACTTACATCCGAAGTGAGAAAGAACAGTCCCAAACCTGGGACTATCTAAGATTTACTCCTAATGAGTAAATTTTAGATGGGTTTCTAGGCCAACAAATACATGTATGTTGTCATTCTTATACCTACAATCCTAGTTTCATCATTCATATCCTAAGTTTTGTGTAACATCATTTAATCATGCTTGTCAGTAAATACTAAACAATAAATAAAACATGATTCCATATATCAAAGATTGGAATCAAAATGAAGCCTAATGGTACATTGGGAGAGTGAGAATATTATACCTCACTTGAAGGTTGAAGAAGAAATATATGCAAATCAACAGCAAGTCAACATCACCTGCAACAAGACAAATGCACGATTCAATTCGGTTATAATGTATTAATTAGGGGTCAATCTTGAAGTTTTAACTAGAGCTTCATATATCAACATATATACTAGGTCATATTTCAAGTCAAGATTTAGGTATTTAATCACCTTAGGGCACATACATGATTCAAAAGGTATTTGGATGCACAAAGAAAAATATATGTTACTGATTTAGGAGTTCACATAATCATTTTAGAAATAGAAGACCCACATTTTAGCTTTGGGCATGGCCATTACATCACAAACCATCACATTACTACCGATTTCAATTATAAAAGGGGTTTGATATAATAGAAGACCAAGGTTCCCCAATTGACTTAATGTATGACCATGCCTCACCATAAGGGGGTCATAATCATGCATATAAAGTCATATAGACAAACTATCAATTAGGGAGATTAGGGGCTGATAAGAGTGTCATGTATGACCACAAAGTTACTGTTCTTTGATGCACATCGTTTAGCACACCAATCACTAGGAAAATTATCCTAGAGTTTAATCCTTTTAACTCTCCAGTTAAGGCTAGTATAGAAAGGGTCAAATCCCAAAGGAAAACTTTTGAAGATTGTTTCTTAAAAACCCAATTATTTGAAGAACTTATTTTATTTGTTTTTGGTATTTTCAGATTTAAAATGGAAAGTAAAAGTCAGAATGGGTGTTTGGTTGATTACACTAAAATAAGAAAGAAAATTCTAAAATTGAAATTGCACTTAAACAAAATATTATTTGCCCTGTAAAAGGTAAACAAAAATTGTTGTTAGCACAAAAAGAAATTATGAATTAAAAGACTAAAAACTAGAGTAAATAAGAAAATTGACGATTGAAATCAAAGGGGGAGAATCGAGGCTTTAGGGGTTTTCACCACCTTAGCCATGGTAAAAATACAAATTAATTATTAATCGATAAATAGACGACGACATGTGAATCACAAAAGAAACACAAAAGATGAACTCCACAAGAGCCCATTGGTCATGGTGCTCATGTTTCCTAGTTATTCATATGAAAAAGAGATAAATCCGTGGTCACGTCAAAATCTCTATGCAAATTGGTTTATCGTTCTAAACCTGAATTTCCATGGTCATATCCATCCGAGTTAACAAAACATCTAAGCGAGTAATTAATTTGCTAGATTATCAAATTAATAAATCAATCGCCATCTAAAGGAATCGACTAAAATCAATCCAATCAAACCATGGCTAAGGGGCTATTCCCCTTGCCTCGATAAAGAACTACTCACTCATAGTTGAGGAGAAGGGGGATACGGAGGAAGAAAGTACTGAAGCCATAGTCTAGCCCAAAATTAGGAGGTTAATCCTTATGCTAGAGACAATAAAATGACCAAGTTCTTAATTCCTTGCTCCAGAACTAAAGAACGGAGAAAAGAAGATCTAGAACTGAAAGCGGAATGAAGTGACAAGAACAATATAAGAAGAACAATGCTTGAAGAAAAATCTACTTTATTGCAGAACTAGAGATGAACACAAGAATAGAAATGCTTCAGAATGACCATACAAAGTGAAATCTCAGATGCCCAAAGGAGGAGGAAGTGCCCCTCCTTTTATAGGAGAAGGAGGGGAGGAAGTCTTAAGAGAATACAAAGAGTTTGAGGCTATTGGAAAGACTTAATTAAAAGAATAATATTTGTCAATCCTTGATTTCTTTCTCTAGATTAATGTTCCGCAGATTTCTGTAATTGGACTTTACAACATATTTTTCCTTCGTAAAATGCTCAGAAGAAGTTGAAAAATATATTTTTCCTTAACACTTGAAATTATCTTTCCAAAACATATTTATATTCCAAATTTGGAATTTATATGTGGAAGTTATGACTGTTTTGGTGAGAGATATATCAGACTCTGTGGGAAAACGTAAGGCTACGTTCACTGGTTAAGTGCGTAGCCAAATAAATGCCAAAATTGCCGCAAAATATGTCCTTTTTGTAGCCAATAAAATTCTATTTTCATTCCGTACTTGATCTTGAAATTCCTCCTTTAGATGAAAAACATATGGCTATTTTGGTGTCGAGTATCTCAGACACTGCGGGAATATTTGAAAAGTATCAAATCTTCATCTTTTATTTTCTCAATTTAATTACTTAGATCATTCCTGAAAATTAAGAAAAATATCATAAGAATTCAGGAAAAGTATATCAAGAAGATGAAAGTGCTATTTATTTTTGAATTAGCTAAAATTAACCAAAAAGTCCTAATTAATTATTCTAAATGAAGCAAAAATAAGAGATGAATATGCATTTATCAAAATACTCCAAACTTAAACTTTGCTCATCCCGAGCAACATTAAAACCAAGAAATACTTTCAAGACATACTCTCAACCTATCATCCTCACTCTCCTAACAACCACTTGATTCCTTCCCCCAAAATATGGCCAAGCGACCCTGACTTCCTGAATTCACAAAAAGTGACTTTTATATTTTCTACTTCACAAACTTGCATTTATTCAAGACCTGCAATAAAACAAATTTTCACTTCACCTTTGCATTTGGTACTCTATTTTTTTTTAAGTTTTACATAAGAACATGGCTAATTTTGGATGGTCGGGGTTTTTGTAGTTTCCCCTGGGTAGAAAATTAGAGTGAAGGAGGTATGGACGAAGGACAGTCTCTCCTCTATTCAACTCAAGACCTTTTTATTTAGTGGACATGCAGTTAGATTGACCGCATTTTTTTTCTTTGATTTTTGGTGATACACCCAATTGCGTGGGTATGGAAGAAGCAGAAGAGGTGGAAGGGGTGCCACCCCAAACTTAGCGTTTTAGGCACTATTGGCTTTTTTCTTTTTGACGAATGGAAAGATTTGGAAGTGGTGGAAGAAGAGTAGAAGAGGTTGTTCTTGTGCAACTTTTTTTTTCATCTTTTTTTAAGAGTACCATGCATTGGTTCAACTATTACCGAATCATGTGAAAAATCAAGAAAATTTATACAAGTTGTACATGATAAGAATCACTCTTGAATCCTAGCAGTCCTCTATGGCTTGCCATCTTTTCCGACGAGTGATTATTATTTGAGGTCCTAAGTGACAGGAGGATTTCTAGTCATGAAAGTTTCAAAATTTTAGTTGCAAGACAGTTACATCATTAAGGGGAGTAATTTGACAAATGATCATATCAAAGGCGACTAGATATAGGCCAATTGTACTATGAAAAGAAAGAGAAAAAAAACTACATGCAATATGTAAAACAAAGAAAATATACTAAAAGGGAAAGAAAAGGGGGTGGAAACGTACCACCCATCCCCACCCAGAACTTAAGACTTTGCTCATCCCGGGCAAAATCAAAATCCGAGATGGGGGAAAAGAATCGTTGCGGTGGAGGATGAAGAACGATGACAGAAACTCCCCAAAAGAGAAGAACAAAAAAAGGTGATGATGTTAGAAAAGAGAAAAAAAATATGCAAAAATTATTTGGGTTGCCTCCCAAAAAGCGCCAAGTTTTTATGTCGTGGCCTGACAAAAGATGGATCAGTCTATTTGGATTCTGGGGAAGTTGTGGGTTTGGATAGGTTTAGGTCTTTTAAAGATGAATAGTTGTTCAAATCTGAAGTGACAAGGTCTTCAGTGGTGATGTATCTTTTAACATCATATATAGTGGTAAGTATTCCTGCCTGTCACGTGGGTGACCCGGGTTCGTTCCCCAACAACAACGCCAAATTGATGCACGTCGTTTAGCACACCAATCACTAGGAAAATTATCCTAGAGTTTAATCCTTTTAACTCTCCGGTTAACGCTAGTATAGAAAGGGTTGAATCCCAAAGGACAACTTTTGAAGATTGTTTCTTAAAAACCCAATTATTTGAAGAACTTATTTTATTTGTTTTTGATATTTTCAGATTTAAAATAGAAAGTAAAAGTCAGAATGGGTGTTTAGTTGATTACACTAAAACAAGAAAGAAAATGCTAAAATTGAAATTGCACTTAAACAAAATATTATTTGCCCGGTAAAAGGTAAACAAAAATTGTTGTTAGCACAAAAAGCAATTATAAATTAAAAGTCTGAAAACTAGTGAAAAAAAGAAAATCGATGATTGAAATCAAAGGGGGAAAATCGAGGCTTTAGGGATTTTCACCACCTTAGCCATGGTAAAAATACAAATTAATTATTAATCGATAAATAGACGACGACATATGAATCACAAAAGAAATACAAAAGATGAACTGCACATGAGCCCATTGGTCCTGGTGCTCATGTTTCCTAGTTCTTCATCCGTAAAAGAGACAAATCTGTGGTCACATCAATATCTCTATGCGAATTGGTTTATCCTTCTAAACCCGGATTTCCATGGTCATATCCATTCGGATTAACAAAATATCTAAGCGAGTAATTAATTCGCTAGATTATCAAATTAATAAACTAATCACCATATAAAAAAAATTGACTAAAATTAATCTGATCAAACCATGACTAAGGGGTTATTCCCCTTGCCTCAATAAAGAACTACTCACTCATAGTTGAGGAAAAGGGGGAGACAGAGGAAGAAAGTACTGAAGCCATAGTCTAGCCCAAAATTAGGAGGTTAATCCTTATGCTAGAGACAATAAAATGGCCAAGTTCTTAATTCCTTGCTCCAGAACTAAAGAACGGAGAAAAGAAGATCTGGAACTGAAAGCGGAATGAAGAGACAAGAACAATATAAGAAGAACAATGCTTGAAGGAAAATCTATTTTATTGCAGAACTAGAGACGAACACAAGAATAGAAATGCTTCAGAATACCCATACAAAGTGAAATCCCAGATGCCCAAAGGAGGAGGAAGTGCCCCTCCTTTTATAGGAGAAGGAGGAGAGGAAGTTTGAAGAGAATACAAAGAGTTTGATGATATTGGAAAGACTTAATTAAAAGAATAATATTTGTCAATCCTTGATTGCTCTCTCTAGAATGTTTTGCAGATTTCCGTAATTGGACTTTACAACATATTGATCCTTTGTAAAACACTCAGAAGAAGTCGAAAAATATATTTTTCCTGTAGCACTTGCAATTATCTTTTCAAAACATATTTATATTCCAAATTTGGAATTTATATGTGGAAGTTATGACTGTTTGGGTGAGAGATATACCAGACTCTGCGGGAAAACGTAAGGCTACGTTCATTGGTTAAGTGCGCAGCCAAATAAATGTCAAAATTGCCACAAAATATGTCTTTTTTATAGCCAATAAAATTCTCTTTTCATTCCATACTTGATCTTAAAATTCCGCCTTTAGACGCAAAAGATATGGCTATTTTAATGACGAGTATCTCAGGCACTACGAAAATATTTGAAAAGTCTCAAATCTTCATCTTTTATTTTCTCAATTTAATTACTTAGACCATTCCTAAAAATTAAGAAAAATATCATAAGAATTCAGGACAAGTATATCAAGAAGATGAAAGTGCTATTTATTTTTGAATTATCTAAAATTAACAAAAAAAGTCCTAATTAATTATTCTAAATGAAGCAAAAATAAGAGAAGAATATGCATTCATCATTCTTCAAGTTAGGGTGATTATTGATGTCTTTAGAAGTATGATTGGCAATCTAGGGAAAAGTTCATCATTTACATTCCAAGCATGTCACATGAGTGCATTAGAGTTCATCATTAAGTAATAAGGGTGATTAAGATTCTCAATATATGTATTTGTTGAAAACAAGTTGTATTGGATAGACTCATAATGGAAGTGATCATTGAAAAAATACTAGACAATCATTATACTTTAAGAAAATGATGTCTATGATTGTTTGACCTAAAGTTCATGGGTCCCATCACATATAGTTTAGAAGGTCATATATAAGGTTTAGAACTCATACAAGAAGATAAACCACCAAGGAAAAATAAGGAAAATAAAGGAAAGGAGGGGTAGCTTATTTGCTTAGGTCAAGAACAAGGAAAGGAAGCTCCACAAGCTCCACAACCATATTAAGAAACTACTGATATACCCTTGCATATGATTGATAATCATATAGCATGATAGGGTTACATTAATATAGCATGATAGGGCTGCATATGATTGATATGCCCTGAATGACGTACTCCAGCTAAGCAAGAGACATGACAAGTTACTGGTTATTAGTCTTATCTATTACTTGTGGCTTGCAAGAAACAACACCATCTTTGAAGGGAAAAATGCATATTCTAATCGTATTTCCAATTTAATTTTCAATATTTCTCAAAGCTTAATTGTACAGATAGATCATCTATAGATCGTACCCCTTTTGTACATAACTTATATAGGTGAGAAATAAAGAGAGTCCCATGCTTACTAATAAAAAAATGCTGCAAATCTAAAGCAAAAGGAAAAAAGAACAAAAATACCTAATGCAGGCATGATGGAAATTAAACTAAATGGGCGAAAATGTGAAATGAGGGACCTTCTTCTCTGCTCAACCTAGAAAAGAGTTGGTATAGAAGAGCTCAACTTGACAACTCCCAGTCTAGTTGAATATCTCAACAAACAAAACCCACACTTGATTTCCTCATCTCCTAACAACCTCAATGACCCCTTCCAAGGGTCATGAGGTGATAAGAAGAGGGATTTAGGCCTCCCTCCATGACTGGAAAAGAGGATAAAGAACAACAACAAAAAGTGGAGGATAGAAGCACACCTTTGAGCAGCAGCGGTGGAGCAGCAGGCGAGCAACTATGGCGGAGCAGTAGGTGGTAGGCGGCAGCGGTGGCAGAGCAGTAGGCGGCTGGCGGAAATGGCGGCAGAGAGATCGATGACGGAAGGAATTGCCAGACCCTAAACTAATCAGGAATGAAACAGAGAAAGGGGAAGAGTCTGGTTCACGTGGGTGCTATTACGTTAACTATAGACATCAGTTATTCTAAACAATCGACGCTTAACACAATAGGCGTCAGTTACCCCAAAACAACCGAAACCTATGTTTAATCATAGTCATCGGTTTCAACTAGAAAAATCGATGTCTATCTACAAATGCCGAAAAAAATGTTCTTGAATTATGATCGTAGTCGTCGGTTTCCATACAAAACCGACACCAAAGGGGGGTAAAAATTTTCATGGGGACAATGTGCAAACACACATCTACGTCAGTTATTGTAAGAAAACTGAAGACAAAAATGGGGCCGATTTCTGTCTCGCAAAAAACCTTTAGCCATCAGTTACTTTGTCAACAACCGACGTTGTATGTCAAATTTTGGAGGTAATTGTTTTGCACTGGAAAAATTGGTTTTGGCGGGCGATTTTATGCGTCGGTTTCTTATTGAGAAAATGACGCTTAATAAAAAGTGATATGCTTGTCTGGACGGTCTTCACATATAGATGTCAGTTTGTGTTTCAGTCGAAGTTGTAGGGTTTAGGCATCGGTTGTTGGGATATAACCGACACCTCTAAATGTGATGTTATAAGCCATTTCTGTAGTAGTGTGAGATACCCACCTTGAGTTAGTTAGGACCTTGCTTCTGTTTCAAATGAGATTTATGATCTTAGGATGTTACTGACATTCACACTTATTGCAGTCATGACATCACACCTATTCTTTTGTTGGTTGTGACCCATGACATAGTTTGAGGTCGAGACAACCTTGGTTTTTTCAGGTTGCTTCCCTTGAGGTTGGAGGTTGCCACATGTTTGTTTTGGGTGGTTAGAACCCTAGAACTTGTTGGGTCGATAAATGCCACTCCCTGGTGTGTCACGGTCATGACATCATGGTGTTGGTCACGGTTGAGACACCATATATGGTGGGTGGTCGCGACCCATGTTGGTGGGTGGTCACGACACATGGTTGATGGATGGTTGAGACATGTTGTTGAGTGCTTAAGCAATACACATGTTTGAGTAATGTAATATCCACATGTAGTGTTGTATGGATAGTTGTTTGCATAACCCTAATAATGATTCTTAATCCTAAAGTGTTCCAAGAATATGGGAGGTGTCATGTATAGGGTTTAATGCTTGAATGTATCTACAAAACCCTAATCAGCTAAGCATGGAGCCCTAACCCTAAAAATGAACTATGTGATGTGATTGCTTTCTCTCTATTGAGATGGACACCTTGTAATAATGTTTTTTCTCTCTCTCTTATGTATAAGCCACCAACCTTTAAGGTGACATGTATGCCATGGGTTGTGTATTCTATGGTGGTAATTACATAATACAAGTGGTGCTTATGCAGATTGATGAGATATAATGTAATGAGGCATATGCATGGTTTAATGTGATGGGTCCTATGACCTGGTAATGGCTTAATGCCTAATGAAGGGTGATACTCTCATGTGGTGTGATTAGGGATTATCCTACAAGGATGTGTAACATTGGTATTGGCCTTGTGCGTGACAGATATTTGAGTACCATGTGATGATTGTGTGACAAGTTCACACCTTGTATGTTTTTTATCTTCTGGAGTTGCAATGTACCCTTATTTCTTGTAGAGTTTGTTTTGGTTTTATACGTAGTAACTTGATTGATTCTAAAAGTCACCCAATCAGCTTAACTAATCATGGGGAACTTAATCATGTAGTTTGCCCCGTGCCATAGATCCAATTCCAGTGTCATCTTTATTTGCTAGATTGGTGAAATGAGTTTAACTCAAAGTGCATATTTTTGAATATGTGGGGGTGCAACTCGAGTATCTCCTTACATCCACTATTATAGGTTGTGTGAGATGACAATACGTGAGCCAATCTCCTTGTGATATGGATGGCCATGCGTGAGTTTCTCCTTTTAAGAATGACCATGTGTGAGCCTGTTCTTCTAGCACTGTTACCTGTACCAAGGTGGGCTAGGTGGTTTATATGGACGACCATGCGTGAGCCAATCCTTTTGTTGACTATATGTCACTTTCTTTGCAGATGAAAAATATGTATATGTGGTGTTTTCTTGTGTACTGACCAAGAGGTGTGGAGAGGTCATGGATTCGAGCTCTTCGATGGATCTGGTATGGCACCGTTAGTTGCCCTTTGTAGGGGGCAGTTGGATTTCCGTGGTACGACTCAAATCCTCAGGGCATAATAAAAGATGTAACACAACCTTGTAGCATATGTTCTTAGGATGACATATGTCTCACATTGGTTGAGACTTTGCCTTATCTTTGTACTGATTTCTTAAATTATAAGGCAATAAGAGGAATCAACTATTTTACATATTCTTCATATTCCTTTTAGAATATAACTTGATCTACTATTCAATGGTAGCTGTCTAGTCTTGTTTAATCTGCTTCATCAGTTGAGTACATATCATTTAACTGAATTTGCTGAATCTTCTTAGTATGTTGTTTTACCTGCTTCACTTACCTGTGCTTTAATAGCGTTGACAGAGAGTTATATCTCTTACTGGGATGTTTGGTCTCACCGTGTGGGATTCCCCATCTTTTTGGTGACTGTACACGAAGAGGTAGAGGTTGGGTGTGTTGCTAGTATTTTGGTGTAGAGTCCTAGAGTCATCTGTGTACACTTAGATCCTTGGAGTGTTTTTGAGTGTTCTTTTGTAATGTTAACAATATGCGGTTTTTGGATTGTGTGCCATGGTTGTATAGATATGGCATGTGTTCATGTATATATGTGGAACTAGTATCTCATACAACAGGTTGATGATAGGAATGCTGAACTACAATGATGTAAGCATCATGTGACATCCTATGTAATACATGTGGCATGTTTGTGGACTCATATGTAATAAGTGTTTGGATTGTGGTACTTTATGAAATTGGATTAAATTTTCTATGCTTTATGGTAATCTTCTTTCTTAGTGTTAATTCCACAATTTTGTTTTGAATTATCTCATTTGTGGCGGGTCGGGGCATCCCACCTATGCAATATCATGCACATAAAAATATAAGAGAGTTGGAAAGAGGAACTAATATAATACTAGCTTACTATAAAATGACCTTCTATTTTGTAATCGATCCAAAATATCTAAAATGTATTTTGGGACATGGCATCTTCATCAAAAAATGAATCCAACCATCCAAAATGGACATATCTATACACCTTTAGACTTCAAATTACAAACACTAGAATGACATGTAATAGATGAGGAAGAGAGAGAAAAAATAGTAATCACTACGTACTATCCACTCCACTAACACAAGTAAGCATGGATTTCCACTCCATTATTCCAAAGAGGAGAACAAATATATATTCAATTCATCACCCACTCACCATCTACTACAAACTAAAATGATGTCATTAGTAGTTGGCTGTTGAAAACTAAAAAATTATATTGGTGATGTTCTAATGAAAATTGAGAATTGCAGAACTATAAAATAGATCCATCAGTACCAAACTTTGTTCAACCATTCCCGTCCAATTCTATCACATATATATACATGTAAAAGTCAACACAAATGGTATATTTATATTAGATATTGATATGATTACACAAATGTTTGACTATATCACATGTTTTACCTTCACCTTCAGTGTCTTCATCTTCTAGGAAGATAATGTAAGGGTTTGAATCGATATCTCCATCCATATAATGAGACATATATTTACTTTCCAAAGGATACATAAGATTAGAGATAGGACAACCAAATGATCATATATCTCTATTTGGGACATCTTTAAGCCAACTTTGAGAGCACATCAACGTCTCTATTGTAGTATGGTGGTGTTTTATATAGTGGGGATTGATCAATTTACTTGTTATGTTGAAGGCTTATTTGAAGCCACAATTGACACCAGAACTTCTAGTAAATTTTTATCAACTACTTTTAGAGAAGGGTAAAAATGACCATTCATGTGTTAGGAAATCGGGATGACAGAAAAGGCAACAGAAGCAAAAGTCTAAAACCCGATTCCCTAACTAGAAGATCATGTCAACAACAATGTATCTAGGAAGGAACGTAACAAGAGTTCTACCTAAGTTTAGAGTAAGTCTAGTGACAACACCCTTGCAGTAGCATGCACCTTTCTTCAAATAGCAACATGCTTCTTCAAGCGACACTCAAGCATTGTTAGAAGCGACCTCCTGGTGCAACACCATGGTTGACGATTGGCAACATCCTCCTAGTAATAGACAACAACCTCCCACCTCTAGAGTAGTCCACACGGACCACCATAAAACTCCATGTTGTACTACCAGAGCCAATAGGAAGGAGTTATCCCTTCAAACGTCAATCTACTAGGATTGATTTGCTCTCCCACAGTTGTCTCTCCTTTTATAGGTAGAACATGCTGAGGATATCTATTGGATATCACAACTAGAGAGAATAATAATTGTCAGAGCTTATTGTTGTCTCTAGGAATCCCCTAATACCCCTCTATTTATAGGAGAGGTCAGGGGCATGTTCCAACTGATTTGGGAGTCGAAGAGACTGAATTCATGATTTTTTTGGAAACTTCAAATGACGAACTGATTGGTTTGCATGCCCAACCAATCGATTCGTGCATGAACTGGTCAGTTCGAGCCATGAATCTGTCCATCCGTGCAGTTTCCTATTCTGAATCACATTGGTATTTAATGCGCAATTAATGCAAATCATGACATCAACATCAATCCTTGATCCAATTGAGTTGACCATTGAACTAGGCGATTCATAATATGAACCAATGGGTTGAGGCCATGAACCAGTCGGTTAACTAGGTGAACCAGTCAGTTAATGTTGTGGTTCAATCATTGTTCAACCAATGTTGATTCCAAATGACCTGACACTCCAATCAATTGTTTCAACACTTGAACCAGTCAATACAGAGTTTAGCCAGTCAATTTTAAACCTTAGTTGTTTAATTGAATACCTCAACACTTTTAAATCAAGTTAAATACCATTCATGAATAAAATCCTATTCCAGGTGCATCCTATGCGTGTGACCCTATAGGTCCTATATTACATTGGCAATGAATGTCCATAACCATTTTATCACATCACAAGCAATGGGGGGTATCTAGAAACACATCATTCCTACAAGTAGTTTGGAAATTTGGAGAACAATTGATGTACTGAATAAATTCCATTATCGTAGGTTGTTTTACTATGTATTGTGTGCACTAGTGGCCCATTTTATTATTAATTGTACATGATTTATCCTGAGTAGACTGCGATAAATAATTGCATCAAATATTAATTATTTTACTATCCATAATTAATTTATCATTATTTTTGAGCTTATGTTCATTTTTGTCATATTTTAGGTGATTTCACAAGAAGCAACACAACTCTGTACTACCGACATTAGACGAAACGGAACATGTTGAATTAAATCAACTTCATAGTACTGACATAAGAATTAGTACTATCAACATAGTAATAGGAGCATTCAAAATGAATCTCGGTACTATCGAAGGTTAGCTCAGTGGTACTTACTTATACCAAAAATCCAACAGGAAAGGTCAGAGACAATATCAGTACTACCGACGGTCAACTCGGTATACCGATAGTTTATAGAGGATTGTGAATAATTGAGGGCGTCGATACTACCGACACCCTATAGGTAGTACCAACTCAGTGCAATCCGGCTAGATCAAGAATCTCAATTAATTTAATGGTCATGACTCAATGACACCCTAAGTTAATTCTATGACATAGGGGGAGTGCTTCCAGGCTTAGATATCATGTTCTTTTGCATTGTAGGACAACTGAGAGTTGGTAGAGGAGAAAGAGGAGAATAAAGACACGTTCTGGGAGATTCGGATAACACTAATGGATGAATTTGCAGCCAGAGCGTAGAAAATCGACACGTTTGAGAGAGAGAGTCATCCAGACCTTCTTCAGGGGTTACTTTAGTCTTCTATTTTTTCCCTCTTTTTTCTGTTCTTATCCCATGTTTTTAACAATGGAAATTATGCAGGGTTAATCCCCTTTGTTCCTTAGAACTTGGGAATAGCCCAATTTTGCATTGTAATTGATAGTTATGAATTAATATCCTTGCTTCTCTTGATTTCTGGACATATTTCTATGAGAGCTTGACAAAGTATCCGTGCTTGATCATCATAGGTAATTGTTTAGACCGTTAATTGATTCGAGAGAGGGATTAATGGTTGGAAAACTCATAGATATACATAGCTTAGACAACTCTTTGAGAGAATACCTACGACTACGAAGGGAATAACCCAGAGAATTCAATAAAATACCTAACTTATAGCTCAGTTGCTATGAGAGTTGGGTTGGTATTAGATTAGGTAGTGAATTATGTTGCGAGAGCGGGTGATTCTTGCTACAGGTCCCTTTGTTCAGGGTTAGGAGGATTCAATATTAATGAAATGGTGTTAATTGTAATGTGAACTAAGGTGAAACATAATCCAAAGGAATTCATTCCAATTGAGATCACAACCAGTAACTTTAGTTTTATTTTGTGCTATTTAGTCAATTAATCAAACAATCACTCTTTTTCTTAGGCCTAGATGATTATGTTATAATTAGTAGTAGTCTCTAGATACATTGTTTCCCCGTGTTCGATATATGGGTCTCTTTAGTCCTATATTACATTGATGCATGTACTTGCATTTTTTGACGTGTAGTTTACTCACATCAAGTTTTTGGCTCTATTTTTGGGGAAAACGGTGTGTCCAATGCTATGAGTATTTTGACCAGCCACTCTAGGCCACAAAATTTTAATTTTTCTTTTACTATTATTAAGCTGAATTCAAAATCCTTATTCAATGATTAGTACCAAGTTCTTATATAGATTTCATCAATTGCAGGTACTAGTGCATGGTGCCAACAAGAAACACCAATTACGGAGGGTCAACTATAGAGACTGCATTTTAGGAGGAATTCTTGCACAGAGCACAATAGTATGGTAACTTTACAACAAGATTGATTCAAACTCCACCACATGAAACTCCATCAACTCCAATAGAACAACCTAAACCAATAGAGATGGGTGACGTAGAAGAAAAAGAGAAAACCATATGGAAGAAGATAAAGGCATTGTTTGCCACAACTCAGTTGGGTGTGATAAAATGGCAGGCTATCAACATGGGTAGATATAAGATAGACCCTAGCTTGGTGGCACTGGTTAAGTCACAATCATTCCATGGCCACAACACAGAGGATCTTATGACGCACATCAACAATTTTGTCGAGAGTCACAATATGATGAAGTTTGATGGGGTCTCGACAATACTCATCTACCTAAAACTATTCCCTTCTTCATTGATAGACAATGCAAAGTCATGGTTCCTTAACCTCCTATGTAAGTCAATAGAAACATGGGAGGGGACGATAGATATTTTTTTGAGTATTATTTCCCACCTTAGAAGACAAATGAGTTGGTCAGGGAGATTTATAACTTCAAGCACCAGGAAGAAGAATCATATTCTCAAGCATGGGAGAGGTCTCTAAACATGTTGAGCAATGTCCCTCATAATGGGATCGATCTTTATGTACAAGCAAAGATCTTCTATTACAAGCTGCATCAAGGAGAGAGGACCACAATCGATGGTACATGAACATGATTCTTCCTAAAAACAAGCCATCCAGGTGTCATGAGATTTTGAAGAACATGGCTAAGAATTAGTCATGGGTGAAGAAAGAGAATGTCTAGCAACCATTAAAAGTGTTGGAGAGTCTAAAGTCATTACAACATTGAATTAGAAGTTAGACCTTATTACCAAGAAATTATATCAAAAGGGTGAAAATTCCTCTAGAGGAGAGGAAGAAGAATGCATGTATGTGCGACAACAGAACTATAGGGGCAATGACTACTCTTAGAGGAAGGATCACAAGTTTTCTTAGAAGGATCCCAATAACTTTTAGTAGGACCTATGCCAAGCTCAACAAGCCAAGCCACAACAGGAGATGAACAACAACAAGACCACGTCCTCAATAAAATAGACTGCATTCAAGACATGCTAGGCAAGCTAGTCAGGAAAAATGAGGTGATCATTGGCCAGACTTAGAGGGAATATAATAACTAAGGAGCACAAATCCACAATATAGAGAATCAAATCTCTCAGATAGCAGCAGAAGTGGCTACCTTGAAGAAATCCGTTCAACAAGGGTATCTAGGAAATAATGACATATCATCTAGCAACCATCATGTGAAGGAAGTATTGCTTTGTAGTGGGAAGAAACTGCTAAATGAAAATAAGATAGTCCCAAAGGTGAATCATAATGTAGGTGATGTAGGTTCATATCTAGTTGAAACAGACACCGCAACACAGGACAAGGAAGCTAAAGAAGAAACTAATGAACCAAGGGAGACAAGGAATGTGACATATGTCCCACCTCACCAAAGGAAGCTAGTGATGCCAGTACCCAAAGGAAGCTAGTGATGCCAGTACCCTTTCCAAATATCTTTAAGGCTAAGAAGGTTGACCAACTATTTCAGATGTTTCTGGATTCTTTCAAAAAATTACATGTCAACATTCCCCCATTGATGTAATAGAGAAGATTTCATCTTATGGCAAGTTTCTAAAAGACATAATCAACAAGAAGAGGAGGATAGATGATTCAGATGTAGTGGGGTTGAAAGAGCAAGTTAGCGCCTTCATTTTGGAAAACATTGCCTCCAAAAAGGTAAGATCCCGGCTGCTTCAACATATCATGTTACTTTGGGAAGACCAAGTTTGGGGAATCTTTATGAGACTCCGGGGAAAGTATTAATCTCATGCCATTGACCACTTTCAAGAAGTTGGGATTGAAGAAGTCCAGAAAGAGCAATATGACCATACATCTAGCAGTTTAGTGGTTAGGTTGTATGGTATATGTGAATATGTTCTTGTCAAGGTGGATAGATTTGCGTTTCCAATAGATTTTGTGGTTATGGAAACGTAGGATGATCATGGCAATAAACTACTAATGAGGAGGCCATTTCAAGACACAAATGATATGATCTTAGAGATGGGCATAGGAAGACTGAAATTGGGTATCAAGGAAGACCGCTTTGAAATCAAGATGCCCAGGTCAACACACACGACTAAGGAGAAGGCATAATGTCACATTTTGTAGCATGTCCAAGGAAAGGTGTCTCTATATCTTGGGAAGCCATTTCTAGACATGGCTCATTTGATGACAAAGATAGATAAAGGCACATTAGAAATGGAGATTCTGGAGCATACCAAGGAGATTCTATTAACCAAGACTGTGCAATATCCTGATGATACAAAGGAGGAGGAGTGCCCAATGACAATTGAGGAGGAAACATCCTCCACACTTGTTTAAGCATACCCACAACTACTATTGGAGGCATGCATCATGAATCTGGTGGATGACCACACACGTTCTCAGTTCTTAGGAGGAGTGTATTTTATTTTTGAAGGCATTGTAATGTTTCTACACAAGGCATTACGAAGATCTAGATCTGCCACCACCACCAATTATTGCATCCTTGTAGAGTCCTCCAGATCTCGAGTTGAATCCATTGCCAGCACACCTAAAGTACACCTTTTTAGCAGCAAATGAGAAGCTTTCGGTCATATCTCATCATCATTTAGTATCTAAGAGGAGCAATTGATTGTGGTGCTAAAGAACCACCGAGCAACATTTGGACGGTCAATTGCAGATATCAAGGGGATCTCCCCTAGTTTTTTCCAACACAAGATCTGCATTGAAGAAGGGGCCAAGATGATAGTGTAACCATAAAGGCATCTCAATCTATTTATGACCGAGGTGGTGAAGAAAGAGCTAGTAAAACTTCTATCAGTAGGTATATTTTGTGCTATCTTTGACTCAAATTGGGTAAGTCCTACCCAAGTGGTTCCTAAGAAAGGGGGGACAACTATTACCACAAGTTTGACTAGTGAATTGATATATATGTAGGGAAATATGGCTACAGAATATGCAACAGAAATAAAAATCTTACTACCATATTCCCCATAAACTAGTGGATCGCGTTAATAACTATAAGACAGGAAGGATTGTTTTGGGGATATATTGGTCCTGGAGCAAGTTCAGCAACATATCCTTGTCATTGTAGATGCACAAATATATTCTTCTAGTTGGACTGGGACTCGTGTGACTACTCCTACATGAACAACAAACTCAAACATCGTCATCTACAACAACTCCACTTATCACAGACTACTGGCTGATGTCGCCCTCCTTAACGACGGGAAAATGCCACCTCACCTCTAGAGAAGTCCACATAGACTGCCTAGAACTCTTGTTATCCTTATATAATAGACATGAAGGAGTTGTCCCTCCTGTTGGTGTAATAGTCACTAACTTGCTCTCCCACAATAATGATTCCCAATTATTCTCTCCCTTGCTATCTGTCCTAGTCAAATAGGACTTTCTTGGGCTCTCTTGGCTACACAACCAGAGCAGGAAACAAGTGTAGAGCAACTAATTCTCAATTGTCAATGTTGTGTTCTGGGAGGATCCAATACCCCTCTATTTATAGGAGGGGTTTCGGTCAGGGTTCCCAGTCTATGTGGGAGTGGAAGGGACCAGAAGATCTTGAATTTTCGAACATGCGAGCCTCAAATCGATCACTTGGAAACTGAGATGGTCATATGGCACTCTAATCGATTGTCTCGCTCAACGAGATAGTCATTTTGAAGTTTCCCAATTGCATATGAATTTGGCAATTCATTTTTAATTAATGCTAAACATTAATTCCTTGTGTCAATAGAATTAAGTAATCAAAATGGTCAATATTTCTCACAAATTTGGGAAAGTTGCTGGAACCTTCCACCGAACCAACTAAGCTGATCGGTTCACCCGCTGAAGTGATTGTCTCGCTCTACCTGAGTCGATCGGTTCACCCAGTGAGCCAATCATTTGGCACCTATTTCATGCAAAATATTAGCCAATTCAGTTCCAATCATCATGATACTTCAAATTGTCATCTCAACACTTTATCCGATCATCAGGTACTCCAAACGTCCATCTCACTGAGTGATTCGATCAGCTGGCAGTGCAGTCAGCTGATCTATTGTGTGAATCGAATACCTAAACACATTAGTCATCAATTCAATCATCATTAAATATTAACCTCCTCTTCTAGATGAGTTCCTATGTGTGTGACCCTATAGGCCCCATATTACGTTGGCAGTGAATGTCCATAACAATTATGTCATCACAAGCAGTGAGTGGTGCCTAGTCGCACATCAATGCTACCCAAGTAAATGGAAATTTGGAGAACAACTTAACCTACAATCTGTGTATGGTGTTACAATGTTTGTATAGTTCCTTTACCACTGATATCTAGATTGAACTCAAGGCATGGAATAGTGATCCTCTTCAACATTCAATCTTGTTCCTTGTAATAGAGCAGACTGTATGAGATATATGTAAGATGAATATCACTTGTTGGCTCACATGTGCATGGCCATGCATTTCTTCATCTCTCTAATCAAGAGGCTTAGAATATCATACTCTTGTTGGAGGGACAAATCCCATTACTATAACTCACATTCTATCCCCATGTGTCACATTCACCCAATAATCACCATTATAATAACCCATTTTTTAGGATTGTACATTTGATGATGTCAAAGCATACCAAATAACATGTGATGAGTGTAGTGACTTAAGGTATATGAACCACAATCACCACCATCACTATGATAATTGACTATGACTTCCATGGTAATGGCTTCCATGTGTTAGTCTCACGGTGGGTCTGTCTGATACACTATTTTCCAAAATGTATCTCTATGCTTGGTTTGATTTTGCCATGTCATTACTATTGAGATTCTATCATGAACCAACTCACACTATAATCTTATGTGTTATTGTTGTCCATCTACCCTCCACAATAACAATGGATTAGGTACATAATGAGAGTGTATATACTCTTAAAATCCATATGATCTCATTATTCCAAGTCACATACTTGAAGACATGCATTAGTGAGTAATATCATTCTTTAGACATTTAATTATGTCACTTCATTATCTCATAAATGAATTAAATAGAATAAATTGGAAGCTTGCCTTTTGATTATTATTCAAGTAATTTACATTCATTGCATTACAGTCATCATATGATTGGCTCTTTGGGCATACATTCCAACATACTCCCACTTACACTTTGAGCCAATCACCCACAAATTATATTCCAAGTGATCTAACAAGACCATCATGCTTCTGTTGCAAAAGTGCCTTTGTTAAGGGATCAACAATATTATTCTCAGTTGGTAGTCTGCAAATCTTTACATCTCATCATTGTATGATCTCTCATATGAGATGGAACCACCTTTGTATATGCTTTGAGTGCTGATGTGATCTAGGTTACTTAGCATGCGAAATAGTTCCATTGTTATTACAATATAGCTCATATGCGTCAATGATGCTTGGAACAACCCTAAGTTATGAAATGAACTTCTTGATCCACACAACTTCATTTGCTGCATTCGATCTTGGAATATAATTGGCCTCAGTTGTAGAATCAAACTCTTGCTTGGAATTCTTCCAGCTTACATCCTTGTTGTTTAAACAAAACACGAATCATGATTGCAATTTATAACCATCTTTGTCAGTCTAGAAGCTTGCATCCGTGTAACCTCTTACCACCAAATCTTCATCTCCGTCATAGACCAAGAACTATTCCTTAGTCCTTCTCAAGTACTTGTGGATGTTCTTCATGGATATTCAGTGAGCATCACTTGGATCTGACTGATATCTGCTCATCATGCTCAAGGCATATGAGAAGTCTAGATGGGTACGCAACATTGCATACATGATTAATCCAATTGTTGAGGCATATGGAATCAAACTCATGCTTCCCTTTCTTCACAAGAAATGGGACTTTGAACTTTAGAGATGGCAACTCCATGTAACATGGGAAGCTTTCCTCTCTTTGAGTTCTCCATCATCCTAAACTGCTTCAACACTTTATCAATGTATGTGCTCTGACTTTTTCCAAGAAGCCACCTGGATCTATCTCTATATATCTTTATCTCCAAGATGTAGGATATTTCTCCCAAGTCTTTCATAGAAAACGTATTTCCAAGCCAAGTCTCTACCTTTTGCAAATTAGGGATGTCATTTCCCATCAATAGTATCTCATCTACGTAAAACATAATGAATGTCACTATACCTCTACTAGCCTTCTTGTACACACAAGGTTCATCTTCATTTTGAATAAAGCTAAACTCTTTGATTGTCTAATCAAAATGAAGATTCTAGATCCAAGATGCTTACTTCAATCCATAGATTGAACTGTATATCTTACATATTTTATTTACATTCTTAGGATTTATAAAACCTTTAGGTTGTGTCATGTACACATCCTCTAGAAGGTTCTCGTTAAGCAATGCAGTTGTAACATCCATCTGCCAAATATCAGTTCATGATAAGATATAATAGCAAGCATGATCCTAATGGACTTAACCATAGCCACTAGAGAAAAGGTTTTGTCATAGTCAACACCTTGAACTTGTCTAAAACCCTTTGCTACCAAGTAGCCCTTATAGATTTGTACTTTGCCATCCATGTCAGTCTTCTTCTTAAAGACCCACTTACACCATAAGGGTTTTACTTCTTTGGGTGGATCCACCAAAGTCCATACTTTTTTGGTGTACATGGATTGCATCTAAGATCTCATGGCCTCAAACCATTTCTCGGACTCTGGTCCCTCAACAACTTCTACATCGGTTGTTGGTTCATCATCTATGACCAACTCACTTCCTTCTTGAGTCACAAGATATCCAAATCTCTCAAGCTCAAGACATGTCCTATTAGATCTATGAGATACCTGTGTCACTTGAGGAATTTGAGATTACTTTAGAGCTTGTGATTCTCTTTGTTCCTCTTGTTCACGTAATGGTTCAATGCTTTCTTGTTGTTATCGAACCTCTATGAGATCCACTTTTCTCCCACTGATTCCTTTGAAAATAAAATCCTTCTCAAGGAATGCAGCATCCCCGACAATAAACACTTTGTTGTCTGATAGGGAATACATGTAATATGCTTTGTCTCTTAAGGATATCCAATAAAATAACATTTATTGGAATTAGGTCCAATATTTTCCAAAAACAATTTTCTAACATAAGCTCCTCATCCCCAACTACTCATAAAAGACATTTTGGGAAGCTTCCCATACCATATCTCATATGGTGTCTTTTGAATCGATTTTGATGGTACTCAGTTTGGTGTAAATGTAGCTATTTTTAGAGCATAACCCCAAAAGGTATTCAGATGTTCAGCTAAACTCAACATCAATCACACCATATCCATCAACATGTGATTCCTTCTTTTTTATACACCATTATGTTGAGGAGTTCCAGGTGGATTCCATTGGGATATGATCCTATGGGTTCTACGAAGGTCCTCAAACTCTTGGTTTAGGTATTCATCACCTTGATCTGAATGAAGTGCCCTAATACTTTTTCCAAGTTGGTTATGTACTTCATTCATAAACTCTTTGAACCTGTCAAGAGTTTCCAACTTATGTTTCATTAAATAAACATAGCCATACCTACTGAAGTCATCAGTAAAGGTAAGAAAGCATTGATACCCACCTATAAATGTTGTGCAAAAAGGTCTGCACACATTAGTATGTATGAGTCTAATAGATCACCAACCCTCTCATTATTACCAGTGAAATGACTCTTTTCCATATTTCCCAACAAACAAGACTCACATGTCTCTATTGATTGCCAAAGGTATGTTTTGTTTGAGTTGTTGAGTTTTAGTCTTTTGGTATTAATTTTATAAACATCTATCTTTAGATCTAACAAGTAAAGATCATAATATATTGTGGCACTGCCATAAAAGATCCCATCTTTTGAAATAGAACGTCGACCATTTTTAATATGGAATTCAAATGCATCCTTGTCCATACAAGATATAAGAATGATGTTTCTATTTATACAAGGTACATAATAGTTCTTTAACTCTATTACAAGACATGTGGGAAGAAATAAACTATAGATTCCAACTACACTGGCCATAACTCTTACACCATTTGCAACTCACAATTCCACCTTGCCTATTTCTAAAGGCCTACTTCCTTTCAAATCCTACTTATTCAAACATGTGTGGGATCCACATCTGATATCTAGTACCCATGATGATAGAAGTAGATAGATTTATCTAAATTAGGTATATACCAAAAAAGTAGATCACCATCCCCATCTTCTTCTTCCTAAATGCCTTTATGTACAAAGGATGTGTTACTCTTGTACTTTTCTTTCTCCTTATTTTGAGTGTTGAAGATTTGGATTATGAATTGACCTCAGAACTCTTCTTGGTCTTGCTTTGATCCTTGGACTTAGCTCTACTGATCACCATCACAGGCTTTCCCTTCTTCAATCTTACTTCAACATGAATCAACATAGCAAGCTAATCTCACATCAGTCTGGCCATGATATTTAGGTGATAGCACACAATAAAATGGCTATATGATTCCAGTAATGTCTTTAGAATCATATCCACTACAAAAAATTTGGCCTTTGTTGAAGAACATTTGTGAGGAACCAAAAATCATGAATCATGATGTCTATTTGTGAGGGTTCATCCTTCAAATATAGGACCAAATCCCTCAACTGTGTTTTTAACATCCTTAGAACTTTTATGTGAACACTAATCTCTCACAAATATATTACTCACTTATCACCCCGTGAAAAATGCCATGCCAAATGTTTCACTCCATCTCATAACCCTTCCCTCCATTCTAAAACAAAACATTTGTAAATCAAAATTTAAAAAATAAAATAAAAACTTCCCCCTCTCGCGCCATGCACGTCCCCCTCTCATGCCGTGTGCATCCATCCAATCCTCCCTTCTCCACGCTGGTCCTCCCCTCTCCACCCATCCGGTGCTCCGCGCACAAGCCCTCAGCTGGCACTCTGATACCCTCACAAGCCTGACGCCCTTGCAAGAATGGAAAACAATTTCCTGCCACTGTGCTCTCGACTCTCATGACGGCATACAAAGTCTCTGAACTGTGAAGACACCCTGAGTGACTAAGTCATCACGTTGTGAAGACCGACACCGTGATTTCTTGAGCCATCGCATTGTGGAGACCTATGATTTTTTTAGCCATCTCCGGTGGATTTATGAGTGAACTGTATCTCTTCGACTTGGTGCATGGTACATTCTCCATGTGGGTGGCCTCTACCCTATTCATTTCATACTCACGATCTCGCTACCAATCTTCCTTTCTTTGTATATTCTAATCCATTGATAGCGGCGACACTGGATCCTTTATATCTTCTAGCCATCTATTATTAATCTTACATCTTGATAATATGATTTCTATTCAACGTTTTTTGTATAATTACTTGAACAACATGAATCCAATTTGTCACTGCATCTAGCATTGATAATATGTAATGCTAGTATCTTAAATTTGCCGTTCCCAACCAATTATTCACCGTATGGATACTTTTTTGATTGGCCATTGTAAATAGCACATGTTATGTTTGTATACAATGTGGAGATCAACAAGATTTCCTTAGTCTATTTCTCATCTTTAGTAATTGGATACAATTTATTAACTAAAAAATTTGCACCTTGCGTATAAGTTGTATTCATGTCCCATTTATGTGTTTTTTCTCTATAACATAGTCACTTATTAATTATAAATGATCAAACATAAGTTATCTATCCTCTTGAATATTTTTTATTGGAATATGCTTACGTACATAAATTTTCTAGCACTTAATATAGCTAACTATTTTCGGATGTAGATGATTGATGATATTGAATTTGAGGAAAATCAACAATTAAGTGTGATCATGATATTGATGACCATGATGATCTTGATCAAGAGACGCCAACAAAATCATCTCAAACTCCCAAATTCTTATACACTCAAAGATAAGCCGAAATCTATAGTAATGAACCAAATTTTTCTAGGAACTTAGAATAGTTTCCTTCAAGAAATGAGAATGTGAAGATCAACATTTTTCAGACTATGTCATATGATGAGACAATGTGGTCTTTTGCATGATACATTAAACATGTATGTTGAATAACAAATTACATTTTTTTAAGCATTTAGGTCAAGGTACACTTCAACGTGGAATTTCTAATGCCTATGACCGATCACAAGAAATCATCAGTCATTATTTCAATAAATGCTTATATGTGATTGGTTGCCTATGTGATGAGTATATAAAAACTCCTTCAATGACTACTCCCCTTGAGATTATGTGTAGGCCAAATAAATATTTCCCATATTTCAAGGTACGTATACAAACACATTTTCATACATATTTATAAAAAGCAATAATTTATTTGTAAATATGTTGTGTGTAGGATTGCATAGAGGGAATATATGGAACACACATTACCACTATTGTGCCAAGTGATATTGTAGGGAGACTCCATGGCAGAAAAGATCATCCAACACAAAATGTTATAGTGGCGTGTAATTTCAATTGTAAAATAAGTTATATTGGAGCTGGGTGGGAAGGGTCTGCAAATGACATGACAGTTTTGAAGAGTTCCTTAGAAGACCCAGATGGTCTAAAAGTTTTAGAAGGTTACTTTTAAATATAGTAAACACTAACATACAATTTTTTATATATTAAATAACATGATTTTTTTATTCTAGGTAAATATTTTTTTAGCAGATGTTTTTTTTGGTCAATCAAACACTCTGTTGCTTTTTTTCCATTTTTTGTTTAAGGAGTACAATGCCTGTTAGTTCCCAAGCGAGAACCAACTATAAGGAAAAGACTCAGTCTAAACATCTGAACAAGTATTAGTGAGACTAAGTAAAAAAAGAGAACCCAAAATACAATACCGAATCTATACAACAACTATCTTCCAGAAATGTCAGAGAAAAAGAAAGAAAAACCATCGAGACCCTCCATGAAGAACTCAGAACTAGTCATAAAAAACAAACCTACCATATTAGTCCACCGACTGACTCAACCATCTCTCACACGAGTGAGAGGGGAGAAGAACAAGAACAAAGAGCCCCATCCTACTCAACCATAACTCCATAAGATATAAGGGAGCAACAAGCACTTTAAAGAAACCATCAAATCAGAAAAGCAACAGATTTAAGCAATCCAGCTGGAACCACCATCTTGTAAAACCAGATAAGGAACATCTACAGATCAAGGATGAGGCATCTTCAGACTCGACCATCACTCCACGAGTGAGAGGGGAGCAACAAGAACATGTGCAACCATATAACAACCTATTACAACCACTCAAAGATTGCCATAAGCACACAGAAAGAGCAGCAGTGCATAAACAAATAAGCCCATAGAAAAAGCATTTTACAACAGCAAAAACCAAAAGATTCAGACACCATATAGGGAATGAGAGGAGATCCAACACTCTTTCATAACCAAAAAACTTCCAAGGATGAGCAGCACAACCAAACACATCCTCCAACTAAAACAATGCTCAGCAAGCTACATATGTGAAAACTTTAGCAAGAAGCATCTCAAAAAGGCACAGAAGCACAAACAAACTTGTGTAGGAGAGAAAGATGAAGCAACTGACAAACACAGAGGAATCTTCAAGACATGAATCTAGATATGAATCAAACCAAAAATCAAGAGGAACTCTGCCACTCCCTAGAGGTTCAACTCATCCACTCTTAGGACAATTCAGATAAGCCACTCCAAGGGGAGCATCAATAAAGAACAAAGAGTACCATCCTTCTCAACCAACCCTACATAAGATAGAGGGGAGCAACAAGCACAAAAGGCATCGGACTTGAGACTAGCTTGATCCTCACACAACCATATTACAACCACTCATTAGCTGCCCTAGGAAAACTGACCAGAATAGCATGTCATAAACCAAGCAGCCCACGTGAAACCGTATTGCAGCAGCAAACCTCCAGAAAACTCAAACATCACTTAGAGAGAAGAGAGGAGCATCAGACACCTAAGAGGAGCTCTGCCACTCCATAGAGGATCATCTCATCCACTCTTAGGTCGCCAGAGACAAACTGAGAGATCTATGAAGAGGTCTGAAGCAACTTTGAGGAATAAAGCACTTCCACATAAAAGACTATCACACCATCAGTAGAGCAGAACCAAAACCATCACCAATCAACTACTAAGGAAGAAATAGAGGAAGTCCTGGTTGATAACTCCCCAAAGTTTATTGGGACTCCTGCAGATATCTTCATGGACTCTAAGGTTCCTTTCCGCCCACACATGATAAAAGATAATACTCAAAATGCATTTCATCCTTAGATCAGTACCATATTCAGCCTGATTCCAATTGCTGATCATAGGGAAGTTTGCAAGATTCCATAAAGATTCAATAAACTTGCATTCGAACAGAATATGGTTAGTATCTTCGTAATCACCTTGGCATAGGAAACAAATAGAAGCCAAGCACTGGCCCCTTCTCCTTGAATAATCAGAGGTCGGAATCTTATTGTGTTTGGCTTTCCAGAGATGAAGCTTGGAACGGTTATAAGTTTTAACCTTCCAAATCCATTCAAAATTATAGCATCTTATCTTTTTCACTCTAATAGCCTCCCAGGCATCATGAACCTTAATATTCAACTTATCATCAAAGAGAATTGAGTCTTTTTGACCTTGATGAATCTTAACAGATTTAATAGCATTAAAGATGTCACTTTGGCCATGATTGTAGGATTTAGACATCTTCCAAATCCCATTATCAATCATCACATTCGGAGTAGAATCCCAAGAGATACCATATCTAATAATACATTCTTTACCAACAAGACTATCCAGAAAACACGAGTCACACCAAGGATCTTGCCAAGTCAAAATAGAATTTCCATCTCCCACAACAAACTTGATATATTTATACATATCATCTCTGACACGAATGAGATTATTAAACAACCAAGAGTAATTAGGTGATTCTTTAATAATCGAGAAGGAATGTTTCTTTAAATATTTTTCAAAAATCCATTTTACCCAAAGAGTGTCTTTTTTACTCACAATATCCCAAGCATTCAAAATCAAGCAAGCCATAGACACATCCTTAGATTTTTTAATATTCAACCCTCCATCTACAAATGGTTCAGTAACAATATCCCACTTAATAAGATGGAGGTTCTTCTTAGCCTCGGTACCACCCCATAAAAAGTCACGACACAATTTGTCAATGGTCTCAAGAGTAGAAATAGGAATAGGGAAGGAGAAAATCCAATAGAGATGCATATTGGAGAGAGTGGACTTGATTAACTCCATTCTAGCAGCAGTAGAAAGCATCTTTGATTTCCAAGAATCCAATCTATGTTTAACTTTGTCAACCAAAGTTCCACATTGCCTTTTAGAAAGTTTCCCTGAGAAAAGAGGCAAACCAAGATATTTTGAAGGAAAACAACTTTCTTTGATCTTTAAGATATCAATTATGGAGCATTTATCCACATTCTTACTGAAGATAATGGACTTTTTTCATAGTTCACACAAAGACCAGAAATATCAACAAAAGAGTCCAAAACAGTGTTGATAGTATTAGCATCATTCTTACTTGCCTTGGAGAAAACCATAAGGTCATCCACAAAAATAAGATGGGACCTTTTCATACTTTTAGTAGCAGCAATAGGATCAAGTTTTCCATTCATAACCATATACATAAACAGCTCAGAGATACCCTGCATACAAATAAAAAAAAGATAGGGGGCAATAGGATCCCCCTATCTCACTCCGTTTGTAGGTTTGAAAATATCCGAGGGCTCTCCATTGATAAGCACTTGATAATAAGTAGAAGAAAAAATTTCCCTGATCCAGTTTATCCAAATAGAAGGGAAACCCATTCTATGCATAATAGAGAAAAGGAAGGACCATTTCACTGAATCATATGCTTTTGTTATGTCAGCCTGGATACACATTCTAGGAGACACATTAGACTTTTTGAAATCACTTAAAATCTCATTGGTAAGCAAGGTAGCATCTTTAGTGCTTCTATCTTTAACAAAAGCACACTGAGAGTCATCAATGATAGAAGGCAAAACGTTTTGGAGTCTATTAGCCAGAATTTTCAAAATGATTTTATAGAAGAAATTACATAAATCTATAGGTCTCCAATTCTTAATATTAGAGGAGTCAGAACCTTTGGGAATAAGAGTCAGGTAAGTTCTATTGGCTTCTTGCAACAGTTTGCTATTTCTAAAGAACTCAAAAACAACATCACAAACATCATTTCCTATAATGTCCCAACATTTCTTATAGAAAAAACCATTAAAACCATCAGGGCCAGGGGACTTCTCAAAGTTTAGATGTTTTATCACTTCCTCAATCTTATTCCTAGTGATGATAGAGATAAGAAAGTTTTTCTGCTGAATGGTTAAGGTATTACCAAGCCACTCACCATGCCAGACATCTCTAGATCCAGAACTTTTATTGAAAAGCTTGGAGTAGAAATCAGTAATAGCATGCTTGATAGCATCATTATCATAAGAGATATTACCATCAATTTCAAGTTTTTTAATAGAGTTGGAAAGCCTTTTAACCTTCATAGAAGCACAAAAATAGGAAGTATTAGAGTCACCTTCCTTAAGCCATTTAACTCTAGATTTTTGCTTATAAAGATATTCATGTGCAGCTGCATAATGGCTCGCTTCCAATTTAAGGTTCTTAGCAATAGCCCTTAAATTCTCATTTTGGGGATCCAGATCAGCTTCCTCTTGTGCTTTGGTAGCCTTGAACTTGGCAATCTTAACATTGTCATCAATATTACCATATATTTCTTTGTTCCACAAGATGAGGTACTTTTTGAGGTTTTCTAGTTTCCTGTACAGCTTGAACATAGCAAAACTAGGAACATCAATCTCCCAATGTTTCTTAATAATAGAGATAAAGTCTTGATGGTTAGCCCAGACATTAATAAATCTAAAAGGTGATTTAACATTCCTTGGATTCCCAATCTTAACAAGAATTTTCCTATGATCACTAATGATGTTAGAGATAACTTCACCAGAAAACTCAACATCAGAGTTGAGAAACTCGTGTTATAAAACACTCTATCAATCTTAGACATAATAAAATCGGCACCTTCCTGATTGTTATCCCATGTGTAGAAAGAACCATGAAGATTCATCTCAAACAGATTGTAGTTTAAAATACAATCATTGAAGTTATCCATGGATTTCTTAGTAGGAAATTCCTTACTGACTCTTTCTATATTCTTGCACACACAGTTGAAGTCACCCAAAATAATCCAAGGATTATCAACTTGAGGGTAAAAGGAAGAAATGGTGGACCAAATCCTCTCTCTATCAGAATCAGGGTTGTGGCCGTATACGACAGTTAAGAAGAAATAAGACTGATATGCAGAAACCTTCATATGGAGAGCCTGGTCATTTTCTGATATCTCAACAATGTCACATTCATTAGGATTCTAGAGAACAACAATCCTTCCTAGGACATGAGAAGTATGATTCGAGAGCCATATGCATTTAGAGAAATATTTATTAACAAAAACATCAATCTTACGGGGCCTAATCTTAGTTTCAATAAGGATAACAATGCTATTATTCACCTTCCTAATTTCTTCCTAGACATCCCAGATTTTATTACTGATACCGCAGACATTCCAGGAAGAAATGGTTAAAGGTGTAATCATTTAACCACTTGGGCTGTTGGGCTGTCAGCCTCAGCTACATCAGTAATCACATACAACTCCTCAACTTGTGCAAGAATTGGAGAGAAAGTAGAATTAGTAATTCTATGATAGATACCAGAGTTTTGCTTTGGGTGAATCTTAGGTGGGAAGATATTCCTCCTTCTATCACTAGGATCAAACTGACCTTTGTTAGTGTTTGAACTATCTGGAGTAATACTAGAGAAATCTTGCATCACAGTAGGGGTAGAGGTGCCCGAATCGGAACTGGACACAGGGGAAGAGGTAGTAGAGACAAAGACATCATTAACAACTTTAGATAATTCCTCATCTTCAGTAGTAACTATCATCTGCTCAATCAAACACTTCTTCTGTTTTCTTTCTTCTTCGTCTGAGATCTCTTCAATGATAGGATCACAGTTAAAACTCGGACTTCCTTTAGGAACAACATCAAACACCTTAACTACATCAGTCCTTTTGACCTCCCAAGTTTTCTTATGCATAGCTATCACTTTAGTTCTCTATTTCCTCTCAACCTGTATTGGACTGCACTCTCCATGGACCAAGAAACCACACCTGCTACATTTATGTGGGATCCATTCATAGTCCAGAACCACAAAATGCTCAATACCTACATCACTTCTCAGAATCAGACTTCTTGGATATTTAGCATCATTCTTCATAATAACTTGAATCCTTGCTACATCAAGTCATTCCAAATTAGCAGTAGCATCATCCATTCTCACAGGACGGACAAAAAAGGAACCAATCCTATTGATTGTTCTCGTATCCCATAACTCCATAGGAAGATTTAGGATATCAACCCAGACAGGCACACCCACTAAGACTGTTCTAGACTTCTGCTCCCCTGGATCCCACTTCTTGAAGACAAATGGGCATTCAAAAACAGACCACTCACCTTTCAGCACGTATTCCAGATCTTCTAGCATATCGAATCTTATAATAAAGAACCCTCCGCCCCTATCAAACACCTGGAACTGGCCCTGGGTGTAACAGATCTCCTCAAGGTAGTTCGCTAATGTGAAGATATCTGGCCAGAAATCGATAATGTAGCCGAGAAGACATTTGTTCCACTTATTAAAATTCTCCTCTGCTTCCTTGCTTGGGTAGAGAAGCTTACCATCAACTATAGAGACGTCGATGCGTTGCAACAGAGATGAGTTCCCAGTAGATATCGGTTTCAGTACTTCCCACTGTAGCGACAGATTAGCTATAGCTTGATCAACAACATGAATAACCTCAGGGTCTCGAGATGAGATAGAAGATGCGGCATTCTCTCTGTAATCTGGCCGCCTAAGAAGATCTAGGGAAGGTGACCAGCAGGACGCCGCCACCATCACCTTCTCCTTCTCCTTATCGCTCACGATAGAGAGAGCACAGGAACCCATCGATTTACATTCCTCACAAGGTAGAAGTTCTATTGGTCAGTGAACATTTTTTATTTTTTATTTTTTTAGCAGATGTTGGATATAAAACTATGCTTGGATTCATAACTCCTTACCGTGGAACATGATATCATTGTGATTTAATTATAAGTAATGTATCTTTTTTATTGACTTACAGAAAACCAATCACATGGAAGTCATTTTCTAAAAAAAAACTCATAAGTTAAACCAATCACTTGAACATGCTGACAGAACATATTGAGAGTTAAGGTAATGTTTATCTAGGATTTATGATGAGCGGGAAGCCTTTGGTTGCTCTACATTTTAATGAATTAGATTGAAGTATATTTGTTAGTATTTAGATGACCTCTTTGCCAGATATGGACATGTTTCAATGCATTACTAGACATAAAAAGGCTAGTAGAAGACTTGACATATGGCACCAAATAGAAGTCATAGTGCATTATTGTTGAACAAATCATCACTCTTAATTTGTTGTTAGATTGATATTTAGTTGGCTTTTTGTTTCAATAAAGCGATGTTTTCGAATTTTTTTTTATTTTGTTTTTGTAATGCTTAATGATTGCTTGCCGCTGCTTTATGATTTAAGTCAATGAAACTCCAGTTGTAGCTATATTGATTGTACTCTTTAAGTGTAAATCATACAATTTATATTTTTCATTTTAAAATATGTGTTGCATTATGTTACAGTTGTACTGGATCTCTACAAACCAACACCAAGCACGATAGGGGGAAGTTGCAGAGCTCATAGCAACTAGAAGGTCATACTTCCCGTTCAAACATTGACTAGGTCTGCTCGTCAAACTCTTTTTAAATTTTGTACTCCTACTTTTTTGTATATATATTTTCCTTTAAACAATATCAATTGGTAATCGATCAGTCGAAAAGAAGTGGTCCGTGAAACATTTGTTTTTTTAAGTACATGTGTTAAACCAATCGACATCTATTCTACTGACTAGTAGTTGTGTTGACTACATCATTAGTCCTCTAGTACATATGGTTTACCATAAATTTCTATTTTATACATACACTTGCAATACTATAAATCTTATATTTCTATTTTGTCAGATTGGATGTTTTGTCTAACATGTTAGTTCACGACATTGCTATAACTTAGATATGCACAACATTATGTATTTTTATTTAACAAAAAGTTGGCTTGGATATTACATGAACATGATTTAATTGTCATAATGGTGAACACAAAATAATGTGCTTTTTACTTAGTTCACATTTTCATATCTTGTATTATTATATAAAACTACTTTCATAGAATTCATCTTCTAGAAAACTCAAATTTGGAACCAATCATCTGAACTCATTTTAAGAAAAACACATGATTAGCACATTGCTACAAGAAAATGATGCTAAAATGCCTTGACTATCAACATAATAGCATCCAAATTGTACATCATTGATGACTACTGAAAAAGTAATGGGACTTTTAAATTATCCCTTTTCATTTAAGTCATCTCCTTCGTCGCATTGTGACAAATAATGATTTTGACAAGGGAACAATATCACATGCAATGCATTCATATAATATTCTCTCACTATGATTACTCACCCAAATCAATCGCTAAGAGTAATATATAATGATAAAATACTAGACCATCCAAAAAATTGAAGCCTATAACATGATCTATAATTATTTGGTCAAAATCGAAGTCACAAAGAATTATTTTTTTAACTCATATTAAGCACATTTTGACTTTATTGTCTTCATCCACCTCTTGAATTCTATATTGCACTATTGTTTACATGTAGGTTGTACAAATTATTGTATTACATATTGAAGTAATAACAAATTAACTTAGACTTCTATAGTTGGCACAACATACAAAACCATTTTCTTATTAGCATGCATTAGTATTATATATATGTTTGTAATTATTCGTAACTCTTTTATAATTTTATTTTATTAACTATGATGAATGAAAGTTGCTTTGTAATAAAAATGAATAACCTTTTATTTGATGAACTATTTATATTTTATATCAAAATTCTTAGCTTGGGTGGTACACAATGATATTTCTTTCAATATTGATATGAAAGTACAAAAATGTTTGCATATGAAGAAAAAAAGATTTGAACCAGATCTATTGAAAGTAGGATGTTGTAAGGCACATTAATATGTTATATTACTAGTAAATTTAAAATACCACTAATCCCTAATAGAGAGTGCTTGACTTACATTACACTTCAAATTACATAGAAATCATTTTTTATGATTAGTTAGTTTGCCTAATTATATCTTCGTCATGCAAAAATTATATTTCACACTCCATTGGAAAATAAAAAATTTCAAATACAAAATCTTAGTTATGATAAAGAGAAAACATTCCTCTACTTAGTGGGAAAATTCTTTTATTAATCTACATCATCCTTTTATAAATTTTCTTAAGTTGTAAGCTGCAACAATGTAATAAATTTATACTATTTGTAAAGTATCACATTACAATTCAACATACTAATTTCAAATCTCTTCATTGAAACAATGGGGATACATGCTTACCAAACATTAATACTCCAACTACATGTTGTCATATTTTTTATTTATAAATTATATTCAGAATTATTGATGATTTATAAACATAATTAGTTAACTACACAATAAAATTCCAATATCATGCAATATCAGTGCTTTCCTTACCTCTTTCTATACTGAAGTCTATATAATTTTTATTTTGAATCTCATGGTGAAACATTCATATAAATTTGTGATTCTTGTTTCAGCCATTGAAATCATCTTGTATTTTGTTTAAACTAATTATTTAATAATATGGAGTTTATCTTCCAATTGAAGTTAGCTTGATACATTTTTCTATCGTTCTGGAATAAATTATAGGAAAAACATAGAAGCATATATATATTGTCTAATCATTAATTTATATACTCATTCTATAATTACAATTTAAAAATTATATCTGATACTTTCTATTTAATATTATTTTACAAGAAACTATAGGTAATCCTAATAAAAAAGGAGTATTTAGTAGATAAGGATGTGTTT
The DNA here is from genome assembly GCA_963693085.1 of Alisma plantago-aquatica. Lineage (NCBI taxonomy): Eukaryota > Viridiplantae > Streptophyta > Magnoliopsida > Alismatales > Alismataceae > Alisma > Alisma plantago-aquatica. Next base: position 73,380,143 of record OY856409.1, on the reverse strand, counting down.
TGAGTTTTATTTTTCTCTTTGGAGCTTGGACACATAACTTTAATCCTAAAATATATAAAAAAACCATATGCATTCTACAATATAAGAACAAATCTATTATTAGATTGTGAGACTGATAATGATGTCATACGGTTTGCTGAGCACAAGGTACAAACAAGAGCCAATGTCAAGATATGAATTATGTAGTTTAGTGGTTTCCTATTCTCAAACATTCTAATATCATAGAAACATTTTGATTCTTGGTCTAGAAGTTATACAAGATCATACATTCTTTAGAAAGAGTAAAATAAGTTAGGATATACATTATTATTGTCTTGTTAGTAATCTACTATCTTTATTTTGATAAGAAATATTTGAACATGTCCATATTTTTGTGTCCCATGGATTTTTGTGTCTCAAAATTTTTTATAAGCTTAATTACAAGTCATACAAGGATTACAAGTGATTACAAAAATTGTTCTAGGTCATTTGGGCCTATTTCCCAAATTGGTCACTTGTATGACTTTGACTTGTCTTTTCTCCAACTTAGGATGCGCAAGTTAGGGAATTTGGAGTGTGTCCTACAAAGTGTTAGGTTTTTGGCTGGTAGCATGGCCGTGCTGAGTAGCACGACCACAGTGGTGGCTAGGTAGCACGATCGTGGTGGAGGAGAATGGTCGTTTGGGTGAAGTGTAAAATCATAGGTTGGATGGGTGAAAATGAAGTCTGCTAGTATGACCGTGCTGATCAAGGAATATAAATACCTAGATAGATTGAAAGGAATATAATCAAGACACTATTTGAATTTCATATATATATATATATATTTCTTGTAATGTGTTCTTAACTTAATATATATTTTCCTTCATGTAGATGGATTTTCTAATAGATCAGAGTTGGATGTATATTGGGAACATAGTGTGAAGTGATGTATTCAACGAAGGGATACGAAAGTTCATTGAGTTTGCTCTTATCCATCAGAGACCAACTAGATAGTGGAAATTAATATGTCCTTGCAAGGTATGTTTGAACAGATACCTTAAAATAGAGGAGGAGGTATTCTCACATGTATTACAAAAAGGATTTGTGCATAGCTATGATGTTTGTACATTTCATGGGGAGGTGATTGGTAGGAGAAATCCTGTTGCGGCACCAAACATGCCTAGCACCGACAATATGCATAAAATGCTGGGGGATTTGTTTGGTATGGGTGACACAACAAATGACGACTCTGCTGAAGCTATAGAGCAACCTGCAAATGTAGATGCATAAAGATTTTACACGCTACTAAAAGAGGCTGATCAACCACTCTATAGAGGTTGCACAAGTCATTCTAAGCTATCGTATTTGGTTTCCTTGCTATTTTTGAAGGAGGAATCTGGATGGTCCAATGATTCTTTCACAAAGTTGTTAGAGTTGATTATTTTAGGATTTCTAGAAGAAAATTGTCTATTCCTGGAGACGTACTATGAAGCAAATGCAATCGTGAAATATTTACGACTTGATCATTCTACTATAGATGTATGTACAAATAATTGCATGCTTTTTTGCAAAGATGTAGCTTCAAAATAAAATTGTGATACTTGTGGTGCTTCAAGATGGAATGAAAAGCAATACAAAACAAAGGGAAAGAAGGTAGCTGCTAAGTTCATGTATCACTTCCCTTTGATACCTCAGTTAGAGAGGCTCTATATGTCTTCATCTATTGCTAAAGATATGATTTGGCCATCTGAAGGAAAAGGCAAGGATGATCGTTTTCATCATCCTTCAAACACACCAGAATGGTTGTCTATTGATGCGAGGTATCTAGACACATTGAGGGATCTTTTATTGATAGAACTAAAAAAAGCATGATGGGCTAATGTTTAGTTCATTAATCTGTCTGTTTTCATCAAATAATTTTGTTTACAAGTCTAGGATACTTATGTTTCTTAGAAACTCAAACATTTGTCTAAGCTTAATTACAAGTCATACAATCATTACAAGTGATTACAAAATTTGTTCTAGGTCATTTGGGCCTATTTCCCAAATTGGTCTATTACTTGGCATATTCTATGTAATTTATTTAGTCTTTTTTCATATACCAGCAAGTAGGACATCATTATAACTCATCATTGTTCTTTGTTTTTCAAATGCTGAATATTCATATGTTGTTGTCTCATATTCTCTGAAATTTATTTGTTTTTCAAATGCTAAATCTAATTATTTTTCTGGTCAGTTGAATGATGGCAGGAAGAAGAATCACTAGATCTAGTTGTAACATCACACCCGTTGAAACTTTTGCTATCCCTCCCTCCACAGTTGTAGAAAATTGTGAGGAAGAACCTACTCTAGTTGAAACTTCTGCTGTCCCTCCCTCTATTGAAAATGATGCAACAATTGAAGAAAATGTTGAGGATGAACATGAGAATAGGAAGTATGGACGTGGGCCTGCAAGTGAGCAAAGCCTACTTCCTAAGCAAGGGGAGCCACGTCACAAGGTCCAATGGGATCCTGAAGGAAATGCTATTGGGGAGAATGGTGCCAAATTGAATCGTTATTGTCATATGCTAGCAAGGAAACCACACATATGTCATCTAGACTTGAAGTGGAATGAACAACCACAACAATCTTTTACAGATAGAAAATCATTTATTGAGGTAATCATTTTCATAAAAATACCAACAAATTGTATGATTGTTATATCCAAAGTAATATTTTCTATGTTTTTAGAAATATTTTGATTTAGGCAGTCATCCAAATGCATGGAATCACATTGACGAACATATTAGCAAAGGGATATCAGTGTGGAGGGCACATGTAAAGAAATATTACTATGAAAAGTACAAGATTGAACCAGAATTGATGATGAAGAAAGTTGAGAAAAATGCTTCCATACATATGGACCAATTTAAAAATCTTGTTAAAGAATGGGGAACTGAGAAGTCCAAGGTACAACAGTTTCATATAACTTGCATCTATACCTATCTCCTTTTTCTAATAATTTTTTTCTTATGGTTTAGAAAATTTCTAAAATCAACAAGGCAAACAGAGAAAAAAAAGTGATGGATCATACCACTGGATCAAAGCCATGGAGTTGCTACCGGGAAGAAATGGTATCAATAATGGACATTTGTCTTTTTTAGTAAGAGTTGAAAATATTACATGGACAATGATTATGTTATCTATCATGTGTAGGTAAGTGAAGAACAACCCGTTGTGCCTCTTAACAAATTTTTGGAAAACGTTTACGAAAAAGCCCACAAGTGGTTAGAAAATAAACATTTTCTTTCCTATCATGTCTAGAAAGCTAAATACGCTTAGATATCTCAATTTAAGATTTCCTTTTATGATTCTTTATAATTACAGCTTGAAATATCTGATATTGTGGAAAACCAAGTAGAAGACCAAGAAGATTTAGATCCTAGATGTGTTGATAATCTAACACTTGAAGCTTATTTGCAAGTTTTGAATCCTTCCAAAAAGGCTAGGATCCGAGTCTTGGAATTGGGCACAAAGAGACATGACATAGGGGAAAATCTTCCCGTATAAGATATGAAATGCTTCTTGAGGAACGCAAAGCAAAGGATACATGTTGGATTAAAACTAAACTTGAAATATTAGTTACAACTGTTCTATTACATCAATGTTTGTAATTTGTTTTCTATTTCAGGATAAACTCAAGGAACTTGAAGAAATAATAAATGGATTAAAGAACTCTGTCTCGCAAATAATGACTTGGTATAATCAATCACAGATAACTTAGAGTCAGTTTCCTATGTGTACATTAATACATAATTTGTTTTTGACATTGTTGATCTATTTGTGCTAGGATGGTGATATTACTATTGATTGTGCATATGAATACCCCAATCGGACTACTACAAGTGTCTTACACATGCAAACTGGCACAAATAGGTCAAGTGTCAGTTCTTTTCACATACAAGACAATACAAGTGGTGCCGCAGATGTAGGCATGTATCCCAAGCAGAATAATTCAAGCGGGGATGGCTTAGGTAGACTTTCTAGACAAGGAAATTCATGGGAGACTGGAGTAGGTAGGCTTTCCACACAAGGAAATTCAAGGGAGAATGGAGTAGGTAGGCTTTCCACACAAGGCGATTCAAGGGAGAATGGAGTAGGCAGGCTTTCCACACAAGGGCTTGAAAGGGAGAATGGAGTAGGTAGGCTTTCCACACAAAGGGTTGAAAGTAGTTCTTTTGGAGTCATGGCTCCCATGCAGAGTGCTAGCAGTGGACATCCACTACTCTTTCAGCCATAGGTACCTCATAACAACTGAAGATTATTTTCAATATTCATACACATGATAGTATTAAAGTCTACACTTTATCAAAGGTTGTAGTTGAAAGTTGGTGCCCTACATTTGGTAATAATCCACAAAGTCATCCTCAAATGTAGAACACCCAATACACATCGTCATCGGTGTCTTTGACACAAAGAAATCATCGTTTAAATGAGGTGAACCTTATTAGCAAATTTCTATATCAGTGTCTTTCACTACTTCAAAAATCCACAAGATACCATTGATTGCATCTTAATATTGAACTTTTGTTGATAGAACTAAAAAAAAGCATGATGGACTAATGTTTGGTTCATTAATATGTATGTTTTCATCAAATAATTTTGTTTGCAAGTCCAGGATAATTATGTCTCTTAGAAAGTTGACCTATCAGTCCATTTCAGGTTTGAATAGACACTCGAACAGTTGAGTTCTAGGAAGTGGCAACTCGACCAATTGGTCCATTTCAGGTTTGAACAGACACTCGATCGGTCGAGTTCTGTGAAGTGGTAACTCGACCGATCGAGTGTCTGTTGGGAATTTTGACAATTTGGATTTGGTTGGTTAAACCATGTATTTTTATGTCCCGAACATTTTTCTAAGATTAATTACAAGTCATACATTCATTACAAGTGATTATAAAAATTATTCTACATCATTTGGGCCTTGAGTCAACAATATGGCATATTCTACTTTGCACTCACTCTGATCCCTTTTTTGTATTTATATTGATAGGGTAGAATTTCTTTTAATGATGGATTTCAACCGACAATGCACTTTGGAGTAGAACAAAACTGAAATATAAGGGTAACTTGTTTTTTATACTATGATTTATGTATAAAATTTAAATTCTATTAATATAATGATTTGTTATTTTTAGGAGAAGAATACTCAAGTATCCAACCGTATGAGGCCTGACATTGATGAAGAGCACCACACCATTTGAAGGAATATGGAGAAAATACAGATCTTAAGAGTTTCTAGCATGATATGTTGATTGTCATCAATCTCAAATTTTAGAACCATATGTATTCATTATTTATATCAACATTGAGCACACAATGTATGGATAATATTTTGCTTCATTAATAGAAATCGGTTTGAGGTGATTTAACATTTTTATGTGTCATTTTGGTGTTGAAACTTCTTATGATGTCATGTGACTCTTATAAAAATATTGCTTGAGGTTATATATACAAAGTTTGCATTTAAAATTAATTAACATTCAACAAATCATTCAATAAATCAATAACCAAATCATTTACAATAAAACCTCACAAATATATTAATGAAGGTCTTTAGTCCCTGAAAAATGAGATCCAGATTGGCCATCACAATTGCATTGATGACGACCACATAGCCTCTCAAAAATAATATTAATGAAGGCATTATCCCTTCAAAAATATATTCTCCAGGACCATCAAGTCCCTCAAAAATGTATTTATGAGAACTAAACATGCCCTCAAAAATGTATTTATGAAGGCTAAAAAGTCCCTTAAAAATGTATTTATGAAGGCTAAATAGTCCCTCAATATAACATTCTTGAGGGTCAGTTGGTCTGTGACAATTGTATTCGTGAGGGCCACTGGTATTTGTCATGTGAGTTCTCTTCACGAACCATTTTTGAGGGCTAGACTCACAACCATCCCTATTTGTGAGGGCCTATAGAGAGGGGTTTGTGACAGGACTCACTCATGAATAATGGACCAATTTTTACTAGTATATCCATGACAAACTCTTATCTTAAGGTGAATCCTAGTTCTTTAAGATGATACACACGTCTAATTATATTGAGCACATGTTATTCTACTGAGGTTCCCTCTGTTATCTTAGACTCAAAAAGCACTTTCATGATATCATCCCTTTCTTGCTTTTTAAGGCCAAGATTCACTTTCTTAATATGTGTTACCATCTCGAGAATCTCCATGTCCTTGCACTGTTCATGCAATTCATAGTTCATGTAGCTAAGCATAAGGTACTTTGTCTCTAAGGCATCATTGACATGCTTCCTGTAAGCATCCACTTGCACCCTAGGCGCATCAGGAGAAGGTATTTCTATCACTGGTTTGTCAAGTACGTAGAGTTTGCACTCTTCATTGAGAAACCTTCTCAAATTCCAAGAGCGGTCATGGATTTTTGTCTCATCAAATTTTTCCTTCTTAAGGAATGATCACAATACGTATTTGTTTTTCATTTGATTCTACAAGAGACAATTTTCATTTATCAAAAACTTTGATTTTATTTGAAAATTTGACAATATCAATTAGGTATTGAATTAATTATTGCTCCCACTATTTTATTCAAATTGATATCCCTCACATATCAATTTGGAATATTGCAACGTATAATATTCTAATGGGACAGATCCAAGATAATTCAACTATGACCCAACCAACATTAGCATTCATAGTCAATTATCATGGTAGGCATCTGTTGGGATCATATTCAGTTCTAGATAGATGATATGTGCAACTTATTACCATAATCATCTACATGCTTCTAGGACTAGACAATCTAAGAATCACCAGTTAAACTTGACCCAAAAGACAACATGATAATAATGCACCCTGCTATGGCTAAACCTACATTACTTCCATCACACTTCCACAAGATAGAAAGTGCACCATGCAATGGCGTAACCTACGCTTTGTCAATCAATATTTTCCTGTGTGCCACTTTTGAAAAGAATCTAATACGTGATATTTTATTTTAGGTAGTTTTTATTTATAACTACATATACTTTATCCAATCACCACGTATATAGTATGTATCATATACATGCTATATACCAAGACAAAAACATGCAATATACAAAAGTGATGGTTATGATCAGCCTAATGTATTTCCTTGGAGCCAGAAGAAATTACCACAACCTAGATTAAATCACATGCAAAAACCTATTGTTGATGAAGATCCTTGCTTGCCAATCTGGGTTGATCGGTTTAACCCTTGAACCAACCAGCTCACCTCTTGTTCAATCATTTGGTTGTCTCACCATTCGTTCGGTGCTGTCATTCCACCTTCTGATGGCTCCTCCAATAGATTGGTTCGGTCCACCAGCCGATTAGTTCAGTTCATCCATGTGGTCCTCCTGTCGATTGGCTCGCCCTCAGGACGTTCATCTAGCATCATTCAAGCATCTTGCTTCTTCATCATAATGGGAAAATAAATGATCCTACTATTACATGATTGTAGGGAAACCTCGAGTTACATTTTCAGGGAGAAAAGATAGGAGAGATACGATTTTACATTGGGAAGAGAAAATAGAGGTTTGGTTCGCAGACAGAGATAAAATAGGATTAACCAACCTCACAATTATGCACAAATAATAGGGATTATTGTCCATAACCATGCTACACATCCACCACAAAAAATAGTTTTTAGGGAGATGCGTGTAAATTGCATATATATATATATATTAGTTTGGAATTATCATGTTATTTGATTGGGAAAAGTTATTCACATCGCATGTAATAATTAAATGATGAAAACAAAATCTGATTATACCGATTATCCCAAAATATAGTAAATTAACATGGCTCTGATACCATTGTAGGGAAGTATAGCTACAAAATAGGTAGTGGAAACAAAAATGTTACTACCATATTCCCCATAAACTAGCAGACTGCGCTAATAACTATAAGATGGGAAGTATGATTTTGAGGATATTATTGGTCCTAGAGCAAGTCCAACAACATATCCTTGTCATTGTAGATGCACAACTATCTTCTTGTAGTTGCATTGGGACTCGTCTGACTACTCTTGCATGAACAACAAACTTGAACGTTGTTACCTATAATAGCTTCACTCGTCATGGACTACTGGCAAACATCTCCCTCCTTAGAGATGGGTAAAGGCTACCTTGTCTCTAGAGAAGTCCACATAGACATCCTAGAACTCCTGTCATCTTATTGGAATAGATAGGAAGGAGTTATCCCTCCTGTTGGCATATTAATCACCAACTTTCACTCCCATAACAATGATTCTCAGTTGTTCTCTCCCTTACTATCCCTCCCTAGTCAGGTATCACTTGATTGGACTCTATTGGTTACCACAAATAGAGAGGACAACAATTTTTAGAGCAGTTGATTCTCAATTGTCTGTGTTGTATTTTGGGAATCCCCAATACCCCTCTATTTATAGGAGGGGTTTGGGTTAGGATTCCCAGTCTATGTGGGAGTGGAAGGGACTGTAGGATCTTAAATTTTTGAAACTTGTAAGCCTCAAATCAATTGGTTGGCAGCTGAGACGATCATCTACCGATCGTCTCTCGTATAGAGATGATCATTTTACAGTATCCTAATTGCATATGAATTTGGAAATTCATTTTTGATTAATGTAAAACATTAATTTTTTGTGTCAATAGAATTGAGCACTCAAAATAATCAATCTTTCTCACGAATTTGGGAAAGTTTCTAGAACCTTCTATCGGCCAAAATGAGCCAATCAGTTCACCATGTGAACCAGTCATCTCTCTCTACCCGAGCCGATCAGTTCACCCAGTGAGGTGATTGGTTAGTGCCTATTTTGTCCATAACATTAGCCAATTCAGTTCCAATCAACTTGATACTTCAAATGACTGTCTCAACACTTATGGCGATCATTTGATACTCCAAAATGCCATCTCAATCAGTAAGTCGATCAGTTGGTAGTGCAATCAGCTGATCGAATACCTAAACACTTTAGTAGTCAATTCAATACCATTCAAGATTAAACTCCTCTTCTAGATGAGTTCCTATGTGTGTGACCCTATAGGTCCCATATTACGTTGGCAGTGAATGTCCATAAAAACTTATGACATCACAAGTAATGAGCAGTGCCTAGTCGATCAATGCTACCCAAGTAAATAAAAAGTTGGAGAGCAACTTCAACCTACGATATGTATATGGTGTTACAATGTTTGTATAGTTCCTTTGCCACTGATATCCAGATTGAACTCGAGGCATGGAATAGTCACCCTCTTCAACATTTAGTCTTGTTCCTTGAACCAAGGCAAACTGTATGAAATATATGCAATCTTAATATCACTTATTGACTCAGATGTGCATGGCTATGCATTTCTCACTGTCGCTAGTAAAGAGGCCTAGGATATCATACTCCCGTAGGTGGGACAAATCCCACTTTGTCATTCACATTCTATCTCCATGTGTCACTATCACCCAAATGTCACCTTTATAATAACCCATTTTTAGGATTATGTTTGATGATGTCAAAGCATACCGAACGACATGTGATGAGTGTAGTGACTTAAGGTCTAAGAACCACAATCACCACCATCATTGTGAGAACTAAATATGACTTCCATGGTGATGGCTTCCATGTATTAGTCTCACAGTGGGTCTGTCAGATACACTATTCCCCAACATGTATTTGTGTGGTTGTTTAAATATCACCATATAATGACTAATAAGATTTTATCATTAACCAACTCACACTCTGATCTTATTGTTATTGTTGTCTATCTACCTTCCATAGTAACAACCAATCAAGGACATAAGAGAGTGTATACTCTTAACATCTGTATGATCTCATTCTTCCAAGTCACGTACTTGAAGACATATGTCATTCAGTAATATCATTCTCTAGATATTTATTATGTTACATCATTATCTCATAACTAAGTTTAACATAATAAATTGGAAGCTTGCCTTTTATTATTATTCAAATCATTTACATTCATGCCAGTACAATCAAAATATGATTGTCTCTCTGGACATACATACCAACAATCTACTAGGTTGGTGACCAAGTGGTGAGTTTGTATTGACTACCGTCATTTGAATGCTTCCACACTGAAAGATTATTTTTCACTCCCTTTCATTGATTAAATTCTTGAGTGTCTCACCTGCCACTCTCATTTCTGAAAATAATCAGATTTTTATCCAACCACATGACTAAAAAAAATCTACTTTCACTTGTCCCTATGGTACGTTTTCTTACTGTCGAATGCCTTTTGGGTTGTTCAATGCACCAACAACTTTCCAGAGATGTATGCTAGCCATTTTTCTAATTTGGTAGAGTAATGTCTCAAGGTTTTCATGGATGATTTTTCAGTGCATAGAGAGTCTTTTGAGGACTGCCTTGACAATCTCGATAAGGTTTTACAATGTGTGAAAAGACACTCACTTAGTGTTGAATTGGGAAAAGTGTCACATGATGGTGAGTGAGGGAATAGTCTTGGGACACACATTTTCCAACAAGGGAATGAAGGTTGACCCGGTTATAATAGAAGTCATCTCTAATCTACCTCCACCATCATTTGTGAAGGGGTGAGGAGTTTTCTAATACATGCCAAATTTTATTGATGCTTCATAAAATATTTCTCAAAATTCACAAAGCCGCTCTTCGAGTTGTTAGAAAAAGATGTTGAATTTAATTTTGATGAGTGGTGTTTGAAAGCATTTCATATGTTGAAGGAGAAACTAGTCTCTACACCTGTGGTGGAGGCTCCGGATTGGAGCCAACCATTTGAGTTGATGTGTGCTGCATCCGATTACACGGTAGGGACTGTTTTAGGTCAGCACAAAGACAAAAACCCCATCTTGAGTTATTATACATTGAAGACCCTTAATGATGCCCAACTGAATTATACAACCATAAAAAAAGAATTGGTGGCAATAGTTTTTCCTTTTAAAAGATTTTTCCAGTATTGGATAGGGGAAAGGGTCACTGTATGGTCTGATCACACAACAATTAAGTATTTGTTGGAAAAGAATGATGCCAAGCCTAGGTTGATTAGATGGATCTTGTTACTACAAGGGTTTGATATTGAAATTAAGGATAAATTAGGGACATAGAATGTGGTTGTAAATCATTTTTATAGCCTGGAAAGAATGTGGGAGAATGATCTTGTTATACCTATAGTTGAAGAGTTTCCATATGAACAATTGTTTGCCATAAAGGCCAAGTACCCATGGTTTACAAACATTGTGAACTACTTGTCCTGTGGTGAGCTGGCCGGAGATTGGGGGTATCAAGATAAGAAGAAGTTTTTCCATTCCTTAAGATACTATGTGTGGGATGATCCCATTTTTCTCAAACAATGTAGGGAAGGGATCTTGAGGAAATGTGTGCCTAAATATGAGGTGGGTAGTATCTTGGCACACTTTCACTCCCTACCTACCGGGGAACACCATGCTAGTTCAAAGACAATGACCAAATTGTTAGAGTGTGGATTTTATTGGCCAACTCTATTTAAGGATGCATATATTTTTGCTTCATTGTGATGCATGTTAACATACAAGTAATATATCAAAGAGACATGAGATGCCCTTAAACGTCTTTTAGGAAATTGAATTTTTTTGACTTGAGGGGAATAGAGTTCAAGGACCCTTTTGTGTCATCTAACTCTAATCTATATATATTGCTTGCTATTGATTATGTATCTAAGTGGGTGGAAGCAATTCCAACCCACACTAATGATGCTCAGGTGGTATGTAGATTTGTGAAAGACCATTTGTTTTGTAGGTATGGGATCCCAAGAGTGATAATAAGTGATGGTGGTTCTCACTTAACCAATAAAAAGTTTGGTGCCTTATTGAGTAAGTATGGGGTGAGACATAGATTAGAAACCCCATATCACCCACAAACCTAAGGAGAAGGTGAGGTGGCTAATGGGGAGATAAAGAAGATTTTAAAAAAGATAATCTCAACCAATATGACTAATTGGAGTATACAACTTAATGACACTCTTTGGGCATATAGGATAACCTACAAAATGCCAATAGGAACAAATTCTTTTAGGTTGGTCTATGAGAGAGCATGTCATTTTCTGGTGGAACTAAAACACAAAGCCAGATGGGCTTTGAGGAAATTGAATTATAATCTGGATGATGTAGGGAAGAAGCATAATGTTGGAACTCAATGAGTTAGATGAGCTCAGGGTGGATGCCTACGAAAGCTCTAGGATCTACAAAGAGAGTACAAAGAAGATCCATGACTACCAAATCTTGCACAAAGTGTTCACTCCGAGACAAAAGGTTCTCTTGTTCACTAGGATGAGGTTACGTCCTGGGAAATTAAGGTTTAGATGGAGTGGTCCATTTGTGGTAGTTAAGGCTTTCCCCCATGGGGCAATAGAGATTAGCTGGAGCTGAGCCATTACATGTAAATGGCCAGAGGCTGAAACATTATTTTAGGAGAGATTTGCCATGTATGGGAGAGGAGTTGAATCTCATTGAACTTCACTAGTTTGTTGTGATTTGGTATTCAAGACTAGGACGTAAAACAAGGGTGCTTGTTGGGAGGAAATCCAACCATCCTTTACCATTTTAGGATTTTTGTCCTCACATTCATGTTATTTACATTCTAGTTGCATTGTATTATTTTCATTATAAAAAGATGTCTTGATAATTTTGGTGTGGTTTACAGACAGAGAAAAAGTCCGTAGAACCAACTACATAGACTATATCATAAACACAATCACAGGGACAATAGGGTTGACTTAAAAAAAATCATTACTATCAACACACAACTCGGTAGGACCGATAGTTTGCAACATGGATATAAAAAATTCTGCTCGAAACTACCAACGTCGAGGTCAATAGCACCAAAGTTTTACAGAGACAATGCAAGTTAACTGAATCAGGCTCAATAATACTAAAACCCAAATCGGTAGTACAGATGGAAACCTACATGCTCCAGGTTTGGGATACCGATATATTTCTCGGAAGTATTGAAAATTATAAAGACTCAATACCACTAACACATCAGTCAGTAGTACTGACATCATTCAAAAGGGGCAAGCATACATCAGCTCGGTAGTACCTACACACTTGTATGTAGTACCGACATCCAGAAGAGTAGAGTTTGTGGGAGCACCATCAATGATCACAATTGGCCATATCCAATGGTCGATAGTACCGATCCAATGCACACCTTCAGTTGTAGGTACTACCAACACATGTCGATACTACCAACATGGGCAATATGCACACATGGGCATCAACGGATGAGGGATGTCAGTATCAACGGTTCCAACTAATGTGGATCGTCGGGGAGAAGTTTCTACTACTGACAATATCATTAGGACTACTGTTGTGATGCCTGAAGTCAACTTGTCAGCTATAAAAGGTAGGGTGTGGGTAGTGTTTCAATAACACTCACACCAAATCCTTTCCAAGAAGTGTGCAAGTGCTCCTGAGTGATGGAAGTCTTCATCGAGATCTTTCTCCTCCATCCCTTTCTTGTATCGAGCCGATGGCATCCAAGCAACCAGCTTTCTCGACAATAGGGAACACCACATTGGTTCCAAAGCTAACACACATTGATCACGTCAACACTGAGAAAAGGAAGATCTATGAAGAGATGATGGGAAGAGAGCTCATCCCAACACGAAATGGAGACTGTGCTTTCCTTGCTTCCATAGGCTTCACCAACAATATGCCCTGGGTCAGTGAAGGCCAGGAGATGGTGGGTGATCACCTCTTCTTCTGTGGTTGGCCCACTTACAAGGAAATCACATGTGATTTCTAGCATCTCTAGAGATATGTTGCATTCTCCAGAATGGGAATGGATGTGAAGAAGGATGGGTGAAGTTTTATCTCTTCAGCGCTGCCCATCACCTCACATTGAAGGAGTTCAATGACATTTATGGGTGGTCAATGGTGGACATTCTGTAAGGACCCTGACCTTTGTTTTGGGCTTACCCTGTTTGTTTTGCCTAAACCTTATGTTTGGTTGCCTGCTAATCATCTTTAGTAATGATTAGGGTTTGCTTGTGCTTAGTTGAGAGCTGGAGGTGCTACTTACAAAATAACATGAGTTGAGGTTGAAGAGAAAGTTTGTCACCTTAAGAGATGTATTTCTCTCTCTTTGCTTCCTCTAGGGTTGAGAGGAAGGTTTGGGCTCATGCTTTGAGTTGTCTTGCGCTTGGTTGAGCTCTTTTGGGCCTTGTTTTCCCTTTTTTGGGCCTTGCCATGCTTGGTTGAGCCCTGTATCAGGCAAGGGTGCTTTGTGTCTGCCATGGGGTATCGCCCATGGGGGTGTGTCAGCCTTTGACCTTTATTGACCTTCTTGCCTTGGTTGTGTCACCCTAGCTTGGACATGTGGCCGATCCTTGGTAGAGTAGTGGCATGGCATGTGCATGAGTTTTTCAAGGTGGTGAAACATATAGACAAGTATCCCTTGGTAAGGTGACACTTTGCCTTGGTTTAATCTTGAACCTCATCTATATATGCCTTGCCTTTCTCTTCCTTAGGAACCCTTTAGATCTTTGTTGCTCCTCTCTTCCTTAGTGCACGATACACCTCTCCCTTGCAACCTTGGTGTCTGATCCCCTTAAAGGAGTTCCCTTCTTCTTCTTTTAGCTTGGTGGACGAACCCTAGGTGGGTCTTGTTTCCTTGGTAAGTATCTTCCCTCTCTCCTTAGCATCTTCTTCTCCATCTTGCCTACACTTCGGGCATGGTGGTTATGCTTCTTGTTCCTTTTCTTGAGGTGGCTGAAGTAGTGTGCTTGGAGCTATGACCTTTGGAGCTTGAGGAGTTTGCTTAAGACAGGTTACATTACTTCTAACCCTAGCTATACTACCTTCTCTATCTTGCATGTTTCATATATGTTGATGATCGGCCATTGCATGTTATGTATCTTGCTCTAGTACATGTTGTTGATCTTGGGGACATAATGAGCTTGATGTTGTTGAAGTTATTGATGGTCTATGTGCCTTTACACCTAGTTGGCCGAACCAAGGTTTAGGGTTTCCTTGTTGAGCAACACTCTTTTCTCTCCATGGTCTAGAGAAGTGAGTTTGAGCTCTAGTAATATGGGCAATACCCCTCTCTCAATTAGGTTGAGAGGTGAGCTTATATTCTAGTTGCTTGAGAAACACCCTCCTCTCACCATGGATTAGAGAGGTGAGCTTTTGGATAGATGATGACCTATGTTGAGGTGGATCTTTGCGGTGGCCTGACTTGTGATAGAGGTTGTGCAAAACCCCTCTCTCTTGGTTGTTAAGAGGTGAGCTGACCTTCGTGATCAATTAGGGTTTGATGCCCTTATGATTGAGGTTGAAGATGATATTGTGGGGTTGTGCCTTGCACGATATGACCTTGGAGTTGTGCTGCTCGATAGCCTTGTTTGGAGTTGTACCCATGGGCGACATACCTTGTTGAGATAGTTGGCTTGGTGCCCGTTATGCTTTGGTTGATATAGAGCCTCAACCCTAGCTTGGGTGTTAGAGTTGCTTGGGCGACATGAGTTGTCTACCCTTGTGGCATGATATGTTCTTGAGGTGGAATCCTTCATAGATATGTTTTCTTGAGCGTTAGGTTGATCCTTGTATCCTTTGTCCGATATCCCTAGTGGAGATAATGATGGGTGATACACCTGGTATAGGTGGCTGCCTGAAACACCTAGTAGAGAGGATTGGATGATACACCATATATAGAGGATGCCTGATGCATCCCTTATCTTGTGATGGTCTTAGCCGATAGACTTTGATAGCTTGGTGCCCGACACAACCTTGGCCATTATCCTTGTCTTGATGAGCTTGGGTGATGTGGTATGGTGCCCATGATGGCTTTGGCCGATACCACCATGTCCTAGTTGAACTTTGACTTATATGAAGTGTTGGACGATATGGATTCATGCCCGACATGCTAACACTAGATGTTGGCCGATATGATGCTTCATGGCCATGCACGACACCTTTCTTGGGTGTCATGGGTAACCTGGCTGATAGGGTTAAACCTCGGATGATGCTGAGATGGTTGCACGATAGGGTCGCCTAGGGCGACACCCATTTGGTAGATATGGCTCATGTTGAAGGTTATCCGATAGTGAAACCTAACCCTAACCCTAGCTTGGTGCATGTTAGACCCTTGGCAGATAGCCATGGTAGTGCATCCCGTTATACCTTGATGATGGATGCCCAACACCATGAGTGCTAATGGAACCTTGATGCATGATAAAGAATGTGTAGTGATTGGCCGATATGGTGGTGAGTTGTCTTAGGATTGGAAATCCTAGCCGTAATACCTTTGGTAATGGTATTTCTATATTGGGTACACCCTTTGATGAGGGATGACGTTGCTCGCCATGCTTAGTGAGGATTGCAGGAGTTTTGGTGAGGGTTCTGCTAACTCAGAATGTATATAGTTGATGGTTCTCTTTTAGTAATGATAATACAAGTAAATTATGTGATCACCTTGAATCCTACAAATATGTTGATAAGTTAAAATAATAGATTGTGAACCAGGAAGCTTGGAAGCTTATGATGTTGCTACACATGTTGATATGACACATGCATATGGTTACAAGTGTAAGGCATACTATATGCCCATGATTGATGATAATACTATGGATGATAAAGCTTATGTGTGATGTACTCATGGATGCTTCTTTATACTTGATATTATAATAATAATTCTATTACTCCATGATGGCTTCAATTATCTCTATGAATGGGTATACTAACCATGCAAGTATTTCATGTGGATTCATAGCCTGGTAAGAGCTATGAGACACATGTGCTGGAATAGCACCATGTGGTAATATGGCAACAAGTTGATAGGTATGAGGACTTGATATAAGGTTTAGTGCCTAGTGAGGTGTTATCCTCTGATGATGATATAAGGGATGCATTTCCATGATGCAGATGCATGATTGTGATGCCTTGAGAGGCAATGGTTGATATCATGAGGGATTGAGGTCCCAAGACAATATGTTGATGGCAATGATGATGTAATTATATAAGACTGTGTTTATACTTTTTTTTACCTCAACAATTGGCTTAAAATATACTAATCAATTATAGATGAACATATTATGTAGTTGCCCTGGCCATAGATCAATTACTGTCAGTATTTGGTGATGGTGAAATAGGTTTATCCGGCGTGATTACCTGGAGCGCATATTGTTGAATATGTGAGGTTTCCCCTAGCCTAAACTTGGAGGGTTTGAGTGCAACTGCGGTTGCAGACTCAGGACATATGGAGCATGGTGAACAGACCCATGACTCAAGATGTGTGATGATGATAATGATGCATTCATGGCTTGAATGTATGTACTTGCACCTATGATGAGGTGAGCTAAAGATATGGGTAGCTTGCAGAGCTGACCTAGAGGCTGAGGCCCCATAAGCATAAGACTGCAGTCTTGCTTGATGAGTCGTGTACTGACCGTGAGAAGGTGAGGTCATGGAGTCCGGATCTTCTTAGACCTTGTGTGGCATCGGATTGGGCTTAGTAGCCAATGGTTGGAGTGGATCAGGGAAGGCTCACTTCCTCAGGGCATAATAAAACGTTATCCAGCTGAATAAGTATACCTTGCTTAGAGCAAAATACGAAACATTGACTGATGCCTTGCTTATAAAGCTGTTCTAGTTGAACTATGCAGTTGTGCGTACGATCCTTATATCTTGTGATAAGTTCTTATAAAGCTTATATTGTCAATCATCTTCCATAAAGAAATACTTGATTATATGCCTCCCAGATATCTTGGTAAGCCTGTTGGTAATAATATCTTTGTTCAGTATGTTTCTCTTGTTATACGCTTTATCAGTTATCTTCTTTAACTAGTTTATAGTTGTGGCAGGGAGTTATGTTTCTCGCTGGGACTGTGTGTCTCACCCCGCTGGTTAACACCCTTTTTAGGTGATCGCTCTAGATGTGGTGGTGGTTGTGGGGTTGCGGCCGAGAAGCAAGAAGAGTAGTAGAAGGCAAGAGTTGGACATGCTATTGTTTTGGTGGTTTTGTAGTAGAGTCCTAGAGCCATCCTTGTACTCTCAGGTCCTCGGAGGTGTTTTGACGATGTTCGAGACGTCTAGCTGTTGTAATTTTTGGTATATCTTGTTGTTGGCTGTACGTGGCCGTTATGTATGTATAAATAGGTGTTGAACTCTGGTGCCGACAGTACAACTAGTTCTGATAAGCTGTGGACCTATAATAGGGCTTGTGAATGTTTATATAACATGTCTTTCTACAGGATCTGGATGCAACAGTTCTCTCATGTATGATTTCTACAATTGGTTTTAATTATCCAGTGTTTTCGATAATATGAGGTTCCACACATTTTTGTGTGTCATCTCATTATCTGTGTGATGGCGGGGTGTCACAGTTGGTTTGGTATCAGAGCTCTAGGTTCGCTGAGTTTACAGGGATCTAGGACTAGGTTTGTGTCTGTTCTTGTGAGCTTTCTAGATTTTTTTACAATAACCTTCTGCTCTCAGTAGAAGATAAAGCTTAAAGATGTCTGGAAACCATGAAGAACATGCTATTGAGAGTAGTGATGCTGCATCAGTTGATGGAGCAGAAGGGTAGGAAAATGAAGATCGGGGGCCTGAGGTCCCCCAACTTGACCCAACCATTCTCGAAAATCCTTCCTACCAACAACCTATGGGGCAGATGATGGCTACGATGAATCACATGGTGGAAAGGTTTCCAGTGCCTCAACCAAGTGCACATGCTCGCCATGGTGAAGCATCGGGTATTGGGAAGACCTTTGAGCGGTTTCACCGAGTCAGAGCTTCAGATTATGCTGGGACGGCTGATCCAGCGGATGCCGATCTGTGGCTGATAGGTCTTGAGTAGGCCTTTAAGATTCTTGACATCCCCGAAGCAGCAAAGTCAAGCACACTATCTACCTTCTGAAGGGTAGTGCTAGCCACTGGTGGGCCATCGAGGAGGAGAAGTGACCCGGTGAGGAGATCAGTTGGGAGGTTTTTCGGCAAGATTTCATCAGCAGATACTTTCTAAAGATGTATCTGGACGAGAAGATCAACCAGTTTGAGCATCTACACCAAGGAACGATGAGCATCACCGAGTACGATGCCAAGTCCATGGACTTGCTGAGGTTTTTCCCTCACATGGTAGTAACTGATGAAGAGCAGATCAGGCAGTTTGAGAAAGGTTTGAGTGCTGAGATGTCGACACATGCTGCTGCTTTAGAGAATCGAGAATGGTTTGCCACGTTTGTGGATTCCATCCGTAGGAATGAATGGTCTGTCAGGGAGAAGAGGGAGTCCATGACCAGAAAAGGCCTTTTCAGTTCCAGGGACAGAGATTTGGTGGCTTTAAGAAGCCAAGGTTTTTAGCACCTTCCATGATGTAGAGTTCTCGTGCACCGTCACAATGGTCCCCTAGTAAGGGAAGAGGATATATTTCATTGTCGTTGAAGACACATAGTACAACTTCTGTGGTAGTAATAAAGTCATCTAGACCGTAGACAGAAGGCAGGTAATGTTATCATTGTAGACAAATGAGACATTTAAAGTCAAATTGCCCAAGAAGAGATGTTGAGGTAACACAACAACTAAGATAGAATCAACCAGGATCAGATAGACATCAACCCAGTGGTAGCAGAGGGTGAGGACGCGGTCAAACATCGCAAGAAGGATCTTCTGCTCAAGGAAGTAGAGGATGTGGACAACAATCAACAACTCGATTCTATGCTATGAGTCAGCCGAAGGAGATAGTCAATCCACGAGTGGTGACATGTCAGATGGAGTTATTACATTCTGATTTGTCTTCTTCTTGCTTTATATCTGTTTTGGTTGACCCCGGTGCTACGTACTCTTTTATCGCACATAGTCTGCTTGATAGTTGTCCTTTACATGTTAGTTGTAAGACAGATAGGCTGTTGTTAGAAACCCCTCTTGATGGTTCCTCAATGCTTCGAGAGGAGTGTCCATCTTGTGTCTTATCTTTTTCGGGACACAATATACAAGTGAATCTTATACCACTTGATATGCATGGATTCGATGTGATCCTTGGGATGGATACCTTAGAAAAGTATAAGGTTGTGTTGGATTGTGGTTCCAAGCAGGCAGTGTTTGATGACAACGGAGAGAAGTGGATCTTCCAAGGAGATAGGAAGATTCTTTTGACATGTCTAGTGTCAGCACTGGTGGCATAAAAGTTGCTGCGACAAGGTTTTAAGGATTTCTTAGCTCACATTGTGGATACCAAGACGAAAGGTCCTAGCCTTGAGGAGGTAACGGTTGTCTGAGAGTTTGCAGATGTGTTTCCTGATGAGTTCCCCGGTGTTCCCCCACCCCGAGAGATTGATTTTGAGATCAATCTGGTACTATAAACACAACAAGTTGCACAGACACCATATAGGATGGCTCCAGTAGAGATGGCAGAGTTGAAGAGACAGTTATAAGAGTTATTGGATAAAGGTTTCATCCGACCAAGCACGTCGCCTTGGGGTGCTTCAGTGTTGTTCTTTAAGAAGAGGGACAGGTCAATGCGGTTATGTATAGATTACCGGTAGTTGAACAAAGTCACGATTAAGAATAAGTACCCATTACCGAGGATAGATGATCTGTTCGATCAACTATGTGGCGCTATAGTGTTCTCAAAGACCGACCTACGGTCTGGATATCATCAGTTGAGGATTAAGGCAGACGACATACCAAAGTCAGCATTTAGGATGATGTATGGTCACTTTGAGTTTGTGGTTATGACGTTTGGGCTAACCAATGGACCTGCTACTTCCATGGACTTGATCAACCGAGTGTTCCATCCGTTCCTAGATCAGTTTGTTGTAGTCTTTATAGATGACATTTTGATCTGTAGTCAGGATAGGCAAGAGCATGAACGACATCTTTGACAAGCTTTGACTCTTCTTCGCCACCATCAGTTATATGCCAAGTTCAATAAATGTGAGTTCTGGTTGAAGGAAGTGACTTTCTTAGGTCATGTGATATCTGTAGAAGGAGTCCGGGTGGACCCTAAGAAGGTGGAGGTATTGTAGATTGGGAGCAACCAAAGACGCCGACGGAAGCTCATAGTTTTCTGGGTTTGGCAGGATACTACTGGAGGTTTATCAAGGACTTCAGTGCAATCACATTGCCGATGATAAAGCTGACTAGGAAGAATGTACCTTTTGGTTGGGAAGATCATTGTTAGCAAGCTTTCCAAAGTTTGAAGGAGAAGCTGACTAGTGCTCCAGTGATAGTACTGCCAGAACCTGGGAAGGGCTATGTTGTTGTAACATACCGAATCTTAAACCCTACCCTAGAACTTTTACCTTTTGGTAATTTTCCAAACAAGGTTGAGGTGAGGATGATCCTAATAATATAATGCATGAAAAATGTAAATAATATGTCACATAATTCATTTGGTGATAATAAGATGATAAATAACTTAATTGGATGCATAATGTTGTTAATGGGCCTATAATGGGCTAGATGATAGAACCCATGTAAGAAAGTCTCAAAATAAAGAATAGACTTCAAATTCATAATCTACACATCGAAATAAGCCTACATGTCAATTTTCATTTAAATTGAACAACCTTGAAAATAATATGGTAATTTAGGAGAGAGAAATTGCCTAAAAGGTGTAATTAATAAATAAATATAATATTTGACTCCAAAAGAGGAAAATAATCTTTGATTCGTGATCTACATAATAAATATAGCCTTTGGGTGAATTTTTATCCAATTTGGAGAAAGTTTGCTTAAAAGGTTAAATCAGGAGAGAGAAAGTGTGTAGAATCTCCAAAATATTAATTAAATATGCAAACAACTCCAATATGTAAAATTGATGGAAAATTCGTATTCAATACATTAAATATGACTTGTGTGTCAAGTTTCATAAAATTTGGATAATTATAAAGCCATTAATGAAAGAAGAAAGAGAAAATATATTAATTGATTTATTTAACACATTAAAAGTTTCCAAAAGGCAAAACTAAGTGCATAGTCAGAATCTACATGCCTTTATTGGCCTCTGTGAAAAATTTGGTTTAATTTGGATAATGTTTGGACTGGAGGTTTTATTATTCAAATTTTTAGTAGAGAAGAGGTTTCACTTCTTTACAGTTGTTTTCTGTGATGCTTCCAAGAAAGGCTTAGGTTGTGTACTGATGTATGAAGATCATGTGGTTTCTTTTGCTTTGCGTCAGCTTAAGAAACATGAGGAGAACTATCTGACACATGATTTGGAGTTGGAAGTGGTGGTCCATGCATTAAATATTTAGAGACACTATCTTTCTGGGGAAGTGTGTCAGATCTTTACAGATCATAAGAACTTGAAGTACATCTTTTCATAGAATGAGCTGAATATGCGACAACGTCGTTGGATGGAGCTAATAAATGATTATGATTACACCATTGAGTATCATCCTGGTAAGGCAAATGTGGTAGATGATGCACTTAGCAGAAAGTCTTCTTCTCTCCCCACGAAGAAAGCACTATTGAGTTCCTTGGTATGCCATAGGTAGGATATGTTTGTCTCCTTGTGGCAGATGAATGTGCAGTTGGAAGTTTCCTTATTGGCAGGACTGTTGGCACAAATGCA
Organism: Alisma plantago-aquatica; assembly: GCA_963693085.1. Taxonomy (NCBI): domain Eukaryota; kingdom Viridiplantae; phylum Streptophyta; class Magnoliopsida; order Alismatales; family Alismataceae; genus Alisma; species Alisma plantago-aquatica. The sequence continues at coordinate 73,357,642 of OY856409.1, read as the reverse complement.
AGTCAAGCCTATGCTGAGACAGTAGATCAAAGATGCACATCAGGCGGATGATACAGTACAGTTGATTAGATCAGAGCTTGGTAGCGAAAAGCGTGATGGGTTCCATGAGTCTGAGGATGGACTAGTTTACTATCATGGTAGGATGGTGGTCCCCGATGTTGACAATCTAAGGAAGCTAGTACTCGAGGAAGCACACACATCGATGTATGTTATGCATCCAGGAGTCACCAAGTTGTATCATAATCTGAAGGACCTGTATTGGTGGTCTGGATTGAAGAAAGATGTAGCTAATTTGTGGCTAAGTGCGCAATATGTCAGCAAGTTAAAGCTGAACATCAGAAACTGGCAGGTACGTTGCAACCCATGCCGATACCACAGTGGAAATGGGATCACATAAACATGGATTTTGTAGTAGGTCAACCAATAATAGCTAGTAATCATGATTCCATTTGGGTAATAGTGGACAGGCTGACAAAATCTGCCCATTTCATACCAGTAAAGATGACATATACAGCTGAGAAGCTTGCTCGGGTGTATGTGGTTGAGATAGTGCGCCTGCACGGTGTACTAGCAACGATAGTTTTCGATAGAGGTCCTCAGTTCACAAGTCATTTTTGGGAACAGTTGCACAAAGTGTTGGAAACGCAGTTGAGGTTCAGTACCGCCTTCCACCCACAGACAGATGGATAGTCTGAAAGGACTATTCATACTTTGGAAGATCTTCTACGAGCTTGTGTTTTGAAGTTCCTAGGCAGTTGGGACATGTATCTTAGATTGATAGAGTTCGCTTATAACAATAGTTATCAGCGGAGTATTGACATGGCTCCTTATGAGGCTCTATATGGAAGGAAGTGTAGATCCCCTTTATGCTGGTATGAGTCTGGTGAGTATCAGCTTTTGGGTCCTGAGTTAGTACAACAGACAATAGAAAAGATCAGAGTGATACATCAAAAGTTGAAAATAGAATAGGATAGATAGAAGTCTTACGCAGACCATCACATAAGACCTTTAGAGTTCCAAGTTGGAGACAAAGTGTATCTCAAGGTCTCACCTTGGAAAGTCGTGCTAAGGTTTGTCCGAAAAGGTAAACTGGCACCCAGGTATATGGGGCCATACCCGGTAATAGCACGTGTTGGCAAGGTAGCTTTCAAGTTAGAGCTGCCGCCAGAGTTGCACATGTTGCATCTAGTGTTCCATGTTAGTATGCTAAAGAAAAGTCATCCAGACACAGGGACAGTGATACATCCAGTTGAGGTTTAACCTGATGAAGACGTGACTTATGAGGAGGGTCTGGTGGCGATCCTTGACAGAAGAGGAAGGACCTGGTTCTTGTAAAGGTTCTTTGGCATCATCGTGGTGTTAAGGAAGCCATGTGGGAGCTTGAGGAAGATATGAGGCGGAAGTATCCCTCATTTTTCTCTTCGGATTTTGGGGATGAAATCCCTTTTTAGAGGTTTATGGCTTGCAAGGACCCTGACCTTCATTTTGGGCTTACCCTGTTTGTTTTGCCTAAACCTTGTGTTTGGTTGGCTGCTAATCATCTTTAGTAATGATTAGGGTTTGCTTGTGCTTAGTTGAGAGCTAGAGGTGCTACTTGCAAAATAACATGAGTTGAGGTTGAAGAGCAAGTTTGTCACCTTGAGAGATGTCTTTCTCTCTCTTTGATTCCTCTAGGGTTTAGAGGAAGGTTTGGGCTCGTGCTTTGAGTTGTCTTAGGCTTGGTTGAGCTCTTTTGGGCCTTATTTTACCTTTTTTGGGCCTTGCCTTGCTTGGTTGAGCTCTGTATCGGGCCAGGGTGCTTTGTGTCGGCCATGGGGTATCGCCCATGGGGGTGTGTCGGCCTTTGACCTTTGTTGACCTTCTTGCCTTGGTTGTGTCACCCTATCTTGGACATGTGGCCGATCCTTGGTTGAGTAGTGGCATGGCATGTGCATGAGTTTTGCAAGGTGGTGTAACGTGTGGACAAGTGTCCCTTGGTAAGGTGACACCTTGCCTTGGTTTAACCTTGAACCTCATCTATATATGCCTTACCTTTCTCTTCCTTAGGAACCCTTTAGCTCTTTGTTTCTCCTCTCTTCCTTAGTGCACGATACACCTCTCCCTTGCAACCTTGGTGGCCAATCCCCTTGAAGGAGTTCCATTCTTCTTCTTTTAGCTTGGTGGCTGGACCCTAGGTGGGTCTTGTTTCCTTGGTAAGTATCTTCCCTCTCTCCTTAGCATCTTCTTCTCCATCTTGCCTACTCTTTGGGCATGGTGGTTATGCTTCTTGTTCCTTTTCTTGAGGTGGCCAAAGTAGTGTGCTTGGAGCTAGGACCTTTGGAGCTTGAGGAGTTTTCTTAAGGCGGGTGACATAACTTCTAAGCCTAGCTATACTACCTTCTATATGTTGCATGTTTCATATATTTTGATGATCGGCCATTGCATGTTATGTAACTTGCTCTAGTACATGTTGTTGATCTAGGGGACATAATGAGCTTGATGTTGTTGATGTTGTTGAAGTTGTTGATGGTCTATGTGCCTTTACACCTAGTTGGCCGAACCATGGTTTAAGGTTTCCTTGTTGAGAAACACTCTTTTCTCTCCTTGGTCTAGAGAAGTGAGTTTGAGATCTAGTAATATGGGCAATACCCCTCTCTCGATTAGGTTTAGAGGTGAGCTTATATTCTAGTTTCTTGAGAAACACCCTCCTCTCACCATGGATTAGAGAGGTGAGCTTTTGGATAGATGATGACCTAAGTTGAGGTGGATCTTTGTGGTTGCCCGACTTGTGATAGAGGTTGTGCAAAATGCCTCTCTCTTGGTTGTTGAGAGGTGAGCCGACCTTCATGATCAGTTAGGGTTTGATGCCCTTGTGCTTGAGGTTGAAGATGATCTTGTGGGGTTGTGCCTTGCACGATATGACCTTGGAGTTGTGCTACCTGATAGCCTTATTTGGAGTTGTACCCATGGGCGACATACCTTGTTGAGATAGTTGGCTGGGTGCCTATTATGCTTTGGTCGATATAGAGCCTCAACCCTAGCTTGGGTGTTAGAGTTGCTTGGGCGACATGAGTTGTCTACCCTTGTGGCATGATATGTTCTTGAGGTGGAATCCTTGGTAGATATGTTTGCTTGAGCGTTAGGTTGATCCTTATATCCTTTGGCCGATATCCCTAGTGGAGATGATGATGGGTGATACACCTGGTAGAGGTGGCTACCCGAAACACCTAGTAGATAGGATTGGACGATACACCATATATAGAGGATGCACGATGCACCCCTTATCTTGTGATGGTCTTGGCCGATAGTATTTGATAGCTTGGTGCCTGACACAGCCTTGGCCGTTATCCTTGTCTTGATGAGCTTGGGCAATGTGGTATGGTGCCCATGATGGCTTTGGCCGATACCACCATGTCCTAGTTGAACTTTGACTTATATGAAGTGTTGGACGGTATGCCTTCATGCCCGACATGCAAACCCTAGATGTTGGCTGATATGATGGTTCATGGCCATGCACAACACCTTTCTTGGGCATCATGGGTACCCTAGCCGATAGGGTTAACCCTTAGATGATGCTGAGACTGTTGCATGATAGGGGCGCCTTGGGCGACACCCCTTTGGTCGATATGGATCATGTTGAAGGTTAGCCAATAGTGAAACCTAACCCTAACCCTAGATTGGTGCATGCTAGACCCTTGGCTGATAGCAATGGTAGTGCTACCCGTTATACCTTGATGATGGCTTCCCAACACCATGAGTGCTAATGGAACCTTGATGCATGATAGAGAATGTGCAGTAATTGGCCGATATGGTGGTGAGTTGCCTGAGGATTGGAAATCCTAGCCGTAATACCTTTGGTAAGGGTATTGTTATACCGAGTACACCCTTTGATGAGGGATGGTGCAGCTCGCTATGTGTAGTGATGATTACAGGAGTTTTGGTGAGGGTTCTGATAACCCGAAATGTATATAGTTGATGGTTCTCTTTTAGTAATGATAATACAGGTAAATGATGTGATCACCTTGAATCCTACAAATATGTTGATAAGTTAAAATAATAGATTGTGAACCAGGAAGCTTGGAAGCTTATGATGTTGCTACACATGTTGATATGACACATGCATATGCTCACAAGTGTAAGACATACTATATGCCCATGATGGATAATAATATTGTGGATGATAAAGCTTATGTGTGATGTACTCATTGATGCTTCTTTATACTTGATAGTATAATAATAATTCTATTAATCCATGATGGCTTCATTTATCTCTATGAATGTGTATACTAACCATGTAGGTATTTCATGTGGATTCATAGCCTGGTAAGAGCTATGAGACACGTGCTGGAATAGCACCATGTGGTAATATGGCAACAAGTTGATAGGTATGAGGACCTGATATAAGGCTGAGTGTCTAGTGAGGTGTTATCCTCTGATGATGATATAAGGGATGCATTTCCAGGATGTAGATGCATGATTGTGATGCCTTGAGAGGTAGTGGTTGATATCATGAGGGATTGAGGTCCCAGAACAATATGTTGATGGCAATGATGATGTAATTCTATAAGACTGTGTTTATACTTTGTTTTACCTCAACAATTGGCTTAAAATATACTAATCAATTATAGATGAACATATTATGTAGTTTCCCTGGCCATAGATTCATTACTGTCAGTATTTGGTGATGGTGAAATAGGTTTATCCTGCGGGATTATCTGGAGCGCATATTGTTGAATATGCGATGTTTCCCCTAGCCTAAACTAGGAGGGTTTGAGTGCAACTGTGGTTACAGACTCGGGACATATGGATCATGGTGAACAGACCCATGGCTCAGGATGTGTGATGATGAGCATGATCCATTCATTGCTCGAATGTATGTACTTGCACCTATGATGAGGTGAGCTAAAGATATGGGTAGCTTGCGGAGCTGACCCAGAGGCTGAGGCCCCATAATCATAAGACTGCAGTCTTGCTTGACGAGTCATGTAATGACCATGAGAAGGTGAGGTCATGGAGTCTGGATATCCTTAGACCTTGTGTGGCACCGGATTGGGCTTCACAGCCAATGGTTGGAGTTGAGTAGGGAAGGCTCACTTCCTCAAGGCATAACAAAACGTAATCCAGCCGAATAAGTATATTTTTCTTAGAGAAAAATACAGAACATTGACTAATGCCTTGCTTATATAGCTGTTCTAGTTGAACTATGCACTTGCGCGTATGATCCTTATATCTTGTGATAAGTTCTTATAAAGCTTATCTTGTCAATCATGTTCCATAAAGAAATACTTGGTTATATGCCTCTTGGATATCTTGGTAAGAATGTTGGTAATAATAGCTTTGTTCAGTATGCTGCTCTTCTTATATGCTTTATCAGTTATCTACTGTTATCTCCTTTAACCAATTTTATAGTTGCGGCGGGGAGTTATGTTTCTCGTTCAGACTATGTGTCTCACCCCGCTGGTTTACACCCTTTTTAGGTGATCGCTCTAGACGTGGTGGTGGTCGTGAGGTTGCGGTCGAGCAGTAAGAAGAGTAGTAGAAGGAAAGAGATTGACAAGCTGCTATTTTGGTGGTTTTGTAGTAGAGTCCTAGAGCCATCCCTGTACTCTCAGGTCCTTGAAGGTGTTTTGACGATGTTCACAACGTCTAGCTGTTGTAATTTTTGGTATATCCTGCTGCTGGCCGTACATGGCCGCTATGTATGTATAAATAGGTGTTGAACTCTGGTGCTGACAATACAGCTGGTTCTGATAAGTTGTGGACCTATAGCAGGGCTTGCGAATGTTTATATAACATGTCTTTCTATAGGATCTGGATGCAATAGTTCTCTCATGTATGATTTCCACAATCGGTTTTAATTAACCCATGTTTTCGGTAATATGAGGTTCCACACGTTTTCATGTGTCATCTCGTTGTTTGTGTGATGGCGGGGTGTCACACATTCGCTACACTCCCAAAAAATTTGACTATTCCTGGGCCTAATAGCTTCTCATAGATTTTCCATAGGGCTATACAATCAGCTGGCATAGGAACTCCATCACTGACATTGAGCATCCATTTGCTTGCATCCTTCACTGCTACCTCACTAATACAATATTCACTAGGTCCAACCAAGGACAAGGGAAGGTGTAGCAGGCAGACCTTTTCACCCTTTGGTCTTTTTTGGCCTTAGGGGGAGAGACATTTGACTTTTTCTCCTTCTTTCTACAACACATGATGGAGGTAAAGAGACATGTGCAGAGGAGGCCCCCAATCCATTTTAGAGGGCTTATCACTTCATTATATGTATATCAATATTGATCTCTCCACCTCCATGCCTTTGAAGACATCCTCTAAGTTGGATCTGAAGCACTTCAAGAGAGAAAACCTCATCACGAACCATCATGGAAAAGTGTATGCTTATTATACACTTAGGGAGCAGTGGTAGGAAAGGTAACTCTCTGACCCCATCTTTAAGGTTTGACACATGCAGTGGTCGGAAGAGGATGCCATGGAGGGAGATGAAGAGAAAGACAACAATGTTGAGAAGGAGCAAGCACATGAGCAAGATGATGAAGAAGAGGAGGAAGAGGCTACCATACCTTCCACAAGTTCTTCTACTCCACCACCTACCTAGGATGATGACCCATACTCAATGGCAGGTTTGTGTGGGATGTTATAGGAAATACAATAGGGGAAACAACAACATACAACAATAGTGGAGGGCATTCATGATGTTCAAGGATGTCTATACCAGATCCAACATGCCATCTTCGAGAATGAGCTATTTCTCTTGGAGAACCAAGAGAGCATGCATATGTGCTTGCATCGGTTGGAAAGCTACCACTAGCCATTATATGTAAGTGATGTTGTTGAGCCTTGTTATAAGGCATGCAAAGATAATGGTGATCTTGTAGGGGAAAATATGATGGTCTTAATGACCTTTGAGCATGTTTGATCCCTGAATGAGGTGTAATCCTCTTGTGTTGATAAGGTTTGATACCCTGTGATATTATGAAAAGGATTTATATACTGTGATAGTATGATGGTTTTAATGACCGTTGGGAATGGTTGAGCCCTGAATGAGGTGTAATCCTTTTGTGTTGATAAGGTTTGATACCCTATGATATTGTGAAAAGGATTTATATCTTGTGATAGTATGATGACTAGTCTGGTCTCATGAATGGAAAGTGAATAGTACCATGTGATGATGAGATGAGAAATTATGTTCCACACATTTTATTTCTTTTAAAAGTTGTGATATTTATATGCTTTCTAGAAGTGAATCAAGATTTATATGTCCACTTGTTTGATGCAACCTTAATTCACTTAATTGACATAACTAATCAAGTGCAACTCTAATCATGTAGTGCCATGTGCCGTTGAGCCATCTTTAGTGTCAGAACTTGCTGGATGGTGAAATGAGTATTCCTAAGGGAAACTCGGAGTGCATACTATTGAGTATGTGGGGTGGAAAGTTGAGGATATATCCTTGTCATCCACAATGTAGGTTGTGGAGGATGGCTATGGTCATGCCTCATACATCTGCTGTGATTGAGGAAAACTGCAATTGTACCTCAGATTAGAGGGTTTTGTATACCCCTAGTTTCTAGTGTCGTGACCTATACCAAGGGTGGACTAGTGGTTAGTAGCTTGACTATATGTCACTATGGTGGAAACTTTGACTAATATGCCACTGCCTTTTTACTTGTATTGACCAAGGGGAAGAGATCTTAGGATATCGACAATCCTAGATCTTGTATGGAACCGAATAACCCTTTGTAGGGGTCGGTTGGCCTTTGGATGGTACGATTCAAATTCCCCAGGGCATAATAAAAGATGTAAAATAGCTGTGTAGCATATCTGTTTAGGGTTATACACAACGCTTCATATTGAATGATAACCCTTGTTTGCTTTCTTTTCACTAAGATCATGTATAGTACAATAGAGATAATAGATATGCTTATGTTGTAGTTATGCTCATGTGGTAAACATGCGTATGTTGTCAAATATACTGACATTGATGGTTAAGATGTTACTTCTAGCTATGTTTAATATTGCTAGCCATGCCTATGTAATTAGAAATACTTAAACTACTAATCATACCTATGTAGTTCATTGTGTTATGATGTTAGTTCTACTTATGATAAAGATCTGTTCCCTTTATTTGCGATGCCAATATTGATAGCCATGTTATGTTACTAGACATATTCATGATGTCAGGGATGCTTATGCTACTAGATTGCTTATGTTGTTACCAAGGAATATGATGATAGTTAGATTAATGATACTGATTGTTATTAGATGCAATTTGATGATATTTGAGTTGACATCTATCCAAAGAAATGGATTTATTTGTTATCTATATATGCATTGATGATCATACTTATTGCTAAGATTAATTGCTTAATCTATTTAGCATACTTGAACTGTTCAATCTGTTCAATTGATTATTAAATACTGCAACTACTTAGTTATCTACATTTAAAATGTTGTAATCAATAAGCGTTGTTGGAGGTTATATCTCTTGTTGGGACATGGGTCTCACCCTTGTGGTTTGCCACATCTTTTTTGGTAATCTGAAGTGACGAAAATAAACTTGAGGCAGCAAAGAGGAGCTATAGTAATGAATCTTTGAGAAAGTTGATTAGATGTCTAGTGTGTCCTCGAGTCATCCTTGTACTCTCAGGTCTAGGTAGGAAAAGTTTGTATATGGTGTTTCAAATGAATCAGAATTTTGTTAGCATGTTAATGTGTGTTGTGTGGCATATACAAATATTCTTCTTCTATGTATATATGTTGTCGCTAAGGTTCTAGAACAATTTGTATCAAATTCTTGGCATAGTATGGATATAAGAAAGATGTTGGGCTCTTATGAAAATGTTTATGGGTGGGTGCTGACATTGACATCGGTTTTAACTTACCTATATTTTTGGGTATGTGATTAATTAGTGATCGATTGTGCTTTATGTTTTGAGTAATCTCGTTTAGTGTAATAGGTTCTCACAAGTTGGTATCAGAGCTTTAGGTTCACTGAGTCTATAGGGACATTGGAATTAAGACTAGGATGATGTCTAAGTTAGGAACGTGACTCAAAAACATGATGCATACTGCCTAATCTCAGTTCTTGGATGCCGTAGCCAGGTATTCAATTATTGAAGAAAGTTAAGTATATAACTCTTAGATTGTTATCTTTCTGATTTCTCTGATCAAGTAGTCATTTTGAGACAATCTAAAGAGCATAATGAATAAGAAATCATGGTATGAATATCTGAATCCTACCTTAAAGAAGATGAGAATTGCATCATAATCTATCAAAACTTGAATGTTTGGTAAGTATAAGAGAAAGATTCAACACCATGAAATCTAAATCTGAATACAAATTAGAAAAAGAGGAGTTCTTGAAGATGTGATTCAAGAAGATAATAAAGTAAAAGATAGGCAAGTCTATGCTTATAAAGTGAATCAAGGTATGAAATCCACATAAGATGGAAAGAAATCCTATAACAATTACAAAATGAGAAGATAAATGGGAACAATGACAAAGGAATAAGGTGGAATCTGAGTTAATCTCAGACCAACCTATGTATGTAAGAAATTCTTAATGTAAAATCAGCATGGCATGTGAAAGAAATTAAGGGAGATGATCCCTGTTTAATGAAGAAAATGATGAATATGATGATTTACCTATTGATAAGTGGTTGAAAGACATAATAAAATAAGAGGACATACACTAGTGGGATAAATAGTCATAAAGGAAGGAGTAATGATATATGTTAATCATGATGATTCCTATGCTAATGGCAAGGAACCCAAAATGAAAAAGGTAAAATGATACATAAGAAGCTATAACCTGCATAATGAAAATAGAATTGGTTACCTTTTTTCTAGTGACCCTTGAAAAATTCTACTATGGTATGGGAAGTGTGTTTCCCTCTGTGTCTTTCCTTTCTATGGCACAACTTTCAAGTGGATCATTGCCACTTGGTATGTGTGGATTCGCTGCAAAGATGAGGGTGCATATCTTATTATAGCATAAGGTTGCTTGGACAATGGTTCCAAGATCATAAAGTTTGTGATGAGTTTGCTTTTGAGCCTTTTAATAATTTGGGAGACTCCTCTTATATGTTTTGAAATTTATTATGTTGGTAAAAGAAGATGATATATTGATGTGAGTTCCTTATAACACATGAGGTGGATACCATGGTAATCAATCCTAGTATCCAAGATGTATCAACATTCCAAGTATTCTTTTCCCTTAGAGAGAGAGTTGATGATGACCCTATAAATGTTGTTTGGAAGGAAAAACAAAAGTGATTCTATAATGTTGTGTATGGTTCAATGATAGCTGGGAAAGACCACTATCAAGGATAGATGGTTTGTTGATTAGTAGATATGTGATATTGTGTTCCTTTAAGATAAACCTATGATCAAATATCAATGCATAAGAGTTAGATTGGATGACATAATTCACATGACAATGATGAGTTTAGAGTTATGTCCTTTAGACTACCCAATGTACAAATAGAATTTATGAATAGGAGGAACAGAGTGTTCCAGTCATGTCATACAAGTTATATCAAGCTTTGAATGATGACTTGTCAAAGTATTTCAAATATGGTAAAAAATATGATCAATATTTCTTTAAAAACCTTAAGGTAGATGAAGCAGCAATAGCTATGAGAAAAGTTGAATAAGAGTGATATGGGGTTGATTAAGTGTCTTTATGGGATCATGATATGTCTTCTAAGTAGGTTGTGTAAATCCTAGTAAGGTGAAAATAGTGTTGTTGTTTCACCCCTAACAAGGTTGACTAGGAATGATGTTTCCTTGTATGGAATGACAGGTGCCAGCGTCAGCATTTCTTTTGATGCTGAAACAGAACTGACAAGTGTTCCTGTGTTACTATATCTAGAAAAAAGGATGGATACACCACCTTTTATGCTTCAAGGAATGGTATGGGACACATGCCATGATTGGTAAAAATCTTGAAAGTATGACTTTTAAGTAATGTTTTGATACAATAGATATAATTTTATGATGATAGCTAGAATTTAAAGTTGAACATTACTACTAGAGTTGTATAGATGACACAAAAAGTTTCTACATTCCATATTGAGAATGTCTTCTTAGGTGGGGGATTTTGTGTTGACCCAAGATGAGATATGTATGAATGATGTGACATCATCATGATATGCAAGTAACCATGTGAAGGTAATAGGATGATGTGCAAAGGAGGTACCCATCTTTGCTTACCTTAGATTTTGGGGATGAAATCCCTGTTAGGGGTTTATAGTTGTAAGGCCCCTAAACTTGTTTAATGAGTTGTATAAGCTTAATTATCATAATTTAATTCTTATAACCCTAATATAACCTTGTGATATTCTTTTAAATCATAAGTCAAGATTATATTTCAAATTTGGTTCAATTTGGACACTGTTTGAGCAAGTTATGCAATTTTATGCACATTTTGGACTTTTCTAAAATTTACCCATTTGAGAGGTTTTATTTGTAATTTATAACTTGAAATAGGTTGCTTGGATATTATCTCATCATTCTTGATCTATTTTATCTATGGGGCGACTATTTAAACCTTAGTTTGAAGGTGTTTTTCTCAAGGGTATTTTAGGGTTTACCCCTTCATGGATGAGCTACCTTTAGTAGCTATCAACTAATGAATTATTTGATTGGCTTGGAAATTCGACAAAGGAAATATAATCAGGTCTATATGTATGGTGGGAGAGCTTCTTTTTTATGTGATTGTATATTTTTAATAGTTTAAGGCCATGGACACTTGGAAAGATACTAGAACTTCAACTTTTTCTTTTTCTTTGTCTTATAGTTTCATATACTTATCCCTAAGCACCCAAACGGGCCATTTTCTCTCTAACACTTCCATCCTTCTACAAACCTAGTTCTCCCTCTATGATTCTGTGAATTTCCTATCCAAGGAAGAAGAAAGAGGGGATATTCTTGGAAAAAGAATCTAGGGTTGCAATTCACTTCCTTTTAGGGTTTAAAAAGCTTCCTTCTAGCGATCTTGACCTAAAAGAGTAAGAATCCCCTTCTTTCCTCCATTAATTTCTTTTCTATCCTTCCTCCTACATTTCTCCAGGTTGGAACCTAGCTGTTCCATGGTAGAAGTTTCTCTAAATCTCTAAAACCCTACCTTTCTTGCCCCTTATACTTAGGGTTTGCTCAATTGATGAAGAAAGGTGCTAGATGGACGAGTTCACAGATTATGCTTGGACTTTCTACCCTACCTGCTCATATTTTATTCTGTTTGGGAGTTTATCTTTTAATTAGAGACAATTTTTATAACTTGTGCCACGTTTATTGCTTATCATAAGGTTTCTAGCTCATGTTCTTGCTTGAAAATGATGATCCATGCACTAAAAAGGTATGCTTGACTTGCATTTCAATTTTTATAATGTTTCCTATTCTGATTTCTGTTCTAGATGAACATGTATTCATGTGTACATTATTACTAAGGTATAATATAACTTGGATCAGGTTGGTTTGACAACCAATGGTGCTAAACATCTATCAACCAATGGTCAATTTTAGGGTTTAAAGTTGATTTCTTCTATAAACACATGACTCAATGATGGTACCATTGCAACAACCGATGGTGTTGTCTTCATGAAAACTAATGGTGGTGACCAAGGGTGTCAACTAACATTCACACATTAGGTCAGGTGTTGGCCTAATTAGAAGCGTAGTGATTAACCGGTAAGTACCCTAATGATGATATCAATCAATGGTGATATTAGTTTGATATTCGAGATTGATTAATGAATATAGTGATGATCTAAAAACCTATGGGGACTTAATAGCCACTAATGATGGTGGATCAGGTCTCCACAACCTATGGGGAGTTAAACATATAGTTTTAGCAACAATTACACCTTAGACCAATGGTTTCTTGGGTCACTTGATGCAATGGTCAGACCTATATTGTAATTGATGATTTTAACATATGAACTTGACCCAATGGTCAAGATCTAATGTTTATTCCTCCAATAAATTGGAAGGATGACTAATTTAATATGTTGGTCCTAATAATGTGATTTAGACAGTTTCCTTTATCAGATCAACTTAAGGATCTTACTTATTGACAATGGATGGCTTGTTTTAAATGAACGGTCAATTGTGGGTTTTACCATACTCACAACATAACCCTTATTGTTGTTAATCAAAGGATGTCTAGGGTTAAATGGTGACTTTTATAGATCACAACTCAGTAACATTATAGATGATTCATTCAAGGTGTTTACTTATGTAAATGACCAATGGCTTTACCTTTTCAACATTTCATGGTTAGAAGTTGATGCCTCAATATTCCCATTGTTTTGGGTGAAGCTTGTAGTGTAATGTTATGATTCTAATGATGAGAATTTGATGGTTCAATGCCTTAAACTTGTAGTGTTACCCTTGCCCTCGTATGTGTGGGTTCATACTTGAGAATGGTATGGAATGTGATGGTGATGCTTCACCTCATGCATCCATGATCCAATGGGGATGTCGTGAGTTAGGGTTTGGGTATATGTGATGATTAGTAACATTAATATAATTTATCTTGTTGAACCTAACTCTAATGCAAATAGATAAAGATGGGTATTCATTTTTAACATTCTTATATGATGAAATGATGGTGGAATAACCTCCTTAATATGATCATAACCTTAATATGTTAATTGGTGGTTAGCATAGCCACATGGCTGATACTTTATTATGCTAAACATGTGCATTATGAATATGATGAGGGTTAATCATGTCTAGATTCCTTGCATGTTGATGTAATAAAGGAATGTTATTAATGTTAATATAACCCTGCTATGATTGTTTATGAATATCTCCTAGCTCATTAATGCAATATTGTGTTGATCTAGTGTATTATATGTAAGTGATGTTGTTGAGCCTTGTTATAAGGCATGCAAAGATAATGATGTTCTTACAGGGAATATTATGGTGGTCTTAGTGACCTTTGGGCATGGTTGAGCCCTGAATGAGGTGTAATCCTCTTGTGATGAAAAGGGTTGATACCCTGTGATATTGTGAAAAGGATTTATATCCTGTGATAGTATGATGGTCTTAATGACCTTTGGGCATGGTTGAACCCTGAATGAGGTGTGATCCTTTTGTGTTGATAAGGGTTGATACCCTATGATAATGTGAATAGGATTTATATCTTGTGATAATATGAAGACTAGTGTGGTCTCATAAATGGCAAGTGAATAATACCATGTGATGATGAGATGAGAAATTAAGTTCCACACATTTTATATCTTTTAAAATTTGTGATATTCATATGCTTTCTAGAAGTGAATCAAGATTTGTATGTCCACTTGTTTGATGCAGCCTTAATTCACCCAATTGGCATAACTAATCAAGTGCAACTCTATTCATGTAGTGCTTTTGTTCCGTAGAGCCATCTTTAGTGTCAGAACTTGCTGGATGGTGAAACGGGTATTCCTAAAGGAAACTCGGAGCACATATTATTGACTATGTGGGAGTGGCAAGTTGAGGATATATCCTTATCATCCACAATGTAGGTTGTGGAGGATAACTATGGTCATGCCTCATACATCTAATGTGATTGAGGACAGCTGCGGTTGTACCTCAGATTAGAGGGTTTTGTATACCCTTGTTTCTAGTGCCATGACATGTACCAAGGGTGGACTAGTGGTTAGCAACTTGACTATATGTTGTTATGGTGGCAACTTTGACTAATATGTCACTGCCTTTTTACTTGTACTAAACGAGGGGAAGAGATCTTAGGATATCGACACTCCTAGATATTGTACGGAACTGAATAGCCCTTCGCAGGGGTTAGTTGGACTTTGGATGGTACGATTCAAATTCCCCAGGGCATAATAAAAGATGTAAAACAGCCGTGTAGCATATATGTTTAGGGTTATACCCAACGCTTCATATTGGATGATAACCCTTGTTTTCTTTCTTTTCACTAAGATCATGTATAGTACAATAAGAGATAATATATATGCTTATGTTGTAGTTATGCTCATGTTGTAAACATGCTTATGTTGTCACATATACTAACACTAATGGTTAAGATGTTGCTGCTAGCTATGTTTAATATATTCTAGCCATGCCTATGTATTTAGAAATGCTTAAACTGCTAATCATGCCTATGTAGTTCATTGTGTTATGATGTTAGTTCTACTTATGATATAGATCTGTTCCCTTCATTTGAGATGCCAATATTGATAGCCATGTTATGTTACTAGACATATTCATGATGTCAGGGATGCTTATGCGACTAGATTGCTTGTGCTGTTAGCAAGGAATATGATGATAGTCAGATTAATGATAATGATTTTTATTAGATGAACTTGATGATATTTGAGTAGATATCTATCCAATGAAATGGATTTATTTGTTATATATATATATATATATATATATATATATGCATTGATGATCATACTTGTTGCTAAGATTAATTGCTTAATATGTTTAGCATACATGAACTGTTCAATCTGTTCAATTGATTATTAAATACTCCAATTGTGTAGTTATCTACTATATAAAATTGTGTAATCAATAAGTGTTTTTGGAGGTTATATCTCTTGCTGGGACATGGGTCTCACCCTTGTGGTTCTCCGCATCTTTTTAGGTAATCTAAAGTGATGAAAACAAGCTTGTGGTAGAAAAGAAGAGCTATAGTAATGAATCTTTGAGAAAGTTGATTAGATGTCTAGTGTGTCCTCGAGTCATCCCTGTACTCTCAGGTCTAGGTGGGAAAAGTTTGTATATGGTGTTTCAAATGAATCACAATTTTGTTAGCTTGTTAATGTTTGGTGTGTGGCATATACAAATATTGTTCTCCTATGTATATATGTTGTTGCTAAGGCGCTAAACAATTTGTATCAATCTTGCATAGTATGGATATAAGAAAGATGTTGGGCTCTTATGCAAATGTTTCTGAGCAGGTGCTGACGTTGAAATCATTTTTAACTTACCCTTATTTTTGGGTATGTGATTAATTAGTGATCTATTATGGCTTATGTTTTGAGTAATCTCATTTAGTGTAATGGGTTCTCACAGTCAAGTTCAAGCTTAGGAGGATGCTGGAACAACTTTATATTTTATTTACTTTTTAGTTTTATTATTTTGAATTTTTAGGATCCACATCCATCTAGTGTAATCGTGGAGCAATATAAGCATGAAATGTATCCTTGTCAATCACGGAATGCGTTCTCCCATGTTGCAATGAAAAATTAGAAAAATTTGAAAAATTGAAAATTTTGGCTTAGTTGCAAATTTCTTGAGTGACATCACCTAGATGAAGTGTATGGGTTAGTCAACTTATGGACATCTAACATGAATGGAAATTTCAATTATCCATGAACTATGGATGACGATGGGGTTTGAGCCTGAATTGATCAAACAATTAATGGGACCTTAAATTAACATTTTAGAAATAAATCCTAAGGTTACTATGTACATAGGTCAGTAGTATAGCGACATATCATAACTTAATAAAGGCATTGTATCTTATTTGTGTGATTCCATCCATTTTGATCTACCATATTTAAGATGATCAAGTAAATCGAATTGTTTCCTTTTTAATAACTATGCTAATTTCTTTTAGAAAAGAAAATGTGATTTCTTTTTACAAGAGAAAATAAATCCTAAAATTACTCCAAATGAGGAAACAAATCTTAAATTTGTAATCTACATGTTCAAATACCCTATTTGTGAACTTTCAATTAATTTGGACAAACTTTAAATGTTCTAATGTGTTTTGGAGAAAGAAAGTGTAAATAAAGCCAAAAATATTAAATAATGTGTTAAATAATACCAAGAGAGGAAATTAATGGCAAATAGTGTTTCACAAGTTTAAGTTTGCTTGTGGGTAAAGTTTCACATTAATTGATGGTTTCTAGATGTCTTTAAATCAAGAAGAAAGAAAAAATATGGCTTACATTAAAATCATTAAATAAAATATTAAAATTCCTCAAAAGCAAAAACTAATCACATATTCAGATTCTACATGTTCAAATTAGGCTAAGTATCAAATTTAATTTAATTTGGAGCTGGTTTGCACCCTCAAACAAAGCAAGAAAGAAAAAGAGAAATAAATTTAATGCATCACTATATTTGATTTCAATTTGGATAAGGTTTTTGTTTTTTTTTTGGTCACGCTATCTTTTTTATTTTGTGAGGAATGTCATCCATTGGATTTCAGATTAGACGGCCCACAAATTATCATCAACCTCATGCCAAGAAGGAAACATGCATCATTTACTCTTCGGTTTTGAGTTCTTGCTCCATAGTTGCTCTTTTCGCACGATTTCTTCTACAGTTTCCCTATCACTTTCCACACAGTCCCAACCCTAGGTTGATGGGGTTCTATCTCCTATATAAACTCAACCATCTAACACTACACCCTACCCTATTTTACCTTTTCTTGCCACCCCTTTCCTGCTTCTCGCCTGTCTAGGTCATCAGACCATAGGGAATCGGTTCCCTAACCTTCACCACCCTTACATTGTTTTCCTGGCACCGTTTATATGTCAACTTTCCTGGACCTTGCCTCCCTAGCTTCAATAGCATCGGCGTGCCTCCCTGACACCAATGATGAACTCTTGGGCTTGGGGTGGCAGTTGGATTGAGCAAACAACTTTGGTGGAACCTGGAGAAGCTTTCTCGAGCCTTCAATTCTTTTCTCAGGGTATTGTCTCTATTTCCCCCTTTTTGACTCTCTAATATAATTCATGGGAAATTCTTGGTTTTCCACAGCCATTAACCTTATTCTCACCCTCATTGTCTTTTCTGGAAGCCTCCAAAAACTCCTTGTAATTTGGGTTTGGTTTGTCCTTGTTTTTTTTTCTCGTTCCTCAGTTTGTAGGTGCTTTGCCCATGCTGCATGCCGTTCATGGAAGAAAAGGCCAAACTGAAGGTTTAAACATCCCCATGACCGAGTCAGAGGTCATGGGTTTAGGAATGACCTCAGATAGATGGCTAGGGAGTTTTCTTCTTTAGATCTATGATATAGAACGTGGATTGATCTATGGTTCAGTCCTCCATGATCTAAATTCATAAAGGATTGTGAAGAAGATGGCATATGATTGCATTACTATGCTGCCCTCATTTTAGTTTTGTATTCATCACACTTTGCATGGGTATTTTTGTCTTCAAACCCTTCGTATTTTATTTTTACAACAATGCATTTTGTGCCTGATTGATTGGTGGGCCCGAGCCAGCTGGTGAATTATGATAGGCCAACTCATTTTTGGTTTTGACAAAAGCGGATGATATGGTATACATGGCTTTAAGTGTTTTTCTAATTGGTCAGATTTTACAACATTCATATTTAATCATTTATAGCTCAGAAAATTAAACAGAAAATGTGATTCAAAATCCAAAAATTATAATCTACCTAATGGTACTAGTTTCAATACCTAATTCCAATCCATTTAATAAGTGATATTTTATGGATTTATCTAACTAGTTTAGTTTTTCTAAAATTCATAATTAATTTTTATAAGTCAAAAAAATAAAGTAAAATATGTTATGAACTCAAAAAAATATAACCTAAAATATAACATGGTATTGATAACCTAATTCATAAGTAATAAATAGGAAAATTGTTTAGGATTTTATATAATTAATGTAAACCTAACCCGAATTCTACATATATGTTTAATAGGTTCTTTGGAGACCTAGGCTTGGACCTATGACTAACTTGGATTTTTTTTACTTTGAAGTGAGGTATGATTGTATCCCACATTATTTCTATATTTAGAAATTTTGAATTCATCTCTCTTATTGTATGTTTGCATCCTCAATTATTCTATATTGATCAATCATCCTAAATTATGACTCTTTTGATTGCCCACACAATATCTCTATTTTGACAATTTATTCCATGTAAAATATTCAACTTGATTATGCTATTACGATCATCCTATTTTGTTCGAGGTTCTTTTGATTCCAAATTATACTTTATTATTTAAGAAATGTTATTTTTTCCACTTATGTGGTGGATGTTTATATTCTCCCTTTATGTGATGGAATTCTTTCTTATTCTAAGTATAATTTTTACTTGTCTCTACATTAAGCATGTTATGTGATTTAGTAACCCAAGAGTAGTGTAATTATTTTGTTTTTTTGGGTTGGGTTCCCTTATTATGTTCTTGGAATGGAGGTTATGTGCCTTGTACCCGAGTTTTGTGCCCACACTTTATATATTGAGGAGTTTGGTTATGTGCCATTCTCTATCAAGCTTCAAGATTATCAGGCTTGGCTGCCATTGTCTTTATATTGTTCTAGTGATATGCTTATCTCACATGCATGCAGGGTGATGTTATTGATGGTTGGTTATGAGCCCTAATTTAATGATATGTTCTTATGTGGCACAAACTTATTGTTTTATTTATGGCAAGTATCTCTTTTGTTGTCATATGTTTGCAATTCAACTCTTTTGATGCACACTTGGGTATTCCTTTACTTTTCTATTGAAGCATTATTTACTTGATGTTCTTTAACCCATATATTGCTCAATCAGATTTTAGTATGCATATACCAACTTATTTGATGATTTCATCTATTCTTCTCCTCTTGTTGGGGTATGCTTCCAAACCCAGGAGTAGGACACGGAGGACATGACATCCTGAGATGGACCTAGCTTAAGGAGTTGATGCTTGGAGACAAACTTGATATGGTTTAGATTTTCCTCTACTAGATCCTTGTGTTGTAACATCCATGTAAACCCAGTACGGGAGAGATGATGTACTTTTGAAAAATTGATTATAATCATGAAACTTTTGTTCTTCTTATTTACTTTGGTCTTTTGTGCACCACCATGTGAGATTTGAAAATTTTACACCTATTACAACATAACTTTTGAGTGTGTTTGGAATGGATGTTTTATTCTTGAAATTTTAGTAGGGAGTGGATCCCATCTAGCTCCCACACTTTACAACATGTTATCAAAGCCCATGGTAGTTGAGATCTGACTATTTCAATTTTGTCTCTAGGTGAGATGTTCACCTTAGATTTGACCTATGTTATTCATGAGATGATGGAAGGATGATCATATAAGTTACACTATAGAACCATGATTAGTAAATCCTAAAATGATGGGGTTTTAGTTGATCTTACCCTACTATATAGGATAATGGTGATATATATCTATGAATGTAATGAGGTATTGACTTGAGGATGGAGTCATGATTGAGGATGAGGTACTTGTAACATCCCTGACCTGGGTTATGAGTTAACCCTAGGTGTTTTGCCTAATTATGTAATTAAGATACTGGTGATTATCTTTTGGCATGTAATTAAGTTCCTAAGGAACATACTTTTCCTTTTCTGTCCCTTTTAAACAATGATTTAATTGATTGTTTTGTAATACAGGGACCTATGTGCAAATTTACCCAGTTAGAAGGGTTAACTTGCAATTTGCACATGTTGAGATGTTCCTCTAATGTTGAGACATCATTAGAATGATTATGGTAAAGTTTGAGGGATTTCCAAGCTTGAGCACCAAGGTGCAGCTGTGGAAGCAATCCCTGTGCTTGAAACCCTAAATTGGAGTAAAGTGCAATTTACCCAATTTGAGGGGTGCAAATTGTAAAATACACCATCTAAAATATCGTTTATAACTTTTTTCATCATTTATAGTAGAAATTATGAAGAGGGCACTTCATTTGAATAATCATATAATAAAGAACACCTTTGTGATTGAATAATCAAGGTGTATGTATAATAGCCCTTTTATGTGTATGCTTTAGTGATGGGTTGATCCTCTTTGCCTTCATTTCTTGACCTTAGAAGAAGGTTGTCCTTAGAAATAATAAGAAGGGACGAGCAAAGAAGAAAAGGAGGGACTTAGTTGAAATTGAGGAAAACTTATGTGCCTATGTTGAAATTCCACCCAAGTATATAAGCCCTTTTCCTCACTTAGCAAAGGAATGTTTCTTTCGTTCCCTTCACTGTTCCCCCTTGCTCAACCGACTAAGGAGAGCTCAGGAGCACAGGAGAACGACCAGGGGAGTGCAAGGTAGGTTTGGATCCTTCCTTTTTCTCGAATTCATGGATGAAACTCGGATTCAAGGTCAAATTCATGGCTAGCTCACTTAGCTCTATCTTTCTAGCCATCTCTTTCCAACTTTTCCTTGGAGAATTCACCTTGGCCGACCTGTGGAGCTCAAAGAAGCCATTAAAGCTTGGATCTTGGAAGCTTGGAGCTCAAGGAACAACCTTTAGGCGGGTTTTATAACTCTAAACCTTATGCTTTGATTATACATCTTTTTTCTATGCATATAGTTGCTAGTTCTTCTTCTTCCCTATCTTCCCTTGCATCCTTGCAAGCAAAATCGTGAAGAACTGCTTCTGTTCTTGAGGTAGAAGATAAGGGCGTTAATTCCTATGCTTATCCACGGATTTCCACTTTACTAAATGGTCCTAACCAATTGCCCATGCGGTTTGCACAACCGTTTGGTGGGCAAACGGTTTCAGGGTCGCATGGAGGCAAATGATCTTCAAGACCATTTGGTCCAGTTGACCAAGCGACGAACGTATGAGAATCCTGTTCCTAATTATGTAGGCTGATCACCCACAGAAATTTAGGGGTTAACTCTAAAGGAATCGTGAGATATAAGCAAATCAATTAGCAAATCCAATTGAATTAAGTTCTGATTTTCAATCTATTTAATTTGCCGTTTTGGGCAAACGGTCTCAAGACCGTTTAAGATGGTTGACCAAACATTGACCGTTTGGGATTACTGTTCTTAATGATGTTAATTAACGACTCACCAAATTTGATGGATTAATTCCAAACGATTCATGAGTTGAAGGATGATTAATAGGGCAAACCCTAATTGAAATCAGTGCTGAATTTCCAATGAGTTAATTAGAGATTTTGGGTTGGTTAGCCCAAACGGTCTCAAGACCGTTTGGGGGATCATCCAAACGGTCTCAAGACCGTTTGGGGATCACCCAAGACCGTTTAGAGGTCTGGGGCCAAGTATAGTTGATCAATTGAAGGTCCAAAGGTACCAAATCATATTGCAATTAAGTATTGATGTGATGATCAACTCAATAGATCAAACCTTTATGAATTTTCACTAGAGTCCAAAGATTGGATGGGAAAACGGTCTCAATACCATTTGGAACTCATCCAAATAGTCTCAAGACCGTTTGGTGTCAACCCAAGACCGTTTGGAGGTCTAGGGTTAAGGTAATTTGATCAACTGAGAGCCCAATTGCAATGGGTTATTGAAATAATCAAATTGCTGATTTGTGACTTAATTAAGGTTCAACCCCTATCAAATCAACTTCGATTTTGATGATTTCTTGGGTAAACGGTCTCAAGACTGTTTGGAGGTCATCCAAACGATCTCAAGATCGTTTGGGCCAAGTTTGGGCCCAATTGGAGGTCAATTGATAGGTTCGACTTTGAAATGATTCACATTGTTGAATATTGATGACCATCCGATTTGAAACCCTAATTGAGATGGACTTAACCCTAATTGGATTTCAATTGAGGGTTATTTTGGTGTCCAATTGATTGAGGCTCATCCTAATTGACTCAATTCAGAAGTGGTTAACATGGCTTTGGCCAATTGAGGGCTTCAACATACTTAATCATAAACATTTGTAACTTTTGAACCATGTTGGAGGTCCAAACGGTCTCAAGACCGTTTGAGGCCAAACGGTCTCAAGACCGTTTGGGCTCAAACGATCTCAAGGTCGTTTGGACCAATCGATCTCAAGACAAGTTGATCAAACGGTTTCAAACCACATAAGCTCAAACGGTTTGGAAAGTCAACCTTTCCAAACGGTCAATGCACCCAAACAGTTTGGGCAAACGACCTTGAGGTCATGCGGTCTTGGAGTCAAACCTAGCAAACGGTCAACGCACCCAAACTGTTTTAAACCGTTTGGTGGTTGAAGGTTGAAACCGTTTGGAGGTTTTCAAGGTTATTTATACATAATCACTTGAAGTTGTAATTGGTTCAATGGTGATCTAATCTAAACCCTAATGGTAAGTTAGAACATTAAGGGACTAAGTGATTAATGATTTGACCCATGATGGTGATCATGAGGTAATTTACCAAAATACCCTTGAGGGGTTTAATTGAGTATACCTTTTTCTAATAAAACCCTAATCACATGTTAATGAGGTTTTGGCCCATGCTAGTCAATGAGGACTTAACCCAACCTGATCTAGAGTGGTGTTATCACCATCTACTAGTAAGAGGAGAGAGAAAGTATCATAAGAGAGAGAAAGTACCCTTTTATAGTGGAAACTTAAGTAAAGTACCTTCATTTCACATGAATGTGCATGATTAAGGTATGATCCACCTATGTGAGATCATGGAAACCCTAATTATGATGTTTGGTGAATCTTAATCTTATCTATGAGCTCTAATGATGATGTTTCTCATACTTGATGATGTTATGAGTTAAATTCGCCATGAGGTGAATAGTAAACCCTAATTCTAGGGTGATGGCATGTAATGTGAATAATAAACCCTAATTGATGAGAATCAGGGAACTTAGCTCTTATGGCAAGAGTGGAAAGTATAATTCTTGATTTGAATTGCTTTTATCAGTTGAATTAACCTTGCAGGTTCTGATATGAAGATGATCATATCCAGGTATGGATGATGATGCTATATTCATTGAAAGCATGTTGTTAGCTTTATGAATAGTAAAATATCTTGATGCCTTGTCAATGGCAACCTATGGATTAAAATGGGCTGTGAGAGCCATAATTACCATCAAGGTCATGCTTTAGAGATGACTTGTGATGAATGTATTGAGAAATGATGATTGATTAGAGTTAGGCTTGTTACATTTAGTATTCTCCTTTCATAGCTGTTATGCTAATGTTATTGTTTGAAGAACAATGTATGATGTTAAAAGAATACTGAATGTACCTAACTAATCAAGTGTAATGTAGAGCCGTGATCATAGATCCATCATTGTCAGAGATCAAATGATGGTGAAACAGGTTTTCTAAGGGAACTCCTGGATCACATACTTTTGAGTATGTGGGGTATATGGATGTGTAGAACCTTACATCCTAGTGTAGGTGTTTGATGTAGATGTGTAATCCATCAATCCTTCACTATAATCCCATACCGTATCAGTGGATGGTAAACATGAAACCTCCTGATGACGAAGAAAGCACAGACATCCGTATCAGTGGAAGATAAACATGAAATCTCCTGATGACGAAGAGAGTACAGAACGGCACTGTAACTCTAAAATAGCAAAGGACCAGATTACCCTGGCAAGCTATTATAGTAGAGGCACGAGATGTCCTACAAGTAATCCTCTTACTGACTGAGGAAGGTGAAGGTCATGAGAATCCGGCTCTTTCGATGACCTAGTATGATACCGAGGCACTTAGCAGTGATTGGTTGGAGTATGAGTGGTAAACCTCATCTCCACATGGCATAAAAGTAATGTTTGAAAAACATAATCCACAACGTAGTATACCTATTAGAGATAACTACGAGTTGATTGATTGATGTTACACTGTATAGTGCAAATGTCTTCATGTTTCATAACTGTTGAACTCATGCTTACTATTATATCTGATGTTGAATACTTTGAAGCTTTTACTGTTTAAGTTATTCTTTGAGATGTTATAATAAAGATTCTGGCGGAGAGTTATAACTCTCGCTGGGACAATTATGTAAAATTGTCTCACCCCGTAGACTTCAACTTTTAGGTGGACGTTGAGGACGGAGGAACAGGTCTACAGGTGACCAGTCCCAGCAGCAGCAGTACCAGGGGCAGTAGTAAAATCTCAGGTGGAGATCTAGGCTGCCATGTGGTGTAGTTAGAGTCAGTCCTATGTGTCCTCTGTACTCTCAGGTCTTGGAGTCTTTTGGTCTGAGATTTTGGTTATGAGTTCTTGAGATTTTGTATCATGTTGTATATATAATTACTCAAGAAGTAATTATCTGAGATGTAAACAGTTTATCTCCTTTTATGAAGGAAGTTTTATGGTTTCAATGCTTTATCTAAAAAAGTTTTAATTTCCGCTGATTTTCGGTATTCCGCTGCTAATCGAATCGCTTTCGCTAAGTTTAAATCGTGTTTATATCGCCGTTTGGAGATCAGAGCCCACAATTAAGTGGTATCAGAGCTCTAGGTTCGCTGAGTCTACAGAGGCATAGGACTTAGGATGTCGAGTCTATCCTTAGTATCTCTTCCTTATCTGATAGAATCTTCTGCTCCTCAGGAGAAGAAGATACATAAGTATGGCTAAGCCACATGATGAGTACGTGGCAGAGAGTAGTTCTAGTGCACCTCGAGGCGGTGCAAGGGTTCCAGAAATAGAACAGCCTGCACCTGAACCACCCCAGTTTGACCCAGCTGATATGGGTAACCCAGCAGTTCAGACGATGTTTGGGCAGTTTATGACTGCCATGACACACATAACTGACAAGATGCCCATGCCTGCACCTAGGGCACCTGCCCAGCCTGAAGGACAAGGTATCGGTAAGACGTTCGAGCAACTTCGTCGTGTCGGAGCTACCGAGTACTTTGGGACTGCCGACCCCACAGATGCTGATCTGTGGTTAACAGAGTTGGAGAAGGCTTTCAGGATTCTTAATATCCCAGAGGCTGAGAAGGTTAGACATGCTGTCTATCTTCTCAAAGGCAGTGCTGGTCACTGGTGGAACATGGAAGAGCAGAAGAGACCTGGGATAGAGTCCTCGTGGGAAGATTTTCGTCGGGAATTTATCAATAGATATTTTCCAAAGACCTTCCTAGATGAGAAGATCTCTCAGTTTGAGAGATTGAGGCAGGGCATGATGAACATTAGCGAGTATGAAGCTAAGTTCATGGAGTTGCTGCGGTTCTGTCCGCACATGGCTGCCACAGAAGAGGAAAGAATCAGGAGATTCGAGAAGGGTTTGAATGCTGATATATCAACCCATGTGTCTGCCTTAGAAAACCGAGAGAGATTCTCTACCTTCGTTGAGTCAGTCCGAAGGATAGAGAGATCTGTGGTTGAGAAGAGGCAAACCCAGAAAAGATATCCACAGTTCCAGGGTTCTTTATCTAGGGATTTCAAGAAACTGAGATTCTCTGCACCTAACCCTCCACCACCCAGATCAAGTTCCCAAACTCAGTGGTCACCAAGTAGAGGCAGGGGACGAAGCCTACCTCAACAAGAGACTTACAGTTCTGCATCAATGTCAGTTACTGGACCACCAAGACCACAACAACTGGAGAGGAGCTGTTACAACTGTGGGAAGGTGGGGGCATTTAATGAAGGACTGCCGATCTAGGCCTGTCAGTGTGACACAACCTCAGAGGCAGAGTCAACATGGATCTCAGAGAAGACAATCTCAAGGAGCAGCTCGAGGACGTGGACAAGCGTCTCAAGCTGGATCATCAGCACCACCTCAACACCAGGCGACAACGAGGTTCTATGCGATGAACCCACCAGAAGCAGTGATCAATCCACGGGTAGTGGCAGGTCAGATGGAACTTTTATATTCTGATATGTCTACATCCTGTGTTGTATCTGTTCTGATTGACCCGGGTGCTACGCACTCTTTTATCACTCGGAGAGTGATTCGTAACTGCAATGTGACAGTTAGTCATAGGGCAGATAGTTTGTTGTTGGAGACTCCATTGAGTGGGTCTGCCGTTTTGCAGGAGGTATGTTCTCCATGCATCCTCTTCTTTTCATATCATCGCATTCAAGTGGACCTTATACCACTTGATATGCAAGGATTTGATATAATCCTCGGGATGGATACCTTAGAAAGGTATAGAGTTGTCTTGGATTGTGAATCCAAGTTGGCTGTGTTTGCTGATGAAGGCAACACATGGATCTTTCAAGGTGAAAGAAAGATTCTGCCCACCTGTCTTGTATCAGCTATGGTTGTTGATAAGCTATTGAGGCAAGGATGTTATGCATTCTTGGCCCATGTGGTAGATGTTACCAAGGAAAGTTCCAATCCTGCTAAAGTTCCCATAGTCAGGGAATTCGAGGATGTGTTTCCTGAAGAACTTCCTGGTATACCACCACCTCGGGAGATTGATTTTGAGATCAATTTGGTCCCAGATACGAAACTTATAGCCCAGACAGCGTATAGGATGGCGCCTGCTGAGATGGCAGAACTCAAGAAACAGCTTCAAGAGTTACTTGAGAAGGGTTTTATCCAACCGAGCACTTCACCTTGGGGTGCTCCGGTCTTGTTTGTTAAAAAGAAAGATGGGTCAATGCGATTGTGCATTGACTACAGACAACTTAATAAAGTAACAATAAAGAACAAGTACCCTCTGCCGAGGATTGATGATCTCTTTGACCAGTTGCGTGGTGCAACCGTCTTCTCAAAGATAGACCTGAGATCTGGATATCATCAACTCCGTATTAAGGATAGTGACATATCCAAGTCTGCCTTTAGGACAAGATATGGTCACTATGAGTTCACGGTTATGTCGTTCGGACTAACCAATGCACCAACTGCATTTATGGAACTCATGAATAGAGTTTTTCGACCCTTGATCACTGTATTGTCGTCTTCATAGATGAAATTCTGATCTATAGTAAGGATGCTCAGCGACATGAACAACATCTTCTCCAAGCTTTGACCTTGCTAAGAGAACATAAGCTGTATGCTAAGTTTAGCAAGTGTGAATTCTGGCTGTCGGAGGTATCTTTTCTTGGACATGTGATATCTGCCTCGGGAATTTGTGTTGACCCTACAAAGGTAGAATCTGTTCTACAATGGGAACAACCGAAGACACCGATGGAGATTCGAAGCTTCTTGGGGTTAGCTGGTTACTATCGAAAGTTTATTAAAAACTTTAGCTCTGTAGCCTTACCTTTGACCAAGTTAACCCGGAAAGATGCTCCTTTTTCTTGGAGTGATAAGTGTCAACAGTCCTTTCAGTTGTTGAAGGAGAGGTTGACAAGTGCACCTGTGCTTGTGCTACCTGAGCAAGGCAAAGGATATATAGTTTTCTGTGATGCTTCTATGAATGGACTTGGATGTGTGTTGATGCAGGATAAACAAGTGATTTCTTTTGCTTCCCGACAGCTTAAGAAACACGAAGAGAATTATCCTACACACGATCTAGAGTTAGTTGTTGTGGTTCATGCCCTGAAGATCTGGAGACATTATCTTTATGGAGAGACGTTTCAGATTTTCACTGACCATAAGAACCTTAAGTATATCTTCTCTCAGCATGAGCTTAACATGAGGCAACGTCACTGGATGTAGTTAATCAAGGACTACGATTGTACAATTGATTACCATCCAGGGAAGGCCAATGTTGTTGCAGATGCCTTGAGTAGGAAATCAACAACATCAACCATGGATAGAGCACAACTAAACTCTTTAGTATGCTCTAAGGTGTAACATCCCTGACCTGGGTTATGAGTTAACCCTAGGTGTTTTGCCTAATTATGTAATTAAGATACTGGTGATTATCTTTTGGCATGTAATTAAGTTCCTAAGGAACATACTTTTCCTTTTCTGTCCCTTTTAAACAATGATTTAATTGATTGTTTTGTAATATAGGGACCTATGTGCAAATTTACCCAGTTAGAAGGGTTAACTTGCAATTTGCACATGTTGAGATGTTCCTCTAATGTTGAGACATCATTAGAATGATTATGTTAAAGTTTGAGGGATTTCCAAGCTTGAGCACCAAGGTGCAGCTGTGGAAGCAATCCCTATACTTGAAACCCTAAATTGGAGTAAAGTGCAATTTACCCAATTTGAGGGGTGCAACTTGTAAAATACACCATCTAAAATATCTTTTATAACTTTTGTCATCATTTAGAGTAGAAATGATGAAGAGGGCACTTCATTTGAATAATCATATATTAAAGAACACCTTTGTGATTGAATAATCAAGGTGTATGTATAATAGCCCTTTTATGTGTATGCTTTAGTGATGGGTTGATCCTCTTTGCCTTCATTTCTTGACCTTAGAAGATGGTTGTCCTTAGAAATAATAAGAAGGGACGAGCAAAGAAGAAAAGGAGGGACTTAGTTGAAAGTGAGGAAAACTTATGTGCCTATGTTGAAATTCCACCCAAGTATATAAGCCCTTTTCCTCACTTAGCAAAGGAATGTTTCTTTCGTTCCCTTCACTGTTCCCCCTTGCTCAACCGACTAAGGAGAGCTCAGGAGCATAGGAGAACGACCAGGGGAGTGCAAGGTAGGTTTGGATCCTTCCGTTTTCTCGAATTCATGGATGAAACTCGGATTCAAGGTCAAATTCATGGCTAGCTCACTTAGCTCTATCTTTCTAGCCATCTCTTTCCAACTTTTCCTTGGAGAATTCACCTTGGCCGACCTGTGGAGCTCAAATACGCCATTAAAGCTTGGAGCTTGGAAGCTTGGTGCTCAAGGAACAACCTTTAGGCGGGTTTTATAACTCTAAACCTTATGCTTTGATTATACATCTTTTTTCTATGCATATAGTTGCTAGTTCTTCTTCTTCCCTATCTTCCCTTGCATCCTTTCAAGCAAAATCGTGAAGAACTGCTTCTGTTCTTGAGGTATAAGATAAGGGCGTTAATTCCTATGCTTATCCACGGATTTCCACTTTACTAAACGGTCCTAACCAATTGCCCATGCGGTTTGCACAACCGTTTGGTGGGCAAACGGTTTCAGGGTTGCATGGAGGCAAACGGTCTTCAAGACCATTTGGTCCAGTTGACCAAGCGACGACCGTATAAGAATCCTGTTCCTAATTATGTAGGCTGATCACCCACAAAAATTGAGGGGTTAACTCCAAAGGAATCGTGACATATAAGCAAATCAATTAGCAAATCCAATTGAATTAAGTTCTGATTTTCAATCTATTTAATTTGCCCTTTTTGGGAAAACGGTCTCAAGACCATTTAAGATGGTTGACCAAACGTTGACCGTTTGGGATTACTGTTCTTAATGATGTTAATTAACGACTCACCAAATTTTATGGATTAATTCCAAACGAGTCATGAGTTGAAGGATGATTAATAGGGCAAACCCTAATTGAAATCAGTGCTGAATTTCCAATGCGTTAATTAGAGATTTTGGGTTGGTTAGCCCAAACGGTCTCAAGACCATTTGGGGGATCATCCAAACGGTCTCAAGACCGTTTGGGGATCACCCAAGACCGTTTCGAGGTCTGGTACCAAGTATAGTTGATCAATTGAAGGTCCAAAGGTACCAAATCATATTGCAATTAAGTATTGATGTGATGATCAACTCAATAGATCAAACCTTGATGAATTTTCACTAGAGTCCAAAGATTGGATGGGCAAACGGTCTCAAGACCATTTGGAACTCATCCAAACGGTCTCAAGACCGTTTGGTGTCAACCCAAGACCGTTTGGAGGTCTAGGGTTAAGGTAATTTGATCAATTGAGAGCCCAATTGCAATGGGTTATTGAAATAATCAAATTGCTGATTTGTGACTTAATTAAGGTTCAACCCCTATCAAATCAACTTAGATTTTGATGATTTCTTGGGCAAACGGTCTCAAGACCGTTTAGAGGTCATCCAAACGATCTCAAGACCGTTTGGGACAAGTTTGGGCCCAATTGGAGGTCAATTGATAGGTTCAACTTTGAAATGATTCACATTGTTGAATATTGATGACCATCCGATTTGAAACCCTAATTGAGATGGACTTAACCCTAATTGGCTTTCAATTGAGGGTTATTTTGGTGTCCAATTGATTGAGGCTCATCCTAATTGACTCAATTCAGAAGTGGTTAACATGGCTTTGGCCAATTGAGGGCTTCAACATACTTAATCATAAACATTTGTAACTTTTGAACCATGTTGGAGGTCCAAATGGTTTGAGCCCATTTGGAACAAACGGTCTCAAGACCGTTTGGATCCAAATGGTCTCAAGACCGTTTGAGGCCAAATAGTCTCAAGACCATTTGGGTCCAAATGGTCTCAAGACCGTTTGGGCTCAAACGATCTCAAGGTCGTTTGGACCAATCGATCTCAAGACAAGTTGATAAAACGGTTTCAAACCGCATAAGCTCAAACAGTTTCGAAAGTCAACCTTTCCAAATGGTCAACACACCCAAATGGTTTGGGAAAACTACCTTGAGGTCATGCGGTCTTGGAGTCAAACCTAGAAAATGGTCAACGCACCCAAACGGTTTCAAACCGTTTGGTGGTTGAAGGTTGAAACCGTTTGGAGGTTTTCAAGGTTATTTATACATAATCACTTGAAGTTGTAATTGGTTCAATGGTGATCTAATCTAAACCCTAATGGTAAGTTAGAACATTAAGGGACTAAGTGATTAATGATTTGACCCATGATGGTGATCATGAGGTAATTTACCAAAATACCCTTGAGGGGTTTAATTGAGTATACCTTTTTCTAATAAAACCCTAATCACATGTTAATGAGGTTTTGGCCCATGCTAGTCAATGAGGACTTAACCCAACCTGATCTAGAGTGGTGTTATCACCATCTACTAGTAAGAGGAGAGAGAAAGTATCATAAGAGAGAGAAAGTACCCTTTTATAGTGGAAACTTAAGTAAAGTACCTTCATTTCACATGAATGTGCATGTATAAGGTATGATCCACCTATGTGAGATCATGGAAACCCTAATTATGATGTTTGGTGAATCTTAATCTTATCTATGAGCTCTAATGATGATGTTTCTCATACTTGATGATGTTATGAGTTAAATTCGCCATGAGGTGAATAGTAAACCCTAATTCTAGGGTGATGGCATGTAATGTGAATAATAAACCCTAATTGATGAGAATCAGGGAACTTAGCTCTTATGGCAAGAGTGGAAAGTATAATTCTTGATTTGAATTGCTTTTATCAGTTGAATTAACCTTGTAGGTTCTGATATGAAGATGATCATATCCAGGTATGGATGATGATGCTATATTCATTGAAAGCATGTTGTTAGCTTTATGAATAGTAAAATATCTTGATGCCTTGTCAATGGAAACCTATGGATTAAAATGGGCTGTAAGAGCCATAATTACCATCAAGGTCATGCTTTAGAGATGACTTGTGATGAATGTATTGAGAAATGATGATTGATGAGAGTTAGGCTTGTTACATTTAGTATTCTCCTTTCATAGCTGTTATGATAATGTTATTGTTTGAAGAACAATGTATGATGTTAAAAGAATACTGAATGTACCTAACTAATCAAGTGTAATGTAGAGCCCTGATCATAGATCCATCATTGTCAGAGATAAAATGATGGTTAAACAGGTTTTCCTAAGGGATCTCCTGGATCACATACTTTTGAGTATGTGGGGTATATGGATGTGTAGAACCTTACATCCTAGTGTAGGTGTTTGATGTAGATGTGTAATCCATCAATCCTTCACTATAATCCCATACCGTATCAGTGGATGGTAAACATGAAACCTCCTGATGATGAAGAAAGCACAGACATCCGTATCAGTGGAAGATAAACATGAAATCTCCTGATGACGAAGAGAGTACAGAATGCCACTGTAACTCTAAAATAGCAAAGGACCAGATTACCCTGGCAAGCTATTATAGTAGAGGCACGAGATGTCCTACAAGTAATCCTCTTACTGACTGAGGAAGGTGAAGGTCATGAGAATCCGGCTCTTTCGATGACCTAGTATGATACCGAGGCACTTAGCAGTGATTGGTTGGAGTATGAGTGGTAAACCTCATCTCCACAGGGCATAAAAGTAATGTTTGAAAAACATAATCCACAGCGTAGTATACCTGTTAGAGATAACTACGAGTTGATTGATTGATGTTACACTGTATAGTGCAAATGTCTTCATGTTTCATAACTTTTGAACTCATGCTTACTATTATATCTAATGTTGAATACTTTGAAGCTTTTACTGTTTAAGTTATTCTTTGAGATGTTATAATAAAGCTTCTGGCGGAGAGTTATAACTCTCGCTGGGACAATTATGTAAAATTGTCTCACCCCGTAGACTTCAACTTTTAGGTGGACGTCGAGGACGGAGGAACAGGTCTACAGGTGACCAGTCCCAGCAACAGCAGTACCAGGGGCAGCAGTAAAATGTCAGGTGGAGATCTAGCCTGCCATGTGGTGTAGTTAGAGTCAGTCCTATGTGTCCTCTGTACTCTCAGGTCTTGGAGTCTTTTGGTCTGAGATTTTGGTTATGAGTTTATGAGATTTTGTATCATGTTGTATATATAATTACTCAAGAAGTAATTATCTGAGATGTAAACAGTTTATCTCCTTTTATGAAGGAAGTTGTATGGTTTCAATGCTTTATCTCAAAAAGTTTTAATTTCCGCAGATTTTCGGTATTCCGCTGCTAATCGAATCGCTTAATCTAAGTTTAAATCGTGTTTATATCTCCGTTTGGAGATCAGAGCCCACAGTACTGATAAGATAAGGATATTTATTATGAAAAGTTTGTGACTTGGTTTCCACAATTGATATCAGATCCATCTTTTGTTTTGTGTTGAATAGATTTCATCGCCAAACATTATTTTCATTATACTAATGTACTTAACAAAAAAAATTCTGCTTATATTGAATTTTAGTTAAATTAATTCACAATGAAGAGATGTCTGAAGTTGAGAAGAGAAACCCTAAACGTAGTTGGAATAAAAACTCAATGCTAGATTTGTTTATGAAGAAATGACTAGGAATATGTGGCATAATATAATGGTTTAGTGGACCTACCCTTTGTATGCTATGATTTTTTGGTTGATAATGTAAATCTTAGGGTTGTTAGGTTAGAGACACATAGATCTATAACTCAACCCTAGTTGGTTATAACATGTTAGTTGGGTGCATGATGTATGAGCAACATAAACCCCTAAAATATTCACAACTAAAAGATGCATAAGTTGCCATAGTACCTTGATGTTTCTTAGTTTGCCTTATTAGGTCAAACCTTTTAAGGGACGGAGAGTAGTTGGTTGATGATGTTTGGATGATTAGATTTCAAGGAAGAAATCCTTCTAAGGGTCAGAGTGTTGTAACATACCGAAACCTAGCATTTGACTCTAGAAACCCTAATCTGATGATTACGAGGATGATGTGATTGGTTACTTAGACTTAACTAAACAAGGATTAAGATATATCTAAAACTAGTTTATTGAAACCCTAATATGTTAACATATGAATAACTCACCTAACATATGTAGGCAGATAAACAAATATGACATAATGCTCCTACATTAGTCTCTAGACCAATAAAGGATCCATAAAACATGTCACATGAGATAATGTAAAGAGTAATAATATGCATGTGTCCATAATTAAAAATAACATTACATTATTCAAATAAATGTAGGATTGAAAAACTTAAGTAGATAACATTTAAATATATGGGTTTTCATGCATAATAATGATTTATAGAACTTTTTGTTTTGATGTGAAAACATGGAACATAATTGGATGAATAATAGAAATAATGATGAAATAATATGTTACCTAAAACAATAGTGGGACACAAATATTAATTTGGTATAACTCATGAAAGGAAATATAAAAAATGAAATCTAATGTAGAAATAGTGTTCCTTGGGTCCCAATTTTCTTGGGGGGTCAAGCTTCACCTAAATTGCACACTAACAATTATCATAATTATTTTTAGAAAAGAAAATATGAGTTTTTTTATAAAATAGAAAATAAATAATTAAATGACTCCAAATGAGGAAATAAATGTCAAATTCATAATTTACATGTTAAAAGTAGCTTGTACGTGAACTTTGAATTAATTTGGACAATCTTTAAGTGTTCTAATGTGTTTAGGAGAGAGAACGTGTAAATAATTTCTAAAATATTAAATAATGTATTAAATAATACCAATAGAGGAAATTAATGGCAACTTAGTGTCTCACAAGTTTAATTTTTTTTGTTTTTTAAGGTTCACATTAATTGATTTTATCTAGATGTCTCTAAATTAAGATGAAAGAGAAAATATTGCTTACTTAAAAGAATTAAATAAAATATTAAAAGACCTCAAAAGAAAAAACTAATGCCATATTCAGATTCTACATGTTCAAATTAGCATAGATATCAAATTTTATTCAATTTGGGGTTAGTTTGCACCCTCAAATGAAGAGAGAGAAAAAGAGAAATAAATTTAATGCATCACTTTATTTGAATTCGATTAGATAAGGTTTCCATTTCTATTTGATCATACGGTCAATTTTATTTCATGCCACACATTAACCGTTGGATTTCAGATCAAACTACCCACATGTTGTCATCAACCTCACGCTGAAAAGGAAATTGGCATCATTTACTTTCGATTTTTGAATTTGAATTTCACGCTCAATAATTGCTCCTTTCACACGATCTCTTCTCCTACATTTTACATATTAGTTTCCATACAGCCCGAACCCAAGGTTGTGGGGGTTTCATTTCCTATATAACCTCAACCATCTCGCACTATGTCATCCCCTATTTTATGTCTGCTTGCTGCCCCCTTCCCCCTTCTTGCCTCTCCAGGTCATCATACCACAGGGAATCAGTTCCCTAACCTTTGTCACCTCCCTTACTTTGTTTTACTGGTGACGTTTCTATCTCGGCTATCCAGGAACTTGCCTCGCTAGCTCCACCGGCTTGGGCATGCCTTCCCAGCCCTGACGATGAACTCTTGTGCTTGGGATGGCAGTTGGATCGAGCGAACAACTTTGGTGGAACCTGGAGAAGCTTTCACCAGCCTTGATTTCTTCTCTCAAGGTATTGTCTCTTTTTCCCCCTTTTTGACTATGTAGTATAATTTGTGGGCAATACTTGGTTTTCTACAACCATTAACCATATGCTCACCCTTGTTGTCTTTTCTGGAAGCCTCCAAAGACTCCTTGTCTGGGTTTGGTTTTTCCTTATTTTGTTTTCTCATTCCTTAGTTTGTTGGTGCTTTGCCTGTGCTGCACCTTGTCGGTCATGGAAGAGAAGGCCGAACTGAAGGTTTGAATATCCCCGTGCCGAGTCAGAGGTCGTTGGCTTCAGAATGACTTCAAATAGATGGTTGGGGAGTTCTGTTCTTGAGATATGTGATGTAAAATGTAGATTGATCTGTTGTTCGGCTATCTAGGATCTCAATTCGTAAAGGATTGTGAAAAAGATGACCTATGGTTGCATTACTGTGCAACCCTCATTTTAGTTTTGTATTTGTCATACTTTGCATGGGTATTTCTATCTTTTCACCCTTCATTTTTTTTATAATGTTGCATTTTGCACCTAGTTGACTAGTGGGCCCGAGCCAGGTGGCAAACTATGATAGGACAACTTATTTTGGTTTTGAAAAAAGCATATGATTTAGTATACATAGCTTAAAGAGATTTTTTGATTCGTCAGATTTTACAAAAATCATAATTAATTATTTTTGGATCAGAACAATAAAATAAAATATGTTTTAGAATCAGAAAATTATAACCTACCTAATGGTAGTGGTTTTGATTCCTAATTCCAATATACTAAATAAGTGATATTTTATGGATTTATGTAATTAGTTTATTTTTCTATAATTCATAAATAATAATGATGAGTCAAGAAAAAGTAAAATATGTTATCAACTCATAAAAATATGACCTAAAATGTGACGGTTTTGATAACCTAATTCACAAGTAATAAAAAGGAAATTTTAGGGTTTTTAATAATTGATGTAAACCTAACGCTAATTATATATACAAGATTAATAGGGGCTTTGGAGACCTAGGCTTGGACCTAAGACTGATTTGGATTTTTTTAGAATCTGAAATGAGGTATAATTACATATCACATTATTTCTATATTAAGCAATTTCTAATTCATGTCTCTAATTGTATGTTTGCATTTCCAATTTTTCTATATTGAGCAATCATCCTAAATTATCACTCTTTTGATATCCCACACAATATCTCTCTTTTAAGAATTTAATCCATGTGAAATATTCTAATTGATTCTTATTTTACGATCATCCTATTTTGTTGGACTTTCTTTTGGATCCAATTTAACTTTATTATTGAAGAAACCCTAATTTTTCCACTTATGTGGTGGATGTTTATATTGTCAATTTATGTGATGGAAATCTTGCATATTCTGACTACACTTTTTACTTGCCTCTACATTAAGCATGTCATGTGATTCAATATCTATAGAGTAGTGTAATTGCTTTGGTTTTTGGGTTATGTGCACTTGTTATATTCTTGGGATGAAGGTTATGTACCCCATACTCGAGTTTTGTGCCCACACTTTTAATATTGGAGAGTTTGGTTATTTTCCATTCTCTATTAGGTTTGAAGTTTATGAGGCTTGGACGCCATTGTCTTTATATTATTTTAGTTCTATGTTTATCTCACATTCATGAATTCTGATGTTATTGAAGATGGGTTATGTTCCCTAATTTCACGATATGTGCTTATTTAGCACAACCTAATTGTTTTATTTATGGAAAGTAACTATTTTATTATCATATGTTTACAATTCAACTCTCTTGATGCCCATTTGGGCAGTCCTTTACTTTTCTATGGGAAGCATTGCTTACTTGATGTTGCTTGCTCCATATATTGCTCCATCACATTTTAGTATGAACATATCAACTCTTTTTTGATGTCATCTATTTGTCTCCTCTTGCTTGGGTATGATTCCAACCCTAGGTGTAGGACATGGAGGACATGGAATCCTGAGATGGACCTAGGTTAAGGAGTTTATGCTTGGAGACAAACTTGATTTGGTTTATATTTTCCTCTACTAGATCCTTATGTTGTAATATCTATGTAAACCTATATGGGAGATGATGATGTACTTTTGAAAAATTGATTATAGTCTTGAAACTTTAAGTTTGCTTCTTTACTTTGGTCTTTTTTATACCATCATGTGAGATTTGAAAATTTTACACCTATTCCAGAATACATTTTGAGTGTGTTTGGAATGGATGCTTTATCTTCAAAATTTAGTAGGGAGTGGATCCCCTCTAGGTCCCACTCTTTACAACATGGTATTAGAGTCCATGGTAGTCAGAATCTAAATATTTAAAAAATTCAATTTTGTCTCCCTAATTAAAACATATGGACTCATCCAGACCATCTTCTTTAGGGGTTATTTTAGTCTTATAATGTGTCCCATGTTTTCTTTTCTTCTCCCATGTATTTGACAATGGAAATCATATGGAGATAATCCTTTTTGTTCCTTCAGAACTTAGAGTAGTCCATTTGTGTATTTTAATTAACAATAAAGAATTAATATCCATGCTTCTCTTGATTTTTGGACATATTTCTATGATATATTGATGAATTATTTATGCTTGATCACCATGTAATTGTTTAGACTGTTACTTGCTTTGAAATAGGGATTAAGGGTTGGAAAACTTGAGATATAGATTAGATAGCGCTTCGGGAGAAGGCTTATGGTTGTGAAGTGAATAACCCACATAATTCAATAAAGCACATAACTAATAACTCAATTGCTATGACAGTGGGATTAATATTAGATTAGGTAGTGAATTATGTTGTGAGAGAGGGTGATTCTTGCTACATGTCCCTTTGTCTAGGGTTAGGAGGATTGGATGTTAATGAAATGGTGTTAGTTGCAATGGGAACAGAGGTGAAACCATAATATTAAGGAATTCATTTGAATTGTGATCACAACTAGTAACTTTAGTTTTATTTTTTGTTATTTAGTCAATTAATCAAACAATCACTCTTTTTCTTAGGCCTAGCTAATTATTCCATAGTTAGTAGCAGTCTCTATATACACATTTTCCCCATATTTGAAATTCAGGCCTCTTTAGGCCTATATTACATTGATACATGCACTTGTGTTTTTGACATGTAGTTTACTCTTATCAACAACTTCAACCTACAATCCATGATCAATGTTACCGTGATCGTATGATTCTTTTGTCTCTGATATCTAGATTTAACTCAAGGCATGGAATCATCATCCTCTTCAACATTCAATCTGTGTTCTTTGAACTACAGGAGACTCTCTGAGATGCATGTGAGTTCACCTATCATATATTTCATCACATGAGTATGGCCATACATTTTTTCAATCTCGGTTATCATGTGGCCTAGATATCAATCTCTTGTATGAGGGGAAAACCCTATCTACATCACTCACACTCAATCCCCATGTGTCACAATGCACTTGAGCAACACCTTTATTCAAGGTCAAGTTGTATGCTATCTAAATGCAATGAACAACATGTGATGAGTGTAGTGACTTCAGGTCTAAGAACCACGATCACCATTGTCACTATGTGAGCTAATTCTGACTACCATTTCATGGTATCCATGCATCACTCTCAAGGTGGGTCTGTCTGATACACTATTCTCTAACATGTACCTGTATGCTTGACTTGATATTGCATTTAATGATTAATCAGACTATCATTAATCAACACACACTCTAGTCTTATGTATTATTGTTGTCTATTTTGCTTCCATAGTAATATCCGACTAGTGATGCATCAAGAATGTATGCACTCTCATTCTACATATGATCTCATCATTTATGCCCTCAACTAGAAGACATATGTCATCGAGTAACATCATTCTTTAGACATCTGATGTGTCTGGTCATCATCTCATGCTGAGACAAGCATAATATATAGAATTACCTTAATTATTATTAAATCAGTTATCTAACGCCACATTCTAAACATTATATGATTGGCTCTATGGGCATACATACCAACACACCCCCACTTGCACTTAGATCCAATCACCCACAAATCGTATTCCATGTGATCTTAACATGTCCATCATGTTTTTGATGTGCATGTGTTTTAATAGAGGCTTAGCAACGTTTGCATGTAGTCAATAGTTTGCAAGTTTCACATCTCTTCACTATATGACATTTCATATGAGATGGAAGTGTTGTAGTATGTCATTTGAGATTCATTGCCTAACCCGTAACTCCATTGTTGTCACTGTATTTCTACTGTGCCATCATTGGTTGGAACCTCCCACAAGTTCATCTTTATGAACTTCTTGATCCATACAATATCTTCTGTTGTTCTCATAACACCAAGATACTCGACTTCTATTGTAGAATTAAACAACTATCTCTAGCTCAGAACTTTTCCATCTTATAGTTCTTATTTAAGGTCAAACAAAAATTTAGATTGCGATCGTTAATTTTATTTGTCATTTTGGAAGCTTGCATCCTTGTAACACTTTACACCCAACTCTTCCTTGTCACCAAGAAATAGATCCTTTTAGTGTTTCCCAAGTACTTAAGGATGTTCTTTAAGGCATTCCAATGACTTTCACTAGGATCTGATAGATATCTACTTATCATGTCCAATACATAAAATATAACAAGATGAGCATATATACTCAAGTCATGTCCAATTCATATGAGATAACTGGATGAGTACATAACATTCCATACATGATAGAACCAATTGTGAATGCATATGGCATCTATCCATATGTTCATGTTCTTTGCAAGAACTAGGATATTGTGCTCCTAGAGACCAACTCCATGGAATATGGACAAGTTTTTTCTCAACGAGTCTTTCCTACTGAACCCCATCAACATCTTTCCAATGCATTTGCTATCTCTTAGGTCAAGAAGCTTTCCAGATCTATCTCTATAGATCTCAATTCCTATCATATATGATGCTTCACCTAAATCCTTCAGAAAAAGTACTTTCCTCGCCATGTTTAACATATGTAGTATAAGGATGTTATTCCCCATCATTAGGTGGAATATAAATATGTTCCCACTAATTCTTTTATAACCACATATTTCTTCTTCATTCTGACTCAAATCAAACTCTTTACCTATCTTGTCAAATTGAAGATTATAGTTCTAAGATGCTTATTTCAATCACATTGATTGACCTTTATAGCTTATATATTTTATTTGCATCATTGAATTTATAAAACCTTCAGGATATGTCACATACACATCCTCCATGATATTTCTACTAAGTATTGTAATTTCAATATCAATTTGCCAAATCTTATAGTCATACTAAGCTGCAATGGCAAGCATGATTCCTATGGATTCAACCATGGAAACTGGTGAAAATATTTCGTCATGTTCAACACCTTGAATGTGTTTAAAACCTTTAAAACCAATATGCCCTTCCATGTTGGTCTTCTTCCAGAAGACCCAATTGCATCCTATGGGTTTTACCCCTACAGGTGGATCCATCAAATGTTATACCTTATGGGTGTACATGAAGTCCATCTTTGATCCCATGGCCTCAAGAAATTTTTCAGACTCTAGTTCCTCAATAGCTTCGAGGTAGGTTGTTGACTCATCATCTATGATCAACTAACTGCCTTTTGAGTTATATGGCATCATAGTCTTTCAAGCTTAAGGCATATTCTACTAGATTTATGAGGTTTTGTGTTACATAAGGAACTCAAGTTTACACAACAATCTATGTTTCTCGTTGTTCCCATTGTACCTCTTTAGGTTCAATCTTTTCTTATTTGTATCAAAATTTTTGAGTTCTACTTTTCTTCCCATAGATTCCTTTGGAACTAAGTTCCCCTTCATGAATGAAGCCACCCTGATCAACAAACAACTTTGTTGTTGGATTGAAATATAAAATTAGTATTCACCAAAATAACATTTATGTGATTTATGGACAAAGGTTTTCAAGAAACTATTTTCTTAATTGAGCATTCATCCATAATCATTATAAAAAAAATATCGGGACAATTCCTATGACATATCTCATGTGGTGTCTTTTGAACCATTTTATACAATACATTATTTTAGTGTAAATCATGTGCCAGAAAGGAATTGGAAGATTGGCTGGATATACTGATAATTTCACCATAATTTAACAAGATGTGATTCCTTCTTTCTGACACATCATTATGTTTTAGGTGGAGTTCATCATGGTACACTATCATGATTTCCTAGAAGGTCCTCAAACTCTTGGTTTAAGATATTTCAACATCGATCATACCAAAGTTTAAATACTTATACCAAATGGGTTATGTACTTCATTCTTAATCTTCTTGAACACTTCAAGAGATCTAGACTTGTATTTCATTAAATACAGTCTA
Organism: Alisma plantago-aquatica; assembly: GCA_963693085.1. NCBI lineage: Eukaryota > Viridiplantae > Streptophyta > Magnoliopsida > Alismatales > Alismataceae > Alisma > Alisma plantago-aquatica. The sequence goes on along the minus strand of OY856409.1, from coordinate 73,315,737 downwards.
CCATATCTACTATGATCATCAATAAATATAATGAGGTACTAATAGCCACCTCTAGCATTTATTCTAAATGGTCTTTATACATTAGTATGTTTCAGCCCTAATCGAATACTAGATCTAGTGAATATGCTTTTGTCATATTGCCCAAAAAATAAGACTTGCATGTCTCTGTTGGTATAGTAACCAAAAGAATCTGGATAACCATCATATGGATTCAAGTGATGAACTTCTCATTTATGTTCTCTAGATTACAATGCTATAGGTATTCGTTGTTTGAGTTATCAAGTCATTCATTATAATAACTGTCTCGAAAACAATCAAATATAAACTATGTGACATTGGTCTACTTCCATAAAAGATCTTATCTTTGAAAGAAAAACATTTAATGTATTCATAATATTCTTGCCCATACAAGATGCATGTCATTTTAATATCAAGTACACAATAGAAATTCACTAATTCTAGCACATGCCCATTACATGAATGACAAATTCCAACTATAGTGGTAGAAACTCTTTCTCTGCAAAGTTCTAGCTTAATTCTTCTCAGGTCCCGACGTAGAGATCTCTATCTCCTTCTTCTTCCTGAGATCCTCTATATAAAGAGGGCATTTCCTTTTAGGTGTCTAGATAGGTGACAATGGTGGAACTTTCCTTAATCATTTAAGGGAAAAGGACAAATTCCTTTTGCACTTACCTCTCTCCTTATCTTGAGTGTAGAAGACTTGAACTTTAGCTTTGCGTCAGAACTCTTCTTGGCTTTGCCTTTGCCCATGAACTCACATGCACTAATCACCATCACATATTTATCCTTATTCAGTCATGTTTCAAAATTAATTAACATGCCAAGCAACTGAGAGGGAAATTTGGACAAGTTACTCAAGTGATAGCACTTGATAAGCTAGCTATATGATTCAGGAAACACTTGCAAAATCATATATGTTGCCAACTCTTGACCTAAAAGAAATCCTAGTCTCTCCACATGCTGAATCATATTCAGCACATGGGGCTCTATTGGATCTCCCTTTGTCAGTTTCCTCTCAAATAGCACTTTGGAGACGTTATACCATTGTTTCTTTACATGACTGTTTCAGATGTGTTACCATCACGAGAATGTCCATGTTTTTCATGTTGCTCATGCAACTCATAGTTCATACAACATATAATAAGGTACTTAATGTCTATGTCTTTACTGACATCCTTCAAATAAACATCCATTTCATCCTTAGGCGCATTTGGAGCGGGTTTCTCTGACTCTAGTCTTTTAAGGACATATAGATTTCAAATTTATTATAACACTTCTCAAAGTCCTATACTAGATGTAGAATTCAATCTCGTTTAGTTTGTCTTGGTCAAGGACTAATCACAATGATAATTCATTTGTGTTTGTCTATAAAAGAAATATTGGATATTTTGTTAAATTTTTTTGATTTGATTTGATAATATCATTGATATAAATTAGGCTTTTAATTAATTATCAATCCCACTATTTTGTTCAAATTGATAGACCTCACTATCAATTTGGAAGGTTGCAGCATACAACCTTCTAGTGATCCAAGATCCAAAATAATTAAGTTAATACCCAACCAACGCTGGTGTTCATAACCAAATATTAAAGTAAGCATCATTTGTCAATTGCATCTCATGCAATTCTTGGATAGATGGTATACACAACTCCTTGCCATAGTAAATTTGTATACTTCTAGATACTTAATACTATGAAGGCCACCTAGTTAAGCATGAACCATAAGAGAACATGATAGAATATATACCCTGCTAGGACAAACCCACATATCTACCATCGCACTTCCATGAGATAGACGGTGCACCACAGTAGAGCGTACCCACACTTGGTCGATCAATATTTTCATATGTGCTACTTATAGAAAGCATATTAGACTTAATATTTATTGAAGGATTTTATATAAGTACATATATATCCCACATACTTATAGTACATATCATATACATGCTATAATCATAGTTGAAACATGCAATTCTAAACACAAGTGATGGTTATGGACATACTATTATAATTCCTTAGAGACAAAAGGAATTACTACCACCTAAGGTTTACATCACATGTAAAAACCAATTGTTGGTGAAGATATGTGCTCGAACCAATCTGTGTTGAACAGTTCAACACTTGAACTGATCATCTCACCTTCTGGCCACTCAGTTGTGATCTTGAAATAGTTGTCTGGTTTTGAGTTCAACCAATGTCTGGACTCCTCTAGATGATTGGTTGGGCCACCCGTCGATCAGTTCATCATGTTGTGTTACCTCCTCTGTTCATCAGTTGATCGATTTGACTTCAAAGCCATTTGCTTCGTCTAGTGCAGAATGTTTTCTCATGATGAAAAATACATTCAAATTATCTTATTTCATATTACATGTAAAAGGGAAAACCTTGAGTTACATTCAAGGGTAAATAGGAATAAGAGCATTAAATTACATTTGGAAAGAAGGATATAGGCTCGGTATGAGAACCGAGATATTAACAGGAATAAACAACCACAACCATGCATACACTGATATTACATTAGGGTGACGTGTCTAAATTGCATATATATATACATATATTAGTTTGTGAAATCATATGTGGTAATGAATCAGATATGCAGATTAACCAATTTAATATTCACATTGTATGCAATAAAACAAATCCAATCATATCAATTTAAATCCAAATGCACTATAAATTGACGTGGATATAGTACCACTATTGAAAAATCGGGGTGACAGATAAGGCAGTAGAAACAAACATTTATAGCATCATTCCCTAACTAGCAGATCACGCCAACACCAATGTATCTAGGAAGGAAGGTAACAATACTTACACTTGGTCTTGGATCATGTCTAACGATAATATCCTTGTAGGAGCATGCACCATTATTCAAGCAACAACATGCTTGTTCAAGCGGCACTCGAGAAGTCATCAATGACGACCTCTTGGTACATGATCACTCATTTTCATGGGACAAAAATGTAAACACAACTGTCTAGTTAAATAAAGCAGACTTTGAATCTATACCCAACTAATGAAGATGTCCACAACTCAATATCAAGTCCTTGCGGTAGTGTGGGGTCGAACGCAGGGACAAGGAGAATAACAGAATAAGAACGTGAAGTCTTTGCTTAGTCTAGCCTAACCAAAATCAATCTTATGGGTGTTATGATTAAGGAACATATTCAAACTAATTAAGTAATAAACCTAAATTATGGAAAATGAAAGAAGAAATAAAGATGAATCAAGAAACCAAGATAAAAAGGGACTTGGATCGGGTTTCACCAATCAAGACAAACTCAACCACATAAAACCTGTACTCTTATTTTATATATATTCTCTACTCATTTTGCAAACAACCATAAGAAAATTTATGTCCCTTCCTTCTCTTGAGACCCAGGCACATGCCAATCTAACGGGGTTCTCTCTCTCAAGTTAATTACCAAAAGATCAATGAAAAAAATATGACTTTTGTTATAGAAACTCGTCACTCTCGTGTATCATTACTATCCTATATTACAGATCTTGTTGAATTAATTCTCTCAAAAAATATCCATATCCAACACTGAAGGAAGGTATCTAATCATCAATCGACACAATTAAACAAGATTAAAGGAATAAAACTTTAAAGAATATATGACATAAAATAAAAAGATGAACAATTATATGGATGGGAAAGCCTAAAGGCTACTCCGAACCCAAGTTAGGGTTTTAGACATGCATGGCCAAAGAAACAAAAAGAGTACAACTATAATAAGTGATGATGTAGAAAACAAAAAAGAGAAGATCAATACAAGGGATCTACCAACCTCTCAGATGACATCTTAGCAGTCGATAGTGGTTTTGACAGTCTTTCTCCTCATTTCTGGTCTTGGCTTGAAGCAGAAGTACTTTTGATCAACAATGATTGCAAAGGAACTGCCAAGGAGTAGGGTCAACATGTCTTGATCAAAGGATCTAGGAAGGTCGACAGGCTTCGTTCTCCAGATCTGGAACTTGAGAAGTTTTAGTGGCAGCCTCTTGGTGCTCTGACTCCAAAGATTCAAGATGCATGGTACGCCTACGTTGGGGGCATATTTATAGGGTCTAGGCTATCGAACCCTCTCCATCATTGTTGATGGTTTCCTATCATTGGGACTATCGATGTCGAGGTTGACAATGGATCTTATTATAAATCTTTGTCGATCGATAGGTATGTCAATCTCTTCTCATTGTCAATAGAGTTCTTCCTTGCAAATGATCTGCCGACCTTGCTTTCGATAGGTTTGTCGAGGTGATTCCTTGGCAATTGTCGTATGGATGTCGATAATTTTGTAGATGTAGTCTATCAATGGAACAATCGATGGGACTTTCGAATGTCCTCTACTCAAAAGGTGTGTCGAGCAATGGATCAATAGCTTCATACCGATAGGTGTCTGTTGGCGTCGATGGACTGGGTTGTCGATTTCGTATCAATAGAGGTGAGTTTTTCCCTTTTATTTGAAACTCCTTCCCTCGACAGGTTGATGTTGAGGTTCTTCAATTTGTCAACTTGGTGCTCAACAAGTCCGTCGAGATTGAGTCGATAGCCATTAGTCGATCCTTTTGATGAGTACTTTTTATCGACCTAGGTTTTCTGAAACTAGGTCTTTTGAACAATTACTCAAGTTTATCGATTTCATTGAATTGTGTCCAAATCCATCAAATATCACCAAATCTGAAATAGAACTTAATATTTAAGTGAACTAGAATAAAAAAGGGTACATCTAAACATTTAAACAATATTTCTAATGGCTTTTATTTATATAAATGGCTATTAAAATTGCACCAAAATTGATGTTGTCAACTCCCCCAAACTTAGTAGCTTGTCCTCAAGCTAATGGAATCATTATTTCTTTAACCAATCAAACAAAGAAAAATAAAAAAATTACTAAAAACACAAGTTTATACAATCCTCTTAACAAAACTAATCTTTATCTAAGATGTCATTATGTCAACAACTTCTTTCTTTATTTTTTTTTGCCCAATGCTTGTCTGTAGTATATTTTTCACTTTGTCAAAGCAACTTTCACTCTTGTCTAGGTATTTATGTGGAAAGATTAGATAGGCTATTCCTTTCTTCCTCTGGGTCATTAGTATATGTATGTATAGATAGACGAGTGATCTCTATGTTCCGAACCAGAGCAGTGATTGCACATCCTAAATATCACTGCCCCAGATTGCAATACCTTTAAATGAACTCCATTAGAGTGAGATAGAGGTTGTAGAGACTAAATAAAATTGACATATCTGCATTCATGAGCGCAACGCTACACCGTTTTAATTGTTCTTTGATGGGATATCTGTCAGATTCATTTTCACTCCTTACTCTTTTTGGGAGGAAACATTCACAAGATGAAATGAGGTAGCTCTTTCTTTGTTATTGTATCAGTATGCCTTTGACAAGATATGACTTTATTAATTATATTGTTTTTGTGAGAAACAATTGATGACATCATGAAAGATAAATGATGTTTTGCTAAGAGGAAAACATAAAAATTATATCAGTAACAAAAATATTTTTGTCTTGAAATATCATGTATAAGGGAATAGTTTAGGGAAAAACTAGAATCTTTGTAGAGGGAGTTTTTCCATTAACTACAGCTTCATTTCATAAGCATGTTTGAATTAGTGAATGAAAACAAAAAAATTATAAAAAGAAATATTAAAGGAAAGTGAAAAGAAGCAATGTTTGTGATACAATGGATACCTCACTCATGGGAGTACACCTCCCAAATTTACAACACATGTTGTCCCCAGAGTATGAAAAAAGAAAGGAAAAGAAAATGTAAAAACATGCGTTTGTCAGCGAAGGTCCACTGTTGCCCAAGGGGATTCAAGTAGCATCATAGCGTAATTTCCTCGAAGGCAATGATAATTATCGTTGTGAGTTTCCTCAACTATATAATAGAGAACTCCAATGGTGTACATCTAGTGTAGAATGTAGAAGTCACAATCATTTGATAGTGGACGTTGTTGAGGACAATGATGCCAGAATCTGGTTACCTTCCATCTTCTTGGGCCCTGAGAATAATAGCCATTGCCAAATTTGTGGATCAGCAGAATGAGCGCCTTTAAACATGCATCAGCAATACTTTCATGCATATTGTGGATTAGCACTTAGTCTTTAGGACCTTCAGGTCAAAATAAGAATTAGATCTATTGTTGAGAATGACCTCCCTTTCACAAGTAGTGACAACAAGCAAAGTCCAATGCACATCGTGAAGAATAGGTACAAAAAATATAGAGCGGAATAGATTCCAGTAGCTGTCAAAGTAGAAGATCTTTTTCACTCGAATCAGAGTTGTGGCAGAGATTAGTGACAAGATTAGGACTGGACATATAGGCATCATCAATATCCTGGCAGACAAGAGATTGGGAAACCACCATAAGGCTATACGATAAACATCCTCATGGTTGGAGAGTCTCTAGGAGGTCATCTTTCATTAAAAAAAGGTTATCTCTATTGAAATGACATTATTTCCACCAAGTTTAAAGTGGTGCTTCAACATCACCAGTCATGGAAGAGAAAGTTCTCAAGATGTACTACGATCAAAATTCTCAAAACTTGGCTCTATAGTGGTAACAGGGCCATATATCAGAAATGGCACAAGCTCATTGAGGAATTGGACTATATACCCAACTTCTTTAACTTTTGGAGTTGTTGTAATAGTAGCAGGAGGTTCATTGACAATACGTGATGGTGTAATATACCCTTCTTCTACTTCCTCTTTCTGTAAGACATCTCAAAATGCCGCCTTCTCAGGTCAAGGAATAAGTGGATAAAGATCCCTTAGGTTTTCTAGTAGTTTAGGGTCTTGGAAGAAGTGCATGTTGTGGATGACTTCCATAGCACAAGGTTTACAAAGGTGTAATGCCAATGAGGTCTAGGCTAGAAATAGGAGTTTCATGATGAGGGCTTCCATGACCTAGAGAATGATGAAAGCACTATTATTATGCTTCAGATTGTGCTGGAAAGCTACTTGTGTAATCACATAATTTGTTCAGTTAGGTTAATAATATGGCACTTTTCAAACAACTCATTGAAGTTAGATTGGAATATGAGGAAGTTTTTCGACAAAGTGATCTCGAAATCACATATCAAAATGTTTAAGCATTTCAATGCATGTATTGAACATAGTAATTTGGCATTTGTTTAGGTCAGCATCACACATGAGCCACAATCCTCTAAAATAAAAGGGTAATAAGATCACCCTTGTCTTATTATATTCAAGCTTTGCCTGTAAAGTCAGAATAGCTTGTGACTTCAAATGATTCTTGAATAAGTATCTTGCTAAAGGAGTGGCATTATAATATGCCCAATCCTTATCACTATGTGTGACATCTTCTAGAATAGTTGATGTGAGGATGGTGAGCATTTTTCTTGTAACTTTGGCAGGTTTGTAAAAAAGATTCTAGAAATATTCTCGTTAAAGGGTGATGGATCCACTGTTATAGATAATATGACTACCATCTCGTGGATCATTTCAAATGTCTTATAGGACAACCTACATTCCCTTCAAGCAATTCGGATCAAAACCATTCATTTTCAGAGGAATCTGAGGTGGAAGTTGCAAAAGAGGTTCTAGAAAGATATGTTCAAAAAGAGGAGGGGGTGTGGCTGATAGAACAATGGAGAAATAACCATTATCATCATCAGAAGAAACCACTTCATTTTCTAAAGGGCTTATAGCATCATCGTCAAGGTCCATATGTGTTGCATATACCCCAGTAGATATGTCTTCTTCTGTATGTAGACTAAGAAGAGAGTGTATTGGGCTCACATTGAGTAGTGTTTTGTCAAGTTTCTATTTCATGTCACTTTCCAAAATATCCTAGGATGATGGTAGAGATGGAGAAGGAATATTTTCAAATGGTCAATTCTCAGAAGGGATGATGATAGGTGCTATCTGAAAGTGAGGTAGGCCATCCACTAGAGGCTATGGGAGATGAGGCATACGAAGTCCATCCTTTGACAAAGGTTTAGCCGATCTGAAAATGGATTTGGACACATGGGATACATATTCTCAGAATGACCCAGAGGCCTGACCAGGAGAGTGGCGAGGAGCATATTCACTCATAGTATCAACAACATAAGAATTACCCTCGACGGATAGGGAATATGGTGAAGATGATGCTTCAACAGAACTGTGACGATGATCTCGTCTTTGTTCTCATCAGAGGGTGCACTATTCTTCTTGCCACTTCCTGACCTTTTCCTGATAAGTCATATTAGTAAGAGGTGATGTTGGACCTTCAATGTTTCATCTAGATTTTGCTAAAGTCTTACCATTTGGATAGGAATGCTTCTTTGCTCAATAACTCATGCATCCATAGATAGATTGTTCAATGTTCATTATGCCCTTTTGGAGTTTAGGAAAGGCATTCATGATTGTGCCATTTGCCCTTTGTATAGTGTCAAATTCATGACCAAAGGTGCCACCCAAGGTATCTATCTCCGATGAAGATGAAGAATGATTATCATATCTAGGGTCCTGGTGACAAGAAAAAGGATGATATGAACATGGGTGACGTCATGGTGTACTATCAGGAACACCATGCACCATTTGCCTTGGTGAAGAGTCATGTTTGCTAGTAGCAGCTCTAACTGGGATAGTGGCGGGGTGGTTTGTGGTAAATTCAAATTGCTTGCTTGTAGAAGTAAATGGAGTGACCGGGGGGCATTCTTCTTTAGAGACTCGAGGAGAGTTCAGGACATGCTTGGGTGATACTCACAGTTCTTTGAGGTCATACCTAAAAACTCTTCTTTGGTCACTTTCTTCTAAAATCTTAGACAAACGCCTCTAAGGTTGCTTTGTGATGATAGGCTTTGGTCAGACACGACCATGTCATGTGCTTGGCTATGTTTGGTTCATCTTCTGAAAGTTTTGAACAAGCTCAGTAATTTCCTCCTTAGAAAATAGTAACTGGTCTTTGTCAAAATCTACCAGTCCATGTAAAGGAATAGAAATCTTGGTTCACATGAACTTGTTGTTATTAGAATTGTTATGTTGTACCATGATACTAGTAGACATCAGGTAACTTATGGTGATAAAGTTGTCTCCTATTATCTCCTAAAAAGCAACACATGGTAGGTGTCCTTATGCTTAAAATATGAGTCGAACGAGACCACCCATATAATATTCTTTTTGTGGAGTGGAGCAAATAATCATCCATTTATCAATCAGAAGATGACCAATATTGATAGGGCATCCATCCATTATCAATGATAGCACATATAGTTACACAAAGTAGATGCTCCCCATTTATACTTTGGTGAATAGGATGTTGGATACTATTTTGTGCATGCAGAAACCAGAATGCACACTGATACTTTGGAGTGTCTAGATTGATACTTCTTTTGGCCTGTCAATTTCTCCCAATATTTAGAAGCATTAGAAATGCAATCCTCTTTCTCTAGGAGGCCCGAAGAAGCCCTGGTAGCTTCTTCTTATGAATAGAAAAAAAAAATTTGTTCAGACTTTGATCAGTGAGAATGTAGTCAACAATGTTGATCCTGACTGTCAACTATTTAGAATGTACTTCCTTGGTAGACGATACCTCCTTGATACATGATATGAACTCTATAGTTTTGTCTACATAGACTCATGGAGTAGCAAAATAGAGGTGGGCTAAATTATATTTAGCCAACATTTCCTTGACTCGTGCCTGAATGCCTAATTCTTCAAGGTCGGTGGAAGAGATGAAGCAAGTTGGTTTGAAAACTGCTCATTTCATTGCCTTGAATGCCTCTAAATGGTCTCTGTTCTAAGGCTTGAATGTTCCTTGATAGGGGAACTCCAACTATGAACTTTGCGGATCCTCTGGTTCTGGTGTAGTAGTCCTGGCCCTCTTGTCTGCTTCAGTTATGGGTTGCTCAGAAAGAGGTCTCTTCTTCCCCTTCTTTGATGGGATGGTGGTTCCTTGGTGAAGCTCGTTGTAAAGAAAAGAGAAAAGGGGATGTATTAGGTGTGAATTAATTATGTTGATTAGAATTATAGAGGCAGGCGTCGATAGCATGTATAAATGCCAATGGTGTCAATTTGAAAAATGATTATATTGTCGACATGACTGTCAATTGATTATAGTGAAAACAAATCGACAATATCGATAGGATGACCAACAAGTGGTAAAACATCAAAAGGAATATAGGCTAGGTCGACATGTGTGATTGTGAAAAATGGTCAATAAGATCGAAAAGACTATTGGCCAGCATGTGCATCTACCTATCGATTAGTTGGGAACATAGTCGATAGGAACAGAAGGCAAGGGAGTCGACCGGTACGTTAATAGAAAGCTTGTTGTGTGGCTGGGCTTGAACGTCGACAAGCAAGCAAACCGAGAGGTAGAGCTTTGCTAGTGATTAGAAAGCGGTAAAAATTCTTAACACAAGGATCTGTATTTATAGTCGAGGTTAAGGTCGGTGAAACTGAAGTCGGTTTTTTGGATGCAAATCCAGATCCAATAACTAGTTTTCGATCGACAAGGGTGTCAACCAAGAGGGTCAACCTATCTCAATATCGACTTGTCGATTGTCTTGTGAATACTATTGATCATGAAGTCGATAGCTGAAAACCAAGATGTTGTCAACTGACCTATTGACAGAAAGCTTTTTGATTGGCTCGACTGTAAGGATGATAGCCTTTTCTAAAAGAAGATCAATTCTAGTTGTTTGACAGTCTTGTCAACCTATTTGGATCGATAGCCTTGTTGACCTGCTACGAATGAAAAGGTTCTTCAAAATCTTTTTAAATGTAACGTGCGATAAATCAGATCAGAATTTAGGTTAACAAGTCAAAGTAAAATGACTGTCTTCCAATCATCATTTAAAAGAGAAATGATTGTCCACCTTGATTTAGATCTGACAATCCATAAGAAGTTTTTGTATGAGGAGAAAAAAAATCATCAAAAACTAATCTAAAAGACAAAAAAGGTAAATGCTTGTGTTTCCTGCCAAGTAGCACATTATTTATTGTCATGTAGCTTGACTTCTTGAACATCTCAATCTTCTTCCAGGCCATCTGGAAACTCCAAATCCTCCTTTCTAGTGATTTCTTCATCTTCATAAAACGGCTTTAATCTATGGCCAATAACTGAGAACATTCTTGATTTCTCAATGTGAATGTCCATCATTCATGAGGGATAGATGGTAATTTATATGAATAGTGCAGACCAACGAGAACGAAGCTTTCCTGAGAAGAGACATAAAGAAGAATTGAATAGCAAAACTGTATCTCCTTTTGAAATAGACCTTCCTCCTAATATGAGAGTCATGCCAAATCTTGGTGCACTCTTTGTAGATCCTTGTATTTTCATAACTGTGCATGTGAAGTTCTTCTAGCTCATGTAACTATAAGAAGCGCTTTTCTGTAGCAAGTCCAACATCCATGTTTAGGGCCTTTATTGCCCAATAGGCTTTGTGTTCCAATTCTAGTGGGAGGTTTTAAGGTTTCCCATATATTATCCAATAAGGTGTGGTTCCTATGGGTGTCTTGTAAGCAGTCTGATATGCCCAAAGACCGTCATCGAGTTTAGACAACCAATCTTTTCTTGACTTGCTCATACTTTTATTGTGAATCTTCTTGATCTTCCTATTGGGGACCTCGACCTAACTTGATGTTTGAGGGTGATGCAGGGTGGCTATCTTATGCCTTACTCCATATTTCTTCAGAAAAGCCTCAAATTTCTTTTCAATGAAGTGTGAACCTCCTTCAGTGATTACCTTGCAAAGATGATTTTTGTGAACAAACGCATGACCGTCATAGAGTCACATCTTGATGACGGTATAGCCTCCACCCACTTTGAGACATAGTTAATGACCACCAAAATATATTTGTTCCCAAAAGATGGTGGAAAAGGTCCCACGAAGTCTATCCCCCAAACATCGGAGATCTCTACTTCGATCCATTCAGCAAGGGGCATCTCATTGCATTTGTTGATATTTCTAGTGCGCTAACATGTATCACATTGTTTAGTGAAAGTGTGCACATCTTTAAATATGGTTGGCTAATAAAACCCAAAGTTCAATATTTTTAAAACTCACTTCTCAGTGCCAAGATGTCCTCCATAGGGGGAGCATGACATTTTTCTAAGATTAAATAAGCTTCATCGTGATCCAATCAATGATGATATACATTGTATGTGCACTTTAAGAAGAGTAGGGGATCATCCCAGAAATAGTTCTTGATGTCAGAAAATAATTTCTTCTTTTGATTGTAGGTCATTCCTGGAGGTAACTATTGGCATGTCAGGTAGTTGCAGAAATTAGCGTGCCATGGAGTTACTTGATAAAGAGAATGAATAAGAAGCAGTGGTTCATCTTGATAGGATTCCTTGATAGGGAGTGAATTTCTTTCTTCCACCTTGATTTGAGAGAGGCGGTTAGAGATGACATTCTCTATCCCTTTTTTGTCAACAATTTTATTATGAAATTCTTGCAAAAGAAGGGCCCACCCGAGGAGATGTGGTTTGGTATCTTTCTTATGCATAAGATACTTGATTGCCCCATGATCAGTATAGATAGTCACCTTCCCTCCTAATAGGTAGGATCTGAATTTGTCAAAGGCATAGACAATGACTAACATAATTTTTCTCAGTGGTGGGGTAATTAATTTGAGCCTCATCAAAAAAATTGATGGTGTAGTAGATGACATGAAGTTTCTTGTCCTTGTTTTGTCCTAGGACAACTCCTACTGCATAATCATTAGTGTCGCATATTATTTCAAAAGGGAGGTCCCAATCTGGGGATTGTATAATGGGAGCAGTGGTTAAGGCATCTTTGAGGGTATTGAAGGCCTTCCAACAATCTTCGTCAAAGATACACAAAGTGTCTTTTATCAACAATATGGGCAAGGGTTTTGCGATCTTTGAAAAGTCCTTGATAAAGAGATGGTAATACCATGCATGTCCCAAAAAACTACAGACAAAAGAGATTGAAGAGGGGGTGGAAGTTTAGAGATTGTCTCTATCTTATATTTATCCATCTCTATTTCGACTTCGGACACCTTGTGTCCAAGGAATATTCCTTCTCGTACCATAAAGTGGCACCTCTCCCAGTTGAGGAATAACTACTTTCCTTCACATATTTTGAGGACTAGGGATAGATTCTTTCAACAATATTAAAAAAATGACCCATACATAGAGAAGTCGTCCATGAATACTTCCATGACATCTTCCATAAGATCAGAGAATATGGATAACATGCACCTCTGAAAAGTGGTAGGGGCATTGCACAGACCGAACGACGTGCTGAAAAAGCATATGCCCCATACAAGCAAGTGAATATGGTCTTTTCCTAATCTTTTGGATGAATGAGAATCTAATAAAATCTAGAATACCCATATAAATAATAGAAATTAGAATGATGTGACAGCCTCTCCAGAACTTGATTGATTAAAGGAAGGGGGAAATGGTCTTTGTATGTTGCTTCATTTAGTAGTCTGTAGTCTATGCACATGCACCAACCAGTCACTAAACTGGACTTACCCTTTGCTATCCTTTACTACTGTCATCCCAACTTTCTCGGGAACCACATGAACTGGACTTACCCAATTGTTGTCACTAATAGCATAGATAATACCTACATCCATATGTTTCATGACTTCCTTGTGTACTACCTCTCACATTTTCTTGTTCAACTTTCTTTGAACTTGGACTCGTGGATTTGTGTGATTTTTGAGGTTGATTCTATGCATGCACACCATTGGGATGAGACCTTTGATATAATCTATAGAGTATCTAAGAGCCTTTGATGCATGGGTTTTTAGTCATTTTCACAGACATGATTTCTTTGATTTCATGTGTTGATTTGTCATTTATTTGATTAATTATGTATGAAATACTATAAATGGTATGTTCTATCTAAATGCATCAAATTATATGATTTTTACTATTTAAAAATGGTTTAATATTCATCTCAATTACTTATTCGCGTTCATGTACATTTTTTGGGTAAAATCAAGCCTTACAAACTCGGTACTACCGACACCCAGAGTCAGTGATACCAACTTGGCGTCAGTACTAGATCAGAAGACTCACCCAGACTCGATACTACCAACACTCAAAGTCGGTAGTACTGAAATGACGTCAGTAACACACAAGAATTAATTGAAAAAACTCAACACTACCGAGATGGCATCAAGGAAGAAGTGCTTGAGCGATCTAAAGACTTTGTGCTATCGAGACAAGTCATTAGTACTGACATTGTGATGAATAACGACTACCCTAGAAACTCAGTACTACCGAATTTCCTGTCTGTACTACCGAGTCTGCCTGATCAGAAAATATGAAGATAGCACTGTAATCCAACCACTGGCATTATTTTGTACCTTAAATGACTTGAGGGGAATTCGACCAGACCTAAAGAGGCAGTTGTTTTCCATTGCATGACACCAGAGAGAGGAGAGAAGAGCAAGGAACTAAAGGCTTCACTTGGACAATCTGAGCATCTCCAGAAGGTGAATCTGCACCCAAAAGATAGCAGATCACACTCATGACGTAGGGGATCATCCGGATCAACCACTCACCAGGGGTTACTTTAGTTTTTCTAATGTTTCCCATGTTTTTCTATTTTTCTACCATGTATTCATCAATGACAACCATGTGGAGCTAAACCCCTTAATTCCTTAGGATCCGAGAGTATCCCGGATATGCATTGTAATTGATTTCCATGAATTAATATCATCTTTATCCATATTTTGTGTATATAAATCTATGAAGTTGTCTTGTTCTATTTGTACTTAATCACCATAGATATATTATTAGACCCTTAATCTTTTTGGGAGAGAGGTTAAGGGTTGGAAAAGTATATATTTACCCATTTATTACATCCCTTGGGAAAGGTGGAGAATAAATAGGAGGTGAATCCCAGAGATTAATCGTAAAACACCTAACTAATCAGCCAATTACTATGGAAATGGGATTGGCATTAGAATAGGAAGTGAAATACACTATGGGAGTGGGTAGTTCTGGCTACAGGCCCTTTATCCAGGGATAGGGGTAATAGATATTAGTGTGTGGAGTAAATTACAATGTTATCTATGGTGAAACCATTGTCATGAGGAATTCCCTTAAATCTGAGTAACTTAATCTTTAAGGATGTTTTTCTTCTACAATCATTTTTGTTCAATCAAACCAATTCATTTTTACCAAACTAGCTGATTAGATCAAAGTTAGTAGTATTTTGGAGAATGTTTCCATTTGTTCAACTCGGGCCTCAAAAAGGCCTATATTACATCGATATGTTCACTTGTGTATAACGAACGGTAAATACTATCAAGTTTTTGGCACCGTTGTTGGGGAAATGGCAACATCCAGCACTACGAGTGCTATGGTCAACCACTCTATGCCAACCCTTTTTATTTTTTTAGTTCTATTTCACTTAAAGTTGAATCATAACATCATTATTGTTTCTAGCTCCATTATCGTGGTCTTACAATTATTTTGCTACTTTCAGGTACTAGTGTATAGTGCATACTCGAGCCCATGATTACATAGAGCTATCTTCATTGGGTTTTAGGCAAGAAAAACTCCTTCACAGAGAAAGGGAATTTGGAAGATATGTAGACAGATTCAATCGAACTCCATCACTGACACCTCCACTTGAAGGACCTAAAACACCAGAGGAACCTGAGTCAACAGAAATGGGTTATGGAGTAGAAGAGCAGATGATATGGGAGAGGATCACAAACTCTTCCTCAATAGCTCAAAATGGACCAATCAAAAGATAAGCCATCAATGTGTATAGATACAAGATTGATCCAGGGTTGATCTCTTTAGTCAAATCCCAAGCTTTTCATGGCTACAGTTCTGAAGACCTGATAGTGCACATCACTAACTTTGTTGAGAACATTGATATGGTCAAATTAGATGGAGTATCATGGACTTTCATATATCTGAAACTGTTCCCATCATCTCTGGAAGACAACTCAAAGTCATGGTTTCACAATCTTGATGATGAGTGTATCAAGATGTGGGATCAGATAATGGATGCTTTCTTTGAGCATTACTTTCCTCCATAGAATAAAAATGACCTATTGAAGAAGATCCATAATTTTAGGTAGCAGGCCGACGAATCCTATTCTGAAGCATGGAAGAGATTTCAAAATATGGTACATAAGGTATCTCATCATGGTATTGATTTGTTGGCACAAGAAAAGATCTTCTACTGTGGTCTACACAAGGGAGAGGAAACCACACTTGACAGTGCAGGAGCAGGTTTCTTCCTCAACAACAAACCCCCCCACTGTCATGAGATATTAAAGAACATGTCCAAGAACCAATCATGGGGTGATGAGAGAGAGCTTTCAACAACCGTCAAAAGTGTTAGGGAGTCTAATGTCATCTCTATGTTAAATGAGAAGTTGGACCTGATTGCTAAAAAGTTGTGTGCTAATGACAAACCACCTCCAGAAGAAGAAGATGAAGAGTTTAAGTTTGTGTGCCCACAACAAAAATATAGGAGCAATGAATACGCATGGAGGAAGGATCCCAAGTTTTCATGGAAGGATCCCAACAAGACCCATCTAAGGCACCACAACCCAAGCCACAATAGTTCGGTGGCCAGGCACAATATCAACAAGAACAAAAGAAGATTGACCATATTGAACAAATGCTTAGAAAACTGGTCAATCAGAATGAAGTTCTTATTGGTCAAACACAGAGAGAACTCCAAAACTAAGGGGCATAGATCCGCAACATAGAAACTCAAATTTCTCAAATAGCAGTGGATGTTGGTACATTGAAGCAGACAAACCAGTAGGGGTTCCTAGCAAATACTAACGTGCCTTATGGAAATCAACACATCAAGGCATTCCTACTCCACAGTGGTAAGACGTTGTTGAATGATGCACCATCAAGCTCAGATGCAGGTGAAGTTACAGGAACAACAACTCATACTGTGACAGTAGATGTAGAGAAACTAAATGTGTTGGAATAGGAGGAGACAACTGAGGAGAACATTGATGAGGTGGAGGATACAAGATAAAAACCATATGTCTTGCCTCACCAAAGCGCACCAGTGACCCCAGTGCCCTTTCCAAATAGCTTGAAGGCAACCAAAGCAGATCAGCAGTTCCAAAAATTTCTAGATGGCTTCAAGAAATTATCTGTCAATATTCCACTCATTGATGCAATTAAGAAGATACCATCATATAGAAAGTTCTTCAAAGACATAATCAATAAGAAGAGAAGGATACATGGGGCTTATGTGGTGGTGTTAAAGGAGCAGGTGAGTGCTTTTATTCTGGGAACACTGCCTCCTAAAAGAAAAGATCTAGGTTGTTTCAACATCACATGCTTTATACAAAAGACCAAGTTTGGTGAAGCTCTATGTGACTCAGGGACTAGAATAAACCTCATGCCTTTATCAACTTTTAAGAATCTAGGTCTTAAGGAGACTAGGAAAAGTAGTATGACTATTGAATTGGTAGACAACTCTATGGTCAGGCCATACGACATTTGTGAAGATGTTCTAGTGAAAGTGGATAGATTTGTTTTTCCTGTTGACTTCATGTGAGTAGAAATTTAGTAGGATAAAGGGAATACCCTTTTGCTAGGTAGGCCATTCCAAGCCACTGTTGATATGATTTTAGAAATGGACATAGGACATTTGACCATGGGCACCCATGATGACTGGTTTCAGATTGAAATGCGGAAGTACATCGAGGGCAAGATTTCTCTATGTATGGAGAAGCCATTCCTTGACATGGCCCATGTGATGACCAAGGTGGAAAAAGACACTCTAGAAGTTGATATAATGGAAAATACTAAGGTGATCTCGTTAAAATAAGCAAAGCATGACCTAGATGATAGATAAGAAGACTATGACCCAACTACGATAGAGGAGGTCACTGTTGATTCCTTATTGCAAACATATCCAAAGTTACCATTAGAAGCATGCTTGATGAATAAAGTAGAGGAAAACACACACATCCACTCTCTAGAGGAGTGTGTATTAATGCTAAAAGTAGTACCTTTCTATTATACAAGATATTTTGAAGGTTTGGGACCACCTCCCCCATCTATGGTCCCATCTCTACTGAGCCCACCTGAGTTGGAATTGAAGTTGTTCCCTCCATGTCTGAAGTATGTCTTCTTGGCTATAGAAGAGAAGCTCATGGTGATCATATCATCATCCTTGAGCGGTGAAGAAGAGAAGTAGTTACTTGTTGTACTGAAGAACCACTGAGCTACTTTTGGGTGGTCTATAGAAGACATCAAAGAAATCTCTCCAAGTTTGTATCAGCACAAAATCTGGCTGGAAGAAGGAGCCAATGTGATAGTTCAACCTCAATGGAGACTAAATCTAATCATAACAGAGGTAGTGAAGAAATAAGTGGGCAAGCTCCTATTAGAAGGTATCATTTATGCAATTTTGGATTCTATGTGGGTTAGCCCAACTCAAGTAGTTCCTAAGAAAGGGGGGATCACTACCACAACTAATGTTGCTAATGAGTTAATCTTAGCTTGGTTAGTGATAGGGTGGTGTGTGTGCATAGACTATCAACATTTGAATATAGTCACCTTAAATGATCACTTTCCATTGTCATTCATTGATCAGATCTTAGAATGACTCACTGGTCATTCACACTTTTGCTTCCTCGACGGGTATTCTAGTTATAATCAAATTTTGATTGAGCCAAAGGATCAAGAGAAATATACTTTCACCTGTCCTTGTGGCACGTTTGCATATAGACAGATGTCGTTTGACCTTTGTAACACCCCTGCCACTTTCCAACATTGTATGCTTGCCATCTTTTTTGATATGGTAGAGAGGTGCTTGGAGGTGTTCATAGATGATTTTTCTATGTATGGGGAGTCATTCAGTGATTGCCTGTACAATTTGGACAAGGTTTTACAAAGGTGTGAGGACATTCACTTAGTGTTGAATTGGGAGAAGTGCCATATGATGGTGAGGGCATAGTGCTTGGACACAAGGTGTCCAACAAGGGTATGGAAGCGGACCGAATTAAGATAGAATTTATTTCGAAGCTCCCTCCACTGACATCGGTGAAGGGAGTAAGGTGGTTTTTGGGACATGTTGGGTTTTATCTTCATTTTATCAAAGATTTTTAAAAATTGCTAAACCTTTGTCAGAATTGTTGGAAAAACACTTAATTTTCTTTTTATGAATGATGCTTGAACGCCTTTGAAGTGCTAAAGGAGAAGGTTAGCTATGTGCCTATTGTGCAGGCTCTTGATTGGAGCCTATCGTTTGAGTTGAGGTGCGACACATCAAATTATGCAGTGGGAGCTGTGTTGGGTCAACATAAAGATAAGGCTACTACAGTCATATATTGTTCATCCCAAACCTTGAATGATGCACAACTTAATTATACAACCACAAAAAAGAACTCTTAGCGGTTGTTTTTTCATTTGAGAAGTTTCACCAATACCTAGTTGGGGCTAAGGTGATTGTTTGGACTGATCGTGCTGCTATCGAATAACTGTTACAAACAAAAGATGCAAAATATTAGGCGGATTTTTCTTTTATAGGAATTTGACATAGAAGTTAAAGATAAGGCAGGGGTGGAAAATTTGGTAGTAGATCGCCTATCTAGGTTGGAAAGTGTGAATGAAAAAGATGTAGATATGCCTATTGTTGAGGATTTTCCGAATGATAAACTTTTTACTAGTAGGACCAAGGAGCCCTGGTTAGTAGATATTGTTAATTATTTAGCCTGCAAAGAGATGTATGTAGATGGGGGTACTAAGAAAAGAAGAGATTTTTCCATTCATTGAGGTTTTACATCTGGGATGACCCGATTCTTATTAAACAATGTAGGGATGGACTGTTGAGGAAGTGTGGACCCAAATGTGAGGTTGAGAACATTTTGTCACACTGCAATTCTTTACCTACAGGAGGGCATAATGCTAGCTCTAGGAATACGGCCAAAGTTTTAGAGAGTGGGTTCTATTGGCCAACACTATTTAAAGATGCATATGATTTTTTTCATCGTTGTGATACATGTCAACATGTAGGTAACATTTCTAAGCAACATGAGATGCCACTAAATTGTGTTTCAAGAGGTTGAACTATTTCATATATGGGGCATTGATTTGATGGGCCCATTTGTGTCGTATAATTCTAATCTCTACATTTTACTTGTGGTTGACTATGTATCTATGTGGGTGGAAGCAATTCCAACCTGCACCAATGACGTATAAGTTGTGTGTAGATTTGTGAAGGATAACATTTTCTGCAGATTTTGTGTCCCCTGACTGATTATTAGTGACAGTGTATCACATTTGACCAATAGGCAATTTGTAGCCTTATTGAGTAGATATGGGGTGAAACACTGAGTGGGTAGTCCTTACCACCCACAGATGCAAGGTCAAGTTGAGGTGTCCAACAGAGAAGTGAAGAAGATTTTAGATAGGACAGTCTCAACTAATAGGACAAATTAGAGTTTTGTGCTTAATGACACTCTTTGGTCATATAGGATGACCTATAAATCACCTGTAGGAGTGACAACTTTTACATTTTTATGGACATGCTTGCCATTTACCAGTAGAGCTTGAGCATAAGATGAAATGGGCATTGAAAAAGCCAAATTTTTCATTGGATGAAGCAGGTAGGAAGAGACTATTAGATCTTAAAGAACTAGATGATATTATGATGGATGCTTACAAAAGTTCTAGGATTTATAAGGAGAGGACGAAGAAGATTCATGATAGGCATATCTTGAATATGGTGTTTCTCCCAGGACATAATGTTCTTTTTAATTCTCGACTTAAGTTACATCTGGGCAAATTGAGGTCTAAATGTTGTGGGCCATTTGTGATTGAGAAAGTTTTTCCCCAGGGTGTTGTGAATATTATAGATGATACTAGGTCATTCCTTATTAATGGCTAGAGATTGAAGAACTAATATGGTGGGGAAGTGGAGCCAAGAATAGAAGAAGTGCAACTTATGGAAATCCATTAGATTCTTGCTCTTAGGAACTATGAGAACTCGTTACACTAAATGAGATTACAAAAAACATAAAACACTATCAATCACTAATTAATCACATAAACAAAAATATGGGTAAATTAAAACTGTTTTCAACATCAACACCCACCCAAAAAAATTTGCATAAAAGCCCAACATCTTTCTTGTATCCATACTATGCTAAGAATTTGATATAAATTGTTCTATCATCTTAGCCACAAAAAATATATACATGAGAACAATAATTGTATATGCCACACAAATAAGCATTAATGTGCTAAAAAAAGTCTGATTTATTTGAAACACCATATACAAAGTTTTCCTGCCCTGACCTAAGAGTACAAGGACGACTCTAGGACACACTAGACATCTAATCAACTTTACCAAAGATTCATTACTATAGCTCCTCTTTGCTGCCACATGTTTGTTTTCATCACTTCTGATTACCTAAAAAAATGTGGCGAACCACAAGGGTGAGACCCATGTCCTAGTAAGAGATATAACCTCCAACAATGCTTATTGATTATAACATTTTAGGTAATGAGACATTTTAAGTAGTTTAATCGTATACAAAAATAGGCTCAACAACTCTGATGATTAACAAAATACATAAAGGAGAAGATAACAATTATCATCGTCAAGCTGACTATCATCATTTTTATTATTAACCGTATAAGAGATTCAATAGCATATGCATAACTAACATAAGCAAGTCTAGTAGGATATTATCTATATTAACATGAATAAGTCTAGCATCATAAACACATCTAACAACATTAGCATGTCTAACAGTTTGAACAGATCAATATCATAAGCAGAGCTATCAACATAAGCATGAGTATTTGCATAAGCATGATTAGCAATATATGAATTTCTAATTATAGAGGCATGACCAGCATGCTAAACATAACTAACAACATGATATAGCTAGCATCCTAATTATAATCAGCAGCAGTAGTATAGGTATCAACATAAGCATGACTACTGTATGTACACAATTACAATCTTATGCATATCCACAACATAAGTATAATTACTATCTCTTAATTGCGCTAAGCATCATCTTTATGTGAAGATAACAAACAAGGGTTATCATCCAATGTGAAGCGTCATATATAACCCTAAACAAATATGCTATAAAGATATATTACATTTTTTTTTTGCCCTGAGAAATTTTAGGGTACCACTCAAAATCCAAATGACCACTACTAAGTTAAAATCAGTGCCATACAAGATATACGAAGAGCCATACTCCTAAGATCTTCTCCGCCCTCGGTCAGTACGAGTCCGCCACAACGACACATAAGGTCAAGCTGCTAATAGCCTAGTCTGTCCTTGGTACAGGTCACGACACTGGTGAAAGGAGGTGGGTACGCATACTGTTGGCTCTGATCTCCAAAACACAAGATAAACATAGCGGAAGCGATTCGATTAACAGCGGAATATGAAAATCACGAGAAATTAAAACTTTTCGAAAATGAGATCTTAAAAACCTGAAACTCTTTTTATAAAAGTAAGATGAATTGTTTACATCTCTGATAAATCACTTCTCGAGTGATTATATACGTCATGATACAAAATATCAAGATTTCAAAATTCTCGGATCAGCAAACTCCTAGGACCTGAGTGTACAGAGATGACATAAGACTATTCTGACTACAAGACTAGACAACACAGTGTTTCCACCTGAAGTCACTGCTGCTCCTGAATTTGCTGTTGTTGCTGCTGTCCCCCTGCAGATCAGTTCCTTCGACCTCGACGTCCACCTAAAGGTAGAAATCTACGGGGTGAGACAGTTTTAAATAATTGTCCCAGTGAGAGTTATAACTCTCCGCCAGAAACGTTGTTAAAAGCAATCAAAGGAATATCATGAGCAGGTAATTTAGGTTACTCACAGTAGGCTTGATAACAAATACTCATCTTTATTTAAGGAATATGAAGAACATGTATACTAATGCTTGAACATGATATTAAAAGCAAGCAATGTAATATCAATCAATGTTCCTCGTAGTTCAACCTAAGCAGTTATTCTACGCGGTTGATTATGTTTTACAAACATCATTATGCCCTGTGGAGATGAGGTATACCGCTCATACTCCAACCGATCACTAGTAAGTCGCATCGGTATCATACTAGGTCATCGAAAGAGCCGGATTCTCATGACCTTCAACTACCTCAGTCAGAATGAGGATAAACATACAGGACATCTAGTGTCCCTACTAATATAGCTCACCAGGGTATTCTGGTACTTTGCTATTAGAGTCACAGTGGCATTTTGCACTCTCTTCGCTATCGAAAGATTTCATGTTTATCTCTCATTGATGCAGTATAAAAGATTCCCTTGGAAGAATAGTGTTACATGATCCCGGTATAAACATATAGCAAATGGTTGATGGATTAAGATACATCAACATCAACTCCTACACTAGGATGTAAGGATATACACATCCATATTCCCCCACATACTCTAAAGTATGTGATCCAGGAGTTCCCTTAGGAAAACCTATTTCATCATCATTTAAACTCTGACAATGATGGATCTATGATCAGGGCTCTACATGATATGATTAAACTTGGTTATTAGGTACATTTCAGTATTCTTTTAGCATCATACATGTTTCCAAGCATTCAAGTACTAGACATTGCTATAATAGAAGAATACTAAATGTAACAGGTATTACTCATATCAGTTATCAGATGGATATCAATTCTTAATCATCTTATCACTATAATTCAGGAACATAGGTGTTCATACCCTTATATCATCATAACACTTGCTATCAAATGACATGTCAACATCAAGTCATCTATTAGCATGACCTTGATGTCATTCATGGTCCTTAAGGCATATCGGTTTCATATGATACCACTTGCATCTAGGTAACATAATTATTTCTGTTCATAAGCTATTGACATGCTTTCAATGAATATGAAATCATAATCCTTTCCTGGATATGATCACCATCATGTATAGAACCCTGCATGGTTAATTCAACTGATAATAGTAAGCAGTTCATATCAAGAGTTGTACCCTTATATTCTTACAAGGGTTAGATTCCCTGATTTTCATCAATTAGGGTTTACTATTCACAAAATATGTCATCACCCTAGAATTAGGGTTTACTATTCACCTCATGGTGAATTAATCTCATTACATCACCAAGCATGAGAAACATCATCATTAAAGCCCTCAGATAAGATCAAGATTCACCAATTTCCATAATTAGGGTTTCCATGATCTCTCATAAGTGGATCATACCCTAATCATGCACATTCATGTATATTGAAGGTATTTTACTTGAGTTTCCATCATAAATGGTACTTTCTCTCTCCTCTCACTAGTAGATGGTGACTACACCACTTAGATTAGGTTAGGTTAAGTCCCCTTTGATCTACATAAACGAAATCACCTCTATCATGTTATTAGAGTTTACATAAAACAAGGTATCCTTTAATTGAACCCATTTAGGTTGAAACAAGTGTGACCCATTTGGATTGAAACGAGTGTGACCCATTTTAGTTGAAACGAGTGTGACCCATTTGGATTGAAACGAGTGTGACCCATTTCAGTTGAAATGAGTGTGACCCATTTGGATTGAAACGAGTGTGACCCATTTCAGTTGAAACGAGTGTGACCCATTTGGATTGAAACGAGTGTGAACCCGTTTGGATTGAAACGAGTGTGAACCCGTTTGGATTGAAATGAGTGTGAACCCATTTGGATTGAAACGAGTTGAACCCATTTGAGGTGAAACGAGTTGAACCCATTTGAGGTGAAACGAGTGTGAACTTACTTGGGTCCAAACCGCATGAACATAAAAGGTGACACATAGGTTATGTTTGAATAGGGTTTCCTATGTTGAAGCCTTTAATTGGCCAAAGCCATGTTAACCACTTACAGATTGAGTCAATTAGGATGAGCCTCAATCAATTGGACTCCAAATTAACCCTTAATTGAAAGCCAATTAGGGTTAAGTCTAACTCAATTAGGGTTTCCAATCGACTAATCATCAATTCTCAACAATGTGAAACAAATTGTAATTGAACCCATCAATTGAACTCCAATTGGGCCCAAACTTGGCCCAAACGGTCTTGAGATCGTTTGGATGACCTCCAAACGGTCTTGAGACCGTTTGCCCAAAGTTTGACCAAAATCTAAGTTGATTTGATTAGGATTGAACCCTAATTAGGTCTAAAATCAGCACTTTTATCAATTCTTCAACCTATTGAAATTGGACCTACAATGGATCAATTTTCCTTAACCCTAGACCTCCAAACGGTCTTGGGGTGTCACTAAACGAGTGTGAGACCGTTTGGGTGAACCCCAAACGGGTTTGAACCCGTTTGGATCCTTCAACCCAAAACTCAACAAGATCTATAATTAAAATCAGCAATTTCAACCCGATTAGGGTTAGGGTGTTGAAGTGGCTTCAACTCTCAATTGGTTAGGAATTAGAATATAATTCTTTGTAGGAAAGAAATTCAATACATTATGAACAGACCCTCAAATGGTCATACCTTGGTCAATCCTATGAAATGGTCTTGGGGTCGTTTTGATCCAAACGATCTTGCAAGATCGTTTGAGATCAAACGGGTTGAACCCGTTTGACCTTAAACGAGTTGCACCCGGACCAAAAGGGTCCAAGGTCATTTCATAAAGTGACCTAGGAATCCACGCCCATCATTCTCAACCTCTGTTCAGGTCAGTTCCTCCACCGTTTTGCTTGCAAAAGAGCAAGGAAGAAGGGAGGTAGAAGAAGAACTAATCATAAAAACAAGAACAAAGATATGCATAACAAAGCTAAGAGTTAGAGTTATAAAATCCACCTCAAACGTGGTTCCTAGAGTTTCCAAGCTTCCAAGCTTCAAGACTTTAATGGCGTCTTGAGCTCCACAGGTCAGCCAAGGTCAATTCTTCAAGAAAAAAATGGGGATGGTCGGCTAGAACAAGGAACCTAAGTAAGAAAACTAGCAATTCAACCTTGTAATATGATTTCCTCCATGAATCCAAGCTAGAAGGTGGTGTTCCCTTACCTTATAACAGGTTGGTCATTTCCCTGAGCTCCAGTGCTTTGCCTTTGTTGGTTGAGAAAGATGAGAAGTGAGGAAGTGAAGGAAAACATTTGCTTGGTTTGGAAAGAAAGGTGCTTATATAGTTTAGGCTGATTTTCACCATAAGGACCTCTAAAGCATGTAATTCTCATCCAAGTCCCTCCTTATTTCTAAGGAACGTTCAAGCTATCAAAACTTAATCAAAGCCCATCAAAACTCAAGATATAAGGGTAAAGGAAACCAATATGCACACTAAGGTATATATATATGAAGGGTCTTCTTACTCATACTAGGTGTTTTCACTACAAAGATCATCCTTCTTATCCAATTATTTAATAGAAGTGCCCCTCTCATCCTTTCTTCTCTAAATGATGTCAAGAGTCATAAAAGATAATCTAGAAAGTGTATAGCACAAGTTGCACCCCACATTTTGGGTAAATTGCACTTTACACCAAAATTAGGGTTTAAGCACAAGGATTGCTCCACAAGCTGCACCTTGGTGCCCAAACTTGGGAAATCCATCATACCTCATCATATTCCTTCATATGATGTCTCTTTATTAGAGGAACATCTTAACCTGTGTAATTTGCAAGTTAACCCCTCTAATTGGGTAATTTTCACATAGGTCCCTATATTACCAAACAATACTACAATCATTGTTTAAAAAGGACAGAAATGAAAATGTATGTTCCTTAGGAACTTAATTACATGCCAAAAGATAATCACAAGGATTTAATTACATGTCTTAGGCAAAACACCTAGGGTTAATTCATAACCCAGGTCAGGGATGTTACACATACCCTACCATCCGAGGTAATTAAAACCGTAGTTGTCCTCCAATCTCATCACATATATAATCACCGAGACATGACCGCAGCCGGTCTCAAACTGAGGGCTACGTATGACCACAGTCATCCTCCCTAAACACTTGAATTTAGGATGACAAGAACCCCTCATACTCTTTAGTAAGCGCTCTGAGTTTCCCTTAGGAATACTCATTTCACCATCTGGCAAGTTCTGACACTCAGATGGATCTATTGCACATGGCACAACATGATTAGAGTTTCACTTAATTAGTTATGCCAATTAGGTGAATTAAAGCTGCATCAAACAAGTGGACATACAAAACCTAATTCACTTCTAGCAAGCATATAAATACCACAACTTTTAAAATATATAAAAAGTGTGAAACGTAATTTCTCATCTCATCATCACATGGTACTATTCACTTTTCATTCATGAGACCACACTAGTCATCATACTATCACAAGATATAAATCCTTTTCACAATATCACAAGGTATCAACCCTTATCAAAATAAGAGGATTACACCTCATTCAGGGATCAACCATGCCCAAAGGTCATTAAGACCATCATACTATTCCCTGCAAGATCATCATTATCTTTCCATGCCTTATAACAAGGCTCAACAACATCACTTACATATAATACACAAGATCAACACAATATTGCATTAATGAGATAGGAGATATTCATAAACAATCATAGTAGGGTTATATTAACATTAAGAACCCTTTATTACATCAACATGCAAGGAATCTAGATATGATTAACACTCATCATATTCATAATGCACATGTTTAACATAAGAAAGTATCAACCATGTGGCTATGATAACCACCAATTAACACATTAATGTTATGTTCATGTTAAGGAGGTTATTCCACCATAATTCCATCATATAATAATGTTAAACATGAATACTCATCTTTATCTATTTGCATTAGAGTTAGGTTCAACGTGATAAATTATATCAATGTTATTAATAAGCACTTATACCCAAACCCTAACTCACGACATCCCCATTGGATCATGGATGCATAAGGTGAAGCATCACCATCACATTCCATACTATTCTCAAGTATGAAACCACACATAAATCAAGATGTAACCATCATTTTATAGCATACTAGGGTTTCAACAACAATAAGAGAGTACCCATGATTGCATTAGTCATTCAAGGACTATTCATACCCATTACCATCATTTAGTTATATTAAAGCTAGATATAACAAGCTATACCTAATTAGGGTTACATATCAACATAATATGATTATCATCCCTTCTATTAATATGAGTGAATAGGTAATAATACCTTATTAAGGGTAACCCTCCATTTGCTCCATCATCATTCAACCAATATCAACATACCACAATGTCACCCAGAACCATTGGATGTTTAAAAGGTAAGACCATTGGTTGTTTACATAAGTAAACACCTTGAATAAACCACCAAGTAATCCCTTGATTGGTTCTCCAGAAAGAGTCACCATCCAACCCTAGACATCCCTTAATTAACAACACTAAAAGTTCCATTAAGAGTAGGGTAAAACCCACAATCGACTGTTCAGTTAAAACAAGCCATCCATTGTCAACAAGTAAGCACCTTAAGTTGATCTATAAAGGAAACCAACTAAATCACATTATTAGGACCAAAATATTACATTATCCATCATTCCACTTTATTAGAGGAATAAACATTAGATCTTGACCATTGGGTCAAGTTCATATGTTAAAACCATCAATTACAGTATAGGTTCGACCATTGCATCAAGTGACCCAAGAAACCATTGATCTAAGGCTTAATTGATACTAAAACTATATGATTAACTCACCATAAATTTTGGAGATCTGATACACCATAATTAGTGACCATTAAGTCACCATAGGTTGTTAGATAAGCACTATATTCATTAATCAACATCAAATATTAAGCTAATGTCATCATTGATTGATAACATCAATAGGGAACTTAATGGTTGATCATTAAAATTCTAATTGATCCAAAACCTGACCTAAGGGGTGATCATAGGTTGTCACCATCATATGACACCTTTTATCCTGAACATCAGTTGTCATGAATACAACACCATAGGGTTGTTGCAATGGTACCATCATCGGGGCATGGGTTTATAGAAGAAATCAACTTAAAACCCTAAAATTGACCATTGGTTGATAGGTTCTTAGCACCATAGGTTGTCATAACAACGTGATCCAAGTCACATTATAACTTAGGAATAATGTACAAATGATCACAAGTTCATATATAACTAAAATCAGAATAGGGAACATTATAAAAATCGAAATCCAAGTCAAGCATAGCTTTTTAGTTCATGAATCATCATTTTCAAGCAAGAACATGATCTAGAAAACTTATGGTAAGAAATAAACGTGGAGCAAGTTATAAAACTTACCTCTAATGAGAAGATGAAACCCCACACAGAAGAAAAATTGAGAAGGTAGGGTAGAAAATCCAAGAATAAGCTATGAATTCGTCCATCTAACACCTTTCTTCATCAAATGAGCAAACCCTAAACATAAGGAGCATGAAAGGTAGGGTTTTAGAGCTTTAGAGCAAATTCAACCATGGAAAAGCAAGGTTCTGTCCTGGAGGAAGGTCTAAGGAAGGCGAAGAGCAAGAGAAACAGAGAAGGAAGGAAGAAAATAACTTGCCTTGGTTGAAATCCCTAGTAGATGACCTTGGAAACCCTAGGTAGGGCTAAATGGAGCTCTAGGAGACCTTCTTTTCCAATAAGAGGTTGTCTTCTACCTTAGAGCACTTGGTTTTGAAGAAAAATAGAGGGGAGTCATTGTTACAGGTTAAAGGAAAGAGAAAGCAAGCATAGTTTCGAACTTGGGCAAGGAAGAGGAAAATATAACCCATAGATAAGGATGGAAGCAAGCATGAGGTGTAAAAGTAGCTTCCCCATGTGTCTATGGCCTTAAACTATTAAGAATATACAAGCACACACACAAGAAGATCTCCCACCATCCATATAGACCTTCTTAGCTTTCCTTTGTCGAATTTCCCATCCAATCACATAATTCATTAGTTGATAGCTATTAAAGGTAGCTCATCCATGAAGGGGTAAACCCTAAAATACCCTTGGAGAAAACACATTCAAACCAAGGTTAAAATAGGTTCCACATGACTCAAAAAGATAAAGAATGATGATATATATATACAAATAACATAATGCAAGTGATAAATTGCAAATAAAACCTCTCAATTGGGTAAATTGCAGAAAAGTCCAAAATGTATATAAAATTGCATAACTTGCTCAAACAGTGTCCAAATTGGACCAAAATTGAAACTTAAGCTTGTTTTATGATTTAAAAGCATATAACAATGTTATATTAAGGTTATAAGAATTAAATTATGGTAAATAATCTTATTTAACTCATTAAGCAAGTTTAGGGGCCTTATAGGAACATCTAGTCTTGGACATTAAACAGTGGCGCTTGTTGGGAGGCAACCCAACCTTCATTTTTTTATTAATGTTCATTTTAGCATTTTAGTTGTATTTTTATTCTTATTTCTTGAATAAAGGTACCTTGAATCATTTTTTGGAGTGTGTAGACTATATAGAGTCGGTACGACCGAGTCCACAAGTTAGTAGTATCAAATTCACATCAGAAAGTCATCCGCACAAGAAAGACAAACTCAGTACTACTGACTCTACTAGGCAATACCACTAAGTCTCTAAACATTTATGAGAGCCTACTAATAAGCACTCGGTAGTATCAACATCTATGTTGGTACTAGCGAGTTTTTTGTGCCCCCAGGTTTGAAATACCGAGATTAAAATTAAAAAATATTGAGAAAGAATTGACAACTTGGTACTACCAATAGAAAAGTCAGTAGTACTGATACATGACGTCAGAAATCCATGGACGCTCGATTCAACAGTGGATGTGGTCTTCATCGTGCAATCAGTAGAATCAATCAACAACTCCAGTCAGTACTACCGACTTGGACTCAGAACTACCAACTTCGAGCGATCCGTGCTCGAGACATCATCAAACGTCAGTTGTCGATACATTACAGCCACAAATTCATGCTTGCAAATTAGTACTACCAACTTAAAAGTGGTAGTACTAACTCTTCGCGACTCATATATATAAAGAGGGGTGGTGAGTCCATTTTCTCCACACCACTTCCCCTACCCCTCCTAAAACTTAGAGCAAAGCTACAACTTGTTCCGATGATCTTCATTGAGCCTCTCTTTCCTCATACTCCATATTGCATCATCATCAGGACATAAAGGAGAGGCCCTTGTACATCGGCAGAGCAAGGAGAGTTGGTTCCTCAACCAACTCACATTCAACATCCATCCTCAGAGATCAAAAAAGTTTATAAGATTTAGACGAGTATGATAGTACTAACACAATATGGAGATCACGCTTTGATGGAGTAAGTAGGCTTCACCAACAACATGCGGTGGGTATGTCAGAAGCAGTTAATGGAGGGATACAATCCTTTCTTTAGTAACTGGAATACCTACCTGAAACTCTTCCTCGAGTTCTTGGCATCAGTGGAGGTTCTTGTCACCCCCGAGAAACAATTAGGTGGTGAATGGCGAGAAGGCAAAGTCAGTTTCTTCCTCTTCAACACCTACTACTCCATCACTCTGTGGGTGTTCAACCACATCTTCAACTGGGTTCACATCCCAAAACCTTCAGCCCCTTCAGATTTTGACTATGACCTAGCTTGGAAGCAGTTGACTGAGGTTCCAGAAGGCTTTTGCATCACCTGCATGTCAACTCTATCACTGACATCGAGCACCCCTTTGCTTGAGTTCTTCACTACCTCTGCACCAACACTATCTTCGCTCATTCTATCCAAGCCCAAGGGAAGGTCCAAAAGATGAACCTCTACTTCCTCTATAGGCTATTGGAGGGATAAACCATCAACTTTAGTTTCTTCCTTCTCCTTCATATGATCCCAGTTTGACACAATGTGTAGAGGAAAGTGTCGATTGTATTTGGGGGTCTTATCACCCCAGTTGTGTTGCATCTCTGCCTTGACTTGTCCACCCTCGTGCTGATGGAATCTACAAAGAAATTGACCCTCCATCACTTCTGCAAGGTGAGCCTCCTCACTTTATACCATAACATGATGTATGCAAGTTGAACACATCTTGGATGGTTTCGGGAGCGTATCCTCCCCAACCCCATATTCAACCTACAAGGAGTGGCACATCTTTGGTGGTTGTTGGATGAGGGAGAGGAAGAAGACACACCCATGGAAGTAGCTCATGATGACAACAAGCAACAAGGTGATGATGGAAACTCTGATGATGAGGTTGAGGAGGTGGAGGCCACCATCCCCATTACCTGGAGAGTGGTTCCGCACAAACGGGCATGCACCTACACTTCCTCGACTTCATCTACCCTTCCCCCTTCTCAGGAGGAGCAAGACCCGTACAACATGGCGATTATGTATGGGATGTTGTAGGAGATCTACACAGGACATCGGCAACATCAAGAAATGTTGGTTGGTGTGCAGGAGCTACAAGGATGACTATACCAAAATCAACATGTGATATATGAGAATGAATGCCTTCTCTTGGCCAACCAAGAGAATGTACACATGCACCTGTAGTGAATGGAGAAATATCAACAACCCTTCTTTGACCATTACTAGAATTAGGGGTACTTTGGAGGGTACCCACAACCACCACAGATGCCACCATCAGATCTATCTTTTTAGGGGTTGTTACCTCCCCATGAACCCAACATGGTACAACCACCTCCTCCATTTTTATTAATGGTACCACTATTCCACCTCTTAAGTTTGAGTATTGACTATGTGGACATAGTCTTATTCAATCTTGGGGGGGTGCTAGAACATCATTCTATCTTAGTTTTTATTGCATTTTTATCTTATTTGTTTTATTTTTATTTTGGTTTATGCAATATTAGGATCCACACCTATCTAGTGTAATCACGGAGTAGTAAGGCATGGTTGTGTATGTCAAATAGATTGTATTCATAGATGTTTGTGAAAAGAAATGGTTATGTCTTTATAGATTAATTGTGACATCTTTCTGCAACACCACTTGAGGAAATGTTTGGTTAAGTCAGCTCTAGGATATAGGATATAATTAACATCTAAATAAACTGGAAATGTGAATGAAGATGTTGTTGAGACTAAGCTTGTTATGACTGCATCTGAGCCTAATTGGTAAACTAGGGTTTACCTGATGATTATATGCTTAATTGGATTGATCATTGTGTAAATATAGTTAATGATGATAATTCAATTATGATGTTTTAAACCTAATAATAACGTTAAGTTTTCTATTGTTTGAGAAATTAGGGTTTGAGAAATGTAAACCCTAATCGACAAAAATTAGGGTTTACTTAGATGATTGTATGTTTAATTCAGTTGATCATTGTTTGAACCTTGATTAATGATGGTAGTTAAGTTTTTTTGTTTTAAATACAACAAGAAGGTTTAATCATACTTTGATCCACACAATTAGGGTTAACATTTGAAAACCATAATTGGCCCAAATTAGGGTTTTGATAGTACATGAATATGGAATTTAGTACTTTAAGTGAAGTATTTATAGTAAAATATAAGGATTCTGGGGTGAGAGAGAAAGCACCAACTTCTCTCTAGAAACACCCTAGATCTCTCCTCCAATGGTCAGATCCATCCGCAGTCTCTGGTGAGCTTCTCTACCTGCTCTAGTGTCGACCAAACGAGCAGTCCATCAGCTCGCTCGGAATCTTCACAGCACTAGGGAACCTCCACACCAGGTATTTTCAACAACACTGAGACTCAGTGGCATC
Source organism: Alisma plantago-aquatica (assembly GCA_963693085.1). NCBI lineage: Eukaryota > Viridiplantae > Streptophyta > Magnoliopsida > Alismatales > Alismataceae > Alisma > Alisma plantago-aquatica. The sequence goes on along the minus strand of OY856409.1, from coordinate 73,282,130 downwards.
AGGTCTCTCCCCCTGCCTCCTACCAAGATCCACCCTCCTCATTACTGCTTCTACGAAAGATCGGAGGTGGGCAATACCTCCAGAACAACATTTAATGTCTCCCCCCTTTTTAGCGGCTGCATGCAATATCTTTACACCACCTATTGAACTTACCCCTTCGTGTGGAAGACTTTAGACTTTGGGGTGATCCTTGGGTTCATCTCCTCTCTTTCCACCTAATGACTTCCTGAATATCCACCTACTCTTGTAGAAGGAACAAAATCTTAGTTGAAACTGAACACCACATTTTTCCTCTCTTGGCTTCTTCCATCTCCTCGATCCCATCATGAGAACACGGGGTTCTCTCATAATGGCTCTGTGTCTAAAAAAAAACCCATAGACTTCTGGTTAAACCATCTCTCCTCAGGAAAGTACTATATCAAAAGAAACCATCGGAGAAGCTCATATCTCTCCCGACGACACCAATCACTCCAAACATGGACTCCATGTTTTCGTTCATGGACTACCACCTTTCGAATGCTGAGTTTCTCGCCAGTGTACCACTCCCTAGAGCTTGGATCTACCACCACTTTAACATATCACTGGGACCCTACTCTGTGCGACTAGGTCACCGCTCTTTTGGGGTGACAGTCATAAGGTCCAAGATAGTTTATCGATGCTGGTCAAATAAAGTATCAACCTTGCTCATTTTTTACGACTGGGCTAAGATGATCTCCAAACTTGGTCTCAGGCGGGAATGGACCATCTACCTCAAACTGGTCGACCACAAAACTTTCTTGGCCTGGGTCTGTGATCTCAACAATGAAACACCTCAAAAACTACTTCCTCTCTTCTCTAGGAAGAATGCGTGTTCGATATCATCCTCTTCAAACTCAGCAGATAAACTTTTCATCAGAGATGTTCATCAACCCCCGATCGGTTAAAAAAACTGGCCAATCTCAATCTCATCTTATCTGGAAGACGAAGAAGTAGAAGACATGGCAACATCGAATTACATACCAGACACGATCGCAGCCAGGTATACGCTCTCTGCTCCGACCCCCCCCCTTCTCATCTTTCAAACATGCCCAAGATCCCCCCATATGAAGAAATCATACCTAGAGACAAAAATAAACTAAATCTTTCTTTCCCTCGGTTAGGGAAGATCTCTTTGATTACCCTCATTCAGGAGTGCATAGGGAAATTTTACCCCTCATAGACATGGCAGAAAGCCCCCCTAGACGACCCTTTCGAGCACTTTTCTACAACATCTGTAAAAACAGAAACCACTCAGCCCTCAGGTGCCCAAATCGATTTACCTGCTTTAGGTGTCTACAAAAAGGGCACATAAAAAAGCACTGCCCAACCAACACCAGGTCTACAAACTACAACCCTTTCCAAAGAAAGGGACGACACTTCCCCAAAACAAAATATGCTTCCCACACTGCTTTTCAAACTATCCACCAATTACCCAGGACGGACCAATCCAATCTCTGATACAAAACAAATCATTTCTCCCTCTTTTCCTTTAACTCTTTTGCATGCTTAGCAGAACCTCCACTCCCGCCTCAACATGAAAACATCCCATATAACCCACACATGCATAAATACGATACCCCTCTTACTAGTTCAAAACCCATCACTCTATACAATCATCTCCCCCTAAAGATTGAGCACACCCTTCTGCTCATCAACCTCCTAAGAACAACTCAACCTCTCTAAAACCAAAACTTAGTTCCCAAAAACCGTTTGCCCCTATGGAAGCACCAGCTCACATAGAATATGCCATAGCCCTCAACCTTCTAGCCAACTCCATGAGACTCCTCAAAGTTTTTACTCTGAGAAGCATCTTGGTGATCGTTGACAACAACATAGACAACAACCGAGTTAACATTCTGGACATCACCAGAACCATTGCCTTGCTTATCCCAGGACACACCATCCTCAAACCTAAGATCTTCTCACCTACCCAATTAATATACTCCATTATTGAAGGAACAAGGATAGATCATCTTTTCAACCAAGTCTTGACCATCCCTTGCGGTTCTAGCTTCATCCAAGAAAAACTCTCAAAATGATCAACTGAGCTTGGGGCATTTGAAGCACCATCTAGTGGATCAGATTGGGTAGCTATCTCCAACCTCCCACCTCATCCTTGGGAAGTTGAGATCTTCAGAGGAATAGCCCATTCCATAGGAGCCACTCTTTAATACATCAGACCTGAAACCCTCTATCCCACACAATACATAAAAGCTTACTGCCTCTTTGCGGTTAAACAAGCCATCTCACTGCCAACTGCCATCAACATCAGGTTGGGAGAATCCATATACAATATCAAACTCTCTGCTGAGCACCCATCTGAGACAAAGACAACTTTCTCAGACCTCTCGACCCACCCAACCTCTTGGTTCTGCCCTTCTAAAGGACAAAAACCATAGAACCCTAACAAAAAATCTAGTGAAAGACATCTAGTCTAGGAGAGGAAAAACACCCCGACTACATCATCAGACAACTCAAACAAATCCCAAAATCTTATAAGACCTAGATCCTCATCCCCTTCCAAAGACCGACCAAATTCGTCCTTCATTAGACCTGACCACACTTTCCCTTCCACCACTAAGGAAAACAACAACACCATCAACATCGGCCCAAGTACCATACATAAACTCAAGTCAATCATTATTAATGAAATTAGATCCTCACAAAGTTATTATTAGAAAAGCAAAGGATAAGGAGAAGGTTTCATCAAGCCAACATAAGCTCGACTGCCCTGTCTAAAAGGCGTCAAGCTAAAACACATCATCAACCGTCAGGACACAAGTATATCGAAAAACTGTTCCACTCAATCTTTTATTTCAGCCCACTCAAACTTAGTTGATATATCCTATCCTATGATAAATTCATCCAATTATGATCTTGACAACATTGAACACATTGCATCCTGGTCAAATATCACTACCTTCACAAAATTTGCAAAAAAAAAAGGTATAAACTTTGAAGATGACAATAATGCACATAAAACCTTACATGATATAGAACACTTCATGGGTGGGAAAACCGCAGGGAAGTAGAAGACACTAACACCATTTTTGACAAGATGAAAATCCAGTAAACACTTCCTACTGGATAAACAAAATCTCTTCTTAGATTCCAATGAAAATCTCTTCATGGAATGTCTGTGGGGCGGCCAGCCTAAAAATACACAAAGAAATTTGCTACCACATCTACAAAAACAATATTGACCTCATTACTATTCAAGAGACCAAATCTCACCTTACATCTTTTTCCCTCAAAACTAATGGTGGAAATAGAATCAATTTGTGGTTTTAGATTCCTCCTACTGGTTTTAAAGGGGGGCTTCTGGTGGGACTAAATAACTAGATTTTTACTATCTCTGATTCTACCAGTCTGGACTTCTCTATCACTCTCTCTCTCTCAAAAAAAGGCTGGATGGCTATAACTAGTTCTTTACAGGAGTCTATGGGGAACATGGAAACAACAAAGCAACCTATCTTTCTGAACTAGAAAAAATACTTACCAAATATCATCAAACCCCCAGGATTATTAGAGGTGATTTAAACCTCATTACCCAAGCCTCCGACAGAACAAACATTTCCAAAACTTCACAAACCATGTCACCAGCAGATAAACACTTTACAACCCAACTAGAAAAACACAACATGATCGATATCAAACCAGCCAATGCTAGTTACACCTGGTACAGAAACCAAACCTATGCCAGGCTTGACCACTTCATCTTCTCCCCTCTTTGGGAAGACAAATACCCCCTTTTCACAGTCCACACGGCCCACAAAGCCATCTCAGATCATTTCCCTATTATACTTAACACTACCAATGTAAAATGGGGAAAAGACCTTTTCGCTTTGTCTATTTTTAGCTCACCTTCAATAACTTCTCAAACCAATGTGCTAATCACTGGAGCCTAGTGAAACCTCAAACCACAAGTATGGGATTGCACATTCTCCACAACACTAAACAAGTGAAAATCTTCATCAAAAATTGGATACTCCAACGCCCAAACAACCTCACCAACACCTTAAAAAACCTACAACAACAATTCCATTTCATAGACCAAGAGCCCTCAACAGACCCTGCTCTTGTCCAAACTATCAGAGCTGAAATGGAACACATAAAAAGTTGCCTAGACATTAAATGCAGACAATGAGCAAAGATAACATGGGCTAAAGAAGGAGATAGGAATACCAAATTCTTCCACAAAATTTATAACAACAATCACATAAAAAACACCATCACATACCTCAGAATCCATGGTTCTATCTCTATGAATAAATCATCTATCATTACCCACATTACTGAACACTTTCAAAAAATCTTCAACACCCACCACCAACCTTCCTGCCTAAATGAGATAGATTGGACTATTCTGTATCCCCACAAAATCCTGCAAGCTCACTCTCTTATCCAAGCCTTCACCCCAGACGAACTAAACCAAGCCATTAAATATCTGGGTCTGAACAAATCTCCTAGACCAGATGGATTAAATGTGGAATTCTACCTGGCCAATAGGGATCAGTACAAAAAAGACTTCCTAGACTTATTGATGGATCTACATCAGAGTAACAATGCCCACAAAATCATCAAACATATAAACAGAACTTTCATAGCTCTCATCAAAAAAACTGAACAACCAGACCTCATCTCATAATATAGGCCTATCAGCCTAATCAACACCTCTTATAAAATCGTTGCAAAAAAATTGACGAACAGAATCAAGTCACACATCAACCATATTATCCCTCTAAACCAAAATGCATTCCTCAAAGGGCAAAGCATTCAGGATGCTTACCTGATGATCAACGAAACCATCCACAATTGCCATATTAACAAATCCCCTGTCTTAGCCATACAATTGGATTTTGAAAAAGCCTTTGACTTTGTAAATTGGCAATGCCTCACTAATACCCTCAACAGATTTGGTTTCCCTGAAAAATGGATCCATTGGATACATGCTTGTATATCCACAAATCATTTCTCAACCATAATAAATGGAGTTCCTTTTGGTTACTTCAAAAACTCAAATGGCCTAAGACAAGGGGATCCTCTATCCCCTTACCTTTTTATCATTGTTACTTCTATCCTGAGTAGAATGATACAACTAGGTGTTGAAGGAGGTGTGATTAGATCTCCCCTGGAGTGTCATGAGAACATAATACAATTTGCGGATAACACTATCATCCTTATCACCCCTGAGGACAAATCCATCATCAACACATTCAGAATCATATGAATCTTCTCATACATATCGAGCCTCAAAATAAACCTGCAAAAATCCTCTATTTTTAGGGTCCACATCAAACAAACTATGATGAAAAGATTCAAAGACTTATTGAGATGCAAGATAGAAAACTTTACTATTAACTACATGGGTCTTCCTATCACTCCTCTCAAAATCTCCCACTACACTTGGACCCCGATCATCGAGAGGATCAACAACAAACTATCATCTTGGACAAAGAATTTCCTCAATTTGGTCGGCTGTCTCTGTCTTCTCAATAGTGTTATCACACCAATAACCACCCATTACTTGAGTTGCATTCCACTTCCCTCCAAAACCAGAAATACCATTGATAAAATTTGTAGAAATTTCTTTTGGAACAATCACCACAAATCCCCCAACATAGGAAAATACTTTCACCTGGTCAACTAGGATACCATCACAGCCCCCACTAACCAAGGAGGATGGGGAATTATCAACCTAGAAACTCATGCTTTATGTTTGATCACAAAAATAATAATCTGCTTGGCCAATAACAACAACAAAATTTGGAGAAACATGTTGACCAATAAATATTACCAAAAGTTCCCTCCCTGGCATGAAACACAAAACAAGATCACCTCCCCTCTTTAGAAATACATAAACAAACACATTCCTCACATTAAATAGATCATCAACACCTCTCCCCCCTCACTCACAAAAACTCATTTCATTTTGGGATGACCTGTGGTATAAACACCAAACTGTTCTAAACATGCAAACTTCTTGGACTATACCAAATAAACTCAAAAATTTATCTACTACCAAAGCTCTTGGCCTCCTAGCTAGTAGTAGATATAACTCATTAAAAAGGTGTTTGATTTTACACCTTAATCAAGAGGACATTAGGAACCTGACCCCAGAATTAGAAAACAATTCCTCAAATCGGATCTCTTGGAGATGGGGATAACTCTATACTATCAAACTAGCCTACAACCACCTGACCTTTATAGGTATCTCCCCGCCCTCCTCCTCAATTTGGAAACATAAGTGGTCACAAAAACTCAAGACCTTCTTCTGGCTCCTGCTTAATAATAAATTTCTAATAGACTAAAACCTTTCCAAAAGGGGTTTATATGGTCCTTCGAGGTTCTCTCTATGTCTTGGTAACTCTGACTCTGTGTACTACTATTTTTTCCATTGCAGCTTTTCCAACAACATCATCTCGCATTTTCTCAGGGTTGATAAACTAAACCACAACTTCACAACTATTCCAACTAGTCTCACACCGACTAGAAAAAACTACACCCTAATTGGGGATGACTTCTTAGTCACTATATGTTGGAACTTATGGAGAGAAAGAAACAACAGAATATTTAACAACACCATAAAACCAAGGAGCACTATCATCACTCAGATTATATCAGATCTTCTTATCCTTTCACGCTACAGGGAATAAGACAAAGGAGGGCTCAGATGACTCACAAGAGGGGGAATCAGAGGCTAGATTTCTCTAAAACTTGAAGACGATGATGGATGATGAAACTGGAACCAGCATGCTGCAGCAATAGATAGGATTTTGAACTATCTCCATAGAGTGGTGTTATGCACTTTAACTATAGTTGTTATGCTTTGAGGCTTGTTATGGGGTTCCTCCCCCACAGACTCTTTCCTTTCTTTCTATAGAGCTCCCCACCTTTTATTTTAGTGCATCAGTAATGTAACATCAGACATAGCAGGTGCTAGCTTGCTTATGTTTTTTATAAATGAAGGATCTTTTATCCAAAAAAAAATGAATATGGAATTTTGTCAAGATAGTAGTGTGGTAAATGATTTTTTATATTTTCTATAAATTTTGTATTTAATTGAATTTTGGATAACATATGGATAACTCAAGCATGCATATTGGAGAAAAATTTCAGAATTTTTGAGTATTCTTTGCATGTGGTTCTCGGTCGAACTATACTTTGACCAAAATGTTGACAGAGTGCTTTTCAGTAGTTTAGTGTTTTATTTTTAGTTATTTATTGGTAATTCAAAATGATATGAAATTTTAAATGAATATCTTAAACTTAATCTTAAATAACATGTAGAAGTTTCATAATTTTTGGATGTGTTTAGACCTTATCAGTAGACTAATTATAGTAACTAATATTTCTACAGAATTCTGGATAGCAGTGCACTATTCAATTTTTATTTATTTAATGGGAGATTGGAATGATCTAAAATTTTAATTAAATCTTAAAACCTCAATTATACACAAAATGATAAATTATAATAATTTTTGGAGAAGTTTTGATCTCTTAAATACACGAATTACATAAATATTTTTATAACAGAAAATTCAGCTGAAATAAGAAAAAATATAGTGACGGGTCAATGTGTAATTGACCCAAGCATCTTAATTGCTCTATATGGTCAATCTAACATACTAGCAGATCTCATAATTCGTGGTTCAAACTAGAGAAATAAAATCCTAGAGAGAGAGGGAGAGTTAGGGCTTGAGAGGAGAAATTGATGGAGATACCGACCTAGGGTTTTGTGGTCTGAGGAATGATGAAATCATGTAAGTTTAGCTTCTTTGGATATAGTTTCATGGTGAATATTCTCTCACATGTAAAAATTCCGTCTCTCCCCTGTTTGGATTTGAAATCATATCAAATCAAGTCCTTTTCTCACTCTTTCTTCATAATCCCTCATTTTTAGGGTTTCTGAGTTGAAAGGAAGAAGAATTGGGTGAATTGCTAGGGATTTGATATGAGATCAAGATTTTCAGGGAAGAGCCACATTTTTAATGTGTTTTCACACCTTAGGGTGAGTGGGAACTTCCTTTAAATAGTATATTGCATGAAAATTGGTTATTTCATCCATAATCTTTAATTGCTAGTATGCGACTACAAACCTTGAATTGTCTATTTGTTCTAAGTTGTTGCAAAATGATATGAAATGGATTCTTCCTATATTTGGATGAAGTTCAGATGATAAAATCATATTATAAATGTATAAAACACATCGTAATGAGAATTCCCTAAGTATTCACAGAGGTTATAAAAGTAAATTGAAATATAGGGAATTTATCTATGACTGAAATTTGTTGTATAAGTAAATAGAGAAAATTTCTTATCTAGACCCCCTTGGTTATGAATGATTATTTATCTGAATTCATAGTACATATATGTCAGATAATATCTTGATTCGTTCAAGGTGAATAGTTTTTGTTTGATATCTTAGTAAAGAGGGTGAAACCCTAGATGCGAGGAAAGTTGGATATTTGCGAATATATATCGTGAAATCCATTTGAAGGGATTTTCTTGACATGATAGAATTTATTTATTCAATATTATTATTGATGCATGATATCCTAGTGAATGGCATGGAAACCCAAATTCAACTCAGTTCCAAGGTTTCATACACATATTGATTTGATAAGATTTGTTGATAGTAGTGTTTATTCAATGAATGTTTATGTCGCATGAAATCTTTATGGGAGCCATGTGAATAAGTTGTTGCCTAGTAAGAGGTGACAAGATGTGTGATGGCCTTTTGAGCCATGAGAATACTTGTACAACCAGTAAAATGAATACCTTGGTCTAAGGACCTAGAGGTAATGGTTACCTATTACAGAGGTAACAATGCTATGTGATGATCTAAGGGTTTCAATGCCCAGATCCAGTAATCATGATAATGATGTGAATGGTTGAGAATTCCCAGTAATGTGATAAGGGATTGAGATCCCATGTATCATGTGTTTTAAAGATTTAAAAAGTACATGATAGATGTATTACACATTTCTTTGTAGCATTTGTTGTGATTAAATGAAACCCTAAGGGTTGGGTGTTCAATGAATCAAGTATTATGATATCAATGTTCTCAATTATTTTTAATAGTTCTTGTCATGATAAGTAATTAATTCTTAATTGAGTTATGAGACACACAACTCAAGATTTGGGTTGATATTCACAATTATAGTGTGTATGTGCCAAGTGGACATGCAATCTATTTATTTAAGAATTTTAGTCTGCCTGCATGTATAGTATGTTGATTACTCAGTATATTACAATGTTTTGAATATACTACTCTGCCAAGTTTAGAATGATATTCATGTTGTGATTTGAACTGCAATTAAATAGACAAGATGCCATAGAAATACCAGAGTCGAGTATAAGTAAGAAAAAGGTTCAACATAGTAAGAGTTTTTTTCTAGAATAATAAAATAATAGATTTAAGTGCCCTGACACCATAGAATCCCTATGAGAGGTCTACGCATTAGGGATGAAACGACCTACCCTGGTGGTGCGTCTAGTATATGGGGGTCAGAATGCATCCACAAAGCTTGCGGGGAGACAAAGCCCTTGAGGAAGTCTCCGAAGAGAAGATAGGTTACCCAACATGAACCGAAAGTCCCAGTGGTAACCCAGAGGTACCCACAGAGCGTACCAAGTTGAGGCCCACAAAGCGTCTCAGACCCTCCGCCTATGTACTCAGCCTAGAGGAGGAGTCCAATTTATGGCACCATAGGAGTGTCGAGGCTAGAGAGCCAGTTTTCCTATTGCAGACCAGGAGAGAAGTCAGACTTAGCTATCCCGAGGTGTCAGGTAAGTCTTGTATGGTGGGATCGTAGTTCTCTATGAGTGTTCATATGTAGAGTACACTACATATGATCATGGCATAATAAAATGAATGAGAGGTCAAACAAGTGTGTACAGTTATTCAATTATTCTTTGTATGTTTCTGAATTATTAGTTCTCTTTAAGATCAATCAAGAATTTCATATATTGATTCACTCTTATAGATATTTAGAGTATCCTATCATATTTATGATTGTCAATCATTAGACTCTTTAAAGCTTACTGCTGTTATAATTGATATCAATTGCTCAAAAGTATATCTATAATTATATCAGTAATTTAGACTATTTCTTTGAAGTACTCACTCACTGAGCAGGTAGGCTCACCCCTCTACTCATAATTTTTAGGGAAATCACATGGACTTGAAGAAGATATCATTGCATCAGAGCAGATCTTCCACAAGAGTTAAGTCTGAGTGTAGTTAAGTTCAGTCGGTCATTGTCACTCAAGGTCCTTGTAAAGATATAAGAGTGACTTGTAAATGATGATGTATAACATTATTCTTGTTTTAGCAATATATTCAAATCAGCAAGTCTTATGTGCTTAAAGTATGAGAAACATAATGAATGTTCATACATGCATTTTTACTGTTGAAATCATATTAGAGAAATCAATGTTTAGATTCCCATGTAAAGTTGGTTTATGTGGTTCAATGTGAGAAAACAAAGAGTTTTAAAAGAGAAGAAAAAGTTAAGGGTGATCTTTGTATTACCTTAAATCCCCAATTTATGCTCTAATCTCATGATTAGTGGTAATTGTGAGATCAGTGTGTAACAAAGCTGATCAAACCTTTGATGAAATCTTAAATGGAAATCTAAGAGAGAAACCTTAATATTACCCTATGCATAGTTCATTAAAGAGGGACATATAATAATCCTATGAAAGGCATTGTCTCTTAGTTATGTGATTCCATCCATCTTTTCCATCCAATTTTGTCTCAGCACCTCAAAATGAATGAGTACTCCAAATTATTTCTTTTGATTGCATTGCTGGAATAATGGGTAACATGATAGATTAGCTTATTCTTTCTTACATTTGAAAAAAAAACAAGAAGAAAAAGTTGCATTTGTATGCATGAACAACTTTAGTGCATACCATCTTAGTTGCATAGCAATTGCATGTAGATTACATACATTTCGTAGCACTAATTTTTTTTGTCATATGGATTGTAGTCTCCACTTATGAAGATTGAAGCAAGAAGATACCTCCACGTCAAAAAAAGAAGAAAAAAAGGGAGTAGTAACTGAAATCCTGAGCATAAACCCCATCATGCTAAAGATAAGAAAAATTATGGGCTAGAATAAAAAAAACCAATATCAAAATTTCTTTGGGAGTAAGTATGTCTTCGAGTCTTTTTGAAGAGATGAATTAATCCAAATGACACATTTGTTTGTTTTTGTCAACATCATTTTTTTATGAGATAGCTTTATGCATGCATCATATGTTAAAAAAAGCAAAAAAAGGAGACAATAGGCATTAGGATTTGATTGTGAGATATGTTGGAGTCAGCTGATGAGTTCTTAGTGGCAGATTTTCTCTCCCAAACTAAACTTCTATCTCCAACTGATGTCAAGAACACTCTCACCACCTGCTAAAAATTCTCTTCCCCCCCAAAGGCACTTTCCAACCCTTCTCTGCCATCCCAAAAGAAGAAAACTTTTCTCTTAATATAAATCCGGACACCATAAAAAAGCTCAAAATAGCAATCATTGATGAGATTAAATCATCGTAGTGTTTGAAGAAAAAGAGAAAAGGTAAGGACTCCAGCATCATCAAGTCCATCAACACCATGCAAACCAACCCAGAAGGGATGCTCAGGAGAAACATCTTTGCTGCTCAGGAAACAAGTACTATATTCTCAGCTTCCTGCTAAGTTGTTATTTCAAACTCTCTTTTATCACTAAATGCCACATTAGAAGAAAATGATATAGACAATATTGAAGATTTGGCTTCATGGCCTGATATTCATAGTTTCACAAGATTTGCAAATAAAATAGGAATATAATTTGAGGAGGAAAATATAGCAAACACAACACTAGATGACATAGAAAAATTCATGAACTGGACAAATCAAAGGCATCTTGGAAAGACATACCAGAAAATAAACTATTTGAGCATCTCATTACTTCATAGCACTTTTTATCTATTTTGTTTGATTTATATCGGTTAAAAGATGAAAATTGCATCCTGGAATGTTTGCGATGTGGCCAATGCACATAGAAGAAAAGATATTAGAAATCATATCTACAAAAATAACATTGACATCATTACCATTCAAGAGACCAAATCCACTCTCTCACAATTTGCTTTAAAAACAATTGGGGAAAATAAGATTACAGATTAGTTTCAAATTCCACCTGATGGCTTCAAAGGTGGACTTCTAGTGGGATATAATAAAAACACTTTCACCCTCTCTCACTAGGATCTCAGAACCTTCTCCATATCTATATCCCTGACAAATTCAGCTGACAACTTCAGTTGGACTTTTACGGGTTTATATGGCGAGTCAGTTCACAACAAATCTCTTTTTCTTTTGGAATTATCAGATATCATGCAAGCCTCTCAACAAAAACCATGGTCCTTGGAGGCAATTTCAACCTCATTACCAAAATCAATGATAGACAAAACTTAATCTCTACAACTACTGCCCTTTCTCCTGTTGACAAAATTTTTACACATCTCCTCTCTAACAACAATAAGATAGACCTCCCTCCCTCTAATGTTGGTTTCATGTGGTCGAGAAACAATACTAGAGCTAGGCTTGACCACTTCATCTGGTCCCCTTCTAGGGAAGAACAATTTCCTCTTGCATCTGTTCATATCACCCACAAACCTATATCTAACCATTTTCCCTTAATCATTGACACACAAAAGGAAATCTAGGGAAAAAATCCTTTTGTTTTGAAAACTTATGGCTCAAATTTCCACAATTTGGCAATCTATGTGAAAACAACTGGGTATTGGCAGACCACATAACTAGAAACTTGGGGTATCACATACAGAGAAACACCAAACTGATGAAACACAAGATCTTGGATTGGAAACAAAAACAACCCCAAAGCCTCACAAAAACTCTAAAAGATCTTGAACAACAACACCTTTGTGTTGATAGTGATCCCACTGCCGATCCTGCTCTAATTCTTATTATCAATTTGGAGATTGACTATATAAAAACTACATTGACATCAAGTGGAGACAAATAGCTAAGGTCTCTTGGGACAAGGAAGGTGACAAAAATACAAAATTCTTCCACAAAGTTTGCAACAATAATCATAGGAGAAATATCATTGCTTATTTAAAAATACAAGGGGTCATCACTACCTATAAACACTTGATTACTTCTCACATAGTTGAACACTTTAGGAAGATTTTTAACATGCATCACCGACCCTCCTTACTAAACTCTATAAACTGGCAAACCCTTTTCCCGATAAAGATTGCTTCTCCTTCAAATTTAACCAAGCCTTTCTGTGATGATGAGCTTGATGCAGCCATAAAATCCCTTGGCGAAAACAAATCTCCTAGACCTAATTGACTCAATGGGGGAATTCTACCTGGCCAACTGGAATCATCTCAAAAAGGATTTCCTTGCCTTACTTCAAGAAATCCACAAACTCAATAATGCTCACAACATCCTCAAGCATCTAAATAAAACTTTCATTGCCCTCATCAAAAAAACTGATCATCCTGAATACATAACACAATTTCGTCCTATTAGCCTCATCAATACATCTTACAAGATCATTGCAAAAACCTTGTCACTTAGATTGAAACCTTGCATCAACAAAACCATCCCTCTCAACCAAAATGCCTTCCTTAAGGAAAAAAAATAACCAAGATGTGTACCTGATGGTAAACGAGACAATTCATCTGTGTCATGTAAACAAAACTCCTTTGATTGCTATCAAACTGGATTTTGAGAAAGCTTTTCACTACATCATTGGAATTGTCTCATTAAAACTATGGCTGGATTTGGTTTCCCATATCATTGGATAGATTGGATACATGCCTACATATCCACAAATAATTTTTCCACTATCATAAATGGCTTACCTTTTGGGTACTTCAAAAACACAAATGGACACAGGCAAGGTGACCATCTATCCCCTTACCTGTTCATTATTGTGACCTCCATTCTCACAAAAATGATCAATCTTGGCTCTACTCATGGACTTATCTCCTCCCCCTCAGAATGCAATGAAAACATCATTCAGTTTGCAGATGATACCATCATTCTAGTTTCACCAAATGATGACACCATCATAAATACCATTAGAATCATTGGTATATTCTCTTACATTTCAAGACTTAAAATATACCTACAAAAGTCCTCCATCTTTGGTGTACACACTGATCAACACATTATCAATAGATATAAAACCCTACTCAAATGCAAGAATGAAGAGTTCCCAACAAATTACCTTGGCTTACCCATCACCCCCACAACATCACTCACTCTATTTGGGTCCTCATCATAGACAAGATCAAAACTAAATTCAACTCTTAGAAAAATACCTTTCTCAATCTTTCTGGCCGCCTTACTCTCCTGAATAGTATCACCACCCCCATCACCACTCACTACCCTCAACTTCATTCCACTACCTACCAAAACAAAAAACACCATCGAAAAAATCATAAGAAGCTTTCTTTGGAATAACCATAATCAAACAAATGACAATAAAAGACATCTTCACCTGGTCAACTGGAATACTATCTCTACCCCTACATGCTATGGAGGATGGGGCATCATCAACATCGAAACCTATGTACTATGCTTAGTTATAAAGAACATCAACAACCTGGCCAACAACAAGAAAAGAATATGGAGCGACGTAATCCAAAATAAATACTACAAACAAATCCCACCATGGCACAAAACCAAGAAACGATCTGCTTCTCCTCTCTGGAAATACATTAATAGACATATTCCTTTGAGTATAAATATCATACACACCCCACATCACGCACACTGCCATATAAATTTTTGGAAAGACCCATGGTTCCATAAAAATTCCATCAAAAACTAGCATAATCAATGGTCTATACCAAAACAATTATCTTCCATTACTACAAACAAAGCACTTAACCTCCTCACCAGCAAAATATCTAATGCACTCAAGCGGTTCCTCCTCACAAATCTTAAAAATTCAGATATCAATAACATCATATATGAGCTAGAATTCAACATTAAAAATAAGATATCTTGGAAATGGGTGAGTTATAATCTCCAAAGGAAGCTTACACCTTCCTCACTTTCAGAGGAACCATACCAAACCACTCTCTTACCTGGAAATGTAAATGGTCACAAAAGCATAAAATTTTCATATGGCTCCTTCAAAACAACAAGTTGCTCACATATCAAAACATTAATAAGAGAGGATTTGTTGGACCATCTAGATGCTATATGTACCAATCTGAATCTGAAATAATAGATCATATCTTCAAAAACTATTCCATCACAAAACTTATCATAAAAAACTTTCTTGATTGTAGATCTGAAAATCAAAATCTATAGACTATTCCATTCAATATAAAACCTCTCCAAATAGTAGAAAACTTCCACCCAGAAGACATCATTATTGCAATGTTATGGCACATTTTGATAGAACGAAATCATAGGAAATTTAATAATGCCAAAAATCCACTTAACATCATTTTGCTAAAGATAAAATCAGATCTTGTGATTCTACATGCTTGCAGGATAGGTGCCAACATCATCTAGGATGACTCCATTTGAAGAAATCTTGGAAAACAAAGGAGCCATTGGTGATGTCTTCTACACCCTAGAGGAGATTCTGGAGGAAGAATCAAACTTATGATACTACGGATGCCTATCTTTTAGTCTTTTTCTTAGATCTAGTTTTAATTACATCATTTTGAGTCTTGTCAAAGGGGTTCCTCCCCATAAAAACTTCTATCTGCACTGCTCTTTTCATATCATCGTAGTACTAATTTTTGTTTTTAGCTCAGAACATGTGACCTTCAGGTACTAACCTGCTGATCTGTAGACTTTATGATCTTTTAAGAGAATTGCATGATCGTTTATAAAAAAAAACAATAAGCATTGAGATTCATGCATAGCATTCTTTTCACTCATATAGGCCATCATTCTATTTGCATAAATAAATTGGATGTGCATATGATTACCACCCATCTCATATCATTAATTGCTCTCATTAGTAGGCCACTCAAATGATTTATCTCCTCATCCATTATTATAAGGAGATCTGTTTCCAAGTAGTTAGTAGTTAGGAGAGAGCAATTTAGACTAGGGAATCACATAATGCACCAAGTGAATGCCTGAATAATTATGATATTAACTGCTTTCTTGATAGTGTTCATTGCTCAAAAGGTGGACATCTTCTATGGAATTTTTTGGTCACTGTATAGTAGTTATAGGTTTAATGGTCATTGAAGACCGGTTTAGGGACTGCTTGGTGGACATGATTAAGAAAAGAGTTCGTGTGTTATATCCTTTTGCTGACTTACATCAAATAGATCTACGAGAGTGTTGCTTGAGGATAAGCAACATTTAAGCTTAGGGGAGTTATGGGTTTTTATTCATTTTCACATTCATATTTTCTTTGATTTCATGTGTTAATTTGTCATTTATTTTATTAATTATGCATGAAATTCTATCAATGGCATGTTCTATCTAAATGTATCAAATTATATGATTTGTAATATTTAAAAATGGTTTAATATTCATCTCAATTACATATCCACATTCTTGTGCATTTTCAGGTACAATCGAGCCTCACATACTCAGTACTACCGACACCCAAAGTTAGTGGTAATGACTTCACGTTAGTACTGGACTAGAAGACTCACCTGGACTCAATACTAGTGACACTCAAAGTCAGTAGTACCGAAGCCATGTCAGTATAGTACAAGAATGAATTGGGAAAACTCGATACAACTCATTCTACAAACTCGGTACTACTGAGATGGCATTAGGGAAGTAGTGCTCGAGCGACCTAATTACTCAGTGCTATCAAGCCAAGTTGATAGTAATGACATTGTGATGAATCGAGGCTGCCCTAGAAACTTAGTAGTAACGATTTTCTAGTCGGTAAAGTCATTACTACCAAGTCTACCCGATCAGGCAATTTGAAGATAGCACTCTAATCCAACGACTACCATTATTTCATACCTTAAGTTGTTCCTATGACTTGAGGGGAATTCGGCCATACCTAAGGAGGTAGCCATTTTCTATTACATGCCATCGAAGAGAGAGGAGAGAAGAGTAAGGAACTGAAGGCTTCACTCGCAATGATCCGAGCACCTCTGAAAGGTGAATCTGTAGCCAAAAGACAGCATATTGCATGCACGACATAGGGGGTCATCTAGATCAGCCATTCTCTAGGGGTTACTTAAGTTTTTCTAATATTTCCCACCTTTTTCTCTTTCTCTACCATGTATTCGTCAATAAAAACCATGAGGGGCTAAACCCCTTAGTTCCTTAGGATTTGGAAGTAGCCCAAATATGCATTGTAATTGATTTCCATATATTAATGTCATCTTTATCCCTTTTTTTTGATATAAATCTATGAAGTTGTCTTGTTCTATTTATTCTTGATCACTATGGATAGATTATCAGACCCTTAATCATTTTGGGAGAGAGATTAAGGGTTGAAAAATCATAGATTTACCCATTTATTACACCCCCGGGAAAGGTGGAGAATAAATGGGAGGAGGGACCCAGAGATTAATCATAAAGAACCTAACTAATCAACCAATTACTATGTAAATGGGATTGGCATTAGAATAGGAAATGAACTACACTATGGGAGTTGGTAGTTCTAGCTATAGGCTCTTTATCTAGGGATAGGGTAATAGATATTAGTGTGTGGAGTAAATTACAATGTTATCTGTGGTGAAACCATTATCATGAGGAATTCCTTTAAATCTGAGTAACTTAATCTTTAAGCTTGTTTTGTTTCTACAATTGTTTCTATTCCATCAAACCAATTCACTTTTACCAGCCTAACTTATTAGATCATAGTTAGTAGTAGTATTCGAGAGAATGTTTCCTTGTATTCGACTCGGGCCTAAAAATGCCTATATTACTTTGATATCTTCACTTGCGTATAACACACAGTAAACACATGTCAGCCTTCTTTCACTATTTTAGTTCAGATAAAAGTTTCTCTTACTGATAGAAGGGAAATTAAGCATTAATGATCACAAAATTTCTCTTTTCTTCATCAAGGAATTCATACTTCAGAACTTCTGGAAGTGCCTTGAGTTTTGGTAGAGGTTTTAGAACTAAAGTGTCCTTTGGTTCACACTAAAGAGAAGCATATCTTATAGGTAGATTTGGAAGGAAGCTATTCAAGAACAGATGGAACTATTCTTACTTTAGGTTTTAGTAGCTCCATAAATTTCTTCTTCCTCGTCTGTGTTTTCCAAGTAAGCTTGGATTTCGTAAACCTTGGGATCATCCAATCTTGACATCGGGTTGTTTAGAGCTTGCATCAGTGGATCAATTATGGCATCATGCTCTTCTATTTTAGTGAATAGCTTATTGCACAAATCATGAAAGTAATTTGTTTCTTTTGAAGAGGGACCTCACATGTGATCGATTATGTGAAAATCAATAGATTCATACCCAACTCTTATTGTGATTGACCCATCAACCACATCAATCAATGTTCATGCTGTTGAAAGGAAAGGTCGTCTAAATATCATTAGACAAGTGGGATCTTTCGCTACGTTAATGATGAAAATGTCACATGGAATGAAGAAATTACCTATCCTAATTGGTACATCCTCCACCACCCCAATTGGTTTAGTATAAGAATTATTTGCCAATTGAATTCACATATTTGATTTAATAATGTCAGTGAGGCCCAACTTTGTAGCTAACCTGTCTGACATCATACTAAATCCTAGATCTGCAAGACCATATCTCATTGATGAATCTCCAATGAGGAAAGGTATGGTAAAGGCACCATGATCTTTTTGTTTTGTCAACATATTTGATTGATAAAAGGTGGATGTTGCTTTTGTAAGGCATACTATCTCGACTTCTCACCTTTTCCTCTTCTTTGTGATGAGGTCCTTCAGGAATTTGGCATATGTAGGCATCTCGTATATGGCGTCAAGAAGAGGAATATAAAGATGATTTTTCTTAATGATGTTAAGGAAATTTGTGTATCTCTTCTCGAGTTGTTCCTTAATGAAGCTATGTAGATAAGGGGCTCCAGTGGGAATTTTGATCACCTTCAATGACAGAATAGATTTTATGGCTCCTTTTGACTTTTTGCATATTGGGGCCTCTTCTGGGCTATTGATGCTTCCTTTAATGATTGGTACTTTAGGTTGTGTAGTAGAAGTAGAACTCCCAGAGTGAAGTGTTGCCATTCTTGCTATTTTGTTCTTGGGATTTTGTTCAGTGTTGGATGGGAATTGTCCTGATGATCTTCCAATCAATGCAACATTAGAAGCTAGTTGTTGATCGATCAACTGATTGTGAGTTTGAAGATCACTTATTTGAGTATTCTGAGTGTTCATTTGTGTCTGCATATTTTATAATATGTTGTTGTTACTCATGAGACATTCCCCCATTTTTCTAGTTAAAGACTCTAGACTAGAAATAGATTTTTGATGTTGTTGAAAGAGGCTACCCTTCTGCCCATTGAAAGTTCCCTGCTACTGTGGTTGAGATATATTTTGTTGAAATTTGGGTGTCATTCCTCTACTGATGGCTTGCCCCCTGCCCATTTCTTATGAAGATTGATTTAATTGAAATGATTTTTCTTTTGCCAAGGCGTTCCCATAAGACAATCCAGGATGATCAGGACGTTTGTAGTTCACATAAGATACATTATGAGTTTGTGTGTCTTCTACATCATGGGTGTAGATGCAATGATCAATACCATGACCCCTTCTCCACAAGTGACACACTTTATGGATGCCTTGGTAAAGTGTATGGAATTAAATTCCTTCAGATTTTGGATGTCAGATGCCATTTTATCAAGTTTGTTGTTCAATTTCTCTAATAGCTTAAAGTCTAGGGATTACGATTGCTGAAGAACTCCTATTAAAATCTCAACCTTCTTGGAGAGATGTCATGTTATTGATTATGTCTTTGGAGGTGTCGCCATCATGTTTCATGAAATTGCTGCCACCTTCAGTGCTTAGAGACATTCTCTTGGTCGACTTAAGGCTTTCATAGAAGGTGGTGACAATAAACCCATTATCATAGCCATGGTGAGGACAGTCCATTAAGTATTCCTGATATCTTTCCCATGCATCATGTAGGATTTCAATAGCCTTCTTCCTAAAACCAGTAATTTTTAGTTTGTAACTTACTATCTTTTCAACATGGTAGAACTTGTTCATGAAAGCTTCAGACAGCTGTTGCCACAAAGTGATGCCCTTTTTAGATAGGTATCATGGTAGGGCTTTGTCCTTGAGAGAGAAATGGAAACTATTCATGTAGATGACATCTTGCGGTACTCTATTCACCTTGATAGTATTACAGAGGTTCTTGAAGGCGTCTGTATGGTAATAATGACTTTCTTCTACATATGTTCCCCCAAACTTCTAATTTTGGATCATACTGATGAATCCAAGCTTCAACTCAAAGTTTGATGCTAGCATGCAAGGGAGAACTATGGGATCTTGGTTGTCATTAACATGAACTGTGACTAAGTAATGCAAAGAAGGCTTTTCTTCAGGGACATCTCTGTCAGGGGGACCTCGTGCCGCCATTGGATCTATGAGGAGATTATATGCCTCTAGATATTTAGCGAGGAACTCCATGATTGGTTAGAAATGATAAGAAGTTACCTATAAATGAAAATATTGAAAGAATTAGATTTTGTAACTGCAAACGTAACCAATATTATAGTAGAGAGGTAGTAAAAGAGATTTGCTAATAAACTTTTTGCAAAATTTAGAAGTGATGACTAGTGCTAAGTAGACTTCAGGTCCTTAGAGGTTATCTGATTCCTTGTTCCCAGAAACGGTGCCAAAAGTTGTGAACTCTTTTTTGTGAGTCAAAAGTGTAAATGCAATTTTCCTAGTTAAACCAATCAGACTTTGAATTTATACCCGACTAATAGAGATCTCTGCAACTCAATACAAAGTCCTTGTAGTAGTGTGAGGTCGAAGTAGGGACAAGGAGAATAACAGAATATGAATGTGAAATCTTTGTTTAGTCTATCCTAACAAAAAGCAATCTTGTGGGTATTCTTATTAAGAAACGTATTTAAACTAATTAAGTAGTAAACCTAAATTATGGAAGATCAAAGAAGAAATAAAGATGAATCAAGAAACCAAGATAAAAATGGACTTGGAATGGGTTTTGCCAATCAAGCAAACCTCAACCACATAAAACCTTCACTCTTATTTTATATGTATTCTCTAGTCATTTTGCAAACATCCATAAGAAAATATATGTCCCTTCCTTCTCTCAAGACCCGATTGTATGTATATCTAATGGGTTTCTCTCTCTCTCGAATTAATAACCGAAAGATCGATGGAAAAAATAAGACTTTTGTCATAACAACTCCTGACTCTTGTGTATCATTACTATCCTATACTCTAGATCTTGTTGAATTCATTCCCTCAAACAATATGCATATCCAACATTGAAGGAAGGTAGATAATCATCAATCGACACAATTAAACAAGAGTAAAGGAACAAAACATTAAAGAATATATGCCATAAAATAGAAAGATGAACAATTACATGGTTGGGAGGGCCTGACGGCTACTCTCAACCCAAGTTAGGGTTTTAGCCATGCATGGCCGAAGAAACAAAAAGAGTACAACTAGAATAAGTCGTAATGTAGAAAAGAGAAAGAGAAGATCGATTAAAGGGTAGAATGAATGAGCAATCTACCAACCTCTCGACTAATATCTTAGCAGTCGGTAGTGGTGTCGACAGTCTTTCTCTGCATTTTTGGGCTTCACTTGAAATAGGAAGGTACTTTAGATCAACGGTGATGGCAAAGAAATTGTCAAGGAGAAGGGTCGACAGGTCTCGATCAAAGTATCTAGGTAGGTCGACATGCTTCATCCTATGAATCTGGAACTTGAGAAGTTTTGGCGGAA